>JALXJV020000002.1:40466742-40959127 GCA_024633595.2 Lepomis macrochirus
TTGATAGTCTGATTTTTTTGGTATAATTAACAAAGGAAAAAGGCAGAAACGGGTCGTTTTTCCGTTTTTTAAATTTTGTGCCCAAAGCGAAAAAACAACATTCAGCTTGATTTTTTCGTTTTTTCGTTTTTTAACCGAAACCAAAACCAACATTCAGCACAATGTCTCGTTTTCCTTTCTTACTGACAAAACAAATTTATTACTCAATATTTCCTTTCATTGGTGGGTGGGACTTCATCAGCCCCCTCCTTCTGATTGGACGGTGTTCTCCATCAGTTGTGTCTGTGCTTCAGGCTGCTCTTCAAAATTAAGGTTCTCCCAAAGAATTTCCATCACTGCTGTGGTTCTCCCTCTTGGCCTTAAGACGATGCAAAGTCTCCACAAAATATACACTTTTTATACACAGTTTATTATCGAAAACTAATTAAATAATGCAATAAATCCGCCTTCAAGATTAAGAGATTAACAGTTTATGAGAGTTGGCGATTCAGCTGATCAGTTTGGAGCATGTAGTTTGTGGTGCTTTTAAGCCGTAATTAATAAAAAAAAAGGTGTTTCTGTTATTTAGCCTCACAGATTAAGGCTTATTTTAGTAAATACTGTGGACAGTAAAGTGTTCATGATATTATAAAGATCGATCGCACACCAAAAGGATTTACAAAATGTGACCAGCAGGTGTCACCCTGCACCTCCCGCAGCTGTGATCACCTGGAGCCACTTGAGTTAATTCTGCTGTGTTTAAAGACTCATCACACCTGATCTGGCCTAGTTAGGCTTAGTTTTATACTCAAGTCTGCCGACATTTGAACAAATTCCTGAGGAAGAGAAAGTAGATTTGCACCTTTGCAGCCATGGATTATTATTTAGTACAATTATGTCTGAATCTTCTATCATCCACTCTGTACGTGATGTGATTTTGAAAAATAGCCTTGATGGTTGACGCATCCAATAGGACTAAATAACCAGATCATATTTTATTAATAATTACTTGCCCAGATTTGATCGAATTTGCAAATAAAACAGCTGCTTTATGGAAACGCAATGAACATAAAGCCAAAAACAGAATTATTAAGAATTAAGTATTATCATGATGGAGAACCCAAATGCCAGCGTCCACGGTTCAAGTCATCTGATGTAGCCTCAGCTTCAGAAACAGAACGTTACAGAACAATTCAGACGGTCTGACCAGACTCGGCGCCAGGTTGAAGTGACTGAGAGGGCAGTTAAAATGGCGAGGGGCAAATCTTTATACATATCCAACTCCAGATCATGGAGTTGGATATGTCCAGTAGAAAAATGGTCTGTGCGCCGGGAACATGGTTAAAAGGACTTAATAAAAGGACTAATAATGGCGCATAATTGGCGCATTATGAAAAACACCAGTTAACTGATTGAACTGCAGACTCAGCAGAGAGGGGAGATGGACAGAAGTGTGGACGTGATCTAAAAACCATCTGTGATCATGAAGCCTGTGTTGCTCTGCAGTTTATGAGTGAAGAGTCAGAACTGCAGTCTGTTAGCAGACAGACGCTGTCTCCTCTATGAACCGTCTGGAGTCTCACCGCGCTGCGTTAATATAAACTATGATAACCGGCCGACGGTCACATCTCTGCCTTGCACCGGTTTCTTTATTTTGTATTTTATTGATGTTTGAGGGTTGTCTTTAACGATTTACTTTCATGATTAGAGAGGCTGCTGTCGGTCACGTGCGCAATAAAGTCGCATCAAACATCGTTTTGTTTGAGCAGCAAAAAAGAAAAAAAGTTTAAGATGTAAACTTGGCATGACAGGACAGAGGAAACTCTCCAGAGGAAACAGAAATCATTTAGACGCTCTGTAGGAGGACGGCTGCTTTACTCCAAACAGGATGAACCTGGACTGTGTGTGAGACTTTTTGTACGTGTAAAAGAACACAGAACATTATTAACTTTAGCTCCTGATCGATCCTGTCAGCTCTTCAGGAGATTTTAATAATCAATTAAGTTACGCTGCTGTGCCTCGTGCGTAAATGCGCAGCACAGTGTCACAGTGATGCGCAACTAAGATAACAGAGAAATACTGTGCCATCGAGTTTAGACCTGTTTTTTTGTGTGTGTGTGGGGGGGTCAATGGTGGAATCGCTTCTGCTGCCTCCATAGCAACGCGCCAACAGTGTGGCTGACCTCAGCTCATTTAAAGACCAACACTCACATCAGCTCACAGATGAGCGCGAGTGCATTTGCTATAACTTGGTCTCTTGGGGTGCAAATGCAGAATGAAACCAAGACACATCACTGTCCTCACGTCCCCACCATCAGACAGAAAATACAACTGAGGGAGCAAAGCCCCTCCTGGCCCCTCGTGGCACCGGGCCCAGCTCTGACCCTGGGGACGACCGGAACTGTGGCGCACTGGCATTTGGGTTCTCCATCAGAATAACGCGCACTCTTTCTCACAGCGCATTCGCGGATCGCCGCTCTCCACCACCCCAACTCGCTGTGTTTAGCTCTCTGTTGGCCCTATCTCGCACCTGCGCTAAAGCGGCTCACAGCGCAGCACAAGTGTCATTGCTTCCAACCGACGCAGTTGTCATTTTCACGCTGAGTGCGCACGTTTTAAACAGCAAATTATGCACTTGCGACCGCTGTGCTCTATCGGAGTGTTGTTCTTAAAATAAGATGTGGTCACTCAGGCTGACTGTACCACTGACCAAGTCAACGGCACAGTATTTCACTGTTTGTTTGTTTTTGGTATTTTGGGGGGCATTACTCCACTTTACGCTGCGAGGCACGATTTACGCACGAGACACAGCAACATAACTAAATACTAAAATCTCTCTCAGGAATGTTAATTGATGTTCTGTGTTCTTCTCCACATCCTAAAGGTCTCACACACAGTCCAGTGAAACTGGAGTAAAGCGCATGGAAAAGTTTTAAATGACTGACAGCAGCCTCTCTAATCACTGACAGTAAATCATTAAAGAAAACACCCATTCGGCATTAATAGCCTACTCAAAATAATGAAACCACTGCAGGGAGAGATGTGACCTCCCCAACCCCGACCGGTTCATCATAGTTTCTGATAATGTGGGGTAGTGAGGATCCAGATGTTTCTGGATAGATAGAAGAGTTAACAGACTCCAGTCTGCTTCGCTGATAAACTATCCGCTATTATGAAAGCAATGCGCCAAGATGCAAGCGACGCTAAATCTGATTGGTTTGTTGCATGTTGCTCAAAACATGTCACGCCGTTTAGATCGCTCAAACTGGGCACTGTGACTTCTTCCTCTTCATCTGCTGTGGCACAGCGGAGGAGACATTTGATCACATCACATTTTACAGATGGTGGAACAGCTTCAAATAACAGGACTCCTGGGAACGTTTTGATCGGACCTGGTTCTAAATCAAGCAGATCATTTATCATCAACTCAGACTGACACATTTCAGTATACGGGTCTCGTACTTGTTCAACCAAGCCGACAACGTCGGCTATCGGGCTTCATTTATTATAATGATAATATTATTTACAATTAAGAAGTGGTGTGTCATGACGTTCTCGTTTGATCATTGACGTGGGAAACCTCTGCCGCAGACAGCGCCGCTTTGAATTGGAAATTTAGGGAAACCAGAACTAAGCTTAATAATAAAATATAATATAATTATTTAGTCTTATTGGATTGCATCTGCCATCAAGGCTATTTTTAAAAATCACCTCAGGTACCGGTATTGATGGACAGAGGCTAATTCTGCTAATCTGTGGCTACAAAGTTGCAAAACCCCTTTTTTACTCAGAAATGTGTTCAAATGTCGGCAGGCTTGAGTTGACGTAAAAATAGACCAGATCAGGTGTGATGAGTCTTTAAACGCAGCAGAATGAACTCAGTGAAGTTCTGTTTTTTAAGTGGCTCCAGGTGATCACAGCTGAGGGAGGAGCAGGGCGACACCTGCTGGTCATTTTCTGTAAATCCTTTTGGTGTGCGTGCTGTTGGTTCGATGCCATCGATCTTTATAATATCATGAACACATTACTGTCCACAGCATTTATTAAAATGAGCCTTGATCTGTGAGGCTAAATAACAGAAACACCTTTGTTTAATTCATCACAAACATGCTCCAAACTGATCATACAGCTGAATCGCCACCTCTTAAAAACTGTTAATCTCTTAACCATGAAGGCGGATCTATTGCATTATGTAATTAGTTTTCACTAATAAACGGTCATCTAAGTGTATATTTTCTGTAGAAATTGCATCGTCTTAAGGCAAAGAGGGAGAGCCACAGCAGGAATGTAAATTCTTTGGTAGAACCTTATTTTGAAGAGCAGCCTGAAGCGCCGACACAACTGATGGAGAACACTGTCCAATCAGAAGCAGGAGGTAGATGAAGTCCCACCCACCAACGAAAGGAAATATTGAGTAATAAACTTCATATTTTTGTTTTGATTAAAAAAAAACAAAAAGGAAAAATCAAACTGAATGTTGTTTTTTTCGTTTCTGGCACAAAATTGAAAAAACGGAAAAACGACCCGTTTCTGTTTTTTTCCTTTGTTAATTATACCAAAATAACAGACTATCAAAACGTACCTTCGTCACACAGGTTTATGTTAGTTTTTTTAGACCGGTTGTTATTGATCACCTGATTCTGAGGAACTGGTGAATAATGCATACCAGGACAAACTAATGTTAAAAAAACAGATAAGGCCATAGCATTTGCAGTCATGCTTGTCTGACGGTATATAAGGCCAGCACTAAATCAATGTATTTAAGAGGCCACAGCTTCCCTTCACGCTAACAGCAGATTCTGACATTTTAGCTCTTCAAAGGGTAAGAATATGTCATATTTATTTTTTATCTTAGACTAAAATTCAAACGTGCACATAATAGCATATAGTTCAGTTAAAAGGAAAATAAATAAATGTAGGTTTTAATAGCAAATATGTACATTTAAGGAATTTACAGAATGTGTAAAATCCATAACATTTTCTCAAAACTTTGTTACATTCACAATCACATGATTGTATTTTTCTTGAGAGTTTCTTCAGGTTTTCTTTTGTTAAATAAATTCTGCATTTGTTTGAATAATATGATCATCAAATTACAAATTACAAAATTATTGAATGCAAAAGTAAATGTCTATGACAAATGACAGTTTTGTCAGACAGAGAAGTCACGATGTTCCAGGATTAAAACTGTCTATTGTGTATATTTCTCTTCCTCTCCTCTTCATCCTCTTCATGTCACCGAAGAGGGAAAGAAGACGTAATAACTGAGATGGATCTCCGTGAAGCAAAATGGAAATTCTGTGAGTATTTTCTAGCAAAATTAATATTGAAGGCACATTTTTATTTTATTTTTTAAACTTTAACTGTCTTTGAAACAGTTTCTGTAAACACTTTTGGCATCCTGATCTGGCATGTAGTAAATAAGTGTTGTGCTGTCCAAGAGTAATCTAAAAGAGAATATGTGCTGAAAGTTCCTCTCGGCAGTCCTTTGATTTTGTCCTTGTCAGTGATTCAAGCCGAAAGACAGTTATACTTCTGCTGTGTGAGGTTTACACTGATACAGTTTGGTTTCCATCAGTTTATGATGAAATGAGGAGTTGTCAATTTTAGCTTGTCTAGTAGAATTAGATTCGACCAAGGAAACTCTGCCTGTAAATGTCAGAACAGAAACGTATTCACTATAAATGTGATGCAAACAGGGTCCAGTACAGCTGAGTGACTCACGATTAGTGGCTCAACAAGATTTTGGCTCTACTTTGCTTCAGGGAAAAAAGCAACGAGAGAGGATCAATAAAGATTAAAAATAATTTGATTAAAGTTGGATCGTGTGTGTGTGTGTGTGTGTTTCCAGTTGCTGTCAGTGTGCTGATGCTCACACTGTACCCCAGTCACACTTCTGCTATCAATCTGAAGCAACACCTGACTGATTGTCTGAACGATGACGACTACGATGTGCTGCTGCAGACTGTGAAGAACGGCCTTCCAAAAACAAATACATCTCATCGTGTTGTTATTGTTGGAGCTGGCATGGCAGGACTGACAGCTGCCAAGTTATTAAAAGACGCAGGACACGAGGTACATGCAATAGGTGGATGTCCTATAAACATATACAACAGATAATATTTTCTGTGCTACAAAAATATTTGGGGGTTAGGGGCCTGCAGATTAAGCCAGTATGGAGACTAGGGGGAATCAATTACTCGCAGGGCTCTTATTAACCTCTGCCTAACCCCTGCAACCACAGTGGTTTATGATGATTTGCAGGCCTGCCGTTGGGAATTTTGGAACGCCTGGGAACGCCTCGGGATCCCCCAGTCAGAGCTGGTTAATGTGGCTCGGGAAAGGGAACTTTGGGGTCCCCTGCTGGAGCTGCTGCCCCTGTGACCCGACCCCGGATAAGCGGATGACGATGGATGGATGGTAAGCTGAAAATGGAACTTGATAGAACCCAAAAGAGGTTGTCGCTGTTTTGTTTGTTACTTAACTAAAAGCTCAAAAAGGCGTGTAGAAATGTAGTCGCTAAGTGTCAGAAGGATCTTTTTCATTTACTGTCTTGGCTCACACATGGTACAGAACACTTTCAGTCACCTGCTAACTCTGCCATCATCACCTCCTCTGTCAACAGCATCGTCCTCACTGTTGCTAAAGATCTGGGGGTCAATCTTACTGACTTCATCATGGATAACGATAACACCTTTTATCTGGTTAATGGCGTGCTGGCGAAAACATCCACAGTGAAAACAAACCCTGATGTCCTGGAATACAATGTGAGCACAAGTGAGAAAGGGAAGTCAGCCAAACAGCTGCTAGATCAAGCTTTGCAGCAGGTATGTAATGATCACGGTCAATGATGAATAATTATGAACAGCATAGTTGCCAACTTCAAGACATAATTGCCTAAACTGGGAGATGAACCTTAACCAATGTTTCCTTCAGAAAACCTGTGTCGTCCCAGAGACGGTTTTGTTGCACTCTACTGACTTATTTTTTTGTTCAAAAGCAGGAGCTTAGGTTTAGCTTCAACATTTGAGGGGTCACATATGAAGTGGGGGGTCTGGGGCTCCTCCTACTGAAAATGTTGATCCTTAAACACTGTGATTTGAGTTTTCAAATAAACAGCTCAGGCAAAACATGAGTAAGGAGAGCTTCAGCATCAAGCATATCTTCCCACAGAGACATAGTCGTCCCTGAGCCCAGGGTTACATGCAATATGTTTGGAGATGATAGTTATGGAATTTGCATTACAAAACTTAATTTCCTGCATTCTGGTAAATTTGTTTCTTGCTAGTTTCTCCAACGCTGCCTACGCCAGCTTTAACTGTTACCACCACTGAGGTTGTTATGGACATTTTTTGCCATTTGCCTATACATTAGAAAATTAGATAAATAATAAAGCAAACCATTTGAGAAAATTGTTCAGGTTATATGCAGTTTAGATGCTAACTGTTCAGCAGTAACATTTAGCATGTAAGCAAGTTAACATGTGTACAGATAGAAATGGTACCATTTACCCACCACTAACAATAGTTCTGTACCATGTTTCATTGCAGGTAATTCAATACTTCACTCTGGACCACAATGTTGGATTTACATGCATCAGTTCTCTGAAGTGTTATTATTCTTTTTTTGTAGGTGAAAGAGTATGTGATGACTAAAGGCTGCGAGCAATATCTGAGAAAATACGACCATTATTCTGTGAAGGTAAAACACGGCATGATCTAATTGAGTGTGTAAATAAGAAAACTGTGTGTTGAGAATGACTTGGCTTTCTTTTAGTGCATGCACCTTTTCCCATATGTTTCCCATATGAAAAAGTCAAGTAATAGACCTTTGGCTGAGCTTAACGTAATATTTGAAAAACATGTTATCCTACATGTTAATCTTTGACTATGGTGAGTCACATGCTTTGACCTGAAAAAGCAAAACCGAATCAATACTTGAATAAAAAACCTTCAAACATTTTCACTGCCACTGCACCACCCAGTCTTTGGAGTAAGCAGAATTACCCCCCTTGTACTAAACCAACACTCTTTTTGCTGTCACACTGTAGCTCTGCTTTAATCTTGAGAAGCTGCAGAGCTGCAGTCTCTATTCTCTAGTCTCTGCTGTAACTTACACTGTGCACTATGCAGCTAAACGGATGGTGAAACAATGGTGATTGTAGCTGTCACAGTAAAAGATAGTGTCATTAGGTTCATAATTATGTTTTTTTTGAGTATAATTTGTTTTCTCTTGAGCAATAGCGACACCTACTGATTGTGTTTGTAATTATATTATTTCAGTTTTTCACGGTGTTTGCTGGTGAAAAGAAGATTATTTGTGAAAAAGGGAACAAATAAATACTGGTCAAACATCAGTTGGAGCGTGGCTTATCTGTGGCAGAAGAAAAGCTTGGGAGCAGTTATAGTGACAAATGATCAATTTTGGTTTTACTAACGCATTTTAAAAGTGATTATTCAAAGCGTCTTTCCACATTTTTATTTACAGCATTATATGTTGATATTTATATCATAATAGGCAGTTTATTAACTTATTGGGACAAAAAGTTAGACACTGAACACCCCATATCACAAAAAATGGTATGATTCTCATTTCACAATGCCGCTCACGAAGATCCGGACGTGAGACTGGCAGTCAAATCGGGGTCAGCCCTAATATATTCATAACTTACTTGATCAGTTCCCAGGCTGTGAGGGGCAGATTTTCCTCTCTCACTGCAGTGGGTTGTCAGTAAACCCACTTTCACTTTCCGGCTGTCAGCAGCAGATCCTGGACCCGAGAGGCTGACAGACAGCACGACCTGTTAATATCATTACGTCTCCATACAACGGTACAGCTTAGGTACAGTTGGCGGCTGTGGCTCAGGAGGTAGAGCGGGTTGGCCATTAATCGGAAGGTCGGCAGTTCAATTCCTGGCTCCCCCGGGATGTCTTAGTGTCCTGAACCCCGAATTGCCTCTGGTGGCTGTTCCACCAGTGTATGAATGTGTGTGAATGGTGAATGCAGAACTAGTGTAAAGGCGCTATACAAATACGGAGCATTTACAGTTACATTCATCTGAAAATATAAAGACACTGAACAACATTGCTAATTTGTGAGTTTTCATGACAGAAATTTAATCCCCAGACCTGCTGCATGAAGAGCACTGACAAACCCAGGTCTCCCACATCAAAGTGCTATGGTGCTGTGCTATGGACCCCTCAAAAATATATACATATTGACTTTGCACATATATATACATACTTAACATCCCACATAAAAACTCACTTTGCACATACATATTTACACATGACAGTATGTATGTATGTGCAAGCAAAGTATTCAATTTTGGCCTAACAATGTAGGAAGCGCTCTTGCAGAAAAACCTAGTAAGTGGTAAGTACGTAAAGTTTATTTGTATAACACCAGTGAAGTGCTGCTAAAACAGGTGTGATGTGCGCTCTTTTGTTAGTGAGACCTCAATATTAAAAGTACATTTAACCTCACATTAAATGTTCAGTGAGTACGTTTTATTGACATCTAGTGGTGAGGGTCAAATAACACATTATTATTTTATAATAATAGATTTTATTTATCGAAGCACCTTTAAAAAAACAGGTTACAAAGTGTCTATGAAGATTCTCAGTCATCCAGGTCATAGTTATTCTTGGACACGTTACAAAGTGCTTCACATTACACATTTGAAAAACCATCAGATAAAAACCACTAATTCAAAGTTAAAAGGAAAATTAAAGTAAAATATAATCAGGAAAGCTTTATTGATAAAATTATGTTTTACTAAGGGACTTAAAAGAGTTCAATGAGTCTGCTGCCCTTTTAAATTCCTTCTAAGCCCTCTTTCTGACTGCATGACTTTGTTTAACAGGGGTATCTGAAAGAAGAAGGAAATCTGAGTTCAGAGGCTGTGAGGATGATTGGAGACCTGCTTAACGAACACAGCCTTATGCACACAGCGCTGACTGAGATGATCTATCACCAGGCAGTCATCGATGACAGCGTGAAGTGAGGCCTTACATCCTATATTGCCTATTCAACAGGCACATTGTTGGCACAATATATATGCTCACTTGAAAAATGGGTGGGTTCAAACAAAGGGTGGTATGTCCTGAGTTGTTTAACACATCTAGATGTGAATACCAGGAACTGAAAGCTGAAATCCTGAACTCTTGTCTCATACTCATCTTTTGATCTTAAACCCAACTGTCTTCAGTGAACAACTAAAACAAAGGAATTTACCTTAAAAAAGAAATTTCCCTTTTTCAGGACGCTGTTTTTAAGATAATTCTATAAACATCCAAATAACTTTACAGAACTTCATTGTAAAGGTTGTAAACAATGTTTTTCATGTTATATATACTATCGTGTACAGTATATGTACAGGACAGAGCTGTACACCAGTTTAGTCTAAGCTAAGTACCTGATGTTCTCAACCCTTCACTAGTAGGTTAGTTAGCAGTGTTGGGAACGTTACTTTAAAAAAGTAATTAGTTATAGTTACTCACTACTTGTTCGAATGTAACAAAAGTAATTCAGTTAGTAACTGAATTACTTTAACAGGTTTCAAGCCAGGTTTCAAGCCAGGTGGCGCATTAGACCAGGGGCTCATCTCCTGTTTCCAAAATGCATCACAAACTGCTTGAGAAAGCTGTTCTACTATGATAATTGGTGATGAAAATAAATCATGTTCAATAAGATGTACTTGTGTGTAGTGTGTGATGTGCTTTGCGTTTAGGTGGTAGGCTACTTGAGACAGGAAGAACTCCTACAGTAAACTAATTCCGCATTGCACAAGGTGCAAACAACCTTAGTCTTGTCGAATTTTCCATTGGGAAGCTTCTTAAAAGTAAATTTTCCCAGAAGCAAACCCGGCAGCTTCAGAAATGTTCGTACACAAAGTGCTGTCCAACAGCTGTCTGTGGACGTGTTGCTACAGTTAGTGTGAGTAAATACCGCACAATGCGTTTTTTTAATCAACCGGCGTATCAATAACTAACCTGGCTAGTTGTAAACAAACAGCTGGCCGAGCGAGGTTGTAACCGGAACGCCGTCAACTCGGGTGTGACGTCATTCCCAGCTCCGCCCTCCGAGGTAAATGGAACGCAGCAACAGCTGCATCCATGTTAGCACGTCACGTTTGATGTGGTAATTTCACAGTAGGCAGACACACAGGTTCGAAGACTTGTTCTCGCCCCCTACAGTGCAATTCAGCTAGGTTTACATCTGCGCTAAAATTTCAAGGTGAAAGTCATCATAGCTTGCGTGAGTATAGACCCAGCTCCCAACCCAACTTTGAGAATAGATTAACGGCGATAATTTTTTTATCGCCCGATAAGTCTCACGTTAACGCAACACGTTAACGCCGATAACGGCCCACCACTAATTTTTTCTAATGAACCTACTTTTTGTAATTATCCTAGAACATAGTATTTTGTATTCATCACTTAATCATCACTGTAGTCAGGCCCGTCGCGACAGGACAGGCAAACCAAGCAATTGCTTGGGGCCCCGAGCTGGACTGGGGCCCCAAGACAACGACTGTTAAAATGCAACGACAAACTGTGAGCGCCCGCGCGCCTTTGATAGATAGTCAATGCAGTAAAGTGCAATGACACTGTTATCGGAATCCCCTCAAGGGGCCCCTCTCAGTAGTCGCTGACAACAGCACCAAACACGTTATCTATGCTGCTCAGTGTGTATGTGTGTGTGTCATACCTGTCAAGTATCCCGTTTTGGCCGGGAAATTCCCGTATTTTATCCTTCTTTCCCGCCGTCCTCCCGTATTAGTATTTTCCCGTAAATCTCCTGTATTTCAACCTGCGTTATTAAAAAATAATAATACCCATGCAGCGCTGCGCAGGGCTGACGTCGGACTTAAAACCTCACTCCCCGGCACATTAAGAGACGCACTGACGACCAACGCAAGCACCCTAACATTTTAGCCTCGTCGTCAGTGTGTCCGCCTTCCGTACCCGAGGTCGCCGGTTCGAGTCAGGACCGTGCAGTACGTACTCGGGGTCAACCGGTTACACTGGAAGAAGACTGGTTAGAAGCTTAAAAGTTATGTGAAATTAAAAGAAAAACTTAAAAAAAAAAAAAGCAATATGAAATTAAAAGAATGTGTGGAATGAAAATAAAATGTAAAGACAAGCAATGTTAAATGAACAGAAAATATGCAAATAAGCATGTAAATAAATGCTCTTCAAATATACCCTTTTGTGTTTTCTTTTAGGCTATAACACCTGTCTTAAAATGTAAGGGATACTGGAACTTGGTTGGGGTGGTGGGACTGCTCGCGGTGGGCGTCAGAAAATTTCCCTTATTTTCAAATCCAAAACTTGACAGGTATGGTGTGTGTGTGTGTGTGTGTGTGTGTGTGTGTGTTTTCAAGTATGTTGGATTTAGTTATTGTGCACTTTTTTAATGTATATTTGATTTTATGGTACAGTGGTGTTTTTTGCAAATGTTCAATTGTTACACACAATATTGCAACAGCAGTATTTGCACTGTAAAAAAATTATTTATATAAAGTGTGAGTGAACTTTAACTGTATGGCTATGCTGTGGTTCCTGTAGGCTTTGCGTGCGTGTGTACAGGGGTTTGGGGGGGGGGCCTCCATGTCCATTTTGCTTGGGGCCCCCAAATTCCTTCAAACGGCCCTGTGTGTGACAACACTTTATTACTGTAATTGGTGCTGTTATGCCATTACTGATTTTACTGTGGTATCTAGTATTCATGCATTTGACTGTAATAGTTATTTGATGTCTGTGCATTCCATTCACAGCATTCCAAGCAGCAGCTGTATCAGCATAGATAAGGGGTCAGTGACCCTTTATCTTGCTAGAGTAGTAATTAGAGGTTATTTAGGAACCGAACCCTTCTATGGAATTTGACTTCTGACCCCTTGTTTTACAACCTAAATAGTACTACACCCTTTTAAGGGGTTGACCTCTCACCTTGCAGACTCAAACCTTTTTATGATACTTACCAGATGTTTGGACATCCTATATAACTATGTGTAATGAACAGTGAGGCAGAGTGGCAATCGGGCTGGGTCACTCTCCAAGCTGCTGCAGAGCTTGTCAATGATGCTGAACTCTTTTGATTTAATAAACTTTTGAGATCAAGAACAGTGTCAAGCGGATTTCTTCTCAACACATCACCGCAGCATTATTGTTGGACACCACATTACCAAAAGTAAAACTGTCCTGTACGTTTTACTTTCCTCCTTAACTAACGTTATGTGCGCGGGAGCGAGTGAGAGAGATTATTGTTATTATTTAATCTCCTGCACATTAGCGGAGAATAAGATGATCCAGCTGCAGCTCTGTGTCTGTCCTCTCTGCTCCGCCTGAAGCTGTGAGCTGCACTTTATCAGAGGCTCTGAAACTAACGTGTGGAGGCAGAGGAGGCATTATGTTTCATTTCAAAATCTATGTTTTGTTTTTATCATCCGTTCGGGGTTTATTTTGGAGGGAAGAGGTTGTGACGTTACAACAAATTAACAGCAGACTTTAAGTCAAGAGAGAAGTTTGATCAATAGTGCAAAATATAAAAGGCAACCAATTGCATTCAACAAAACACTTTATTATATATTATCTACAGGGAGAGGGTCAGTGAGGTTGTTTCGCTGAGGACACTGTCAGAAGCAGACCAGGTCATAGGCCCAGATGAGACCAGCTCTTGAGGAGACACGAGCCTGGTGCTGCTGGAAAGAACAGGGAGAAGAAAGATGAAACAGTGTTAATACATTTAAGACATTGATTTTAATATAATAATATAAATTATAATATACATGGAAAGCCAGTGTTTCCCAAATAATGTCATGAGGCTGAGGAGTGAGAGTACACAGTTAGGTCCAGTTTTATCTGGACATTGGCAGGATTTCGGTCATTTGGTCCTGTGCCCCAGTAAAGAATTTGATATTACGTAACTATAAACTTTTTCCAAGGTATTTCAGTGGACTAAAAGTTGTAAGACAAGTTCCTTTACACCTTAATAAAATGGTCACATTTAGTACTACTACTTTGTTGCAGATTCTTTGAATTTAATGACCAAATATTAAATACCAGAAGAGGGTTGGTTGTCGGTCATCACTGTCGAGATTTGTTGTAGTTTAGGTGGCAGGCTAGCCCAGTGGTTAGGGTGACCCTGGTCTATGGGGTGACCACATACAACCACACATCCCAGAGGAGCAACAGGGAAAACCTTGACCTGTGTCTGCAGTGGTCACTTTATTAGGTACACCTATACAATCTAATGTAATAAATACAGCAGCTCAGCCATGAACTCTGCTTTTATGATGCCTGTACTGTTCAGGACAGACATACATACAAGTGTTAATTCACTTACATGTTTTATCACTGAGGTCATACTTGGTGATGTTGGTGTTGTACTGAGCAGCATTTTATTTAGAGGAGTTTCTGATATTCTGGCCCTGTAATGTACATTATGTAAAAAGGAGGACAAAAAAATCCTCATAACCAACACAACGTAGTTCAGTAAAACACCCTTTAATTTTAACCTTAGTATTAAACACTTGATTAAATGTATGCATTTATGCTCATATGTGTAAATTTAATTAAATAATGGCACAGCTGTTTCAACACAGTAAGACCAGCAGCTGAAAAGATGTGTAAATGCCGCCGTAGTTCAAATTATATGTATGTCTCATGTCACTATATTCATATTTGCATCAATGTGGAAGAAAGTTTGTCCTGGTTATTGTTGGCTGGACATGATATTTGCATTCCACTAACTTACTCTTAAATATACAAGTTTGGCACTATGAGGCCTATAAGCAGATCCAGCTGCCAGTTTATTAGGTACACCGAGGTAAAAATAATTCAGTCCTGCAATAATCCGACCTTCATGAAGGTTACAATATTCAGTTTTAGCTGTTCAGAGGCACCGATTAAACACGGACAGCTGTTTCTGACAGGGACAAACCTCGTTGATATTTGGATCCTTTGTGGATAACTGGCTTGCTGCTCATTAAGTCTCCGATGGTTTCATATGTCAGCCTCCTCAACAGAAAAACATATGAAGTTATCTGCTGCAGTTATAACGTTACTTACTTCTTGTGCTGCTGATCTTAGCCGACGCACTGTCCAACAAACAATGTGTGTAACGTTAATGACTGAATTAACATTAACCAAGGAACAGCATTGCTAGATACAAGCTTGCCATCTATTTCACACGGCTAACGTTACCGTTCATCGTTACGTTACTACTACGGCAGCCACTCAGTGCTAACTTCTACTATAATTCTAATAACCGAAGATAAACTTTGAATGCCAACGAACCAACGTACACTTATAACTTGACATTTAAAGTAAATATGTCGGCAAACTGACAGGGAGTAACGTTAACTTATGGTAACAGTGAAGTGTTGCTCAGGTTAGCTAACGTTAGCTGCACTTTAAAGCTGATGAAATTAGTTAATATCTTCCGAACTAAACTAAAGTTGAACTAAAGCTGGCTACATAAAATACCATACCATGTACATATATATATATATACACACACACACACACATACATACATATATATATATACATATATATATATATATACATATATATATACACATATATATATACATATACATATATATATATATATATATATATACATATACATACATATACATACATATACATATATATATATATATATATATATATATATATATATATATATATATATATACGTATATATATATATATATATATATATACATACATATATATACATAGTGTAAAGGGCATGGTGTGTGTGAGGATGGGGGTAGGAGAAGTATATCGTGTGTGTGTGTGTGTGTGTGTGTGTGAGCTGATGTGTGAGTGGATGCTCTATATGCTGCAGAGTTTACTGGTTTAAAGGTGTGGTTCCTGTTTTGTACACAAGCTCTGTTAGTAAATATATACTGATTAATGTGATGCTAGATGTTTTGTTCATATCTTATCACTACGTCAATCATAAGCAAATCACACTTCTAAATATACTAAAGAGCAAAAGCAACCCCTTGATGAATGTATAATCCCACATTTCCCCCTTTTGATCTCTTTTAAGAGATCACAACTCATCCCAGAGTTGATCCACCTCGTACTCATGCTCAGCCGCATTTGCCAACATGGGCATCATGTGTACATAGGGTCGTTTTGCTATGGCTGTGGTGATTACTCTTTGGATCAAGCTGCGGATGCAAAGAATACAACAACAACCACAAGTGACTAATATATCTAAGAAAGTAGTAAGAAATAAACTAACTGACATAATCAACCCTTTCCATTGTCCAAACACTGAGATCATCCTGGATGGTTGGTCCTCTTCTTCTGCTGCTCTTCTTTCTTCAGTCTCAGGGGTAGACTACGCTCAGACCAGTAACACAGACCAGGGGATTATTCTGCCCCTATGTTGAGATCTGGTTTTTCTCTGACTCGTCCGAGTCAGGGCTCTCTGCTTGTGCGGTCAGGTCCTTCTGCACGGCTCCTAAGGACCTCGCTGGTTCTGGCGCTGCGGCACACTGGCTCCAATGGTACCACGTATCACCTTTTCCCTTGAGTCTCACAGTATGAGATGTTCTCTCCACCACCTGGAAGGGGCCTGTCCACCTTGGCTCCGACCACTTCCGCTTTATCACCTTCAGCAACACCCAGTCAGCTTGAGGCACTGTGAACTGCTTCCCTTGGGCTTCCTCTTCTCCCAGCTGGTTGGAAAAACCTGAAACGAGAGCTTACAGTTGATTAAAATACGCCCTGTGAGCCACATCGTCTTCAAACCCTTCCTGCAGTTTCAACCCAGCTCCCGGGCCTGGAAACTGTCGTCCTGTCAGCAACTCATAGAGTGTAAACCCTGTTTTTTGGTTCACGGAGCTCCTCACTGACATCAGAGCTAATGGTAATGCATCCACCCAGTTTAATTTAGTCTGTGCACAGATTTTAGCCAATTTACTCTTAATATTCTGATGCATTCTTTCCACCTTGCCTTGTGATTGTGGGAGATACACTGTACCAAAAGCATGCTTCAAACCCAGCATCGTCTCCACCTGCTGGAGATGTGTGTTCTTAAAGTGTGTACCATTGTCTGACCTTATCTTCTCAGGAAACCCATGCCTGGGAATGTAGTTATTAATCAAGCACTTAATCACTGACTTACTGTCTTCTTTGTTTGTAGGCCTCTGGCCATCCTGTAAAGGTGTCAACGCACATCAATACGTACCTGTACCCTCGTACTGTATCCACTATGTCTGTGTAGTCCATAGAAATCTCATGTCCTGGCCTGGTAATCATTGGAAACGCGCCCATTTCTGGTTTAACTGTTGGTCTGGGATTATACAGCATACACACCTGACACCCACGCACAAATTCCTTCGTCATGTCCCCCAGATATGGATGCCACCAATGACATAGATGCCTGTTCATTTGGGCAGAACCAACATGTCCTACCCCATGTGCTTCCTCCAGGACGTTTTGCCTGATTGTGGGTGGTAGGACCAGTCTCCCATCTGGACCTGTCCAGAGTCCATCCACTTCAGTAGAACCTCTTTGTTTCCATATTATTTTCTCTTGTGGGGAGGCGTTCTGCTGACATTGTTTGATATGATTCTCTGTCAGCTTTGTGTTTTCCTGTGTTTCCTCCTCAGTACTTATCATTTGCAGAGATGGAGAATATTCCACCACTTGCTTAGCAGCCTGGTCTGCTGCTTGATTTCCCTTGGCCACTGGTGTGTTTGTGGTGTCGTGCCCTTTGCACTTAACAATTGCTACTTCAGTAGGAAGGAGCAAGGCCTCTGCCAGTTCCTTAATTCCTTCTTCATGTTTGATTGGCTGATTTCCTGCTGTGAGAAATCCTGCTCTCTTCCACTGTCCCAGCTCCACATGTGCTGCTCCTGCTGCAGGCTGAGTCGGTGTAGATGGTTATCTTTTTACCTTCCCCCTCCTTTAAGGCTTCTATCACTGCTCTGACCTCTGCCCTCTGTGCTGACTGCTGTCCCTTTAACTCTTTCTGCCTTCACTGTTCTGTACTCATTCCCTTCTCTCCTTACTACTGCATATCCTGTCCTCAGTCCTTCTGTCTCATGTCTAAAGCGGCACCCATCGGTGAAGAGCTCCTCTGAACCCTCTAAGGGCTGTGCCTGCAAATCTGGTCTTACCTTCTCTTCCCTCAACACTTCCTGTTCGACCATGTGAGGTGTCCCTACTCCCATTCTGTCTGCCATGTTGATCCTTTCATGTGTAAAACTCAGATTTGGTGCCTCCAGCACCTTGCTCAGTCTCTGCTTTCTTAAAGACGTCATTGTGAAGGTCCGGTAGTTTACATATGACACTACACTATGTGATGTGAGTACGTGTAGCGGATGTCCCATAACTATGTGTGCTGTTTTCAAAATGAGTTTTGTAACCCCTGCTGCGTTTTTCCATAGCAGCTAGCATTACGCTAACATACATAAGCACCCTTCTCTCTCCCCCTTTTTTCCGAAACAGAATGCCATTTACCACTCCATTTGTTTCAGAAACATCCAACTGAAAAGGTACTGAATAATCAGGCAACGCAAGATCTGCTGCCTGAGCAAGTTTCTGTTTCCAAGAGATGAATGCATCCTCTGCTTCTTTAGTCCATTGTAGCTGTGCATGGAGATTCCTCATCCCCTGTTCTTTCACCAACTCTCGCAAAGTATGGGTGAGACCAGTGTAATTAGGGATGTAATTTCGACTGTAGCCTGTGAGCCCTAAAAAGGAAAGCATGTCCTTGACAGTCTGTGGTTGTGGATGATGCAGAATGGTAGTCCGGTGTGCTGCTGACAGTCCTGCCCCCTTTTGAGATAATGTGCGCCCTAAAAAGGAAACCTGAGTGCGCACCAACTGGAGCTTGTCTTTGCTCACCTTAAAACCTTTTATAGATATTGTGGCCTCCAAACATGTAGAGGGGGTGGGAGCTGCCAGTAAAAGATCATCCACATACTGTATGACTGTCACCCCATCCGGCAGGGGGCACCCTGCCAGTGCTTCTTTAAGAACCTGATTGAAAATACCTGGGGAAAGTGCAAACCCTTGTGGGAGTCTGGTGTATCGCCACTGAGTTTACTCTATGAGTAAATGAGAAGATGTCTCTACACTCGTGAGCCAGTGGAACACAAAAGAAAGCATTGGCCAAGTCAATACACGTGAACCACTTCTGGTCAGGTGTAAGATTGTTCAAGGCTACATATGAGTTAGGGACTGGAATAGTGGGTGCAGCCAAGATAGAGTTAATGGACCTCAGATCATGTGCCATTCGATACTTACCGGTGCCATGTTTTTCTACAGGTAAAATAGGAGTGTTCCAAGCAGACTGTGAGGGCTCCAAAACTCCAGAGTCTATTAAGCCTTCAATAGTATGAGCAATCCCCTCTTCTGCAGCAGGTTTGTATGGATACTGCTGCAGCCACAAGGGCCCATCCGACTGGGTCCGAAATGAGACAGGTGTACAAGATGTAAGGTCTACATCAGTAGGACCTTTAGACCACAAAGAGTCAGGAAGTTCCTCTATCATTTCCCTAGCTTTAAAATGATCCATTTTTTCCCTTCCATGTTCTCTAGATATCGGTTCATGATGCAACACCACTTTGTCTGTCACCGTCACCTGAATGCAATAAATACTGCAACTGGGGGAGAATGAGACACGAGGGATCCGGGTCTGCACCCAATCAGTGCACTACAGGGCTCTCTTAACTATAGGACCCAGATCTTTAGCTTGATGTTTGGGGTGCAATGCTAAGGACACATGTGGGACTGCTTCTTCACCCATCATGCACCATTCCATCTGCTCAGGAGTAAGTTTGGTGGCAGAGGCTACCCCCTCCGGGCCCACATAAATGTTCTGAGATTTTATATCCCAGATGTGACCCTCAAGTTGGTCGCCAAAAGATTGTTGATACCACTGGGTTTTTTGTCTGTCACAGAAGAGCGTCACATGGGGAGGGTCTGGGGGTGAAGTGTAGGGCTCGTGTAGGGTGATCCAAAGTTTCCACAGGAGATAGGAGCTTATCAAGCCCCCTTTTTCAGTGTCTGAGGCCGTAGCAGGCCCCAATAGATGTCAGCTGTGTGTGCCTGCATGGGTTAAAGCAACCATTGTCCAGTTTGAGGGTGTCCACATTTGAATTGAGTCCCATCTGGTGTCCATCAGTGCTGCAAAAGATAGTGCCTCCTAATTTAATAAGGAGATTTCTTCCCAGTAAATGTACCGGGACTGTGGGGGGACACCACACAAGGATGAGGCAAACACTGGTGTCCCAATTGTGTTGGCAGCAGTTCAGTCACTGGCAGTTTCTGTCCTACCCCAGAGAAACCTACAACATCCATGTTCCACTAAAAAAGACAAACTCTTATTATTGACCTCCAGGGACAACATGGGATCTGCCTCTCCCCTGTTGTCCAGGTCTCTCTGTGGGGTGTGTCATTGAGGCGGTGGGTGCTACTACAAAAACACAATAAAAACATACTACCCTGGATGAACTGGGACATACTCAAACTAATGAAAGAGATGGATCTTGCGTTAAAAAATGCAATTAAAACTAAGTCAGCTATTGCTAAAAATATGTTTACAACATTGAGGAATAAAACTGTTAAAGCTATACGCAAGGCCAAAGCAGATTTTTTCTAGACTATAATAGAAAAAAGGCGATTCTAAAACAATCTGGAACCAACTGAAAAAACTTGTAGGACAGGACACAAAAATGAAACAACTTCTAGAAATTAAGATAAATGGGCAGATTACAAACAGCACCAAATTATTAACACTGTCACAGCCCGGCTCTTAGGCTGTGACAAAAATGGGAGACAAGATGAGCTTTGGGGAAAAAAAGTAACAATTTATTTTACAAAATATGATTTAACAAAAAGATAACGTGTGAATCAGTATCAGTCATGTCAGTGTGTGGGTGTGTGAAGCATCAGTAAGAACACAAAACAACAAACAGCTGCACCCGCGATGAGAGAGAGAGAGAGAAGACAAAAAGGTGGTGAGCTTTACAGCTCCCAACCACTCAGGCCCAGGTGTAACACATCCACAAACAACGACCTCCCAGAACCACATCCTGTAAGACAAACACAAAGAAACAAGACACAAACACAGGACACCTAGTGGCTGGGAGGGGTCATCACAACACCAATAACCAAAATTGTTAATCTCTCCATTATTGAGGCAGTATTTCCAAGTGTGTGGAAGTCTGCTGCTGTTGTTCCAATTTTCAAAAATGGAGATCCATTGTCAGTGGACAACTACAGACCAATCAGCATTACACCTACAGTGCCAAAAGTTGCAGAGAAACTAATTTCCCAACAAATAATCACACACTTGAATATCACTACATTTTCCCTTCATTCAATGCAATTTGGTTTCAGAACTCAACACTCCACGGAAAATGCTAATTGTTTTTCATAGAAAATATCAAACATTTATTGGATAAAGGTGGCGTGGTTGGAGCTGTGTTTCTTGATCTAAAAAAAGCCTTTGACACTGTAAACCATCAAATATTATTAACCAAACTAAGCAAATTTAACTTCTCCTCAGATGCAATAAAATGGATAGAATCATATCTATCGAATCGCTCACAGTCAGTCAGGGTCAGTGATTACCACTCACCGCCCCTCGCCATGTCCACAGGGGTACCTCAAGGTTCTATTTTGGGGCCTCTGCTATTTTCACTGTATATAAATGACCTTCCTTCAGTTTGTTCAGACGCCTATATTCAGATGTATGCAGACGATACAGTCATCTATACCCATGGTAAAAACTCAAAACAAGTTGCTGAAAAACTTACACAGACTATGGCACATGTCTCTGAATGGCTAACTCAATCCTGCTTAAAACTTAATGTAAATAAAACAGTTTCAATGTACTTTTCTAAATCAAACATTGCAAATAATCAGGCAGATATTTATGTGACGGGAAAAAATCAAAGTTGTGTCAGAATTCAAATACCTAGGCATCTTAATAGACTCAAAACTAACTTTTAAATCACAGATAAAAAAAGTCTGCAATCGAGTCAAATTTAATATCGCAAATTTCCGGTTCATAAGATCACACTTGTCACTTCCGGCAGCTAAAATGTTCATGCACAGTATGGTTCTGTCTCACATCACTTACTGTCTTACAACCTGGTCACAGGCAAATAAAACAACACTAAAACCTTTAGAGTCACTTTACAAACAGACAATCAAAATTCTGGACAAAAAAACTTCAAGATATCACCATTGTGCTATTTTACAAAAGCATAAGCTTTTAAGTTGGGAAAATGCCATCAAGTATTCAAACCTCTGTCTGTTATACAAAATCATCTATGGCCTGTCATCTCCTCCACTCAGTCAGTTTGTAAATATCAGGAACACCACACAGAGAGTAACACGAGGGTCAGCCCGAGGAGACTGTGTTGTTCCTCTGCGGAAAAGTGCATTTAGTCAAAGAGCCTTTTCAGTCACAGCAGCACAGGCGTGGAACTCTGTCCCTCAGAACATCAGAGAACTCACCACATACACTCTCTTCAAAAAACATCTAAAAAACTGGTTCATAACACATCAGACATGTCAGCATTAATAAGAATATGTATTATCTTCCCTCAACCCAACCGTGCTGGCACTTGTGTCTCACTTGTGTCAATGTGTAGTATAACATGTTTTTATATACTGTATGTATGAGTATGGGTATGTGTGTATGTGTAATTAATATATATATATATATATGTATGTATGTGTGTATGTGTATGTATGTGTGTATATATATTTTTCTTTTTTAACCTAATGTCTGTCATATAGCAAACTTGTACACTGTATTCATCAACAGGATTTGAATATTCTGTTTTACTGCTCTTTTATATTTGTATTGTTCACTGTAATCTTCTTATTATTGTTTTTTTTTTTTTTTTTTAGGTAGACAATTTTAAAATCTGTCCAGGGACAACGGATGATAAATAGCCTTTTGGCTAATTCTGGTGCATTTGCAGTTTAATTAATGTACACTGTCCCTGTCAAATAAACTAATAAATAAAATAAAAATAAATAAATAAAGCTTCTTTTACTGAGTGTGACGGAGTAGCCCCGTCAGGTCCCGCGGGTAACTCGGCGCAACTACAATAACCGCATACACACACACACGCTTACACATACACAATCGCTACTCACCCATTTCTCCCGTTTACTCCGTTTCCTCATTGATTTTTCTCTTGACAGCCATCACAGTAATCATGGGTGCACACTTGGCAACTGTTTAACCAACTTTCACGCCATAACCTCGACGTCCGACAACCAATTCCCAGTATTCACTCCACAATCGCCACACACCACGATCAAACCGAGCGCCGGTTACACTTCCTGATTATATTGCGGCCGGCGCTGATGCGTAGCTTCTGACGTCACAGTGACGTCATGTCCAGATGCCAGTTTTTGGCCCAAAGTAATTTTATTATTTTTTCTGGTTATATTTGAGGCACAGTCACCCATGTATTTTGTTTTTTGTAATTATAGGATATTTATGGTATTTTTTTATTAATGAAATATAAAGAGATGATTAAAAGATTGCATATTGTTTAGTTAATTGTCTGGACAAAAGGGCCTCAGGGGATAAAAGAAGTTCCCTTTTCAGTGTGCAGTGTGGGTGCCAGAATTGCTAGAGTACAGAGTACAGAGTGTTACAGAGAAGGTAACTGAGAAGGTAACAGAGAGAGAGCGCCTCTGATTGTTTAATGATTTTTGTGCCATCTTGGCTTTGTACAGTTTTGTAAATACTATTTTTTTGACCACTTTGATTGCTGAGCACTATTTTTTTTTCCTTTTTCACCTTGGGAAGGACGAGCACAATAAAAATACAAAAACATAATTTACGACTACGCCATTTTTTCATTTGGAGTACGAACCCCGTCACACTGAGATTGGAACCCCCTCCAGTACTGCTTTGCGGAACCACTCCTGTTGAACCCCATTATTTCCTGGATGGCACCCTGTATGTTTGGTCCATGTCTCTTTGGCCTGCTCTAAAAATTCTCGAGGGTTTTGATCACTTTTCCAAGGGAGCTTTGGAACCGTGGGAGCATTAGGGAGTGGGAACCTCTCTCTCATAGGCTTGCCTATCTGATTTACGACCCTCACAAATGGGACCTCATCCCCGTCGTCATCTATCTGGGCCTCCTTCTCTAGCTCTCTCATCACGTGACCTGACATACATCTGGCTGCTATGGCTCTCCAATCAGCTAAAGCTAGTCTCTGTCCTGCTGTTAGTTTGTCTAACTGATCCAACCACAAACCTCCTCCCTCTGATATTGGAGGCATCTTGTCTACAAGAGCCTGCACATCCCCTAGGCCCCATAGTTTATACTTCTCTCCCCCTCCTATCACCTGCAAAAGTGGAAAATTTCCCTTAAGTTAGCATGTATATTTATATATATTTATATGGTAGTAAATTATATTACTGTACTGAATGGGTCTGGAAATGTGTTGAGATACAATAATCCTACTATCAGGTGAATTATGAACAATATGACAGTAGTGGGATGAAAAATGTTAGACAGGAGATAAAGCACATAAAATCATTTTTTTTCTAAAGAACCTACTTTTTGTAATTATCCTAGAAGATAATCTTTTGTATTCATCATTTCATCATCACTGTAGTTATTTCAGCGTAGGTTAAAACCCATGCTGTCTGATCAGCAATCTTGACCTGTGATGTGGATGGATTATCTCAGCAAAGGAGAAGGGCTCACTAACACAGATTTTGACAGACTCATGAAGAATATTTGAGAGAAACAGGCCTTTTGTGTACATGGAGAAACTCTTAGATCTTTGAGTTCAGCTCATGATGAATGGGGGCAAAAACAAGTGTGTTTATAATTTTATTCAGTTAACAGTTTTGACATCACATAATACACATTACATTTGTCCTCAATTCAGTGACACTACAAATGGGTGTTTTTGTTTTTAAGGTACTATGAAGTGACTGGTGGATCAGACCTTCTCCCTAAAGCTTTTCTCAAAGTCCTTGAAGACTCCATTCTCCTCAACTCCAGAGTTAAGAGCATCAGCCAGTCAGATAATGGTGTACATGTATCGTACCAGACCTCAGACCCTAGCCAACAGGATTCATTTACTGACCTTCCTGCTGACATTGTCCTGGTAACAACCACAGCAAAAGCAGCCCTCTTCATGGACTTCAATCCACCTCTATCCATCAGAAAGATGGAGGCCATAAGGGGGGTCCACTATGACAGCACTTTGCTGGTGAACACACAGCCTTCCCTCACGCTTGGATTGAGACATCTATGAAATCTGAAATCAGGGCTGCTAGCAACATTAACAATGTGGTGCTCAAAGACTCAGCTAAATTTCCAAGAGAAGATGAGCTCTAAGGTCTAAAAAATGATTTAGTATTACAGTATTAATTAAAAGAATACCAAAAGGTGTAATATCTCTAGCTAATGCCCTAGAAATCTGATATGTTAAATACTACTTTAATACACTTAAGTGTAAACAAAGAAAAAAAAATTCTAGATTAGATTGAAAAAACATGATTCCAATACTAAACATTGACAATACGCTTTTTCTCCCCCTTTGCCCAACGAGCTATACAGTCTTATCCGGGGAAGGGTTGCGGGATACTGGAGCCTATCCCAGTCCGCATTGCCAGATTGTCACTATATAAGAGGACTGACAACCATTTATGTTAATATTCACACCTACAGACAATTTACAGTCAGCGTGTAACCTAACCTGTACGGCTTAAGTGTAATTTATGTTTCTGTGTTGAATCGACGGTGAGCTCCCTACCCTACGCCGTAAGCCTGGCGTGCACTTCATCAAAATGTAAGTACATGCCGAGGCAGCGCTGACCGTAAGCACTGTGATTGGAAATTACTCGTTTCGCTATCAGAATGTGATCCATTCAGTTGATAACATTTGAAAAGGCTATAACAGCCGCACGTTTACATTTTTACCCCCCATTCACGATAGCAGAGGGCTAAACTGGAAGTTAGACTGCTTGGCCAGGTAAAGTCAGCACAGTGGACGCTGTACGCTACAGCCGACTAGCGTTTGGCGGTGTAAATGCATTATGACGGTGACACCAACACACAAATATAAATCCATGGTGATGCAGGTGTATAAATCAAACTTCAGACTGTGGAAGAACACCAGAGTAATGCCGGTTTCACACCAAACGCGATTTTACGCGTCGCAGCGCTTTCCACGCGCGAGTACATTCGCTGCAAGTGTTCACACACAACGCGATAAAGGCGATTTGAGCGCGATGAGGTGAATAAACACAACTTCGCCATTACTACAACTGTATGAAACCAAAGTAAATTTTGCGGTGATTAAATAGCAATAAACGGATTAAACTGATGCCGAAATAACGACAACATGATGCAGATTTGTTAAACATTTGAATTCATGCTTTGTCAGGTCTGCCAGCAAGACAGCAGGACAACAACTTATAAAATGTTTGTTTTCTGAACAGAGTTCGGATCGATCAGGGCTGTGCTATGCTAACTTGGTCACAGTAAAGTACAACGACAGCTGGAATAAAGTTACAGACACATGTTTTCTGAACTCACCAGGTAGTTCAACCTCCTCGCTTTCTTTTCTCAAAGTAATGTCCAGCTTTGTCCGGTTTTTATATAAATATGAAGTCAAGTAGTCCGACAGAGCTAACGGCGTAACAACAACACTGGAAGCGGATGTGCACGGAAGCTAGCTGCTAGAAGCTCCAGTCAAGATAAATCAACGCTGAAATCCCCAAAATTAGAGTAAACGCTAATTTAATAAAACATTTAACTTCGATCTCCTCCTCCGAGTAAACGGTATAGTTTACGGAACCGAAACCGACCGACTTGTAGGTATTTATTTCTCCGAAGGTTGGAGCGCTGCTCCCTGCTCCTCTAGCCCAAGTTTAGCAGCTCTCACCCAGCCTGCAGATTTTCAATCCCCCGCTCTGCCCGGCCCTCTGCACACAACGCTCTGAAGCATCGGTGACGTACGGACAATCTCAACACTGATCACTGATCAGAATCAGCTTTATTTGCCAGATATGTGTACACATACGAGGAATTTTACTCAGGATTGTACAATGCTCACTGTGCTTACTTTAAATGCTTTGTGTTTGCATTTGTGTCTCCTGTTGCTATAAGATTTGCCACACTGTTCACAGCAGTAAGGTTTCTCTCCAGTGTGAACACGTTGGTGGATTTTTAGTTCACCTGATCGAGCGAAAGTTTTTCCACACTGTTCACACCAGTGAGGTTTCTCTCCAGTGTGAACACGTTGGTGGATTTTTAGGTCACCTGGTTGAGTGAAAGTCTTTCCACACTGTTCACACCAGTACGGTTTCTCTCCAGTGTGAACGCGTTGGTGGATTTTTAGGTCACCTGGTTGAGTGAAAGTCTTTCCACACTGTTCACACCAGTACGGTTTCTCTCCAGTGTGAACGCGTTGGTGGATTTTTAGGTCACATGGTTGAGTGAAAGTTTTTCCACACTGTTCACACCAGTAAGGTTTCTCTCCAGTGTGAACACGTTGGTGCCGTTTTAGGTGACCTGATGAGGTGAAAGTTTTTCCACACTGTTCACACCAGTACGGTTTCTCTCCAGTGTGAACACGTTGGTGGATTTTTAGGTTACCTGACCAGGTGAATGTTTTCCCACACTGGTCACAACTATAGGGTTTCTCTCCAGTGTGAACTCTCTGATGAATCTTCAAATATCCAGATGTTGCGAAGGATTTGTCACAGTGCTGACAGCGGTAACGTTTGAGTCCAGCTCTTCTTCTCCTTCTCTATATCAAAAGAGAGAAACACAGTAAGTGAGATGTCATAGTGGAACAAACTATCTAACCATAAATGACATCAGAGCAAATCCTTGTAATCACCTACTTCTGTACCACATAGTGAGTATGTACTGGCTATTATATAACCAATCATACACTCAACTGCATACTAAATAAAAGCCAGAGGTGGAAAGTAACAAATTGCAATTACTCATGTTAAGCTAACTGAGTAGGTTTTTTAAATCTGCAATTTTACTTTTACTTAATTATGTTTTGTTTAAAGAATTGTACTTTGCTACATTTTCAGTCACATCCGCACATCCACAGTGCAAGAAAAATCTTACAACCGCTTTGGTTTCTAGCGCGAGAGACAATTGTGCATCAGCTTCATGATGCAGTGTAAGCTGTGTAAGTTCAGTTTTAACCTGAACATTTCCTGCTGCTGCATCTTCACATTAAAAGTTACATTTAAGACTTTAAGACCTTTTTAATACCAACTTCACTGCTGTTTAATGGAAAATCTGTATTAGTTTTAAACCCAAGAAAATTATTTACAAAGTTACATGATTGTAATAAAACATTGTATTATAATTAGTGCTGGGTCGTTATCGGCGTTAACGTGAGACTCTTATCGGGCGATAAATAAAACAGCCGTTAATCTATTCTCAAAGTTGGGTTGGGAGCTGGGTCTATACTACGCAAGCTATAATGACTTTCACCTTGATATTTTAGCACCGAACTGCACTGTAGGGGGCGAGAACGAGTCTTCGAACCTGTGTGTTTGCCTACTGTGAAATTACCACATCAAACGTGACGTGCTAACATGGATGCAACTGTTGCTGCGTTCCATTTACCTCGGAGGGCGGAGCTGGGAATGACGTCACACCCGAGTTGACGGCGTTCCGGTTACAACCTTGCTCGGCCAGCTGTTTGTTTACCACTAGCCAGGTAAGTTATTGATACGCCGGTTGATTAAAAAACGCATTGTGCGGTATTTACTCACACTAACTGTAGCAACACGTCCACAGACAGCTGTTGGACAGCACTTTGTGTACGAACATTTCTGAAGCCACCGGGTTTGCTTCTGGGAAAATTTACTTTTAAGAAGCTTCCCAATGGAAAATTCGACAAGACTAAGGTTGTTTGCACCTTGTGCAATGCGGAATTACACATGCACATCACACGCTACACACAAGTACATCTTATTGAACATTATTTATTTTCATCACCAATTATCATAGTAGAACAGCTTTCTCAAGCAGTTTGTGATGCATTTTGGAAACAGGAGATGAGCCCCTGGTCTAATGCGCCACTTGGCTTGAAACCCGTTCGCACACATTGTCTGAATGCCTTCAGCAGAATTCAAATGAGCCATTTTAAACTAGATTAATCTAATTTTTGTTAAGAAACAAAACAAAAAACATTGTGCCGCCCTATCGGCCAAACTCAGGTGACGCAGACTACGTCCACTTCTTATCTGTAAAATCCAGAATAGAATTTAAAATCCTTCTTCTCACATACAAAGCTCTTAATGTTCAGGCACCATCTTATCTTAAAGAGCTCATAGTACCTTACTACCCCACCAGAGCACTGCGCTCCCAGAATGCAGGGTTACTTGTGGTTCCTAGAGTCTCCAAAAGTAGAATGGGAGCCAGAGCGTTCAGTTATCAGGCTCCTCTCCTGTGGAACCAGGTTCCAGTTTGGGTTCGGGAGGCAGACACCGTCTCTACATTTAAGAGTAGGCTTAAGACTTTCCTTTTTGATAAAGCTTATAGTTAGGGCTGGCTCGGGTGAGTCCTGAACCATCCCTTAATTATGCTGCTATAGGCTAGACTGCCGGGGATTTCCCATGATGCACTGAGCTCCTCTCTCCTCTTCTCTCTTTCTCTCTGAGTGCAACCTCATCCCATTAATGCATGTTACTAACTTCGATTTTTCTCCCTCTCCGTGGTCGTGTGCTTCCTCCTCCTGTCACTTCCCTGCGGGTGTTGCTGGCTCTGGAGCTGTGGAGTCTGGATCTGTGGTTGGGAGTCTCCTGCTGCCCCGTGTTCCTGCTTTCGACACCCTCTGCTACAGTTGCAACTGCTGTTACTAGTCCCTATTGCTATTATTACTGTTATTATTATTATCATTAACATTACTATAAATATCTGTACCATTTTGCATTCAGTCTATAGCACCATTACCTTTACTGTCTGTACCTCTATGTGTATACTGTGTAGGCTGCCTCCCTCTGCTCTCTCTCTCTCTCTCTCTCTCCCCCTCACCCCCAACCGGTCGAGGCAGATGGCCGCCCACCCTGAGCCATGGTTCTGCTCGAGGTTTCTGCCTCTTAAAGGAAGTTTTTCCTTGCCTCTGTCGCCCTAGTGCTGCTCTTCGTGGGAATTGTTGGGCTTCTGTAAATAACTTTGGAGTTCGGTCTAGACCTGCTCTTTATGAAAAGCGCTGTGAGATAACTGTTGTTGTGATTTGGCGCTATATAAATAAAATTTAATTGAATTGAATTATATACAGTCTATGATCCCAATCAACGTGAAGTTGAGCGCACATACACAAGCATCATCCCTGCATTGGCACCTCCCATAAATTACAATGTATATGACCATAAATACGCCAGCATCACCTCCTGAGGTCCTTATTACAAGAGCTAACACCCCCCTCCGATAACGAGATCAGCTGTGTACGTTGATAGATGATAGATATTTATTAGTCCTTTCGGACATTCATAGTGTGTCATACAGTAAACATCAGACCAACAACCACAAAGCTGCTTTACCAACACAAACACCACTATTGCGATTTCGGTTCAATGTGCGATTAATTTTTAAGCTCTTTAACTTCTGTATTATTTACAATGGACAAGCAGTAAATCAGTGTATAGTGTGATATTAGATAGATTAAACTTACACTGTTCTTTCTTGTGGGTCAGGCCTGTGTTATGATGAATTAGGTAGAATTATTATTATGAGCAATAAGATATATCAAATTATAATAATATGAGAGACAATTTGAGTCAAGTCATGGGATTAAATAATATGATATATTATCATCAGGTCGGCCTACCTTTTCACCACAGGGTGTTATACAGTAAGCGCTCAATACAAAATCCACAGTTCAACCACCAATTAATGAGTCCTGATCTCAGTTCAAATCTCCTGGAGTCCATCTTTCTGTCTCCCCGTAAGCAAACTAAAAATACTCAGTTTGAGGTTCAATTCAAAAGTTGGCTAACTAAAATAGAACAGAGTGATGCCTCTCGTGTTTAATAGACAAGCTTAGTAATTCTCAGACAACACCTGAGTCCCCCTCCTCCCCGCAGCCTCCGATGCTGGTGAGCGGCGCACCGGCTTTAACCAGGCTGTAACTCGGGACACACTGGGCCTCTTTTGGCGTAAAAGACAGTGGCAGCAAAAGACAGTGTATGAATGTCAGGCATGGCCATTAGCGTCTGCAATACAGGCCTCCGTGTCATTCATTTTCATCAGAGAATCATATGGATAGAAGCAAAATGATCGCGAGAGGGTAAGAAACAAATATTAATCGCTGTTGATAACAATCGATTTGGGATTTGGTGGAATGTTGACACATAAGCACAAAATTTTCGGCAGGACGCCGGCTCTCCCCCTACTCACTGTTCATTTGTGCACAATAGAAAGCCAACAGAACCGTGTTGTTGTTGTTGTTGTTGTTGTTTGTCCCATTTTAGACCAAAACAAGTTGTGATTTCATGAAAGAGATTCAAGCAGTCTGTCGCAAAACAAGCAGCAGTGAAGGTTAACAAGAAATCCTCCTCACAGATCATTCAGACGGATCATTGTTTGTTCCGCGCGCTCCGCCATGACACAAGCTAGTGATGGCAGTGTGACGCTGAAGCTTCGATACGTGCTTCGAAACCCTGAACTACAAACCTATAGAACCACTGCTTCAAAGCTTGCTTTGGTGCGAAAAAAATCATGTGACATATGACGTCCGAAGCAGCAAGTGCTTCATTGCCTGAATGAATCATCTGACTGGTTTGCGGTCCAATCAGGTGATTCACTGGAACGGCCTCGTCTCGATTCTGACAGGTGATAGGTTGAAACAGTTTTGAGCGCCTTTTAGTCTTTAAAACCACTCTAAACAATGTACAATTTGTGGAGTTGTCGTAGTAGGTGTGTTATTGCTGTCGAGTTGTTGGTATTGCGTTTGTATTGGATCATTATGGAACCAGCCAGGAAGAGAGGTCGTTCTGACATGTGGGAACACTTCAATCTGATCGCTCCGGATAAGGTGGGTGTTCTGGCCATTTAATTTGTAAAGTAGGAAAAGTAAAGTTTATACAACAGTACCTGTCAGTACAGTACCTTCTATAGCTATGGTCTATATTAAGTAGCATGACAGTAAACTGATGTACATGATTAGAGTAGCCAGTAGCTATCTTTATAGACTCAAATTGCATTTTTATTTACAAATTGCTTTCTTTACAGGTCCGGTGCTTGGTGTGTTCAACTGAGCTGAAGTATCATGGGAATACTTCCTCCATGATTAGGCACTTCACTGCCAAGCATGGAGCTGCTAAAAACCATGGGAACACAAATCAAGGTAGGCTATGTATTATATTATTATTACCTAGACACACTTACATAATCTGATATGACTGTATGCCATGACTCATAGGTCTGCTACATTTAAATGCAGTTTCACATAAATCCTTAATTTCTTTTATTAAAGTATTTTTAATTTCTTTATGTCTTTATTTATTTGTCTTAGTGGACCGGAAGCGAGAGCTAGATGAGGCTCTCGTGAATATGGTGGTGAAGGACTCGCAGCCCTTTTCCATCGTGGATGACTGTGGCTTCAAGGAGTTTGTGGCATTGCTTGATCCCACATACACTCTTCCATCCAGAAAGGCTCTTAAGAACATGGTGGTTCAGAAGTACGAGGAGGAGAAAGCCAAGGCCAAGGCCATCATGCAGAGGGTGGAGGCTGTGAGCCTGACTGCTGATATGTGGACCTCCATTAATATGGATGCATATCTAGCAGTGACGTGCCATTATGTGGATGATTCTGTGAAGCTGGCCACAGTCCTTTTGGGAGTGCTGCCTTTCCCTGAACTTCATACAGCTGTTAACATCTCTGCTGCAATGAGGTCTCTCATGGAGGAATGGGGTATTGAAGGCAAAGTGACCTCAATTGTGACAGATGCAGGAGCTAATATGGTTGCGTCTGTCAGAAGTTTAAATCTCAGACACGCACTTTGCTTTGCTCATTCCCTAAATTTAGTGGTGAAGAAGAGTCTTGATGCAACTCCTGGCCTAGAAAACCTACGCACAAGGGCACGAAAAGTAGTGACATTTTTCAAAACTAGCACAACGGCAAATGAAAAGCTCAAAGAAGTACAGGAGCAGATGAATCATCCAGTGAAGAAGCTTATTCAGGAGGTGGACACACGCTGGAACAGCACCTTCCTCATGCTACAACGCCTTTATGAAGAAAGACAGTCAGTGGGGGCAGCTCTTGCAACGCTGAAAACAGATGTAAGACCATTGTCTTCAGAGGACTATGAAACAGCTGCTGCATGCCTGCAATTGCTTGCCCCCTTTTACCAGGCAACAGTAGAACTGTCTGAGGAGAAGAGAGTGTCAGGGTCAAAGGTTATCCCAATGACAAAAATGTTAATGCAGTACCTGTATGAAACAATTGGAAAAACAAGCCACAACACAGCTAAATTACTGGGACAGAACTTGGTGACAGCGATGCAAAACAAGTTTGAGACTACGGAGAACCAAACAGCACTGACCCTTTCGACACTGTTGGATCCTAGATTCAAAACAATAGGATTCTACAATCAAGTACAGGCACAGGCATCAGTAAGACGACTAACAGCACAATGCTCACAACTGATAAGATACACACCATCAAATGCTTCACCTACAGAAGAACAGCCCTCCACATCAGCTCAACCAGCACCTGCAAATGTTGAAAATCCATCATCCACAGGTAAAGTTATAAATAGTTAACTGATAAAATTGAAACCTTTCAGTACTGATAATTATCATCATATTTGTCTTTCAGGTGTTAACCTTTGGGGAACTCTGGACAGAGATGCTTCTGAAGCAAGGAGGGCAAGGAATGCCACAGCAGATGCTACAGTGGAGGTGCAGAGGTATATGACTGATCCACCAGTTGCAAGATCAGAAGACCCACTGGCGTACTGGCGAAACCATCAAAATGTGTACCCTCATCTGTTTAATCTTGCAAAATAATTTTTATGTTCGCCAGCATCATCTGTTCCTTGTGAGCGAGTGCTTTCCAAGTCTGGAGAGGTTGTGAGCAAAAAAAGAAACCGACTCAGTCCAAAAACTGTTGAAAAAATAATGTACCTCAATAAAAATCTTTGAGTGTTCCCCATCCCAAAAATCACCCCCTGCCCACCCAACCTATGCCATATTTTCCCAGCACTCTCTCCTAAATAACACAAAACATACATTTATCAATTTTTATTTGTAAATAGAACATGTTTTAACGCCTTCATACACATTAGCACACATTTATTTGTTTAAAGTTATTTTTTATGAACAAAGCATAATTAACTAGTAACCAGCAGGCTGTTAGTGCCAACCAACATTAACAATGTCATGTACCAATGTAGTAGTCTGGCAATATTTCTGAGGTGGAAAAAGGATGCCTTCACAGTGCTCTGAACAGAAGAATCAAAGGTGAGGCTAGTGTCAAAAATAACACCAAGGTTCCTCATCTTAGTCTCTAGAACAGAGCCATCAACAAACAGGGACAGTGGAGCCGCTTTGCGAATTTGATGACGGGAGCCTTTAATGACTTTTTATCAACATTTCAATGTTTTGGAAGCTTTATGTTATTTGGAACGTGGTTTTATGAAGAGAAATAGTGTTTTAAAGATAACTCCCAATAAAAGTGAACATATTAACAGTAAATATTGCCAAAATATGGACATTCGCCAGGTATATTTTTAAAGCCTGTCCGTGTCTGTCAGTAGTTTTCCAACAGCTGGAAAAGTGAAGGTAGTTAGTGCTAAGTTAGCTAACATGTCCTCTTCTGACTGCAGTCTGAAAGCTGAGCAGGACGCTTTTTTGCTGCTAGTTCTATTTCATTTGGTGTCATCCACATATCGAGTACACAATGAACTAAATGCCATTTCTCAAGGCCCATGGTGCTCAATACAAGATTACAATAATCAACTTACAGGACACAAACATGTAACTACATCGGGACGAGACCATGAGGTGCCCAGAAATTCACACCCTTGAGGTGACGCATCGGGAAATCGAATCGAATCAAAGACCTGATAATCATAATCGAATCAAATCGTGAGACCAGTGAAGATACACACCCCTTATACATATATATAAATATAAAAGTGATGAAAGATGAAAAAAGTACCTTAGTAACCTATGCTGAATATTTTAGTATAAAAGTTAAACAGTAGTAAATTCTATTACTGTACTGAATGGGTCTGGAAATGTGTTGAGATACGATAATCCTACTATAAGGTGAATTATGAACAATATGACAGTAGTGGGATGAAAAATGTTAGACAGGAGATAAAGCACATAAAATTTATTTTTTTCTAAAGAACCTACTTTTTGTAATTATCCTAGAAGATAATCTTTTGTATTCATCAATCTTGACCTGTGATGTGGATGGATTATCTCAGCAAAAGAGAAGGTCTCACTAACACAGATTTTGACAGATTCGTGAAGAATATTTGAGAGAAATAGGCCTTTTGTGTACATAGAGAAAGTCTTAGATCTTTGAGTTAAGTCAAAATGAATGGGGGCAAAAACAAGTGTGTTTATAATTTTATTCAGTATATATAACACACATAATACACGTTTTGACATAATACACATTACAACTGTGCTCAATTCAGTGAAACTAAAAATGTGTGCTTTTGTTTTTAAGGTACTATGAAGTGACTAATGGATCAGACCTTCTCCCTAAAGCTTTTCTCAAAGTCCTTGAAGACTCCATTCTCCTCAACTCCAGAGTTAAGAGCATCAGCCAGTCAGATAATGGAGTAATTGTATCGTACCAGACCTCAGACCCTAGCCAACAGGATTCATTTACTGACCTTCGTGCTGACATTGTCCTGGTAACAACCACAGTGAAAGCAGCCCTCTTCATGGACTTAAATCCACCGCTATCCGTCAGAAAGATGGAGGCCCTAAGGGGGGTCCACTATGTGAGCTCTACTAAAATCATCCTCACCTTCAGTGAGAAATTCTGGGAGAAGAACGGCCTCAGAGGAAAGAGCATCACTGACGGTCCCTCTCGTTTTATCCAAGCCACAGTTTCCCAGCCAATGAGAACATCGGCGTCCTCCTGGCTTCCTACACCTGGTCTGATGACTCCCTCCTCTTCCAGGGAGCGAGCGATGAAACCCTGAAAGAGCTGGTTTTGAGAGATTTGTAAAGGATCCACGGCGACCATGTTAGGTCTCTTCGCACAGGGATCGTGGTAAAGAAGTGGACCTTGGATCCTTACAGCTTGGGGGCCTTCGCTCTCTTCAGGCCCTACCAACATTTAGAGTACGCTGAGGAGCTCTTCAGAAGTGAAGACCGGGTGCACTTTGCTGGTGAACACACAGCCTTCCCTCACGCTTGGATTGAGGCGGCTATGAAATCTGCAATCAGGGCTGCTAGCAACATTAACAATGTGGTGCTCAAAGACTCAGCTAAATTTCCAAGAGGAGATGAGCTCTAGGGTTTAAAAAATGATTTAGTATTACAGTATTAATTAAAAGAATACCAAAAGGTGTAATATCTCTTGCTAATGCCCTAGAAATCTGATGTGTTAAATACCACTTTAATACACTTAAGTGTACACAAAGAAAAAAAAAATTCTAGAAAGTGGGATTTTTGGCCAGCATTGAAAACTGTCAGGAATTGTGGGTTTTGTCTTCAGTGTTGCCACCACAACCCCCCTTTCACAAGTACAGTATCTCACAAGTGAGTATACCTTGATTATGATTAATTGTGAATCCAGTCTCAAGCAGCCTACCACCTAAACGCAAAGCACATCACACGCTAACACAAGTACATCTTATTGAACATGATTTATTTTCATCTCCAATTATCATCAAGACAGGTTTCAAGTTCTAGTAGAACAGAAAGCTGTTCTACTAGAACTTGAAACCCATTCGCACACATATTCTGAATGCTTTCGGCCAAATTCAAATGAGCCATTTTAATCTAGATTAATTTCAAGATTACATTGAGATTAATCTAGTGTTGTTGATGAATTCAGGTACATATCTTGACACTTTACTGTAAACGATTTGAATTCTACATATAGTGAAATAAAAATGCAGTGACTGCCCTCTACTGGTTAAAACCTGCCTACTCCAATTTCATTTTGCGAGCTCAGCTCTGTGAAAAATGTAAAAATGATCAGAATCAGCTTTATTTGCCAGATATGTGTACACATACGAGGAATTTTACTCAGGATTGTACAATGCTCACTGTGCTTACTTTAAATGCTTTGTGTATGCATTTGTGTCTCCTGTAGGTATAAGATTTGCCACAATGTTCACACCAGTAAGGTTTCTCTCCAGTGTGAACAAGCTGGTGGGTTTTTAGGGTACTTGATTGAGCGAACATTTTTCCACACTGTTCACACCAGTATGGTTTCTCTCCAGTGTGAACACGTTGGTGTGTTGTTAGGGCACCTGATTCAGCGAATGTTTTTCCACACTGTTCACACCAGTAACGTTTCTCTCCAGTGTGAACACGTTGGTGGACTTTTAAGGTACCTGATTGAGTGAACTTTTTTCCACACTGTTCACACCTGTAAGGTTTCTCTCCAGTGTGAACACGCTGGTGGAGTTTTAGGGTACCTGATTGAGCGAACTTTTTTCCACACTGTTCACACCAGTACAGTTTCTCTCCAGTGTGAACACGTTGGTGGATTTTTAGCTCATCTGATCGAGCGAAAGTTTTTCCACACTGTTCACAGCAGTGAGGTTTCTCTCCAGTGTGAACACGTTGGTGGAGTTTTAGGGCACCTGATCGAGCAAAGGTTTTTCCACACTGTTCACACCTGTGAGGTTTCTCTCCCGTGTGAACAAGTTGGTGGAGTTTTAGGGCACCTGATCGAGCAAAGGTTTTTCCACACTGTTCACACCTGTGAGGTTTCTCTCCAGTGTGAACACGTTGGTGGATTTTTAGGGCACCTGATCGAGCGAAAGTTTTTCCACACTGTTCACACCTGTGAGGTTTCTCTCCAGTGTGAACGCGTTGGTGGATTTTTAGGGCACCTGATCGAGCGAAGGCTTTCCCACACTGGTCACGACTATACAGTTCCTTTCCAGTGTGAACACTCTGATGAATCTTCAAATATCCAGATGTTGTGAAGGATTTGTCACAGTGCTGACAGCGGTGACGTTTGAGTCCAGCTCTTCTTCTCCTTCTCTATATCAAAAGAGAGAAACACAATAAGTTTGATGTCATTCTTGAGCGAGCCATCTAAAACCATAAATGAAATCAGAGCACATCCTTGAAATCATCTACTTATGTACCACATAGTGAGTATGTACTGGCTATTATAAACTCTTGAATAAAATCTTAAGACCGGGGGAAACATTGCAAGTATTCCCATTTTGCGCTAGTGGATCATAACCGGGTTGTAAGTACTGCTTCTAAATGCCAAAAGAAGAAACAGGAGCAAGAGACAAAAAATAGAGTAGTCAATTTATTGAAAACTGCATTTTAACTCAAACAGGCTGTTCATCAGCTGATCGCAGACAGTGTGAATGCCTAAATTAACAGACGTAGTCTATAATAATGCGTTGATACAAAGTGTTCTTATGAGCTGCAGAAAATATCAGCCTTAGTCTTTCAGCTCAGCTGTGTGTCGGCATTTCCACATTAAAAGACTCGGAAAAAAAAGTAGAAAAAACTAATTTCAGGGCAGAAATAACCTTTCAGTCGATAACAAAAGGCTTCAATTATTTTCTGGCAAGTGAAATACTGCGTTTTATGGGTTGTACTGGCCATTTAAAGGTATTTAATAGGTAAAAAAGGACTAGGTTGGTTGGTAGGCCTACACAGCAAGTACAATAATGCAGAGTCATAAGGATAGTTGCAAAATTGTCTTCATTTTATATCTAAGTTGGCAGTAAGTCATGTTACTTAGGCTACAGCCTGTTTTCCAAATATAAACAAAGATATTAGACAGTGTTTCATAGTGTTGGTGTTTTAATGCGGAAAATCCACGTTTTATTGTGTGTCATGTAATCTGGAGAACTGGTCTTGGTCTTGACTCGGTCTCGTCCTCCCTTGGTCTTGGTCTCAGCCGCTAAAAGTCTTGGTCTTGTCTCGGTCTCGATGAACTCGGTCGCGGTCTTGAATTGGTCTCGGTTTGGGGTGTCTTGGCTACAACACTAACGTCACAGTAAAATGTTGCCAATGTAACCGTGCACTCTGACACATACCAGTTTCACCAGTACAAAGTATTCAGGATTCACAGTTACGCTGCTTCTGTTTGTCCTAGAATGTGTTGACTGAGCACGTCACAGTGACAAAGACCAGACTGCTTCACAAAATGACAAAGTTAGAAGTAGGGTTGAGCCGGCTGAAACGAGTATCCGGTACGGATAAAGCATTTTTGCCGAGTACGAGTATCATACGAGTAATACGAGTCAATATCCGTGCTCGGATTGAAAAAAAATCGTTATTGGGTAGCTGACTGTGCGCTCTCTCTCTCTCTCTGCCGGTCATCAGAGATTTTTTAAAAACTGTCAGCTGCTCTCACCATTTTTTTTTACTTCACGCACTGAGTGTCTGACACTTTGTTGCTGTATTTAAAAAAAATAAAGGTAGTTGTGGTATAAGGGTCATTGACGTGACGCCTACATTTTGTGTCCAACTGGATTTTTTTCACCAAAAAAAAAGGTTGAAATCATAAAAGCATACCATATAAATACAGGACCTCTCCCATATATGTACTCACTTTTAACTTTAAAAAAACATTAGCTTTTTGTAATTTTTCTGATAATAAAAGTGTCAAAATATCATGTGGTGCGACTGTCCGGCCATGACTGCTGTTTTGAAAACTTGTTTGAAATTACTTTAAATGGATTCGAAATTGTGTTTTGGCCTATTTGGCATGATTTCCAAAGTGTTTTGTAGTCCCCTACAAAATTGCAAAGTATCTGTATTTATATTTCCATAATAATACACAAGTAAATTTTGTCCAATGATGTCCATTTTATGAAATATCATGTGGTGCGACCATCAACAAACAACCACTTTGGGACTTTTATGTTGAAATCCATTAGAAGACAGGAAGTTGAATAATGTACCAATTTGCCAAGGACCCATTGAAACTACAAGTAGGTTTGAAAGTCTTTCTGAAATCTGGAAAAATGTAAAATTGTAACAGCTGGTATGTATTTCCTACTTTTGATCATCATGTAGTGCGACCTCAGAAAAACAATTAATATAAAGTTATTTCTACCAATATTTGTTTTGATTTTAATGTTCATGGGGTCCTTTTGTAGGGAGCTAGCTTGTTTTGTTTAGGTGGCCTATTCTCTGCCTGCAAATTTTGACTAAATTAGAAAATCTCATGTGGTGCGACCGCTGAAAAGTGGTTTCCATGATGGGCAATTTAGTTTTTGTCCTTTTATATTCAATTTCTGACTTTTAAATATAAAGTGCTTTTATTGTAGTTTGATTTGGAATCGATTTTTCTGCAATTTGACAAAATTTTTCTTACATTTCAGAAACAACAGATTATTTTTCGTCTTTGTACAATATCATGAGAAAAATGCCCAAAAAATATTTAGAACTTGTAATTTTACTTAACTATTTCACTAACTATGCAATATTAGTAATATTTTATTAATTATAACAGTTTTACCAGATGCCACTCCCAAGTAGGGCTGGGTATCGTTCAAAGATTTTCGACATCGATACGATACCTCGACTTCAATACCGGTTCCTGAATGATACGTTTTACAATACCAATTTTATTCCCAACAAACAGAGAACCATTGTTGTTTGTATAAAGTAACTTAATTATCTCATCATTATCATTATCAATTGTTCCTTTGAAAAATGCTGCTGCTTGTCAAAACCAAGACATATTTTCAATGTAACATCGGCCTATATTGTGTTCTTGTTGTTTGTATTCCTCTTTCTTTAGTTTTGTCATTCCATTGTTTATTAATTATATATTTTTTATTGTTTCTGTGAGAGAAATCTCTCATCTCATGGAAACAAGTTTCTGCCACTACATATCAAAGTTTCCTCCTCACTAGAGGAAGAGGTGTCCAGGCGACAACAATCACAATAGAAAGGAAACTCTTTAATCCGCTGCAGCAAAGTCGCAGACATCAGCCCAAATATCAGTACGTGATGTCACTATCACACAGAAGTGCTTCCGCCGGCTGCACATACAGGTCCGTGTGCGGTGGCGTCACTTACAGATCCTTAGGAAAATGTAGCGCGTGTGGAAGCTACCGCGCTGCTCGCTCAATAAAAGAGCTTTGATTTGATCAATCTCTTTTAGACGTGGGCACATCAAGAATGCTGCATGCTGATTGGCTCATTTGTGTTAACAAGAACCTTTAGGTATCGAACGTTGGTACCGAAAGACAAGGCATTTTTTGATACTCGATTGTATTGAGGCGATTCAGTCGATGCTTAAAAAGTATTGAAGTCAATACCCAGCCCTGCTCCCGAGTAAAGAAAAACTGCTCGCGATGGACAACATGTTAATTTTGACCCTGCAGCAGAGCAGAGTCCCTAAAAGAAGCAAAAAATGTTGCGTCTTAAAGAAAATTAAAAATGAAAACTATATGAAGCAACATGTTGTTGCTCTTGTGCGTGTTTCCATTTCTTAGGAGGAAATGCATTTTTTTGGGAACATGTTAGCGTAGCAGCCCGTCCTCGCTTGATTTTACCTGAGTCAAACCCAGGACTTTCACACAGGAGAACCGTGTTCGATTCCCCTGTGAATCATCCAGTAAATTTAGTTATTTTCAGTTTGAAGCCAACTTTAGCCTCAACAAAACATTGCAAAGCATTTATTTGAACAGATACAGTATGGTGTTGCCTGGAACATCCTCTCGCGTACGCCAGCCACTGAACTTCACTTTCTTTGAAATGTGGCTGCTGATTGGGTAACACCTCTGACACACCCAATAAATAAGAAAAAACATACTTGCAGTTAACACCACAGGCCTGCAGTTAATGAAATTAGATTAAATATATTGTCAAGTTCTCTGTTTGTTTAAAACAAAACCGTAAAACAAAGCCGTAAAATAAATGTTTGTAATGACTAGGGCTGTCCCCGACTAAGGATTTACAAAGTCGAATCAGAATCGTCAAGTCCTGCCTGTAGTCGACTGATAGTCGAATCATGTGTGTTTTTGTGTGTTGCGATTGCGAGCCGAGGAGTTACCATAGGGGTTACGCACGGCAGCTCCGCTGTCTCGCTCTCGCTCTCTCGCCAACCAATCACCAGAGTTTTGCTGCATTCCGTGCTGCCGACAGCTGCAGGCACATCGCGGTTCCTCGCGGGTCTATTTCAAGTAGCCGGCTATTTAAAAACGATACAATATTGTTTGTGTGCTTCATCAACAGTGATAAATTATTTGAAAGTCCCGTGAGGTCCGGACAACACGACTGCTCTGCGCCGTCTCTTCAGCAAGTGTTCCTCTTCTGCCACTACACAGCATACACGCTACGGCTACACACGCACACGCCCGAGGGTTAGGGTGACAATTTTGGATGTATTTACGCACTTTAAAAGACATTTATTGAAAGTTTTATTCTTTTTACATGTTTATTTACAGCATTAAAAGTTGAAATGTATATTTTAATAGGCTCTATATTAAATTATTGGGAAAAAACGAGTAGTTCTATGTAAAATCAAAATCGCCAAAATGGCATGATCCTTGTTTTGCTGCGAAGCTTCGACTGTGAGATTGACAGTCGAATCAGGCTCCGCCCATTGAAGCATCGAATCTTCAACTATTCGGGGTCAGCCCTAGTAATGACATTTTCATCAAAAATGTTTATGAAATGTTTGTGTTCATGTAAATTCTTTTAAATTTTAATAATGATATCTGGTTTAAATATATTTTTTGTTTAGATTTTTAAAATAAATGATGGTCGCACCACATGACATTTTTTAAGGCCACGAACAGTTTATGCAGCTGAAAAAACACTAAAATAATTTAATTTGAAAGAAATACATTCATTTATGTGTACATGGCATTCTTAATGTTTGAACAACTGCAATAAATGTTTTAATTTTTTGTATTTTAAAATTGGCCTGTTGAAAATCCTTACATGTCAATGACCCATTGGCAGATGGATCACAGTGGGGAATTGAACCCATCTAGCGTTTCCAATTACGCTTCATTTATACTTAACTGTACAATTTTCGTGGGGGGACGGCACCTTGCACCACCAGTAGGCCTAACTACAGATGTCTCATGCACAATAAAGGCACAGCTTCTCAAATTCTTTGAGAGATCCGTTAGTTTGAAGATTAGCCTGAAGCACAGACATAACTATCCAATCAGAAGCAAGGGGTCGATAAAGTCCTACCCACCAATATATTGAGTAATAAATTTGTTTAGTCAGTAATAATGGAAAACGAGACATTGTGCTGAATTCGTTTTTTGTTTTATGGGCGGGCCCTCGCACCTGTAGCGTGTCGGGGTGTGATGCTGCCGCATTGCATATTCTGGAGCTCTACTGGTGCGGCTGTGCATTTACTACGCGATTGCGGTGTTGCATGAAGGTATTATACCTCACTTCCTGTTGCCAGTAGGTGGCGCTATGACTGTGGGTGACTGTGGGCATGTACATGTGTTCAGGGCGGGGCCGTTATCCTACATGTGAAGTTTGGTGCAGATGTGAGCATGTACACTGAAGTTACAACAACTTCCCGTTTCATGGCGAATCATCAACGCCACGGACACGCCCATCGACGAAAACGCGCAGATAGCACAACTTTTCATCGTCAATGCCTTTAGAAGGCACAGCAGAAATTTGAAGTCTATCCGACTAAATCCCTAGGAGGAGTTCGTTAAAGTACGGAGTGTGTAAATCACCAAAACTTTGCCATAAAATGTGAAATGGCCGACTTCCTGTTGAGTTTAGGGGAGCGGTCCAAGAGGCTTTTTTGTGCGTCTGGACATGATACATGACCCCAAAAAATTTCCTGCACGTAGATCAAACATGCGACGGGGGCTGCTTCATTAAATGTCACTTCCTGTTGCCAGCAGGTGGCGCTATGACTGTGGGTGAATGTCTGCATGTACACGTGTTCAGGGCAGGACTTTTGTCAAACATGCAAAATTTCGTGCAGATCTGAGCGTGTATACTGAAGTTACAACAACTTCCTGTTTCATAGCGAATAATCAACGCCACAGACACGCCCATTGACGAAAACTCGCAGATAGCACAACTTGAAAAATACAAACTGGGGTCCAGAGAATGAGCTTATATTGTTCATTAAGCCTCGCAAAGAAGTGTTGCATTTAGCCTTTACTGTAACTTGAGTTAAAGTTTATTATCATTTAATAAAACTGTAACTAAATGACTGAAAAGATCCTGTTACTCACACAAATAACTGTAAGTACCTGTAACTAAAACATTATATACTAAGAAAGACATTGTGAAAAGAACTTTGTCTCCTTTTTCCTGGATGAATGTGCCCCTTTGACAAAACAACTGGCCCCCCTCATTAAAATTGGTCTAGAACCGCCACTGCAACAGAACCGTGTTGTTGTTGTTGTTTGTCCCATTTTAGACCAAAACAAGTTGTGATTTCATGAAAGAGATTCAAGCAGTCTGTCGCAAAACAAGCAGCAGTGAAGGTTAACAAGAAATCCTCCTCACAGATCATTCAGACGGATCATTGTTTGTTCCGCGCGCTCCGCCATGACACAAGCTGCACCGCGCACGCGCCGCGCGGGAAAATGCCGACAGTCACAGAACAAAGCAAAGAGAAACGCTCGTGAGTTTTCTTTCAGCTTCCTCTTCAAGATGAAAACAGGAATCACGGAGACACTTTGGAAATCAAACCACGTCAACACAAACCCTGGAGCGGGTTTTCAGGGTCTGATCTCTAACAACAGAATGAACGGATGATACACGGACCCTCGAGACTCTTCCTCGTGTCTTTAGTCTCGTGATGAAGTCATGAACACTGACCTGAACATCGGTGCTATCAGAGCACGAGGCTGCTGTTTGGCTCCTCTGGTCCGGGTTCTGGTTCTCCATCGTCCTGCAGGTCTCCGCTGTGACTGGTGGACTCTGTTGTCCTGGACTGAGTCTGGATTCTGTCCTCGGAGGTCTTCCGGCTGAGATACGGGAGCGCTGCGGGATCCCGCGGAGTGATCTCGCGGCGCCTCGCCCCGCCCCGCCCCCTAGTTACCGTCGCTAAGGCCGTGTAGAAACAATGGCTCCTTGATTTCAGCAGAAGATGAAGTTTAGTTAGTTGGTTTCCTGAAATCAGCTGATCATATTTGATGTGTATGAGGGAGTGAGCTTCACACAGAGCAGATTTTTAATGAAGCGCTTGTTGTTATCACATCAGAGGCTCATGAAAATATCCTGCTGAAGCTTTTTGTCCATCACGTTTTTACACAAAGAAAGAAATAAGAATATAAACAAACAGCAACACAAACCTGATAGGCCTTTAAATGTTGTTTTAGCACCCTTCCTTGGAGGCCATCAGGCCCAGGGGCTTTGTTGGGTCTGATTTTAGAGAGACACATGGCTACTTCTTCTTCAGAGAGCTGTATAGGTTCATAGCTACCAATCTGTTCACAGATAATACTGCAGCCTATTTTTGGGTCTCTCACATTGTATCTTTCATAGAAAATGTTTAAATCTTTAATAAATTTTCCACAATCTGCCATGTTAACACTTTGTTTCTTTCTTTCCCTACCCATTATTGTATTCAATCCCTCCCATGCTTGTTTTGCATTGCCTGTACAAAATCTTTGCTCGACCTTATTCTTAAAATCTATTTTTGGCTGTGAAAACTTTACGCCTGAAATCCTTCTCTCTCTCCTTTAAGTCTGCTTCTCCTCTCAGAAATGCAGCCCTTTTCTCATTCAGACACATTTTAAGATCCTTTGAGAGCCATGGCTTGTTATTACTAAACACCTTAACTATCTTAGAAGTGATAACAGTTTCTTCACAGAACTTAATGTAACATGTAATTGTGTCTGTCAATTCGTGATGATCAGAGCATGCGTCAAAAAACATGCGTCAATCCGTAGAGTCAAAACAATCTCTGAGCTCCTCCTCCCCGTTCTCAGTCCACTGACGTACAGTTTTCAGGAGAGGTTTTTCACGCCTGACTTTCTGTCTGTATGTTGGAAGGAGATAAATGACATTATGATCGGACCTCCCAAGAGGAGGGCGACTCACTGCCTTATATGGCGTCTGGGATGTTGCCGAAGCATTGGTCCAGTATGCGGTCGGAGCGAGTGGGCGTGGTCACATACTGCTACAGAGTGGGTAGATGAGATGACAGCTGACATGTGTTGAAATCCCCCCCCCCAAAAACCGGCTGATCTGTCGATCGGGAGAGTGCAGCATTGAAGCTGTCGGTTATCGTAATTCAACCTGTTTATGCAGGTTGAATTAAAAAGAGTAATAAGTTCATCAGCTGTCAGGAATTGCTGAGTGCAGCAGCAGTGAGCCCAAACGCAGACACTTGTGAGCTGAGGTGGAGTTCAGGATTTATTAGTCCAATGCACAAATCAGGGAAAAACAAAACTCACAGGAACAGGAACTGGTATATCCAAAACACAGCTAACGGGTAGTGACAGACAATGACCGGACGAGGACTAAACAAAAACATTTATGAACAGGGACTAACGAGCAGGGCGGGAGCCACACAGGTGACCGGGATCAGGGTTCACGAGGCAGAGACAGAAGGGGAAAACAGAGAGACCGGCTGACAGGCAGGTTACTGGAGGTGAACAGACAAGTACTGAACACCAAACATGTCAAAGTCAGAAGTGACAGGTCAGAATGATGAAAATAAACTAAACAATAAGGAACACAGACCGAAGCTAAGAACAGAACTCAGGGCAGACATGGGGAAAACACAGACCAGGAGTAAACTCTAAAGACCTGAACTAAGGCACAGGACTAAGAACTAAAGACACAACCTGGGGACTAGGATACGAGACAAGACAGATATGAAGTAACTTACAGAAGCGGATGAATGCAACGAACAAATCAGATAATAAATGAAACTGGCAACCAGACAAACAGAACCTAAGCATGATGGTAGAGAACTGGACATGAGGGACAGGACAGAACCAGCACTAAGGCAGACACCGAGATAACAGGACAGATCAGAACCACCACGCTGAACAAACAGGAGAATGGATCCAAGACCACAGATGGACAGGACTGAAACCCAAAACCCAGACACAGAGAAAGCAAAATCAAAATACAGAGAAGGTTTGGCCCTAACGCAGACAAGCTCAGGACAGGATCGTGACATCTGGACCAGCAGCCTCACCTCCATCCAAGTTATAGAGCACAGAGTCTTTGAAGGCAGCAGAGAAGTGTGCCGGGGCTTAAATACACGACGGCCCTGTGCAGAAGGAGATTTGACCACAGAACTAAATAAGACAGGGAAGTGATCCAAAATACATCCGTTACAGATTTCATTCACACGTAAACTCAAGCCATGAGACAGCACAAGGTCTAATGTGAGTCCCTTTTCATGTGTTGGGCCAGACACAGATTTAAATATACAGGAGCAAAGAGACAGAGGTTAGTGGGCTTAAAACCATGTAAAGGTGTATTCTTGAGGTTTTATTTCCATTAGAGTCTCAAAATGAATCACTCCATGAAAAAGTGCATTAAAGAGCTCCTCATCTAATAACTCTCCGTTCTATTAGTTTGTTGGATGCTGATAGATGTTTACATGATACAGACAGCCCGCCCTCAAATATGAAACCAAGTCCACGTCACCATCAGTAATTGTGTGTGTTTGCATGGTAAATGTATTAAATCTTGGAATGTACTTAAATAACATTTATTTTAATTCTGCCTGCAGCCCAATGCCACAGTTCAGTGTGAAAATTTAGTGTTATGTTTTCCAATAACGCCAAAAGAATTGAAACCATCTATTGCCTTGTGAAAAATAAACAAATTATTAGTGAAACTGTCATTTATCTAAATATATACTTGAAACTAGCAGCATAGAAAACCTGCACATTGTGGCACAGTTTGCTTTGCTGTCACCTGTGATAAACCTGGTTAATACTAAAGAAGACTGTGGTCTCTGTGTGAACTCACTATTTTGTAGAAAAGTAAAAATGTTGTTGAGTTAATATATTTGTCTTGTTTTAAAAAAAACAAGACAAATATATTTTTCCCCACTTGAGCCCCTGCCCACCAAAATGTCTGTGCACGTCCCTGGTGACAGATGCAGACAGCCGACACTGGAAGGCGGATTTAAACACAGTGGCAAGTCCTCCACCTTTGCCAGTGGTCCGAGGAGAGAAGAAGAAGAGAGAAGCTCAGAAAAGGAAGCAGACTCACCGACATGAAGCCAAGTCTCGGTCAGCAAGTTCCGTTTGTGGGATGCAAAAAAGTCATTCAGCACAAAAGTTTTGTTGGATCCAAGCTGTCTGGTTTTGAGGCTGCTTAATAACACTGAGAGAACTACATCTGGGAGGTCCTGGGATGTGAACTATGAAAGAAAATTGAGTAACTCAATTCCACTTTCATTTCACTAGTACGAACAGTGCAGAGCACTGCCTTTACCTGCTGGTTCATCAAACAGAATTAAACTAAAGGCAGTAAAAAATCTGAAAGCCCCAGAGCTAGATGATTTTTTTACTCACAATAATGCTCACCAGGTTTCACACATAGGTTGGCCGACATTACTGATGTGAACAACAGGCTGCATGTAAGATATTTATTCTACTTAATTAACACAATACTCTAGATTAGACTAATAAATCAAATGTCTTAAAATTGCAAATGAAAATAAAAAGTAATACAGCTCCACAGGTTTGTTTTGGAAGAGTTTTGTTTTGACACAGAAGGGGTAACAGTGGAAACTGACAGAGATTTTAACAGTGATAGTACCACTGAAAGAGCAGCTAGAAGGCAGGTAACAAACTGCACATCCAGTGGCTTCAAACTCAGCCATTAGCTTTTTGTGGAAGCAGTGCTAGCTTACTCTTGGATGTAAACACAAGTCAGAACCGTATTGCCTCTAGGCGCCAAAGCAGGGGGTACAGTGACCTCTGCTGGTTGAGCTCCCACATAGCAAGTATACATTTGTTATGAAACTAAAATATAACAATATTTCAAATGTATAATTACTATCCTAAGCTTTATATCACACCAGTTTACTTATCGTAATCTGAAGTTACAGGTCAGGACTTACAAATGTTTAGTTCTCCAAAACAACAAGAGTTATCTTAGTATTTCATGTAACTGCACAGTTGGGGAAAAGGCAGATTTCCCAAGGAATGTGTATTGTTATTCTTTAATCTTTTTTTGTGTGCAACAACAATGTATGACCAAAAAAGCTTCAGTGTCTGCGGACTGAAAATCCATCAGTCTAAGTTTAGAACAGGGTAACACTGTCTTATTAAGTTTGACGGGGAGAAAATAAGTTGCACACAAAGATGTGGAATCAACATGATAACAAAACTTGAAGTTGTCCTTGGTGAGGAAATTTTATTTAAAAAAAAAATTCATACACATTACACAAACAGTTCTTTTTACAAAATGACTGCAGTGCTCCCTGTTGGAGGTGAAGGTAGTTCAGTTCAACCACTAACACGGAACAAAAATGGCACGTTACAAAGAATATGTGAAAAACCTCTAATCTCTAAAAGGCGAATCTGGGATCCTCAATTCAGATTTGTGAATGTGGCAAAAAGAATCTCACACCACCGCAAACAAAAACGTAACTAACATGATATCTATTATTGTAGTATAGTTCACAGAATCGTTTCAGTACAGAATAAAATTTAATATGTAAAATAGTTGTGTGCTCAAAGTTTACTACTTACACACATATATGAAAAGTACAGATAAAAGTATACGTTTATATACATTAAAAAAAAGGACAGTCACAACAATACTACTAGCACACTGAGTTTAGTATATTTAAAATGTAAAGGATACTTGAAAACTATACTTGAACTTTACTTAAGATTATTTAGAAAAATTATCTTGAAACATACTTTGATGTATGAGCAGCCCAAACAGACGCAAACACAAAGCCACTAAAAGAAAACGGTGTTTTGTGAATGTAGCCTGCAAACCTCTTTAGTCTCTGTTAATACAAAAGAAATATAACAACAACATGTTGATGTGATGCTCACTTAATAAATATTGGTAGTTGGGATCTCTTTTTGAAGTTCGTCTCAAATGATGCACCAGACTTCAAGAATATTTCCATTTGATTGAACGGTGCAGCTATAAAAACAGGGTTTATCTGGTTTGAATATCTCACTCATTGTTAACATTGTGTTGCTGAACTTCACTGAAGAGCTGGAACAAATTGAAAACAATAAATATGAGATGTTGTCAGACGGGTCTTTGTTTCTTCAGCTTCAAAGTCATTAAGGTAAAATGTAAAATGTTTGTGCTGTTAAAATCTGTGAATAAGAACGATCAGCAGCTTACTCTGAGCTGAGATCAATGACTGATCTCACGGCATTTGCAAAGAAAAATGCCATGAGACCGGGCAATAGTGTGGTTTCTACTTGGTGCAGTCGGGGAAAAGCAACTGCGGCTGCCGGACTCGGCGCCTGCGGCCGCCTTGCTCCCACAAGGTTTTAATGTCATGTGACATGGTGACGTTTTGCAGCGCCGGCGAAAGTCGGACACGATTTCTAAACAGCATGCCTTATGTTAAGTCCAGCATGTATCACGTTAAGTCAGCGCTGCGCCGCATGAAGTCAAACGCACCTATTGGTTCATGTGTCAGTGTGTTTTTGTGAAGGAAGCGCCATCTCATGGTGACACCCTGCAACTGAATGAAAGGGGCTTGAATGGGCGTCTTTGCTGAAAGGCCTGACGCAACAATTTTTTATGGATATATAATAGACTATTTAGCGAAATTCTACAAAAGAGGAACATATGTTTAACTAAAACACAATAGCAATAAAATATTGAACATTAAACAAAGTTCTCCATAGCTAGTCATTCAAAAAATACAAAGAAAAAACAGAGAACATAACACTAAAGACCAATTAATTAAATTTAAACATTCAATAAAGACCTCACAACTATCATTTTCTTCAGCAAATCATGCTCTCTCTGTTGTCGTCACATGCTAGTCAAACACAGTCCCATGATCACAAGTGGTTGTGTTCAGGTGGAGATAGTGACCTTCGATGTGTCAGATGTTAATGTCCTCCAGATCACTGTGACTCTCTTGGTCATGCCAACTTGTTGTCTTTGAGTCTGACTAAGTCAGTTAATTTGGAAAGTTGTGGGAGGCTCATGCAGCTTGCCGTGATACCAATGTTTTTATGAGTCCTCGTTTCTACAGACATAGTCAACATGACGATATGTTGAATTATTCACGTTAAAATAAACCTTAGGACTTTGAAAAGTTTGTGGCAGCTACCTCCTCGTGATTTCAAGACTCTTGTGTTCCAACAAATCACACATACAAGGTAAAATGGGAAAACCAGGACAGACACAGGTAACTTAACAGGAATCACAAGAACAACATCCCAGTGAACTTTCTTACATGAGCGGACATTTAGTCAGTCAGGGTTCAATTCCAGCTTTGACAGCTCAATGTGTCCCTGATCAAGACACTTAAGCCCTAATTGCTCCAGAGGCATGCGGCCTTTGAGATATATAGGAATTGTCAATCACTTTGACTAAATGTGTTCACTGACTATTATTATTAAAATAAATGATATTATTGGATGGTAGACAAGATACATTACAGTGTGATTTACAGCACTAGTAGGCTTGTTTCATCATGCACACAGCTACACAGGGAGGAGCTTGTCTCTGAAAGACTTTCAAAATGCAGCAGTGTGAGTGCGTTCGTGGGATCTCAGAGAACTACTCTGAGCAAATGTTTTCCCACACTGTTCACACCAGTACGGTTTCTCTCCTGTGTGAACACGTCTATGTTTTTTTAGATCACCTGGGGTACTGAAAGCTTTCTCGCACTGGTCACAGCTGTGTGGTTTCACTCCAGTGTGAATACGTTTGTGTAAATTCAGGTGAGTACCTGAATTGAAAGTTTTCCCACATTGGTCACACCAGTATGGTTTCTCTCCAGTGTGACCGCGTCGGTGGACTTTTAAGTAATTTGATGTAGTGAAAGCTTTTCCACATGTATCACAGCTATACAGTTTCTCTCCAGTGTGAACACGTCGATGATTCTTTAAATGAGTTAGCTGAGTGAAAGATGTCCCACACTGGTTACACTTGTATGGTTTCTCTCCAGTGTGAACACGATGATGTACCCTCAGGTGAACTGCTGTAGTGAAAGCTTTCCCACACTGGTCACAGCTGTGTGGTTTCTCTCCAGTATGAACACGTCGATGCATTGTTAAGTTACCCAGCTGATTGAACGCTTGTCCACACTGGTCACAGCTATACGGTTTCTCTCCAGTGTGAAAATGGTGGTGGTTTTTAAGTTGACTTAAAGTAGTGAAAGCTTTCCCACACTGGTCACAGCTATACAGTTTCTCTCCAGTGTGAAAACGGTGGTGGTTTTTAAGTTGACTTAAAGTAGTGAAAGCTTTCCCACACTGGTCACAGCTGTACAGATCCTCTCCAGTGTGAACTCTCTGATGAATCTTTAAATATGCAGATGTTGTGAAGGACTTGTCACAGTGCTGACAGCGGTGGACTTTGAACCTCTCTCTTCCTCTACCTTTCTGTAGTAACAGACAGACATACAGAGAGAAAGACAGGAAGTGAGATGTCATGGTGGAGCGAGCTATCTAGAACCATAAATTACATTTAGAGCATGTCTGTGGAACAAAACCCACAATGTTCAAGTAGCTGCTTGTTTGCGATCATCCCAAGCGACATTCATCCCACTTGGGATGGACCGGCTCTGAATTCAGATGCTCTGAAAACATAATTGTGGATCGCTAAGGAAACTGTTATACACAAGATAATTTTTTTCTGCATGCCTGCAGAAGAAGACTGATTAGAGGCCTTAAGGTGCTTTCAGACCAAAAGTGAAGCGAGCGTTCGGGCCGGTGAGTTTACATACAAAATCAATGCAAAGATGCGTCGAGCCGTGATTTCCTGTTGGAAATCCGCGAAGGGGGCAGGGCCAGTGACGTGAAGGAATTCACATGAGTTGAATATTTTCAACTCAAGTGAAGAAGTCGCGAGGCGCGATAGCCTATCGGTGTTAAGATTGTTTGTATGTCACCGAGGCTTCAGAGCGTTGTGTGCAGAGGGCCGAGCAGAGCAGGGGATTGAAAATCTGCAGGCCGGCTGACAGCTGCTAAACTTGGGGGAGCAGGGAGCAGCGCTGCAACCTTCGGAGAAATAAACACAGTCGGTTGGTTTCAGCTCTGACAGCTATGCCGTTTACTCGCAGGAGGAGCTCGAAGTTAACTCTTTTTATTAAATTAGCTTTTTACTTTAGTTTTTGGGATTTCAACGTTGATTTATCTTCACTGGAACCTCTCAGCAGCTTCTGTGCACATCCGGTTACTGTGTTGTTGTTAGCGTCGTTCGCTCTGTCGGACTACGACTTCATATTTATATAAAAACACTCACAACAAAGCTGGACATTACTTGGAGAAAAGAAAGCGAGAAGGTTGAACTACCTGGTGAGTTCAGAAAACATGTGTCTGTAACTTTATTCCAGCTGTCGTTGTACAAGTTAGCATTGCACAGCCCTGATCGATCCAAACGCCATTCAGAAAACAAACATTTTAGAAGTTGTTGTCCTGATGTCTTGCTGACAGACCTGACAAAGCATGAATTCATATGTTTAACAAATCTGCATCATGTTGTGGTTATTTCTGCATCAGTTTGAGGGATATTTAACACATTGTTTGTGTCCGGTACCACTCGCTGGGCCGCAACTGCTTTGTTCCCATTACTGTGTGGAAACATATCAGCATTTTTATCGAATCAAGGAACACAGTTGCTGAAAGCAAGTTCACTACCGTCCCTCTCATAAAGTTGTAGCTGAGTGTTTGCAACAGTAATAAGGATTTTTGATGTTGGCGCCTTTCTGAGAACAGACACAGTAGCACATTCTATCTAATCCAAAGCCAGCAATCAGTGTATCAGTGTACCTTTCTCTCCTCCTACTGCTTACTAACCCCGAGTGACCTCTGCAGCTGACCAGACCTGTGATCCACAGCAGGCTAGCATCAGATGCGTCCCCATTTTTTGTAGTTCAGGAGAGAGAGATTATCTGCCATCTTGATCCTGAAATCACATGGCTTGGTTTTATGAAGCGTGTATTGGGGTGGATGTGGGTGGATGTTGATGACGTATGTGTTCAAAACCACGTGACTGATCAGGACATCATTTGTGGGTTTGGCATGCTGTTCAAAATATAAGGGGCTGCAAAATGCAACGGATTTTACCTCAGATATTGGAGACTTGGAGTTTTATTGAGCACATGTTAGCAATCAAGCTTGTTTTGTTCCCTCAACGGAACAGATAGAAATTTCCCCCTTTCTGGGAAATTTTTTTTAGCCATTCAAGATCTAGATCAACTTAATTCTGTGCATAATGACTTCCATGGGGCTGGAGAGTCCACAACAGATCTAAGCACAGGAATATTGCATGGCAGAATACCTGAGGAGGAGGGTAGCCATTCTGTGGCCTAAGAAATATGATCCATTGATCAGTGTAAACAGACCCGCTTTTATAACTTCATTTTTACAGAAAATGCATTTGTTATGGGTGATATGAATGCTGATATTTCAGATAATACCTCGCTGTTTGGTCAACGCCTAATTCAGTTTTGTCAGGATAGCAAGCTGATTCTTTCTAGTAAACTGCTGCTCCCAGCAGAAAGTTATACATATACCAGTGAAGCTTGGCAAACAACATCTTGGCTGGATCACTGCATAAGTACAGCAGATGTTCATGATTGTCTAGAGAATATTAAGATTTTGTATAGTCTGGCCACAGCAGATCACATACCTGTCTCTTTGCCTTTAAATGTTAAAAGTGCACCTGAGTTGACCAGTTATGAGAACGCCGAGCAGCAAAATAGGAAATTAGACTGGACACAGTATTCAGAAGATGACTTATGGTAGTATAACTTGCTGACTGATAAGAGTCCACAGAATATGGACATACCAAGTGGTGCTATTCTGTGAGATTAAGATTAAGTGTAAGAACCAAAATGCCAAAGTTGGCCTTTGTATAATGTTTACGAGCCTAGGCGTGGCCCAGAGTGTGAACATAAAAAATATGCAAATGCAAGATTTAAATACGATATATGTTTTATTAAAGGGGTGGTATTATGCTCATTTTCAGGTTCAAAATCTAAGTTAGGGGTTGTACCAGAGCAGGTTTACATGGTTTAATTTTCAAAAAACACCATATTTTTCTCAGACTGCAGCTCCTCTTTTCAGCCTGTGTGTTGTAGCTCCTCTCTTGAGCTACAGAGTGATGCATCTCACTTGTACAAAATCTTTGTTGGAGTTGCACATGCGCAGTTCCTAGGTAAGGACTACTAGCCAATCAGAAGCAGAGAAGAGTGGTCGTAGAAACAAGGTAGTGTGATCCAAATCAAAGCCTTCAGACCGTAACCTAGCAGATGGTCTAAGTTATCACCAGTCCACAACATCATTGTTCCACATCTCACCATCAGGACTGAACGTTGAGCTGTTGCCGGTGTTCTGACGATCTATGCTGCCTTGCTGAAAATGCTTCCATAGCGCAAATCGATAGACTCGACTCTACTCCGCCCTGCTCTGTTTTCCATTGCAGATAGAACCCAGAGAGAGCGACGCAACGGCCGCGACGTGATGTTCAGTGCGACACACACACCAGCGACCCACACAGCTCTTAAACTATATCCAGTCTGCGGTTAAAGCGTTTGAACCTTCCTCAGAATGTAAAGACAGATAAGCGGTATGAAAACCAGTCAGGCATTCACGTCAAGGATGGTGCGTTCAGTGGGGCAGCTGAACGCAAACGAACGTCCTTGTTGATACTCGGAAAGGAAGAAAACTTTCCATACGTCAGCCTGTACACGTCCTCACATCCTCTCCGTTTCACTCGGCCAGCTCCTCGACCCCCCCGACTATTTTGATGCTATAATGTTATTTGTAACCTCGAGATGTTTCTACAATGTTGACAGACATGTTCCTGGATTGTGAAGATCTGTAGCCTATTAGTGTAACAGCTGGCCTGCTGCTCTGACAGAGAGCACAGCTCAAGCAGTGGACAGATGATGCAGCTGTTTCCTCTCTCCTCGTGTGTCATCCGGGTGGGAGGGACTAACATGTAGGAGGCGAGGAGGTACAAAGAGAAACGAGAAAGGCATCTAGTCCTGCAGCAGGGTTCTGTTGCAGGGACTAAAAAAGAGAGGAACTCAGCCAGAATAATAAGGTAACAGTTCGGGCTGTTGACTGTGCAAAGGTCCGGATGAAGAAGTCATCAGGTTTGAGGAGGCAGCAGAGGAGGGGTGTGCTGCCCGAGAGACAGAAATAACTGAGCGCTTGATTTTGGCTGTTGTGTCTGCAGAAACACAGTCAGACCAATTGACCTCTGAACCCTGTGCCCCCCGTCATGTGACCCCCTGACAGCCCTATCAGATGAGACTAATGCTGCTTTTCAGGCAACTCGGAACTGTGAAAATGACCAACTAGAAAACCTGTCCTGGAACGCCACATGAAGTCGGATTTCCTGCTTGTGAACTCGGAGAAAAAAACTGTACCCCGACTTCACGAGTAGCAGCTGAATGACGTCACAAAACAATGTCAGCGTCCATGGAAGCAAACAGTGTAAATGGTAAACTAAAAGGCAACAAAACGTATATTTGCATGTATTTAAATTAAAATAATAAGATCTTATAATAAAACCTGTTCTGCATGTATATGGATGCAGAAAAATGTTTTGCGCATTAGGTAGCTGGCTACAGTAAAGAGTCTCATAAAGTCTTTTCTGCATAAAAGTTATTATAAAATGCCAAAACATCAGGAAGTGTAACCGACAACACTGACTGACTTGAGGGCTGCTAACTTACAGCCAGAGACACAGAACTAGTAACATGTGGGCTGTTTCTGTCAGTTGTTGCAGTTAAACTGCAGCCATCCTTTTAATTAACACCTAAAGCTGCTGAGGGTGCAGCTGTGTGTTCAATTTCGGTCAGCCATGATTTTCGTTCACTTTCGGCGTATCCCAGTTCCGACCGGTCCTGAACGCAGCATAAAGGCATTTGTTCACTTCAGCTCAAATCGGTGAACTGAGACAATCTGATGATCAGCATCGCACTAATTTTCAAACAGATATGTAGCCGTATATTATCAAATCATACATGTTATTTTTCACACATTAACTGAGCTTCACAACTTCCCCCTGTTGCCCTGGTAACTGCAGACGTAACGCTGGTTGAAATCACGGCTAACCCCCAGCAGCAGGCTACCTGCTACCAGAGAGCTGCTCGGTTCCGACCGTCACATTAAGTGTGGGTTCTGTAGAGATTCGGGGTTCTGATGGCTCCGCTGTTGAATCCTGCTACATTACATCTTGTTTACAGTCAATATGAAGCTACGTGTCGGAACCAGGCCGAGCTAACGCCACGTTAGCTTCTTGTTAGCTGCTAGCTGTGTTCATGAACACTGACCTGAACATCGGTGCTATCAGAGCTCGAGCCTGCTGTTTGTCTTCCGGGGACGTTGTTGCTCCGGGGCTCCGGGTCCTGGTTGTCCTCCTTCATTCCGCTCTTGTAGTGGTCCTGGTCTCTGAGATCCAGCAGGTCTCCTCTGGGACTGTCGGAGCTCTTCAGATCCAGGAGCTCCGTGTTCTCTCAGATATTTTAGAAAGACGTCCGACTCATTCAGAAAGGCTTCAAACAGCAGCTGGCTGATCCAGCAGGGAGCTGCTGCCTCCAGGACACAAGAACAAACTACTGGTTTCACCTTTTACCAGCTCGGGCAGAACTGGATCAGCTGGTAAAGTGAAGCGGCTTTAGACCCTCGTCACTACTCAGTCTCCCTCACAACTTCCGGAGGATCTCCCCTCCTCCCCCCATCGTAAACAGGATCTGACGTAACCGCTGCGCTCATGGTAAATGTTGTAGGTTGCACTTAGTAATGTTTTGGCATTTTTAACAATAACTTTTATCCAGAGAAGATGATTTTATGAGTATCTTTACTGTAACCAGCTACCTAATGTGCAAAACATATTTCTACATCAATGTGCATGCAGAACAGGTTTTACTATGATCGTATGTATTATTTTAATTCAAATACATGCAAATATACGTTTTGTTGCCTTTTAGTTTATGGTTCAGCTGCTACTCGTGAGGTCGGGGTACAAATTTTTTCTCCGAGTTCACAAGTAGGAAATCCGACTTCAAGCGGCGTTCCGGGGTACTTTTCCTAGTTGGAGGTCGGAAATTTCCCAGTTCCGAGTTGCCGGGAACGCAGCATCACTGCTGTAACACGTGGATCAAATGAACAACAGTTGTATTAGGCTAATTATTCCGGTGTGACACCAAAATCTGTGACCTATCAGATTCTGTGACCCAAATGGGAAGTTGAGCGCCTGAGGAATTTGAACCTGTTTATCTGAGTCTACGGGGAAAATATTACATTCACAAATACAACATTTAAAATGTATAAAGAGTATTTTTCTTTAATGCCTTTGTTTTTTCGTAAGAGATGAAAACGATTAATTAAAAACAACAGTATTTTGTCAGACAAGAGAATTTTATTATTAAACACAACATAACCTTTGGGCCTTGTTGATACAGAGATCCTCTCTCGGCCTTGAATGAACATTTCAGGAGAGGAAAACACCAAAACAATCTCACAGCTCTGACCTAAACCCTAGGAAATGTGGACAGACCAACATACAGAGAACAGGAGAGGAAAGGTTAAGGATAAAAACACAATACAGATATATATGATCCATAAAGAGAATAGTAATAATAACGATCATATTAAAAGATCAAACATAAAAGATTAGATGTAAGAGGACACAATTTTCTGCATAACACTGTCCAATCACTCGCTTTGCCTCTTGCACAATCTTCCATATAAGGATCTCATTGCTGCCCTGACTGATTACTGGAACACAGAAACTCAACTTACTCATTCTGCCACAGCAGCTTCTTTACAACACAACAAGATGGTGAGCATGAACACAACTGATGGAAAATGCAGAGAGAGACTGAAGAGATGCCAAGTGTGCACGAGAGACAGGAACCATCTGTTTCTAATGGACTCGAGAGTGAAACGCTGTGAGCCAAGTGTGAGCTGCTGAACTCCATCTGATCCTCCAAGAACGGTGAGGTGGAGAAAAACAAGAGCCCTCAGGCTTTCAGTTCATCACTCACAGGAAGAGGCCCAACTCTTTTACACTGAGTTCACTTGAGTTTAGTTTCCCAACAACTTAAAAATGAAAAGTGATCCACACTAAACATAACTCTTTATCTTCTCTGTGGTGTTTGTGGAGCCGCTGTAACAGCTGTGGGATCAATAAAGTTTATCTTCTCTGTAGAGTCCACGCTGACTTCTGTTGTTGTGAGCGAGTGGAGAGTTTAGAAAAAGTGAACTCAGGATACAGAAATGTGTAAAAGCAGCTGCAAACATGTTGTGCAGAGAACAAGGTCGATGTTAGTGTGAAAAAGCCGCTTATCTGAGGAGCGCTCTGGTTTCCATGGAAACCTTATCAAAGCCACGTCCCTCCGGCCGTCAAGGACAGACTGAGCCGAGCTGACTGTTCACGGTCTGCCTTCTGATATGAATCACTACATGTTCATTATGACACATTTACTTTGATGAAGACAGACTTTGGAAACAAGCCTCCCACAGCCAATCAGGACAGGGTGGCAGGTCATGTGACCACCAGAGAGCCTCTGTCTGCTTTCATGTCAAAGCCCGGCGCTGGGAGACCTGGAAAGTAGCTCCCAGTTCCTGTGAGGAAGTTAAAGCTCACACACAGAAACTACGTCTGTTCTTTCCAAACCTGCTGAAACACATGAGATCAACTCTGAGCTCAACCTTCCAGAAGCCGTCCACACAGCTCAGCTTTCTCATCTGTACATGTATCCACAGATGTTTCTGTCTGAGACTTGTAGCTGCTGCTGGGAAACCTCTGAACATGAACACCTGTATCTCAGACTGCATCACGTCTCCGTGTTGTTCTGCTGTCACAACATGATGGTTCATGTTCACGGGTCTCCAGTCAGTCCCAGGGCCCACATGTAGAGGAAGACGCCCTCCTTAAGAACCCTGTCTGTTCACAGAGTAGAGCATTAAATGTAGTTATTGTAGATTGGCCAGAGACTCACTCAGTGTTTCACTGGATCACCTGAAGAGACCGGCTCAGGTGGGTTTGACCTCGTGTGGAAACAACAAGAGATGCATCAGGTGCTGTGAGGAGACGAGTTCTGGATCATTTTGAGAAGCATGAATATTCTCTGAGGAGGAAAACTGTAAATACAACCTCCAATGTATAGAAAGCATTTCTCCACTCAGCGTCATGACAACGGATCTAAAGCTGTGAGACTGATGGATTCAGCAGGCAGAAACACTTTGGTTACAGCGCCCCCAAGTGGCAGAGTGGGGCCATATTTTCTCCATGTGTGATGACTGAGGAGAGAGTGAAGTCTGATGTGTCTAAGATTTATCACTCCATGGTAAACGAGGAGACGTCAACAACAACAAGTCAGACAGAACAACAACAGGAGTTTGGTCCTTCAGCTTTAAACCTGTGCTTTTATTTCATCTTCCCGTCGACCGGGCCGCTTCTGTCCGCTCTGCTTTGACTGTTTCTAAAACAGGAAGGATAAATTATCACCCAATTCTGTCTCACAGCTTTTTTTATTGTTTCATTATTGTCCTGATGAAAAGTTGGACTGACTTCAGTGTTTAATGACATAAATCTCTGTCAGCTGTTTGTGTCTCTGACATTAAAATGTTTTCTTGAAATGAATGAAAGTGAACAGAAAAAGCTTGTGTTTCCTGACGGCTTCAGTCATTTAGAGATTGATAAAGAAGTTTAGTTCTTGTGCAGATAATCAACAGGACTGAAGGTTCAGCTTTCTGTCTGTCAGTCTGAGACAGAAACTGGACCAACAGCTCTGACAAACATGAGGAAGCTGAAGCTCCTCCTCTTTCCTCAGAAGAGATCTGTGGTGATCTGGACTCATTCCAGAGAGCTGCTTTAATAAAGTCTGAACCTGAACTCTGAGCTGACAAACTCACAGTTTCACTTCACAACAGCTGATCACAATCACTTCATCCACTCTGAGGATTAAAGTGAAAAACCATCATCAGTGACCCTTTTTTTCAACTTGTTAGTGTAGTGATAAACCTCTGATAAGTGTGATAAGAGTGCTATAAGTAAGCAAACTTCTACCCGCAGACACACTTTACAATCTAACATACCGTTTTCTCTTTTCTGAAAAGACGTTTTCAAAGTAAAAGCCCTGAAATTTAAAATAACAGGCCAATTAATGACCTAACTTCAGAAGAAAATGTATGATATGAATAAGCATATAAAATAACCAGTATTTCAAAGATGCTGAGATTAAAAAAGGTCATTTACAGTCTGTCTCATCAGTATAAAGTTTCTCCACATGTCCATCAGTCCTGTCTTTTCCCTGAGTATTAGTGGCTCGCTCTGAAGACGTGATGGAGAGATGGAAGGAAGAGATGTGAGGAAAGAGGAGTTTTAACACCATGTTGAATCAGAAAACCGAGTCCATCTAAACCGTGAACAACATGAGAGCTGAGGTGCTTCTGTTATTTTTCAGCTGGTGTTGGTTTTAAACTGTGCTGATGTGGTTTCACAGCAGCTGATCAGCTGCAGCCAGAGATGGGGACTTGACTTGAGACTCATCCTCAAAAGACTTCAGACTCGACTTGGACTCAAGGTGCGGGACTCTTGAACAATGTTTATTTTGTAGGAAACATATGATGAGCTTGCCGTTATTCCCTCCCTACGTTACCTATAACCTGCCCACAGAACACATAGTATTTGCTGCACATGGCTGCACCTGAGAAAGGAACACAAACACCGAAGCTGCTGTGTCATTCATAATCAACTTTGGCTTTAAAACTTCATACAACGAGACCCAAACAAAGAAGGGCTGAACTCAAATAGGTTAACCTGAGGTGAGTAAACGTGTAAAAATGAGTTAATGTTTAGCTCAGCATTGGCCATTAAACAGCTTTGTTCTTGCTTCAGCTACAACCTATGAGAGATTAACTCAGAACTGTTGTTCGATATGAAAATATGATTGAGCGTTTGTTTACTTGCCAAACTTGTGGTGGTCGATAAATGTAATAATTTACATCCCGCTGGCTGCCATTAGCGTTAATTATAACTGACTAGAAACCGGTTACACGTTTATTGTTTGATGTAACATTACAGTTTTAGGATGTGTTGACTTAGAGTAGTTTAGGCTGTCATTGATTGCATTGCACATTACGTGTTTGTGCTCTGTAAGTTAAAAACAGGTTACAGCTTTATCGTTGACCATGTAATTTTACAGTTTTATTTAGTTAGCTTTACACAGGGTTTGAGAGTCAACAGAGTTTGTTGACTATAGTAGTTCATAAGCTTATAATAAGTCAGACGCATTGTACATTAGCCTGCATGGTTGTGCTCTGTAAGTTAAAAACAGGTTACAGGTTTATGCAACTTCACAGTTCTATTTAGTTAATGTTACACTGGGTTTAAGAGTCTGGGTAGTGTGTTGACTTAAAGAATTTGCTTATAGCTATGCAGTTTTATAAACCACCTGGATTGAACGCAGCAGTTGATACAGCATTTGTAATAACCACGAGAGACTTGCGACTCGACTTGGACTCTAGCTCAAAGACTTGTGAGCATCTCTGGCTGCAGCATTTAATCTCTAACAGCATCAGGTCACCTGAGGATCCAGGAGGAATAAGACATGAAATAAGGCTGCTGTGATTGAACCTCTGTCTGTGTGACCTCACAGTTTCCCAGCATGCCTCAGCTGTGGAGCTGTATGAGGGGGAGGAGTTTGTCCTGCTGCCCTGTGAGTTTCCCACTTTTGACATAAAGGACCCCACAGTGGTGTGGAGCCGCTGCGACGTCAATCCTACAACTGTCCACCAGCATCAGCTGAAAGGTGACGAACTTAAAGACCAAAACCAGCTTTACAGCGGCCGAACATCCATGATGACTGACGCTCTGGAAACTGGAGACCTCAGCCTCACGCTGACAAAACTCCAGCTCTCAGACAGCGGCAAGTACACCTGCACCGTCAGAGATTCTAGGGGAGAACAGAAAGTGACAGAGATTCAGCTGCAGGTCAAAGGTCAGCAACAAACCCTAACACCTGCTGTAGATTCAGGTCAGAGGTCATGTTCTTTATGTTTCTGGTTTCCAAAGAACGATTTCCATCCTGGACAAAAGTTCTTCTGGTTCTCCCGGTTCTCCTGGTTGCTGGTCTTGTTGCTGCTGGGGGTCTCCTGGTACATTTCCGGCAGTATTTCATGTCAGGTATGTCACTACTGCTACACTTCCAGCATATGAAGGTGTGATTGGAGCAGAACAGCTGAACACCTGTGACAGAGGAACGTGTAGATGTAGAAAATAGTCCCACATGTGTTTCAGTGAAACTGAAGTCACAGAGAAACAAAAGGTTTTTCTCTCTCCACAAACACAACAGCTGCTCTTCTCAAGTTCTCAAGGTGGAAAGAGTACCAAAATACTCTACTGAAGTGAACGTACATTTTCTTTGATGAACTTTTACTTAAGTACAAATAAAGTTACTGGTATAAAAATCTAGTTAAGTCAAATGAAAAATTAGCTCATTTAAAATTTACTCAGAGTAAAAGTTACTTAGTTACTTTTTAACCTCCTTAAAGCACTTATAAATTGCCGTTATTTGCAATTTCAAAAGGGAACAAAGCCATATGTTGCTTTCTATTTTAGTTTGTCTGACAAATAACTTTGCAAACAATCTTCGAGACTTATGTGCCTATTTATATTCAAACAGGTGGTCATTTTAATGGGACTTCAGGTGTCAGCATAATTATTTGTTTATTAAGATTGGCCTAAGAATAATTAACTAGTTACCAGCAGGTTGCTTTAATAAACAGTCAGTTGTGCTGTTGATTGTAGAGACACCAAAGACAACACTGTTTCTGTTAGATGGAACAATGGGACATACTTAAGAGTTCCTGCTGCTGTCTGTACAGCTGATGTTGTGCTTTGTTGTCCTCTCAGTCTACCAGGTGGAGGTGGATTCAGGGGTGGAGTCTGTCCTTCTTCCCTGCAAAACCAGAGTTCACCTGCCTGAAGACGTCACAGTGGAGTGGAGGGACAAAGACGACGATGTGGCCCACATGTATAAGAATGGCTCTTACCAGCCAGAAGACCAGCACAGTTTTTACAGAGACCGAACTGAGATGAGGAGAAACCTACAGAGACCCGGAGACCTCAGTCTGACCCTGAAATACCCCACAGAGGGAGGAAGTTACACTTTCACCTGCATGGTCTACAGCAGGGAGAGAGACATCCTGATGAAGAAACAAGTCCTGCTCAACGTCAAAGGTCAGAGCTGTAGATACAGGTCAAAAGTCTGAGGTCAGATCAGTAGATACAGGTCAGAGGTCAAAGGTCAGTGCTGTAGATACAGGTCAGAGGTCAGAGCTCTGGAGCCAGGCCCAGAGGGAGGGCTCATCGGCGAGCGCCTGGTGGCCGGGTTTGCCACGGTACCCGGCCAGGCACAGCCCCAAGAAGCAACGTGGCACCACCCTCTCCATCCTTTGGACCCACCATCCATCGGAAGATCTGCAGGGGTCGGATGCGCTGCCACATGGGTGGCAGTGAAGGTCAGGGGCTTCGATGGACCAGACCCAGGTGGTAGAGCCTGGCTCTGGGGACGTGGAACGTCACTTCTCTGTGGGGGAAAGAGCCGGAACTTGTGCGAGAGATGGAGTGCTACCAATTAGATCTGGTGGGGCTGACCTCCATGCACAGTCTTGGCTCTGGAACTGTACTCCTTGATAGGGAATGGACACTACTCTTCTCTGGAGTTGCTCAAGGTGTGAGGCGGGTGTGGGGATACTCACAACTCCCCGGTTGAGCGCCGCTACGTTGGAGTTTACCCCAGTGAACAAGAGGGTCGCCTTCCTACGCCTGCGGGTATTGGGGGGGAACTCTGAGTGTTCTTTGTGCATAAGCACCAAACAGCAGTTTACAGTCCTCGGCCTTCTTGGAGACCCTGAATGGAGTTATTGCCAGTTTGGGGTCCCCTGCTGGAACTGTTGCCCCCCCGACCCTGAACCCGGATAAGCAGATGAAGATGGATGGATGGATCATTTCCATGGATGGAAAGAATGAGATCAATAAGTTGTTGATTTCCAGTATTGATCAAGAAGAAAGTGGAAGGAAGGAGCTGAAAGAAACCAAATGTGTTGATCACTTAGAACAAAGAAATGCAGCTTTAATAGTTTGGATCAATGAAAGATTGATGATCAGTTCTCTTCACATCATGTTGAAGCCGTTTGGAAAGAAAAGTGGGCTCAGAGTCGGCAGAAGAAAAGGCCAAATATTGATGAAGCAGGAAGAGCAGTTTGGGATCAGATCCAGATCAGATGTTTGTGTGTCTCGCTGTTCTGGACTGATGTTGAACATGTGGAGCTGAGATTCATTTACAGAACAGAGATGAAAACATTTGAAAGCTTCTTCTCTTCAAAGTTCAACTTTAGATCCAGAAATGCCAAAGTCCAGCAGCTCAACACTGACAGGAGACGTTACTGTGAAGCAGCACATGGACAAAACAATCCCAGCAGCATCAAGACTCTGATCATCTCCAACAGCTTCCTGTGTTTCTGTCCCCTGTTAGCTGCTGCTCTCATCTGCTGCTGTCAATAAAGTTATTCAAACTGCTGCTGCTGTCTGTGCAGCTCATGTTGTGCTTTGTTGTCCTCTCAGGCTGTCAGGTGGAGGTGGAGGAGGGGGCGCAGTCTGTCCTGCTGCCCTTCAAGACCACAGAGAACCTGCCTGAGGACGCTGAGGTGTGGTGGAGTGGAGCCGCATTGAACCCAAACCAAAAAAGACAGTCCACATATATAAGAATGGCTCTGACCAGCCTGACCAACAGGACCAGGTTTACAAAGACCGAACAGAGATGAAGGAAGACCTGCTGAGAACTGGAGACCTCAGGCTGACCCTGAAATCCCCCACAGACAGAGACGGAGGCTGCGACGTCTTAAACAAGGACGGAAACCTCCTGAGAGTGAAAACAGTTTATCTCAGGGTCAAAGGTCAGTATGCAGACTGAGGTCAGAGTCTCTGTGTTTGTCTCTGTCTGACTGTCCTCTGTCTCCTCTGCAGAGAGAAGCAGGAACAGAAGCAGCTCCACTGATCCAACTCCTCTGATGGCCGATCAATCTGTTTGATCTTTGATCATTGATCCGATCTGACTCTGGATCAGAGAGAAAATGGAGGTGAAGCAGCTGATGGAGGACGGATGAAGACAGGAGGACGCTTTGTCAGCTTCTTCTTCACTCTGACTCCTCCTACTGACTCTCACACACAGTCTACACACTCACTATTGATTCCTGCTGATCAGTGATGTCAGAGTGAGGTCAGCGTGATGTCACATTTTGATCCGCTCTGGGATCTGGACTGAGCTGGTAAACTATGAACAGAGAGAAACGGCTGCTACTTTTAAGACATTTGGTGTCTGACTCAGGGCCGCTTAGAAAGTGAGTCACCAAATCGACCATGTTTGTCTGCGCGCCATAAAAGTTTTGTTGATCCGACATGAAAATATAACTGAGTGTATGAAAGGTCAGAAAGGAGATGGTGATTGTTGGTGTACTGAAATGCATCTAGGTCTAGTGAAATTAACTAACATTAGTGCGGTGGATCACTGAATGCAGGATACTGTGTGTGTGTGTGTAGAAGTAGTAGTTCCTGGATGCTTTCTCATGTATTTAACCCTGTATGGTGTGAAAACGGGTCCAACTGACCCGTTTTCATTTTTTATCAACAGAAAAATTTTGATTATTTATTTTTTCAAACTCAGACTCATTGGCATTGGCTCAATTTCTGTGAAGAATCGGAACACATTTTCAATGAAAACACACTGTACACCCCCCCCTACACATTCCCTTTTTTTTTGTTTTTTTTAACTGCAGTCTACCCCGCCTCCCTTTCACATTGCCAGTAGATGTGCTTGTTTTTTTCTGTCACCACAGCTAACACTGTACTTCTGTTAGCTGTGGTGATTAACCCGTTCCTTATAAGACAATGTTATGTTAGTGATCCAATGCCGCAGACTGCCCCACCTCCCTTTCACATTGCCAGTAGGTGTGCTTGTTTCTGTTTTTTGCTATATAGCCTAAAACAGCCTAAAACAAAAAACAGCGTGTCCCAATATAACAATAGCCTACTAAAGCATGTTAGCAATATCAGGTAATATAACTAGTGTTTGTGAGGCCACAGAAATGTTACAACGCTGTCATTAAGTTGAAGTTATCACATTATAAAGTATAGTCCTCGCTCCAGCCCTGCTCACTTGCTCTCTTTGGTTTCATTACAGAGAGCTCCTTAGCACTTGGAGCTCCCTCTGCTGTCCATAAGGTGCCTCTGCGCACCAGCCATGTCAAACCCAGCCTCCAGTATTTGGCCCACGCCTCCTTATTTGCATACACTCCTCAATCCTCAATCCTCAAATGCCCAATCCTCAAACCTCAAATGCCCAATCCTCAATCCTCAAATGCCCAATCCTCAAACCTCAAATGCCCAATCCTCAAACCTCAAATGCCCAATCCTCAATCCTCAAATGCCCAATCCTAAATCCTAAATGATTAAATGGCCAATCCTAAATCCTAAATGACTAAATGACTAAATGCCCAATCCTAAATACCAAACGCCCAATCCTAAATACCAAATGCCCAATCCTAAATACCAAATGCCCAATCCTAAATACCAAATAAATTTTTGACTTAGACTTTTAGTTTTTGACTTAGACTTTTAGTTTTAGATTTAGACTTTTAGTTTTCATTTAAGACTTTTAGTTTTAGACTTTTAGTTTGAATTCTGACCAGATAATCCCTCCCTAAGCTTGCGTAGTATAGACCCAGCTCCCAACCCAACTTTGAGAATAGATTAACAGCGATATTTTTTTTGTCTCACGTTAACGCTGATAACGGCCCACCACTAATATATATATATATATATATTTCAGTGTTCTGTAGACCTTCGATTATGAAAAATATTTTATGTCTTTCCACAAATCATGGTTAGGTAAGGCACAAACCAAGGTTACCTTTGTCAAATTACACATTTGGATATTTAAATATTCATATGATAAAATGCACCACTGCACTGGAAACTTCTTAGAGAAGTGAGCAGACATGTTTTCAAATGTGGCTGATTCACTGCCAACAGCTTAACTACTGGATTTATTACATGTGAGTACATCTCTTTATAATTGCATCAACTTAATAATAATAAATATTTTGTTAATATTTTTATTTCATTTTAAAGTTGTGGATTTTAGCCACAGTTTTGCAACATGTATCATCTTCATATATTTCAACCACTGTACAATGCAACTACTTATAAATGTTGGCCCAAGTCTCGAAAGTATGGACAAGCTTTCTCAAACTGCAACTCATCTTGCACAATATTTTAAGGTAGATTTTTGTGTGCTGTCTAGAATTATGTTGTTTTTTTAACCTTTTGACTTCTTTTTTTTTTTAAATTTTATTCTTTTAGTGAAATCAGAAATGGATTCTGCAGTGCTTTTGATTTACCTCCTCTTTGGTAAGAGTTATAACATCTTATTCTTAATAACATAATTTAATTTAATTTTTTAAATGATTAATTAGTTTTCTGTTCCTGTTCAAAACGTTCTGCTCATTGAATATCTATCCAACATCTACAACATCTGTGTTCTCTTGCATTTATAGAATAATGTAACATTATGAGAATAAATTCATATTAATTTAGCAAAATCTACCTGCCCTATATATTCACGTGCCCTGCTGTTTAGTGCAAAGCCCCAGTAAAATGGTCAAGATGTTTTTGGACCTGTAGGGCTAAGTAAGCAATAACAATAAGGCAATGTCCGTTTACACTTTCAAAGTAAAACTACTGGTTAATGTTGTGAGACGTCACAAAACTGGCCAATGTAGGTGACCGTCTCTCAGTAAATAATAAAATTCATAGCATAAACATTATTTTACATTTGAACCCTGGGGGAGCTGGTTTGAATTAATGGAGCACATACTATCTTGTAAGTATTGGTAACTTGTCAGTAGAGTAAATGCTGGATTATCAACCAGTACGAGCACAAACCCAGTGCGCAGAGGTCCATTCAAACCAGCACTGATTTTTCCTAGACGAGGTTTCCATTCGTGCTCATTACAGAGACAGACTGTTTTAAAGGAGGGAGGATTGTAGTGAGAGCTATGTGGCAACACTGATACTGAAATATTTTCAAAAATGTTGTTGCTAGGGACAATTCGGTGGTCGCTGACCAGCCCTGACTCGCTCTCTCTCTTGTCTCCTGCTCACTCTCAATGCAGGCATGCTAAGTAACAGTGGGGGGGTCACATCACATGAAAAAATGTAGCAATATTACTGAGACCAAACTGCGTCATGAAGATTGTTGCATATATTTCTATAGAAATATTTGTGGGTGTTGGGCTACATTTTTGGCTAAAGTCAAAACATGTGGGGCTGAAGCACTGGAAAAATGGAAGTGCGACGCTGATTTAAACAGATCCAAACATAATTTTTACAGCCAAATATGCCCTCAAGCATTAAAGGTACAATCCAAACGATAAAATATGGCCAGATTTTTTGTGAAACATTCAGAAATTAACTAACATTAACATCAGAAATTAATAAAGTTAACATGCTAACTTCAGTAGCATGCTAATGAAGGTGGCTAATGAAGTTAGCATGCTGACTTAATTAGCCCTGGCCCTTCCTGTGTTAAATACTGGTGCAGGGCCCATGCACATGTGATTTCAGCATTATTTCAAATGACCCATCTGCTGGTTCTGTGTTCAGGAAGCAATTTTAGAATTGCCAGCCACGCTCCTTCTTTCATGCTGTGTCTGATTAATCAGGTAATTTCTGTTGAAGCCTGCTCGGTTCTGTACGCTGGGGGGGTTCTTTGCTGCTGCTCCCCGCCTTAGGCTTTTCACGTAGGAAGGGCACGGAGATCCCAGGTCACAACCATACCACCAAGTATAACTTTGTTAACTTAGTTTCTTTGATTAAAGCTGTCATGAACTAAAATTCAAACATGTATCATTTTATTCCTGGGTCTGGACCAAATGAACAAAACTACAGATGTGAAAGCATCCTGAGCACCGAGAGTGAGCTTCTGACTCAGCTAGCTGTTAGCAAGATTTCATCTTACGAAGTAGCAAAATCATAAACTGCTTTAATGTAAAGAGCAATGCTGGCTTTAACTTACGGGATCACTAGAAGAAAAATAACTTGACTGCTTCATCACACAGATTTGCTGTAAACATGGAGGAGGTGAAATGCTCCCCTATTTGTTTGGAGCCTGGCCTGAAATTTCATATGTTACATTTAACCCTCAGGATTCGGCCTCACTTCCTACTCTTACGGCGTCCTTCGTGAGTACCACCATGTCAACTTGAAAATGACCTGGACCGACGCTCAGCAGTACTGCAGAGAGAAATACACCGACCTGGCAACCGCTGAAAGCCTGAATGACACAAGAAGGCTAATCAGACCTAGCTGGGAAACCTCAGTGGTATGGATCGGACTGAAGGATGACATACAGTCTTGGAGATGGTCAGCCACCGATGAAATGAGCAAGACTGGTTACTACAATTGGCAAGTAGGTCAGCCAGATCCTAATGTCAAAGGTGAAGCCTGTGTGACGGTGAACAGTGATGGAACGTGGAGAATTGAATCATGTCAAACCCCATACTATGTCTTGTGTTACGGTAAGACAATTTTTACATTTCCTTCTTGTTTGGGTGTGGTTAGAAATGTGCTATATTACAGCTGTAATCACAATAACAATATATAACAAATGCATTTATACAGATTTCCTACCTTACCTTTATATTTTTCAATTTTATGTTAACAATTACATGCGAACAATTATATCTTTGTTACAATTCAACATACAGGAGGCAAAAAAACAGTAGACAATTTTCACAGTCTTTATAACAACATACAGTAACGTACCTTTTTTATGACGAAGGATCATCTCATGTGGACAAACAGCGCATGCTGTCTGGAAAGATGGCATCATGTTACAGATACTGTAGCTATAATGGGGAGATTTTCTACTGGTTATAAAACACACAAACGGATGGTTGACTTCATAAAAACATGGCGAAATTAATCAAAGACACAAGACATTCAACCAAATAAATCTAGATGCCACACACAACTGCCGCGACGTAATGTTCAATGCGACATATATCGCCTCAGCTCACTCGGAACCTCGACGGAGGTGATATGAAAAAAAGTACCTGGAAGCAGGTACAGGTCCAACATTTCCACAGTGGAAAACCAAAGAAAGGCGAGTCGAGGCGAGCTGGTGCTGTGCAGTGGAAAAGGAGCTTATGGTACATTTAGGGCAGACCGGGTATGGGTGTAAAACTTTTTGCTTCAGCGACTATAACTCACTGAATTTTGTAGCTCGAGTTCTCAAACTGGTGGGCCCGGACTGCAAAGGGCAATCTGGAAAATATTAAAATGAAGGAAGCACCTAGTTGCATGTTCAGGAGATGGCTGTAGCACTTTTTAAAGAAGTGTTACCATCTCCTGAACATGTCAGCCAATGTTTAGCTAGCTGGATTAGCATAGTGGTTTGCTAAAGAAACTGCATCTCAATCTGATATAAGTCAAACAATTTAATCTGCAACAGTATAGTTACTGAAGAAAATATAGTCTTAGTCAAAAAAGCCCTGCTCGTTACCCCTGTGTATATATACCTGGTGTTTCTGTCTTGTCTTTGTCGGATCATTGTTCTGTTGTTCATGTTCATGTTCTGCTGTTCTGGTGTTAGTGCTCGTGCCTCGTGTCCTGTGAACCTTCTGTGTGTAAACTCCCTGTACAATCGTGTTTCTTGGATTTTGGATTTTTGTTTGCATTTTGGAAGTTTTGAATTTGGATTTCTTTTTGGACTCTGTTCACCAGCCACTCACTTGTAAGTGTGCTCGCTTTTTGTTGCCTTTGCCTTTTCGTTAATAAATCACTGAACTTTACCTGCCTTCCGTGTCCTGCGTTTGGGTCCTCAACCTGCTCTGCCCTGCACTCCACACATGCCAACGTGACACTTTACTCTCTTTTTTTTATTGTAGCTGTAAATCCTTCAGGGCAGAAAATTTTTACTTTAGTTAAACTCGGACTAACATGGATGCAAGGCCGGGATTACTGCAGAACATACTACACAGACCTGGCTCTGATTGAGAAAGCAGAGGAAAACGCACAAGGCCTACTGACAGCAAGGTCAGGATTTGGTATTTGGATCGGCTTGCACCGAGTACCATGGAGGTGGTCCGACAGGAGCAGCACCTCCTTCACAAACTGGGCAGCCGGAGAGCCGAATAACAATGGTGGTGACCAGTTCTGTGTGGTTGAGTATTCAAACCACTATTGGGATGATGTGAGATGTAGCAACAAGTTTTCATTCTTCTGCCAGGGAGGTGAAAAAGTTTATATTTACTCTAAATCTCATAAATACTGTAATGTTTTTTTCTATGCAATAATATTTCTCCCTTTGGTTGGTGGTCATTTGTTTGTTAAACCGTCCAGTCCCAAAAGTAAAGAAGACCAGGGTGATGATGAAGATTCAGACTGATGCTGACCTTTCAGATCCAGCTATTAACGCCCAGATCCTTCAACAGGTGAAACTCCCTCTAATGTTATCTATGAGTTCAACAAAAGGAAACACACCAAAGTGTGTTTACAGGTCTCAGGAGTACTGCTGCAGAAGTTGTAGAAGTCCGGAGTTAGCTGAAATCTAATAATCTGATAAATCAGGTCAATCTCAAGCCTGACAGATCAAAACAGCTTTTTACTCTGATGACTAACATCCCTCACATAAAGCTGTGTTGCATTTGCAAAAATAGCATTCTAAATTATTGAATGTTTAGTGCACAGTGTGTCTTTCATAAATGCTTTTTGACAATGGTCTTCTGATAAGTACTTTTATTCGTTTTCAGATTGGTCCAGTTCTGATGAACATGGCTTTGCCGACTGACTTCAACCTGCAGTGGAAGATCCAACCAAGAAAACTAACAAAGAAATGAGGAGAATGATGAAGCCAATGGAAAGGATGTCCTTTGTAGTTAATAAGGCAGAATGCACCATATTTGACATTGGAAAAGGAAAGCAGACCTACAGCCACTTGTAATGTCTGCAATGTGAGCATTTCATGAGGCGTCATGATATTAAACTTTAGTTAAAAATTTGCACGTGTCGCGGGTCGTTCAATATCACCAATTTGACATGGCACCTTAAAAATAAAAACCCAACAGAATACAAGAGTTCACTCAAGTAACTCAGGCAAAAGCAGAACCAAAGCAACAAACGTTGGAGGCATTGGCGGAAGTAGAATAAGTGTATAATAAGTGTAGCACTTATTCTTTGATAGCAGTCATGTCCACTTTAAATATTTTAGTTTTAAATGTATTTAACTTTTGTCTACAACATTTAGTCTAAAGAGTAACAACATACTGTGTGACAATTCATGGTTTTCTCTTCTTAACATGTTTTTGCCTTTTTCCCTAAACCCTTCTGCAGGCTTCTAGGTTCAGTTATAATCTTTGCTGTGAAGATATAAACCACGTAGGAACAAAACATATCTGTAACTGTAATTTAGAGGATAAGCACTTCTTCCTTTTCTGCTTTAAAGTTTGTGTTTGGTTTAACTGGCCAGCAGACAAACATTGTCCTTCAAGAATCATGACGACCCTATTGGGTGCAATTCTTCTCGTCTTATACCACAAATCTTTCTATGGCTGCAAACAACGGATTGACAACATGAGAAAGTACCTGTAATTTTTCATTAAACCATTCTTTTACATTTTGGATAGAAATTCTTGCAATCACTCTTTAATGTTATTTAATATTATCTGTTTTTTTAATGACATATTTCTTTGACTGATAATACTTTCTTTAAATTTTAGAAACTTCTTGAAATAGTCGGTGTCACCAGATTTCTCATTTGCATATTCAAATATGTGCCCACTAAAAAGCAGCAGAACTTGTTTGCTTGTTTGCTTTGTAGATGAAGATGAAGATGAAATGTTGAGATATTGTGCTAATTTGTACTTGTACTAAACATGTGCACGGCCCTGGTGCACATGTTTAGCTCAGCATTGGCCATCCAAATTATATTCATGATTTTTACTAAACTATCTTGAGTAGAATTTACAAAAAAAATGTTTGATGTTCAGTACACTAAAATTTATTATGTGCATCCGGATCAATTTAATGGTTTAATATCTGCATACTAAAGTAAAGTTTTAATCTCTTATTGCATCTTAACTTTCAATAATATTTAGACAAATAAAGCAAACCAAATATTTTCAACTCTTACTTTATTTTCTTCATCCAAGAGATAGAACACCATTTTTGCTCTCCCAAACGCTGCCAGTAATGTAACTCAGTAGTCACCATTACTTAAATTGCTATCTTATAACAGAATGTCCTTACATAATAACATAAAAAAAACATTGTACTATTAATCACAACAACAACAACAACAACAAAACGAGTCAATATCCATTTTTTCATTAAACCAGCACCTATTTCCAGGATTGCAGTAAATATTCCTAAACATCCCTAGTACAGCTTTAAATGATCACAACAATTGCTGTATGCATGTACACACACACACACACACACACACACAGTATTACAGTCCACCACTCAATTTACAACATCTTCAACACACAATAACAATGCGGCTCAGAGGGTCCACAACAGTAGCTGAAGAAATCCTACAGTCCATCATTCATTTTGTTCTTTAGTCCAAGGAGTTTGCAAGCCCATTTGCAAGAGGCCATAATATACAAATAACAAAATAAATCAGTCCTATACAGAACAAAAAATACTATAGTACAGAGCATCCACAGCTGCAACACAGTGCACACTGAGGACCTGGTCCCTGTTTCAGAAAGCAGGTTCAACGAACTCTGAGCTGTCAAACTCCGGGTTTTTGGTTTCAGAAAGGCCGATCAGAATAAGTTCAGTCTACTCTGAGTATGTTGAGCCAGATGGAAGCATGAAAAAAAGCCTCATCAGTGGAGCTCCGATACTACGATTCACCATGGCAACGGGTAAATAAAGGCAGAGCCTCCATTTTAATTGGGTGGAGCTATAAATATGAATGCTGCCAACGCGGACTGTGTGGAGTGGAGGCGTTGCTCGTTCATCATTTAGTCCTACCAGAACTCCTGGAATTTCCTAAATGAATGATAAAGTGCTGGAATTCTCCAGAAGCCTGTTATTCATTTTAAATAGCTGCAGGCTGGTTTATTCAGCTGTAACCTGACGGGACTAAATGCCAGTGGCAATAACTGAACATATTAATCGTACAGATTAGACAGTTTAGGATCCTCATGGACCTGTGATTGTAAAGCCACAGTCTGACTCAGTAGGCCTATTAATGATTGATTAATGATTTTGCATTGTAAAATGTGTCTAGGATAAAAACTGACTGTGAAGTACATTTCGTATTTTATGAAATGTTGTCAAAACACATTCAGACTATCAGCAGATAATGAAAAACTACATTTATTTGTTTCAGCTGCAAACAGAAGCTTAAACTCCTTTCTCCAATCTTTCAACAGAGTCCTGTTGCCCTTGACTTTAACCTTAGTTGGATAATGTCATCGTGAGCTCTCCACCCTCCTTTTAATGACATATACACCCATGGTGGATTTCTGCAGGTCTCTCAGGATGTCATCTTTGATGTCCTGTGTATTTATAGGTGACAAAAAGAAAGCACGTATTTATTTAATGCATTTTAATGACTTGAAAACTATAAATTTCTTTTTATTTACAGTGGTCAGTTAAAACTACTGAAAATATTTTGTCAATTAAGGTTCATGTGAATTAACAAATCAGAAAATTAGATTTTTGTTTTTGGATGGAGAGATGGACTAACACATTGTTGGTTTTGGTGTTTTAATTGAACAATAAGAAAAATAATGCCTAATTGTTTCGAGAACCAAACTGATGGGTTTAAATCTTTTAGCCTATTAATGAAAATCTCCAGACACAGACAAATTTGAACACTGTGCATCAAATTATTGATTTTTATACAAATATTCTCAACCTTACTTAGAAGGTAAAAATGAATTTTCTAAAATAAATGCTTTGGAAAATCGTCAGGAGTCGTGTTAATGCATTTGTCATCAATGGACTAAAACATAAAAACACTTGATCCTTACAGTCTTCTGTAGTGACACACTTTAGTGGTTAGAGCATTTTTCAAGTTTTGCAGTAGCTGATTTTAATAAGCAGCAGGCTTCCAGCTATAAAACCTCTCGACCCCAAAACACGACAGCATGTAGACATTGATTGGACTCAGGGCTCTAACGGTGGCCCGATGGCCCAGGGCCAGTAAAAAGTAACATCAGATCTGTTGAACAAGCATCTCACTGGCCCAATCAAAAACATTAGTATTAAAAAAACGAAAACAAAAAGATCACATTAGAAACTCAACATCATTGTCCAATTCAGAGTTGTATTGATGTGACAAGTGGTTTTCAAATGTTGTTTCTCTTAACTAGGCGGCAACCTCCGGGTCTGAATGTAGGGGTGGGAATCACCAGAGGCCCCACGATACGATATTATCACTAGGGATGTCCAGATCTGATCACGAGATCGGAAATCGGGCCCGATCACGTTGTTTCAGACTCGATCGGTATCGGACGTTACCTCCCGATCAGGACTCGGATATAAATGTATATATATTCTCAAATTTTTATCTACTGTTGCACTAAAGTCCAAAATGAAGAATTTATGTTATTTATTACATGATTGTTCAAGCTACCTCACAGAAGTGCTCTGTTTGTTAACAGAGTTGTTGAATGTCAAAATAAGGTGAATTAATTAAAAAATAAGGAACATCCTGGATCTGTTTTTTAAGTATTATAGAAGTATCGGATCGGGACTCGGTATCGGTAGATACTCAAAATCAAATGACTCGGACTCGAGGGCGAAAAAACCTGATCGGGACATCCCTAATTATCACAATATTTATGTTGCGCATGGCAAATGTCACGATACTATGCTGTATCGATTTTTTCCCCCCACCCCTGTCTGAAAGTGAAACCATGCAGCCAGAACTTAAACCTGCGTTCTTGTAACAGCCAGCAGGGGGCGAGTCTGCTGGCTGCAAAAAGAACTCCGGTTCCATTAGAAATTATGGTAAAATGAGACTTCTCAGCTGATTTATTCCCCCAGTAAACACTTTCATAATGCGTTTATGGTCTCAGTCGCTAGTTTCAAGTCTTCTTCAACACAGCATGATGTTCATTTTTGTAAATTATGGTCCTATTTAGGGAGAAATCAACCAGAATGCAGCGTATGCTTTAGGGCGGGACTACCTTGTGATTGACAGGTCGCCATGGTGACCTGTCAGGATGGAGGTGACTTGTATCTGCTGCTCTGTGTAAATTGTTTTATTAAATGGCTGTCAGCAGGAGAGAGAGCACGTCATGTCTGTTAGTATGTTTTGATTTAAAACTAAATTGTTTTGTAAAACTTTTTATTTTTTATAATTTAACTGATTACATTTAAGGTTAGTTTTTTTATATCTAGGATCTATTTAATAAACAATTAAACATGTTACCAGAATAACCTAACTTATAAGTCTTTGGTTTTGTTGTAACACTGATAAATAACTTTTGGATGGAGGGCCACTAAAAACTGTATTCGGGCCAGTAAGTTTCAAACCCACTGGCTTTTGAAAATATCATATTTTTCTGTATTGCATCTCCAAGTAGTCTGTAATGGTAAAATAAATTTGTTAATGTACAATGGATTTATATTCCTTAGCATCTAAAGCATCTAGGCCAAATGATTGAAGAGTCATTAGTGATTCATTTTGGGTTTGTTATTTTAGGTGTGTTTCCTGGAAAAGGGTGTTTGATTTAAACAGGTTAATGTTTTTCTAGACCGGTTGTGATTGATCACCTGATTCTGAGGAATTGGTGAATAATGCATACCAGGACAAACTTATGTTAAAAAAACAGATAAGGCCATACCATTTGCAGTCATGCTTGACTGACGGTATATAAGGCCAGCACTAACTGAACGTATTTAAGAGGCCACAGCTTCCCTTCAGCTTACGCTAACGGCAGATTCTGACATTTTAGCTCTTCAAAGGGTAAGAATATGTCATCTAATTCAAAATTTTTCACTGAAATTCTCAGTTAAAATGAAAAAAAATCTAGGTTTTAACAGCAAATATTTAAGGAATTTACAGAATGTGTAAAATCCAAAACATTTTACAGTTACATTCACAATCACATGATTGTATATTTCTTGAGAGTTTCTTCAGTTTTACTTTTGTTAAATAAATTCTGTATTTGTTTGAATAATATGATCGTCAAATTACATTGAATGCAAAAGTAAATGTCAATGACAAATGACAGACAGAGAAGTCACGACGTTCCAGGATTAAAACTGTCTATTGTGTATATTTCCCTTCCTCTTCATGTCACCAAAGAGGGAAAGAAGACTGAGATGGATATCTGTGAGGCAAAATGGAAATTCTGTAAGTATTTTCTAGCAAAATTAATATATATATATATATATATATATATATATATATATATATATATATATATATATACAGTTTGTCAGTCTGGATCTTGAAGTCCCACAGGATCTTAGCTTGGTCATTCTCAACTACCTTAGGAGGTGTCTTCCATTTTGACCTTGGGACTTCCAGCCCATACTCGTGGCAGATGTTCCTGTACACTATGACAGCTACCTGGTTATGGCGTTCCATGTACGCACTTCCTGCCTGCATCTTACACCCCGCTGTTATGTGTTGTACTGTCTCAGGGGCATCCTTGCACAGTCTGCACCTGGGGTCCTGCCTGGTGTGGTAGACCCCAGCCTCTATTGATCTTGTACTGAGTGCCTGTTCTTGTGCCGCCATGATTAGTGCCTCTGTGCTGTCCTTCAGTCCAGCCTTTTCCAGCCACTGGTAGGATTTCTTGATATCAGCCACTTCTTCTTTTTGTCTGTTTTTCACGCCGTGCAGCGGCTTGTCCCTCCATGACGGTTATGTATGGCACATTCTTACTGTCTTTGAAACACTTTGTTCTGTAAACACTGTTGGCATCCTGATCTGGCATGTAGTAAATAAGTGTCGAGTGCTGTCTAAGAATAATCTAAAAGACAATATGTGCTCAAAGTTCCTCTTGGCAGTCCTTTGATTTTTTCCTTGTCAGTGATTCAAACTCCCTGAAGACAGTTATACTTCTGCTCTGTGAGGTTTACACTGATACAGTTTGGATTCCATCAGTTTATGATGAAACGAGGAGAGGTCAATTTTTGCTTGTCTAGAAGAATTAGATTCAACCAAGGAAACTCCTGCCTGTATTTGTCAGAACAGAAACGTATTCACTGTAAATGTGATGCAAACAGGGTCCAGTACAGCTGAGTGACTACGATTAGTGGCTCAACTAGATTTTGGCTCTACTTTGACAACTGTACTTCAGGGGAAAAAAAGCAACTACAGTGAATCAATAAAGCTTTAAAATAATTTGATTAAAGTTGGATCGTGTGTGTGTGTGTGTGTGTGTGTCTTTCCAGTTGCTATCAGTGTGCTGCTGCTCACACTGTACTCCTGTCACACTTCTGCTGTCAGTCTGAAGCAACAACTGGCTGATTGTTTGAAAGATGCTGACTACGATGTGCTGCTGCAGACTGTAAAGAACGGCCTTCCAAAAATAAAGACACCTCATCGTGTTGTTATCGTTGGAGCTGGCATGGCTGGACTGACAGCTGCCAACTTACTGAAAGACGCAGGACACGAGGTACATGCAATAGGTTGATGTGCCATACATAATTTTATAATACAACAAATAATATTTTCTGTGCTACCAAAATATTTGGTGGTTAGGGGCCTGCAGATTAACCCAATATGAAGTCTACGGGAATCAATTACATGCAGGGCTCTTATTAAGCTCTGCCTAATCACACTGGTTTATGATCATTTGCAATAATTAGATTTTGACAGAGGAGCCATCTTAAGGGCCCTGCCATTCATTCTATATTATGTGTTAGTGATGCATATCATCAAATACATTTACAATTAATCAAATTACCACAAACTAATTCACAGCCTTTGGGGCCGTTACACGTGTAGCTTTTTAAATCAGGGACATCTAACTTTCTTGAAAACAACCTGTGGGTAATTCCTTTTAGTAGTATTAACGAAGGTAGCAAGAATAGTAGTACCAAAATTGTTTTACAGCAGCAGTAGTAATACTAGTAGTAGCAGTATTTGCCATAGTAAAAACTGCAGCAGTAGTTGTGGCAGTCTAGTAGAATAGTAGCAGCAGTGGTAGAACAAGTAGTATAACAATGGCAGATTCAACAACAGCTTTATTACTTCTAGTAGTAGTTTCAGCATTAATTGTTTGTCTATATCAGTAGTATTGGAATTAGCATAGGGTGACCAGACATCCCGCTTTTCGGGGGACAGTCCCCGGTTTTGGTGGCCTGTCCCCGTCTGGAGTTGTCCCCGGAAATGTCCCCGTTTTTAACTGTGTGTTAATCATAGACTGTATAAGGTGATAACAGACCTAAAATCAGATGTTACGTGGCTAGAAAGACTGGACAGCAGAGCACACAGGTGTTGTGCCGAAAGTGATTGCCATCTGTGTGAGTCAGCGCAGCATGTAACGTTGTCGCCCGGCCAGTTTTCATTTCAGAAATCTGCTCACCTTGAATCAGCAGCAATATTCACAGTAGAATTATCATCAGTACTGGTAGCAGAAGTTGTTAGTTGTAGTAAGACTAGTTATAGTTATAGTTATAGTATCAGAAGCAGTAGTATAACTACACCTTGTACCTTTGAAACATTACTTGACCTGCCTCATTTGTAATATCTATTTATATTCACCTGTTTTGACAAGGTAACGATATTAGAGGCTAGCGGCCGTGTTGGAGGACGGGTGGAGACCTACAGGAATGAAGAAGAGGGCTGGTTTGTTGAACTGGGAGCCATGAGGATCCCAAGTTTTCACAAGTGAGTTAATGTATTTTTTATTATTAATTGAGCTTTTAAATATAAATATGTATGCAACCTTTCCCCATCTCAGACCAACCTGACTGTGTAAAGGGATGCTTTTGAAGCTACAATGAAAAGTGTTCAAATTGGCTTTCCAGCTTTTTATGAGGTTGATTTGCAGAGATACCGTCCAAACATGGATACTACCAATTTATTTTTACATTAAAGTTAAGCTGAAAATGGAGCTTGATAGAACCCAAATGAGGTTGTCGCTATTTTGTTTGTTACTTAACTAAAGGATCAAAAGGGATGTAGAAATGTAGTCGCTAAGCGTCAGAAGAATCTTTCTCATTTACTGTCTGGGCTCACACATGGTACAGAACACTTGCAGTAATGAGCTGAATCTGCCATCATCACCTCCTCTGTCAACAGGATCGTCCTCACGGTTGCTAAACAGCTGGGGGTCCAACTTAATGACTTCATCATGGATAACGATAACACCTTTTATCTGGTCAATGGGGTGCTGGAGAAAACATCCACAGTGAAAACAAACCCTGATGTCCTGGAATACAATGTGAGCCCAAGTGAGAAAGGGATGTCAGGCAAACAGCTGCTAGATCAAGCTTTGAAGAAGGTATGTAATGATCACGGTCAACGATGAATAATTATGAACAGCGTACTTGCCAACTTAGAGACATATTTGCCTAAACTGGGAGATAAAACTTAACCAATGTTTCCTTCAGAAAACCTGTCATCCCAGAGACGGTTTTGTTGCACTTTACTGACTCATTTTCTTTTTCAAAAGCAAGAGCTTAGGTTTAGCTTTAACATTTGAGGGGTCCCATGTTAAGTGGAGGGTCTGGGGCTCCTCCTACTGAATGTTCCCCAAACACTGTGATGGCAATTTGAGTTTTCAAATAAACAGCTCAGGCAAACATTTGTCTGTCTGTGAATTTTATTCAAGTCTTCTGCCTAAGGACTCACAGCAACACATGTTTGACATGTACATGTATGCTCGAATGAGTAAGGAGAGCTTCAGCATCAAGCATATCTTCCAGACATGTCGTCCCTGAGTCCAGGGTTAATATGTTTAGAGATGATATTTATGGAATTTACATTTACACTTAGGGCCCGTCCACACGAAGACGGGTTTCGCCGTATACGCATACATTTTTTATCGTATTGGCGTTTCGTCCACACGGATCCGGCGTTTTGGGAGAGTGAAACCGCTATTTTTTGAAACCGGGTTCCAAAGCGGATAAATCTGAAAACGACACCCTTGCGGTTTCGTGTGTACAGCCAATCCGTATATTTTGTGAAACGATGATGTCATCACATCACGTGTCGGCTGCTTCGCTGAAGCGCTAAGGTTATGCGCATGCTCAAAGTCTTCTTCTCCGTGTATAGTGTATCTCTGTGGCAGAATTACAGCGCCCCATACTGGTCTGGCATATATACTACACCGTTTTCAGTCGGTTTCAGTGGTTTTCGTGTAATGCGCAGATATTTCTTGAGACGGATAGAAAAAAAATATCGGATAGGGAACGCACCGGCTTCGTGTGGACGTGGCCTATTCTGGAAATTTGTTTCACATGTTTGCTAGTTTCTCCAACGTTGCCTACGCCAGCTTTAACTGTTACAACTGAGGTTGTTATGGACATTTTTTTGCCATTTTCCTATACATTACAAAATTAGATAAAGACTAGAGCAAACAATTTGAGAAAATTGTTCAGGTTATGTCCAGGTTATATGCAGTTTAGATGCTAACTGCACAGCAGTAACATTTAGCATGTAAGCAAGTTAACATGTGTACAGATAGAAATGGTACCATTTACCCCCTACTAACAACAGTTCTGTACCATGTTTCATTGCAGGTAATTCAATACTTCACTCTGGACCAAAATGTTGTATTTAACATGCATCAGTTCTCTGAAGTCTTATTATTCTTTTTTGTAGGTGAAAGATTATATGGTGACTAAAGGCTGCGAGGAATATCTGAGAAAATACGACCATTATTCTGTGAAGGTAAAACACGGCATGATCTAATTGAGTGTGTAAATAAGAAAACTGTGTGTTGAGAATGACTTGGCTTTCTTTTAGTTGATGCGCCCTTTCCAAATGTTTCCCATATGAAAAAGTCAACTAATAGTTAACTTGAATATGATAACATCTTTAGTTGAGCTTAATGTTTTATTTGAAGACAAGTGTATATATGTATACAAGGTTGTCCTACATGTTAATCTTTGACTATGGTGAGTCACATGCTTTGACCTGAAAAAGCAAACCGATTCAATACTTGAATAAAACACCTTCAAACATTTTCACTGCCACGGCACCACCCAGTCTTATGAGTAAGCAGAATTAGTCCCCTGGTTTAAAACCTTCACACTTTTTGCTGTCACACGGTAGCTCCGCTTTAATCTTGAGAAGCTGCAGAGCTGCAGTCTCTATTCACTAGTCTCTGCTGTCACTCACACTGAGAATTTACAGCTAAACTGTGGTGATAAATGATCAATGTTGGTTTTATTCGCATTTTAAAAAGAATTATTCAAAGCGTCTACGAAGATCTGATGCGAGATTGGCAAACCAGGCTCCGCCCATCAAATCTTTTACTATTCGGGGTCAGCCCTAATATATTCATAACTTATTTGATCAGTTCCCAGTCTGTGAGGGGCAGATTTTCCTCTCTCACTGCAGTGGGTTGTCAGTAAACCCACTTTCACTTTTCGGCTGTCAGCAACAGATCCTGGACCCGAGAGGCTGACAGACAGCACAAAAAGAAATGTTACAGGTCATCGTCAAGTTCAATTATTAAGTTTTACTGTCCAACCCTGAAGGAAACCTACACTAACAAGCAACCGCTCGTCCACACTGGGAGGGAAAAGTTCACACACTGGCAGGGACAGGTGGCCACGCCACCATTTATACTGTCCTATCACTGAGACGACCCACTCCATTCAAATAACACATAATTGTTTTATTATCGAGCACTTTTAAAAAACATGTTACAAAGTGCTGCACATTACACATTTGAAAAACCATCAAATAAAAAACACAAATTAAAAGTTAAAAGGTAAATTAAAGTCAAATGTAATCAGGAAAGCTTTATTGATAAAATTATGTTTTAAGAAGGGACTTAAAGGAGTTCAATGAGTCTGCTGATCTTTTAATTCCTTCTAAGCCCTCTTTCTGACTGCATGACTTTGTTTAACAGGAGTATCTGAAAGAAGAAGGAAATCTGAGTCCAGAGGCTGTGAGGATGATTGGAGACCTGCTTAACGAACAGAGCCTTATGTACACAGCGCTGACTGAGATGATCTATCTCCAGGCACAAATCAATGACACTGAGAGGTGAGGCCCTACATCCTATATTGCCTATTCAACAGGCACATTGTTGGCACAATATACATGCTACCTTGAAAAATGGGTGGGTGCAAACAAAGGGTGGTATGTCCTGAGTTGTTTAACACATCTAGATGTGAATACCAGGAAATGGAAGCTGAAATTCTGAACTCTTGTCTCACAATCTTTTGAGCTTAAACCCAAATGTATTCAGTGAAACACAAAACAAAAGGAATTTGCCTTACATACATACATATATATACACACACACACACACACACACACACATATATATATATATATATGTTTAATTCCTCCAAAGAAGAAAGTACTGGCAAATTTAACGATTGGTTCTGCATAGAGAGAACAAAACTCCTCATTTTTAAATATTTATAGAAATGTTTTCTTGGAATATTATACTTAGTAGATACCTGCTCAAACGACATCAACGTTCCCTCCTCAAAAAGATCACAAATTTTGCTTAATCCTTTGTCAACCCACAACCGGAATCCTGGGTCCTTCGTGCCTGGTTTGAATAATGTGTTGCCCCAAATGGGGCTAAACTGGGATAAAGGATCATCTATTTTCATGTACTCTCTAACTTCATACCATACTCTAATCATATTACAAACAATGGGGTGCATTGTGGTTGTTTTCAATTGTTTAAACATATCTGAGTACATATACAAGTTTAATGGCAACGCAAAACAGCATGACTCCATATCCACCCAGGATGGTTTGTTTCCGGAGGAAAAATAAAACATTATTGTTATTAATTGTGGGCATTTTAACCCTCCAGTGTCAAATGGAAGATAAAGAAGAGATGAACTCGAGGCCATTTCTTGTTTCAAATAAATTTCCTGAATAATGAGTTAATCTTCGAGAACAATCCAGCAGGTGGCGACAAAGGGATGTTTTGGAATAGATACATGAATTTAGGTAAAATATTCATCTTCAATATATTTATCCTTCCTATGAAGGAAATTGGTAAAGATAACCATCTCTCTAGATCTTTAGATGTTGATTCCATTATAGCATTATAATTTGTAGAAATTATATTTTCCAGTTGGGGAACTATTTTGATACCCAAATATTTAAAGCTTGGTGATATTTTCAAGGTAAATAAATTTGATGCATTTGGACAGCTATCTTTCTTAAGCAGCATTAACGATGACTTTGATGTGTTCACTTTATATACATATTTCTGAATTGATTGATCAGATCTAAATGTGCTGGTAAAGAGGCATTTAAATGTTTTTAGAATAGCACTACATCGTCAGCAAATAAAGCTATTTTATGTTCATTGCCACCCATTGTTATCCCTTGTATGTGATTCTTAGACCTTACGGCTATTGCTAGCGGTTCGATAGCCAAAATGAATAAAAGTAATATTAAATGGCTCAAAAATCACTTCATCGGTTAAAACTTCAGCCACTGGATTGGAATGTAATAATTTGATCCAATGCAGAAAGGAGCTTCCAAATCCAAATTTTACAATAACATCAAAGAGATAAGCCCATTCAATTCTATCGAAAGCTTTCTCCGCGTCAAGTGAGAGAAGAGCCGTATGCTTTTCCTCTTTTTGGCCAAGCAAAATATTTAAAACTATTGAATATGAATGAAATGAAATAAATTAATTTAATAACTAATGAACCAATTTTGATCATCACCCACAATGCCCAGAAGCACATTCTCTAACCTTTTTGCCAAGATTTTACATAGTATTTTGGTATCGGTATTTATTAGGCTTATAGGTCGCATATTTTCACACTTGGTGTTCGGTTTTCCTGGTTTTGGTAAAAGAACAATCAAAGCTTCTCTCATAGAAGAAGGAGGACAGTCATTATTATAACATTATATATACGTATCATGGAGTGGCTTAACCAGTTTATCTTTGAAATATTTATATAGGTCAATGGGCAGGCCATCAGGTCTTGCTGTTTTACCACCTTTTAATGTAGTTATGGCCTCCATAATTTCAGCTGCAGTAAGCTTGATATCTAACTTAATTTTTAAGTGGGAGTGGGTATACGTCGTGGCCTTATATTCAGAGCAATATAGCTTTTCGTAGAAAATTTTAAACGCTTTATTAATTTCCATCGGAACTACAGTTTTATTTCCATTTTCATCCTCAATATTAGTAATTGCTCTTTCTGATTTCTGTTGTTTTATACACCAAGCAAGAAGTGTGCCTGTTTTTTCTCCCTGATCGTAAAATTGTTGCTTTAATCTTAATAAATTGGCCGCTGATTTTTCATGTGTTATTTCATTATACTGGTTTCTTAACAAGAGTAATTCTTTTAAAACATTATCAGTATTTTGGCCTGCTTGTAAACTCTTTTCCTCAAGTAAACAAATTTTTGTTTCAAGGGTTTTAGTTTTCTCCTGTTTCTCTTTTGTCTTTCTGCTCGTATAGCTTATAATTTGTCCTCGTATAAAGGCCTTAAAGGCTTCCCATCTAATTGTAGCTGATGTTGGGTGGTGGTGTGTTCAAAATAGCAATCAATTTGTTCCCCTAAGAACTCAACAAATCTTTTGTCTTGCATCCAGTGTATTTTAAATCTCCATTTAGTACGATTATGAATAAACTTATGTCATAGATACAAGAGCGTGATCTGATATTTGAATACTACTGTATTGACAATTTCTGATACAGGAAATTAGTTCAACTGATACCAGAAAGTAATCTATTCTCAAGTATCCTTTTCTAAGCACTCGACCAACATGAATATTCCCATTTTTAGTGGGTTTTGAGCCCTCCATATATTCACCAGGTTAAGTTCCTTTATAAAATGTTGTAAAGCTTTCCTAGATCTTACATGAGTGTACCAGATAACCGATCCTTACTGGGATGCAAAACACAATTGAAATCACCTGCTACAATGCATTTTCCAGGCATTGTGGAGATTCTCAAAAATAAGTTATTATAGAAATCTGCATTATCATCATTAAGTCCATGCACATTAATCAGATTAATCCAAGTTGATAGAATATTTACTTGTACAATCATAAATCTACCGTTGGGGTCTTTAGCTATTTTATCAATGCTCAAAGGAAAAGCGATATGTATCACAATTATAACTCCTCTGGAACGAGAAGAGTAAGCTGAAGACATTACCTGACCTGGCCATCTACGTTTAATTTTGATTGTGTCATGATCTAGCATGTGTATTTCCTATAGGAGCATAATTTTGGCTCTTACCTGTTTTATTCTACCTACTAGTTTACATAGGCCTCTACAATTCCTAGAAACACATTCAACCAAAACATCTGTCATTTGTTATAATATAATGGTTAACATAAAGAGAGGTAAATTACCTTAGTGCAAGCACAGCAATAAAAAAAACTATAAAAGGGTACCATTTTGAACTCAAAACCCAGGCCTGACCCACTAGAACATACAGGCTCCCCCAAACCCCTGAATAACTTCCCTCTACTGTCTGGAATGGGTCCACGCTATACTGAGGAACTATTCTCCTGGAAACCAAAACTCAGCTCAATTGCTTGGCTATGTACAAAAAATAATCCAGATAAGTTAGTTTATCTATCAACTAGAAACAGAATGTGCACCAGACTACATGCATGTAGCTTTCAGCGCTCAATCAACTAATTGCACTTTAAACGGAAAACAAAATAAAAAATAAAATAAACCTTTAAACAGGGCTTATTAACAGTTTATAATTGAACTTTAAGAGAACCTAGTTTTTAAGTAGTACAATGCCAAGTTTCCAACAAAATTAAGCCCTACCTACCTCTTAGTTTCCAGCAGCCACATCTAAAGAGTTTGTAAGTATAATAAGAGTTTTCATCAAGACGCACTTAGTTTAGTCATCCTCAGTCACTTGCTCCAGCTCCAGCTGGTGTATTGAAGACGACAGTGCGGTAACTGGTCAGCAGGAGCCGTGCGGGGTATATGATCCAGTGTTTGTCTAGTCCGTGTTCCCGCAGCTGCTTCCTCACACCATCGTACCTCCTCTGTTGTTTTATACACCTCCGCTGGCAGGTCAGTAAGAAATCGTTTTTTGGTACGTCACCTCTTTCGGTATAGACGCAGCTTTCAAGATGTTTTCTCTTACGTTGTAGTTTAAACATTTGATGGTGATGGTTCTTGGATACGTGTTATCCGCTGCGCTCTCTCCAAAACCGGTGGTGTTATCTTTAGAATATATCCGCTATCCATTTTTCCAGACAGGAACAGGTGTCATTGCCTTCTTCTATCTCGGGTATGCCCAGCACACGCAAGTTGTTACGTCTGCTCCTCCCTTCTAAATCTTCGACTTTGTTAGTGAGGTTTTTTGTCTTGCTCTCAAGGTTTGCGATGGTTTCTTTCAGGATTTGTATCTCGTCTTCTGCAGCAGATATCCGCATTTCGGCCTCCGTGATACGCCCACTGCAGTCTTTAATGTCCATTTGGACATTTATTATTTCCGTCAGTACACCGTAAATTTTTTTGTTAAAGTCTCATTTGAATGAGGTTATGGTAAGTATAAAGGTCCTTTGTAGAAAGATTGTCCATGCTTATGACTTTTTTCTTCTCCTAAGCCGCTTTTTTGGGCATGTTTGAAGTAGTGTACTCTTACGTTTACAATTTTGTCTCTTTGTATGGCCTCACTCTGGAATATATGGCAGGATGTATTGAAAAGCAACTGAGCACGAGGAAAACGCATCTGCTCACCGTGCCGCCATAACTGGAAGTCTGAATAATGAATTCTAAAGTTGTGTATTGCACACTTTAGATTTAAATGTACTGCTATATACACAAACGTGCAATAACATGTACTCAGCACAAATCATTGGAAGAGAGACTGATCCTCGCTGTTTGTGAGTTTCCACAATCTAAATAGTTATCAGGACATCAACAGGAGGGAATTCACATGGCAGAGCGTCCCCACAAAACTAAATGCAGGCCTATCAGGTAAAGTTTGCCCATATGCGCAGTTTTAATTTAAGTTAAAAAGGCTACGGCTGTGTAGCTCACAGAAGCCGTTGCTTCTACCTACAAAGAGCGCCTGCCGTTCACTCGCAGAGCGCCGTTTCCCTTCCTGTTCACATGAGAGAACCTGCCAAAGCCTCTCTCCGCCACTTGTTTGGAAGGGTTATCACCTCTCCTGTGACCCATGGCTTGATTTGTAGGCCTATGTGTATTCAGAGCCAGTGAGCAAAATAATAATTTTATATATACTACTCATAAGTGGTGCAGTGGTTAGCTAAGAAGGTTGTGGGTTCAAACGCCGGTTGCCCCAGCCTTTCTGTGTGGAGTTTGCATGTTCTTTCCGTGTCTGCGTGGGTTCTCTCCGGGTGATCCGGGTGATCCGGCTTCCTCCCACCTTCCAAAGACATGCAGGCTAGGTTCATTGGTGTTTCCCAAATTATCCTTAGGTGTGGATGTGAGTGTGAGTGGTTGTTTGTCTATGTGTGGCCCTGCGATGGACTGGCGACCTGTCCAGGGTGTACCCCGCCTTTCGCCCAATGTCAGCTGGGATTGGCTTCAGCCCCCCCGCGACCCTGTTTTGTACATGCATAGAAGTATTCAGTGCAAAAAATCGCACTGTAGCCTACTGTATGAGAACACAGTTCACCTACCTATTAAAAAACAGGCTAGCTACTGCTGTGCTGCTAGCTAACAGAGCACATGTTTTACAAAAGCATAAAAACTCTTCTTACATGACATTCCATACAAATGCAAGTGATTGAAAATGATTTACACATTACTTACAGACACATAGTCTCCAAGGTAGAAGCAGATCAGAAATACATTCAGCAACATGAATCCAGCACTGTCTTTCTTGCCTGTCTGTGTTCCACTGAAGAGTGTGCTTCACTCAATTATTAACTCTGACCAGTAGAGGGCAGCACTCAGCATGAACCCCTGTAATTTAACTCTCCTTGTTCTTCTTATAGCTTTTAGGCTAGCAGCTGACTTGAACAACATTTCGTCCGGTTTCGCTAACCTGCAGCACAGTCAAACATGTTAGTATGCAAAATGAAACACAAACAGATCGATCTCTGAAATGGCAGTTTATTATTAGGCCAACAAGAATTTACAAACGCTGACAAACATAATCTACGTTGATCCCAGCGGTTGACTACATTCTTCTGACCGGCTACCGAAGCGCTTTTACCCTGGATGCGAGCCCATCCAGTGGTGTTTGTATACAAGAAACCAGTCTAGAGAGAAAGATAGAGTTGATTAATTTGAACTAAAAGATAGTAGTTCAGTGGCTTCAAATGTAACAGCAAAGTAGATTTTGACTTTTGAAAATAACTTATGCTGTCAACAACAGGTGAACTCTTATGGTGAGGCTACATTTATCTTTGCTTATCTTTGTTGTGGTGATGGATGGTTACTACTAGCACTGGCTTACATTATGTCAAACTGCTAAATTCTGTAAAATAAGAGCACATACCCCACTTTGGGTTGTAGAACCTCTAAACACAGCGAACTCATGAGCGAGCCAAAACAGAGTCCAACATACAAGAGACTGCATTAGGGTTGGGAATCTCTGTGTACCTCATGATTCGATTTAATTACAATTCGGATGGCTGAGATTCTATTATAAAACGATTATCGATGCATCTTGATGTATGATTTTTTCTCTACAAGATCCCTGGATAATTACTAAGCATGTAATTTGCACCTTGAAATCCAAAGGAAAAATCTTCTAGCTTAAAAGTAGTTTGCCGAGTGTCATAGACATTAGAATACAATAGAGTATTCCTCCCACCCCTTGACAGCATCACACAAAATGCTGGAAACTCAATTAAACTCCCACTGCAATGTTATGGCAATATTTTTTTCAAAATCAATACTGTGACATAATACCATTGGTACACAGGATAGTAATAAGGATCCCGTTAGCTGGTGAAGTAATGTGGAAAGGCATAACATTACAACATATTACTTTGCAATGGGTAACATTAGACATTAGGTTAATGGCTTAAATCCAAATGCCAAATTTGACTCCGATGTTTGCATCTTAGACCTTATCTAAATACACAAATAATTTGCTAGTCTTTGTCTTTTAAACTGCTTATAATCATCTAGATAAAATGAACGTGATTGTCCGTAGGTCAAATATGGATCGATCTATCTATCCACACACACAAATATTTTTTAATATATATTTTTAGACAGTTTTGACATAACATCACATCACATAATACATACAAATAATGCAACTAAGTGGTTACATTTGAGCTCAATTCAATGACACTGAAAATGTGCATTGTTGTTTTTAAGGTACTATGAAGTGACTGGTGGATCAGACCTTCTTCCTCAAGCTTTGAACAAGGTCCTTAAATACAACATCCTCCTCAACTCCAGTGTTAAGAGCATCAACCAGTCAGATAATGGAGTAATTGTATCGTACCAGACCTCAGACCCTAGCCAACAGGATTCATTTATTGACCTTCATGCTGACATTGTCCTGGTAACAACCACAGCGAAAGCAGCCCTCTTCATGGACTTCAGTCCACCTCTATCCATCAGAAAGATGGAGGCCCTAAGGGGGGTCCACTATGACAGCTCTACTAAAATCATCCTCACCTTCAGTGAGAAATTCTGGGAGAAGAACGGCCTCGGAGGAAAGAGCATCACTGACGGTCCCTCTCGTTTCATCTACTACCCAAGCCACAGTTTCCCAGGCAATGAGAACATCGGCGTCCTCCTGGCTTCCTACACCTGGTCTGATGACTCCCTCCTCTTCCAGGGAGCGAGTGATGAAGCCCTGAAAGAGCTGGTTTTGAGAGATTTGTCAAAGATCCATGGCGACCATGTTAAGTCTCTTTGCACAGGGGTGGTGGTAAAGAAGTGGACCTTGGATCCCTACAGCTTGGGGGCATTTGCTCTCTTCACGCCCTACCAACATTTAGAGTACGCTGAGGAGCTCTTCAGAAGTGAAGGCCTGGTGCACTTTGCTGGTGAACACACAGCCTTCCCTCACGCTTGGATTGAAACGGCTATGAAATCTGCAATCAGGGCTGCAATCAACATCAACAAAGTGGTGCTCAAAGACTCAGCTAAATTTCCAAGAGGAGATGAGCTCTAGGGTCTAAAGAATGATTTAGGATTAATAAAAAGAATAGCAAAAGGTGTAATTTCTCTAGTTAATGCCACAGAAATCTAAGTTAGATACAACTTTAATTTGACAACTTCAACTTTTAAGTGTACACAAAGAAAAATTACACATTCTAAAGTAGATTGAAAAAAAAAATTATTCCAATTTCCAATCCTTTTTCCCCCCTCTGTCCAACCGTGAGCTGGACAGAGGGAAACAAAATATGTTTTGTTCTAAATTGAACTCCCAACAGTTTATGGAAGTATTATGACGTTTTCTTGTACATGATGTAAATCCTTTACACCAAATCTCTAATGAAGACAATCATCAGTTGCAGTCTGACACAAAATGAGCTCCTGCTCAACAGCTACACCAGTAAAATCCTGCTCTTACATTAATGAGTCATTAAAATAACAGAAACTTCATATAATTGTGAAATGTAAAATGTTTGTGCTGTTAAAATCTGTGAATAACAACAAGCTTACTGGGCTGCTGATCTTCTGGTTGGTTTCTGTTAAAGGTAACAGGATCCAAACCCTCTGCACACAGTTTGCTCCTCCAGTGACTTTAAAGTGAAAACTATCATCTGTTGAACAAACTGAAGCTCCTCTGCTGCCTCCTGCTGGCTGCTTCCTGTCACTCTCAGTCTGTTCGTCCCTCAGCTCCTCACAAAACATTCACATTAACACAACAGCTACATTTACTCCACTGCTGCACTCAAGGACAACACTCAGGTAGAGCCCTGCATTTCCCGACGGGCCCTGACTTATTTACGCCCCTAGGGCCGGGCTTCCGGCCAATTTTCATGTCATAGTTCACATGCGGGCCGGGCCTCGGGCCTTTTTTGGGTTATCCTTTTTATATTTTTAGACGTTAATTAAAAGAAAATGTGAGAAGTTGACGTCGACGATAGAAAAACAAACATAGAAAGACATTTCATAACCTGTTTTTAACCTCTTGTAATTACACTGACATATGACTGACATGACAGTCTCATGCACGCACACAGAAAGTTTCTCCTATGTTTTTTGTCTCCTATGTTTCCCTCACAGACCTGACAGGATGATGATGAACATGTCACAGTACGTATGACTGGCTGTTTTCTATATTTTACTTTTAAAGAAAGGAAGAAATAAAGACGTTACAACAAACATTTGTCTTTGTGATATTTATTAAAGTAAGAATAACAGAGTGATTCAGCTGAAGGGCAGAGCTCAGACACCAGAGGGCTGTTAGAGAGTCTGACCCAGAGAAACAGAGAAGACATTTAATGCTAGAGAAAAATTGTGGAGTCTCACAGAAAAGCCTTTCTCAGCCTTGAGCCACAGTGGAAACTCCTTTCTCACAGGAAAGCATGAAACAAAACAATCTCACAGAAGGTCATTATATCAAAACACTGGGACACTCAGTGGGAATTATGACACCACGTAAGACGAGCAAAGAACAAAAGGTAATGACAGGATTTTTAAAAGTACATACAGGTAAAAAATATTTGTTTCTATTACAGTCCCCCCTTTGGCCGTCCCATGGTCACATTAAGTTTATAACAAGCTGTCAGTTCATCAATGAATGCTCTCATTCACTCAGAACAATATATTTATAAAGACAAAGGACAACACATGCTTCATGACAGCGACATACAGCCGCTGTAAAGGCTTTTTAAAAAATCACATCTGTTTGTTCCTGCTTTCTTTCTCTCCAGCAGCCTTCCTCTGTTCTAGCTGTAGATGTGTCCACAGAGCCAACTACAGTGTCACAGAGCAACGGCATGGGTTGGTGCAGGAGCCACGTTGAGAGCTTCAGTCTGCTTCAAAGCAGAGCTTGAAGAATCAAAGAGAATCGGCACAGAGAATATTTGCATCGACTAGATTTATATTTGCTCTCAGTCTGAACAAAACCACATTCAGTAATAGAAGTAAAAACAGTGATGTAAAATACAGATTTAAAGTAAATATGTGCAACTACAGCTCAATAACAAGAATATATGTATGAAACACACAAACAATATTTCAGCAAGTGTGGAGCTTCATTCTTCACGTTAGAGAACACATCTGTAATAAATGAGTGAACTAGAGCCTCACATAACACGTCTTTGTTGGAGCTTTTGACCACATCCCACAGCCTTCTTAAAGAGTCACTAAACCCCCAAACCTCTTATTTCAGCTCATAACCAATGTGTATTTAGTAGTGTTGTTGATGAATTCAAGCTCAGCTCTGTGAAAAATGTCAGAATGATCAGAATCAGCTTTATTTGCCAGATATGTGTACACATACGAGGAATTTTACTCAGGATTGTACAATGCTCACTGTGCTTACTTTAAATGCTTTGTGTTTGCATTTGTGTCTCCTGTCGGCATAAGATTTGCCACACTGTTCACACCAGTAAGGTTTCTCTCCAGTGTGAACACGTTGGTGGATTTTTAGGTTACCTGATGTGGTGAAAACCTTACCACACTGTTCACACCAGTAAGGTTTCTCTCCAGTGTGAACACGTTGGTGGATTTTTAGGTTACCTGGTAGAGTGAAAGTTTTTCCACACTGTTCACACCAGTACGGTTTCTCTCCAGTGTGAACACGTTGGTGGATGTTTAGGGAACCTGATGTGGTGAAAGCTTTCCCACATTGGTCACACCTATGAGGTTTCTCTCCAGTGTGAACACGTTGGTGGATTTTTAGGTTACCTGGTAGAGTGAAAGTTTTTCCACACTGTTCACACCAGTAAGGTTTCTCTCCAGTGTGAACACGTTGGTGGATGTTTAGGGAACCTGATGTGGTGAAAACCTTCCTACACTGTTCACACCTGTGAGGTTTCTCTCCAGTGTGAACACGTTGGTGCTCTTTTAGGTTACCTGATGTGGTGAAAGCTTTCCCACATTGGTCACACCTGTGAGGTTTCTCTCCAGTATGAACACGTTGGTGGATTTTTAGGTGACCTGATTGAGCAAAAGTTTTTCCACACTGTTCACACCTGTGAGGTTTCTCTCCAGTGTGAACGCGTTGGTGCTCTTTTAGGTGACCTGATCTAGCAAATGTTTTCCCACACTGGTCACAACTGTAGGGTTTCTCTCCAGTATGAACACGTTGGTGGATTTTTAGGTGACCTAATTGAGCGAATGTTTTCCCACACTGGTCACAACTGTAGGGTTTCTCTCCAGTGTGAACTCTCTGATGAATCTTCAAATATCCAGATGTTGCGAAGGATTTGTCACAGTGCTGACAGCGGTAAAGTTTGAGTCCAGCTCTTCTTCTCCTTCTCTATATCAAAAGAGAGAAACACAGTTAAGTGAGATGTCATAGTGGAGCGAGCCATCTAAAACCATAAGTGACAGAGCACATCCTTGAAATCACCTACTTATGTAACACATAGTGAGTATGTACTGGCTATTATATAACCAATCATACACTCAACTGCATACTAAATAAAAGCCAGAGGTGGAAAGTAACAAATTGCAATTACTCATGTTAAGCTAACAGAGTAGTTTTTTAAATCTGCAATTTTACTTTTACTTAATTACGTTTTGTTTAAAGAATTGTACTTTGCTACATTTTCAGTCACATCCGCAAATCCACAGTGCAAGAAAAATCTTACAACCACTTTGGTTTGAAGTGCGAGAGACAATTGTGCATCAGCTTCATGATGCAGTGTAAGCTGTGAAAAAAGTGCAGTTTTAAGTTGCTGCTAATGCAACCTGAACATTTCCTGCTGCTGCATCTTCACACTAAAAGTTACATTTAAGACTTAAAGACCTTTTTAATACCAACTTCACTGCTGTTTAATGGAAAATCTGTATTAGTTTTAAACACAAGAAAATTATTTACATGTTACATGAATTTAATAAAACATTGTATTATAATTAGTGCTGGACAGTTATCGGCGTAAACGTGCTGCATTAACGTGAGACTCTTATCGGGCGATAAATAAAACAGCCGTTAATCTATTCTCAAAGTTGGGTTGGGAGGAGGGAAGCGGAGCTGGGAATGACGTCACACCCGAGTTGACGGCGTTCCAGTTAACAACCTCGCTCGGCCAGCTGTTTGTTTACAACTAGCCAGGTAAGTTATTGATACGCCGGTTGATTAAAAAACGCATTGTGCGGTATTGCCTCACACTAACTGTAGCAACACGTCCACAGACAGCTGTTGGACAGCACTTTGTGTACGAACATTTCTGAAGCCGCCGGGATTGCTTCAGGGAAAATTTACTTTTAAGAAGCTTCCCAATGGAAAATTCGACAAGACTAAGGTTGTTTGCACCTTGTGCAATGCGGAATTACACATGCACATCACACGCTACACACAAGTACATGTTATTGAACATGATTATTTTCATCACCAATTATCATAGTAGAACAGCTTTCTCAAGCAGTTTGTGATGCATTTTGGAAACAGGAGATGAACCCCTGGTCTAATGCGCCACCTGGCTTGAAAGCCGTTCACACACATTGTCTGAATGCCTTCAGCAGAATTCAAATGAGCCATTTTAATCTAGATTAATCTAATTTTTGTTAAAAAACAAAAAACATTGTGGCGCCCTATCGGCCAAACTCAGGTCACGCAGACTACGTCCACTTCTTATATACAGTCTATGATCCCAATCAATGTGAAGTTGAGCGCACGTGCACAAGCAACATCCCCGCATTGGCACCTCCCATAAATTAGAATGTAAATGACCATAAATACGCCAGCATCACCTCCTGAGGTCCTTATTACAACAGCCAACACCCCCCTCCGATAACGGGATAAGCTGCGTACGTTGATAGATGATAGATATTTATTAGTCCTTTCGGAAATTCATAGTGTGTCATACAGTAAACATCAGAGCAACAACCAGACAGCTGCTTTACCAACACAAACACCACCAGGTGCAGCCAGTTAACTCATGACTGTGATGTTACGACCCAAAAGTCACGGCCCAACCAGGAGATAAAAACAAACGTGGGTGTGCACATCTTCAACTGAGGACTGTAGCTTAACTTTGGCTTCAACTCAACAATCAATAACGATTTCAGTTAGATGCTAAAGTTGCTGTAACCTTGTCTGTGGTCTGCTGGCAGAACGCCAGCTGCTTTCTGATCAGGTGAGTTTCTTTTACGGTGGACGGACGGTAACATTACAGAGCTGATTTCTTTAAGCTTGAAATAATCCCATACTTTGCAAACAGCTGTGCCACAGTGATAATTGTCCGTGCGAAACAGTATGTTAAATAGTTATATGGCTAAGACGAAGCCTCGATGCAAAGAATTTGCGTTGATGCCTTTCAGTAATCAATTTAATTGATGAATTGTTTCAGCCCTACTACAGACTGAGATGGAGAGTTTGCTGAGTGGTGCAGGCAGAACCGTCTTGACCTCAGCCCCTCCAAAACAAAGGAAGCGGAGGTTACATTCCCCGCTCTCTTAGTCAACAACCAGCCAATAGAAATGGTTTCTATTACAAATTTACCGTCTAACTTATTACTTACAACCTTTTATTACTGATATGTGATGTGTGTGTGGTGTATTTTGGTATATCCTGACAGCCAAAAACCAACCCAAACGCAAAATTCTCATAATTCAGAAAAGCCCAAACTGCAAAGAAACTAAACCAGCTTTACAGACCAACAACCAGACAGCATGGGGGGGTAGGGCTGGGTATATATTGCGATTTTTTTTTTACCAATATTGCAATTTCGATTCAATGTGCGATTAATTTTTAAGCTCTTTAACTTCTGTTTTATTCAAAACGGACAAGCAGTAAATCAGTGTATAGTCTGATATTAGATAGATTAAACTTACACTGTTCTTTCTTGTGGCTCAGGCCTGTGTTATGATGAATTAGGTAGAATTATTATTATGAGCAATAAGATATATCAAATTATAATAATATGAGAAAGACAGTTTGAGTCAAGTCATGGCATTAAATAATATGATATATCGTCATCAGGTCGGCCTACCTTTTCACCACAGGGTGTTATACAGTAAGCGCTCAATACAAAATCCACAGTTCAACCACCAATTAATGAGTCCTGATCTCAGCTCAAATCTCCTGGAGTCCATCTTTCTGTCTCCCCGTAAGCAAACTAAAAATACTCAGTTTGAGGTTCAATTCAAAAGTTGGCTAACTAAAATAGAACAGAGTGACGCCTCTCGTGTTTAATAGACAAGCTTAGTAATTCTCCGACAACACCGGAGTCCCCCCTCCTCCCCCGCAGCCTCCGATGCTGGTGAGCGGCACACCGGCTTTAACCAGGCTGTAACTCTGGACAGACTGGGCCTCTTTCCATGTTTAGTTTGAAACGCCAATTTACAGATGTTTCCTGAGCTGACTGGTGGCTGTGTGTGTGACGCAGGCGCCGATCGCCACAATACGCTTACCTTGCTACACGCCTCTTTCTGTTGTGCATTTTTCCGTCCATCAAAGCCGCGGATGGCCCGAAGATTTCACCCCTCACTACCAAGTTACCCGCGGTGGCGGCTGATACTTTCATTCCATGTGACATTAAAGTTTATGTAGCCTGAGCTTCGGTCAAGCTTAAGGCCATTTTACAACAAGAAGGCAAGTTACAGCGTAACGTGCAGACGAAGCATTAACTTCGTCAGACTGCTTTCCGCTTGGGTGTCATGTGACCAGAGTGTAATCGTCGCCTTTGCGATTAGAAAATTGCGTTTTATTAAATTGCGATTAAATCGCAAATGCAATTAATCGTTCATGTAGAATATAATCACGCTGTGTTTTTAACCTGTAGTATCACCAAACGCTCACAGGATGGCAGCAAAAGACAGTGTATGAATGTCAGGCATGGCCATTAGCGTCTGCAATACAGGCTTCCGTGTCATTCATTTTCATCAGAGAATAATCCAACGAAGGTTAAAGTCAAGGGCAACTGGACTTGTTTGAAAGATACTGGAAGACGTTTCGCTCCTCATCCAAGGAGCTTCTTCAGTTCTGACTGAGTGGAAGGGAAACTCAGCTATTTAACCTCAGTGGGGTTGTTTGCCAGGATCGTCGATACTGCTGGTTGCTGTAACGACAGTCGTTACAGTCGTTAGGACTACCCGAAACCAAGCCTGAACGACCATCGTTAGTTTCTTCACCTGAACAAAGTTCGAGACTAAAACTAGATCCAGATGAAACCATGGTATCCTATGATGTGACCTCTTTGTTCACCTGCATCCCCACCATAGAAGCAGTAGAAACCGTAAGGAAACGGCTAACACAAGACAACACCTTGGACAACAGAACTAGCCTCAGCCCTGACCAGATCTGTAAACTACTCGACCTTTGTCTAAACACCACCTATTTCCAGTACAACGGGGGATTCTACAGACAGAAGCATGGCTGTGCCATGGGCTCGCCGGTATCCCCTATTGTGGCGAACATCTACATGGAAGAAGTGGAGAGCAAAGCCCTCAACTCTTTCAAAGGAACAGCACCAAGCCACTGGTACAGGTATGTGGACGACATCTGGGTCAAAATTAAAAGCCAGGAAGTGCAAGCTTTCACAGAACACATCAACTCTGTGGATAGTAACATCAAGTTCACACGAGAAGATGTCCACAACAAAAGTTTGGCCTTCCTGGACTGCTCTGTACACATTGAAGAGGACAGGAGCCTACAGATTGGGGTTTACAGAAAACCCACACACACAGACCAATATCTGCTGTTCGATTCCCACCACCCACTAGAGCACAAGCTAGGGGTCATAAGAACATTGCACCATAGAGCGGAAAACATACCAACAAGCGTCCAGGCCAGAGAGAAGGAACAGAACCACCTGAAGAAGGCACTTACAGCCTGTGGATACCCCAAATGGACTTTTGTGAAAACAGCCAAAAGATCCAAGAAGAACAAAAATACAGGGGAGGAGGAAAAGAAGGTCAAACGCAACAACATTGTGATTCCATACGTGTCTGGAGTATCAGAGAAACTCAGGAGGATTTTCAACAAACACAACATCCCTGTGTTCTTTAAACCCAAGAACACACTGAGGCAGATACTGGTACACCCCAAAGACCGCACACCCAAACACAAGAAAAGCAATCTAGTGTATGCGGTCCAATGCAGTGAGGAATGCACAGACCTGTATATTGGGGAGACCAAACAACCACTACACAAACGCATGGCCCAACACAGAAGGGCCAACTCCTCAGAGTCAAGACTCTGCAGTCTACTTACATCTGAAGGACAGAGGACACTCGTTTGAGGACCAGCAAGTGCACATCTTAGACAGAGAAGATGGAAGGTTTGAAAGAGGGGTCAAGGAAGCCATCTACACACGGGTCGAGAAGCCATCATTGAACAGAGGAGGGGGTCTACGCCACCACTTATCCCCCACGTACAACGCTGTCCTTTCATCACTTCCCAGGAAACTCAACAAACGTAACCTATTGGTTTCAGGTGAAGAAACTAACGATGGTCGTTCAGGCTTGGTTTCGGGTAGTCCTAACGACTGTAATGACTGTCGTTACAGCAACCAGGAACACTAACGAACCAGCAGTATCGACGATCCTGGCAAACAACCCCACTGAGGTTAAATAGCTGAGTTTCCCTTCCACTCAGTCAGAACTGAAGAAGCTCCTTGGATGAGGAGCGAAACGTCTTCCAGTATCTTTCAACCAAGTCCAGTTGCTCTTGACTTTAACCTTCGTTGGATAACTATGACCTGGATGACTGAGAATCTTCATAGACATCAGAGAATAATATGGACAGAAGCCAAATGATCGCGAGAGGGTAAGAAACAAATATTAATCCCTGTTGATAACAATCGATTTGGGATTTGGTGGAATGTTGACACAGAAGCACAAAATTTGACACGTTATTGGTAAAATGTGAAGTTTGGATGCGTGATTGTTCTGAAGCTGACGTGAGCTGGTTAGCTCAAACTATGCTATGCTCGGTATCAATGGAGAGAGTAGCTTCTCAAGTTTCACTCGACACCCAATAAGGGGGGGTGGAGCGATCGCATTACGTGTATTGTTGCGTTCCATTTCAACCGCCGCCTATATTTATCGAATGTTTTTAAACAAAACAAACAGTCTTTGTACAAAATACACATGGAGTAATGCTTTGATAGTGTTGAGCCATCTTCTTTTTGAGAAAATAGGAAAATAATTATCACAGCATTTTATTAACCTTTTACAGGCAGTTATTTATAGTACTGTTCTGCTCGACCCCGTACCGGGTTGGTCGGTCCGAACAGGTTAAAGGTATTTAACAGGTAAAAAAGGACTATGTGAGCAATAATCTGTCAAATATAACTTCTGTATGAAAGCAACTAATTTCAGGGCAGAAATAACCTTTCAGTCGATAACAAAAGGCTTCAATCATTTTCTGGCAAGTGAAATACTGCGTTTTATGGGTTGTACTGGCCATTTAAAGGTATTTAACAGGTAAAAAAGGACTAGGTTGGTTGGTAGGCCTACACAGCAAGTACAATAATGCAGAGTCATAAGGATTCATTTTATATCTAAGTTGGCAGTAAGTCATGTTACTTATGCCACAGCCTGTTTTCCAAATATAAACAAAGATATTAGACATAGGCCTACCAAAAATCAGTTTTCAGCTCTCCCCTACTCACTGTTCATTTGTGCACAATAGAAAGCCAACAGAACCGTGTTGTTGTTGTTGTTGTTGTTTGTCCCATTTTAGACCAAAACAAGTTGTGATTTCATGAAAGAGATTCAAGCAGTCTGTCGCAAAACAAGCAGCAGTGAAGGTTAACAAGAAATCCTCCTCACAGATCATTCAGACGGATCATTGTTTGTTCCGCGCGCTCCGCCATGACACAAGCTGCACCGCGCACGCGCCGCGCGGGAAAATGCCGACAGTCACAGAACAAAGCAAAGAGAAACGCTCGTGAGTTTTCTTTCAGCTTCCTCTCTTCAAGATGAAAACAGGAATCACGGAGACTCTTTGGAAATCAAACCACGTCAACACAAACCCTGGAGCGGGTTTTCAGGGTCTGATCTCTAACAACAGAATGAACGGATGATACACGGACCCTCGAGACTCTTCCTCGTGTCTTTAGTCTCGTGATGAAGTCATGAACACTGACCTGAACATCGGTGCTATCAGAGCACGAGGCTGCTGTTTGGCTCCTCTGGTCCGGGTTCTGGTTCTCCATCGTCCTGCAGGTCTCCGCTGTGACTGGTGGACTCTGTTGTCCTGGACTGAGTCTGGATTCTGTCCTCGGAGGTCTTCCGGCTGAGATACAGGAGCGCTGCGGGATCCCGCGGAGTGTTCTCGCGGCGTCTCGCCCCGCCCCCTTAGTTACCGTCGCTAAGGCCGCGTAGAAACAATGGCTCCTTGATTTCAGCAGAAGATGAAGTTTAGTTAGTTGGTTTCCTGAAATCAGCTGATCATATTTGATGTGTATGAGGGAGTGAGCTTCACACAGAGCAGATTTTTAATGAAGCGCTTGTTGTTATCACATCAGAGGCTCATGAAAATATCCTGCTGAAGCTTTTTTGGACAACAAAGACAGAAAGAACTTCCTGTGTCACATTTAATGTTGAAGACCGAATCATTAAGAATTTGTCACACAGAAATGGTGGGAGGTAGAGCAGTGGTCTGCATTAATAATGGACAGGGAACATGGATAGAGGGGTAGTACATCAGGTTTAGATATTACACTGGTATTGTTACGGTTTCAGACAGAACGGATCCAAACACAACACTCTGGTATTTTAACTGATTTATTGAGGGAAAAGGGCTGAGGGGCTGGAAATGGAGGAGAGATGGATTATGAGGGACCGAGGAGCTGGCGAGGCAGGGAAGTCCAGGCGAGAGGGCCGAGGGAAACAGGAGGCTGAGGGGGAAGGAGTGTTTTTCTTTTAATATATTTGTGGTGCATGTATAATTAAAAGAGAAAGACACAAATACCTTTAGTGTACATAAACAACGCTGGCTAAAGTCGCCAAGTATCTATTTCTGGTTTAAAAGCTACATATAGTTTGACATCGTACACAGATAAACCTACTGTGTGACAACACTTTATTACTGTAATTGGTGCTGTTATGCCATTACTGATTTTACCAAAAGTAAAAAAGTCCTGTATGTTTTACTTTCCTCCTTAACTAACGTTATGTGCGCGGGAGCGAGTGAGAGAGATTATTGTTATTATTTAATCTCCTGCACGTTAGCGGAGAATAAGATGATCCAGCTGCAGCTCTGTGTCTGTCCTCTCTGCTCCGCCTGAAGCTGTGAGCTGCACTTTATCAGAGGCGCTGAAACTAACGTGTGGACTTATGGTGAGGTTAATCAGCTGACAGGCAGAGGAGGCTGTTTCATTTCAAAGTCTATGTCCCACACTTTCACTTTCCATTAACGGCGCATTAAAAGCGTCTTTAGTCTCTGCAGAGCAAATGAAGGCTACACACTGTAAGATCTGTGTCAGATAATCACTGCATTGACTGAGATATATTAAAACTGTCCTGTTGTTGATCAGAGCGTCGCTTTGGACATCAGCCTGTTTCTTTTCTTTGATACACATCGGTTACTGTTTGTTTTATAGCGATGTCCGACGGTGAGTCCATAAACTGAATGTCACTCAGCAGAGAGACGATGGTGGATAAAATAGTTCTGTCGGGTTTTACGCATGACGCACAGCTTCCTGTTTACCTGCTTCAACAATGAGCTCCGTGTTACTGCCACAATAAGTCTTTGCGTTGTGAAGATTATTTAGATGCTTCAGGAATAATCAGATTGTTTTGGCAGCCTGTGCTTCTGCTAAGCAAGCGATTTGGTTGGCTACATCTCCATAATAAAAGGCACAGGTACCAAAAGTTGGCTGGGCAGCAAAAGTGATATGTTAAAGTGATCTTATAAACACCTTCATGGAGATTTTAAAAGGAAAACTATTGTAGAAACAGCTAAATTACAGATAATCAGCTTCATCATTACATTTGCAGGAATATTTTTATGGGCTACTTGAAAAAATAAACTCATCAAGTTGCCTAGTCCGATGCAATAGACAGTCCATTTTTACTCTGATAGGCTATCTTGACCTTTCCTCATGTGGACCCTTAGGGGCTGTGATCCTGCACAACAAAACATCACCACACTACCATGGATAGTAGAGGTGCAACGGGTTGCAGAATCAGCGGTATGGATCCGTCCACACGGTGCAGCACGCAGGTGGAGTGCGGACTGATTGCAAAGTTTATGATGATTTATCCTGTTTGACCTCTCAAATATGCCTTTATTCTGGAAATGTCAGAGAACCCAGTGAGATTCTGAATGTGCAAAACTTTGAATATGAGCAGAAAACCTGCTGAAACACAAGAGCTGTTAAAATCCAGGAGTTTCTAACTGAATTAAAATTATTCAATTTATTATTGATGAAGTGAAAAGGTGCCGCATGCACATTTAAAGAGGTTACTTCAGTCAGTCACACCCACTCTTCAGCAGTGATGATGTTAAAAGTTGATCTACAGGAGAAGAGAGGCGAGCTGCTCTGCATTATATTCTGTTACAGTTTTAGATTCTGAATTGTTTTATTAAACCAGAAAAAAAATATTTTCCCAGGAGTGTCCTGGCCAAGGCAGGCAGGAGTACAGTTGCATATTCAAGATGGAAATAAATAATCAGTCATTAAATTTCAAAATGTTCACCAAAATTCAGAAACAAGAACGATCAAAAGAGCAATCAGACGTTAACATCTGAAGGCAGAATTGCAGCCATCAGGTCATTTAAAAGCAACAGTGAAACAAAGAATTTTGTGTGTCCCTTTACATAAATAATTTTTACAATAATTAGATGCAGAAAATGTAGAAATTGGGGCAAACAAACCCACCAGAATGCAGGAAACTACAGTAAGTGTTTAACATTCAAAATTTCTGGGGGAGTATCCCCAGACCCCCCACTTCATACTGTTGCAGTTTTGTTGTAAGATTAGGCTATTTGATTCAGACACATTACAATTTAGCAGACATGACACAGTTAATAGTGTTTTTTGTTGTGCCATATAAGCAGAGTATGTTTAGTATTGCTTTAAAGCTTGGTGGAAGGTCAATCATTTTGTGAAGATATGAAGTTTTATGGGCCAATGTTTCAAGATCCTAATAAAATTGGTTAAGACTACACTTTATCACTTCAAGCTACCCTGTTTATTTATTTATTTTTTAAATTAGGCACTTTATTTTAGTTTACTTAAATGTATCCCTCCAGTTTGATGTGAAACCTGAATATTGTTGAAATATTGTCAGTTGTTGTGTTGAATATTTTATTATTTGTTTGCTTTTGTTGTTTTTGTTTATCACAAAGTGTTGAATATTTGTTTGATTGTTTTTGTTGTTTTTGTTTATCACACGTTATAGTCTGGAGTGTTTTTCATATATGCAATGTTGAATATGTTATTGGTTTGATGGTTTGCTGTGTTTTTGTTCATTATATATTATGGTTTATGCAAGTATTTAATTACTTGATATTGTCTAGGGTGCTGTATTACCCAGAAGTGCATGTCATTTTTTCAAAGTAGAAATAGGTTATAAGATGTGATCATTAGTAGTTTATTTCTCATCTTAGGGTGTGATTACCAGTATTTTACCTTGCCATTCAGTATTAACGTGTGCCTTACAATAAGATGTGATCATTAGTAGTTTATGTCTCATCTTAGGGTATGATTAACAGTGTTTTACCATGTTATTCAGTATTAACTTGTGCCCCTTTAAGGTGCCTACAAGCAGAGAAAGTGGTCAGGCAGAAATATAGAAAAAAGAGAAAGCTGTTCAGGCGGAATGGGCAAAATCAAGACATTGTAGCCAATGAGAGCAAACTATGTTGAATCCGATGAGAGCGAACTGTGTTGTAGCCAATAAGAACGGATCCCCTTATCAAGAAGGGAGTAGGGAGGACTTATCTGACGAGGGGGAGGCACGTTCCCAACAGGGCACATGCAGCAACACGTGCACCGTGTGAGATCATGGCAAATCAGAGCCAAAAATGAGTTCATAAGGAAAGTTGCTGACTACAGTACCAACAGGAGGACACATGCAGCAACACGTGCGCCATCTGAGATCATAGCAAATCCAAGCCAAAAATGAGATCATAGGGAAAGTTGCTGACTAGTACGGTAATTTCCAAAACCAAGCTTTGCACTGAATTTTAGTGAAACACAGCATATTCTATGTTTGATTTGTTCATATTGATATGTTGAATCATGATATACACTTATTGATTATGTTATTCCTTATTAATCCTTTTAAAAATACGGTAAAACTGAAGTTGAGACATAATGGTGAATTTCTAGTCCAGTACTGTTCAAAAATATATAAAGAGGGACAAATTATGACCAAATTACGCTAAATAAAAGAAACTTTAACATTAGTGAAAGGGTTGAATTGTCAAATTAGTATGTAAGAACGGCCACTAGATGGCAGCAGAGGATAAGAAATTCACCGTTAAAGAGGAGTGATCAGCGAACTCTGTGGGTGGAGTTAAAGGGTAACACCCACTAACGGGGTAGAGTTTAGGGTGAATATAAGGCTGTGTTCGCTGATCACAAGTTGGTTCCATCCTGAGACCTGCAGGGATGTTACCCGGGTTTATCTTTTTCGGAATAAACTCTTTTGCACCGACTTTTGACCGTCTCCAGTGAAGTTTTTTCGGCCACAAAGAATTGACTAAAGAAGAAAACTAATAGAGTATTATTTGTTGAGTTTACTACGTTGGTGGAGCAGGGTCCAGGCCCTCTATTGGCCCACCTTGGCCCCTGTTTTTTGACACAACAGTTGGCGAGGCCAGCCAGGAGATTGAGTCCAGAGGCTGAGAGTTTCTGACCGGGACGGACAGCCTGTATCTGAGACACGTGTCCACGTAAATAAGGTAAGCAGAATACCTGTTTTACCGAAATTCTGCATTTTTTAACTGTGTCTGAGTACGGGATTTTCCGCCCAGGTGTGAATCTTAAAGTCTCCTCAATCTTGAACCTAGAATAAATTTCAGATAATAAAGAAAATAAAATTGAGAGTTAAACAGCTCAGTAAAAATAAGAAATTTGGAATCTAATGGTGAAACAAAAAAATTGAATTAAAAAGAAAAAAGAACCCTGGAATGGTGGAGTTGGTGCAAATCTAATTGCAGGCAAAATTTGCATGCGTGTGTGTGACACCCATGGGTCGGAATATGTCTGTGTCAAAGTGTGTAAAGCTGGTAGACTAGATGCGCTTTTCATGTTTAATTGTTTGCTTTTAATTTGTTTTTAAGTTTTAAGCTCTCATGTTGAGGAAGTGTATTGAGAAGCTAAGTTGTTTTAAGTTTTACGCTGTCATGTTGAGGAAGTGTATTGGCAAGCTGATTTATTTTTAAGTTTTAAACTCTCATGTTGAGGAAGTGTATTGAGAGGCTAATTTGTTTTTAAGTTTTAAGCTCTCATGTTGAGGAAGTGTATTGAGAAGCTAATTTGTTTTTAAGTTTTACGCTGTCATGTTGAGGAAGTGTATTGGCAAGCTGATTTATTTTTAAGTTTTAAACTCTCATGTTGAGGAAGTGTATTGAGAGACTAATTTGGGTAAGATTAAATTTCGAGCTCTCATGTTGAGGAAGTGTATTGAGAGACTAATTTGGTTAAAATTAAATTTTAAAGCTCTCATGTTGAGGAAGTGTATTGAGAAGCTATTTTATGTGTAGACAGGGTCTGTGTCGAGGAAGTGTATCAGCCCAGTCCATTGAAAACCTAGGTACGTGTATGTAAATATTGCTTAGACCATAGTCAATAGTTCTGTGTTAACAAAAAAGTGTATATAAATGTAATGTTTAAAAAGGTGCATATATAATGTAAAAAACTGAGTACCAAGGCCTAAAATAATAATACCAAGAATTTGAGTCCTGAAGCCTCAGATATAAGACCATTAGATAAAAAAGTATAAAATAATGATAGTCGGATAACTGACCTAATACTAAACCAATATAAAGCTTAAGGATAATAAATGAATAGAGTTGATATGGTGATATAAACAAGTATAAGAAGTTGATGGAAGGAGTTATAAAGTCATAGATATATGAATATATATAGGTAAAATAGTTAATGTGGACTAGTGCAGTGTAAAAGACGACTGACGTAGCCTCAGATCGAAGTGTGATAAAACTCTAAACTAATTTCTGAAGTGGTAGACCGCACTTGTATAATAGAGACTGGATGAGAAAAAATAAAAAAGGAGTCTTCTCACAATAACAGAGAGTGAAGCGCGGGGAGGGCTAGGTGCAGCTGTGTCTGTGTCGGTGTGTGTGAAAGTGTCTCTGTGTGGGAGGAAAGCAGCAGCAGGCTTACAGAGAGAGAGACAAGAGAGCAGTTCAGTCGAAAACCAAAAGTTATATGAAAGTTTTGTGATCTGTTGCACCTTTTATAGTATAGCAACAGCACGTTATAGCAAGTTACTCAAGAGTTAATAGTAACAGAAGTTATAAAAGTTTCTTGAACCAATAACGGCCTGATAGTAAGCAGATCAGGTAGAAAATGATTGCTGGAAAAGGAGGAAAAAGAAGAGTGTAGTTGAAACAGCCTAATAAAATATTATGACAATAAAATAAATTTAGCGCAGAATAACAGACAGAAGACACTTTTCGATTGGAATGGACTTATAAGGACAGGATGGTGAGAGAGCAGTGGCAAACAGAACAAGAAATAAATTAGAAATTGTGGCAAATGACAAAACTTATTGATCTCCTGACGTGCCATAGAAAGAGGCAGTACGCAGGTGGTGGACTTCAGAGACACTTGTTATAGTGTTGGAGCAGCTGAGCAATAATCCTGGTGCGGCTGTTACTATACTATTTAGTCCAGCCTTGGGACGGCCTACAGGGTACGGGATACCAGGGCGCAACAGGGTGACCTCAAGTCCACGACTGAGCTTCACGATAGTTTCTAGGAGAGTTAAGTGGGAAGCAGGCAAATTTGGGTGTATTGCAAAAACACCAGCAGAAGACGACACAGAGAGATTAGATTACAATCCCACTAGGAAAGAGTAATATAACTCAAGGAGTACAGCAGGTGAGATACTGATAACAAATAAAACCTAAAAGACACAAGCAAGGAGCCAGGAATACAACAGACCAGCAGCCACTACAGAACAGGGCTTCATGGGGGCCGGGATGGCAAAGGAACACGGGAAAGCTACTCCAATGGGAGTGGTGATAAATAATCACCCAGACCAAAAAGAATTTATTGAAAAATGCATGGAAAAGTGGCATGGGAGGACAAAGGGAAAATTAAAGTGGCCACTGCAAGGCACCTTCATGGAAGCATACTGTGATGAAGTGGCAACAAATATAAAACACCACCAGTCCAGAGACACAAGTGAAAAGAGAGAAGGAAAGCGTGCTAGGGAAAGAGAGGTTTTAGGCTGGTTTAAATTCGAAGGATACCGACACATGCACAAGGATCCACCCCCCAAACCTCCATCAGCAATCAGAAAAGTGATGATGGAGCAAGAAGTGAAAACAGAACAGGGACAATCAAAGCCAACAGCACCTGCATGGTCAGCCAAATCGCCACCACCATATTCCCCAGATAGCCACACACCTAGAGTGGGGATTTATCCAGTGCAGGGAACATCCGAGGATGAGGAAAGACAAGAAATGGAGGGAGAGCTGCAGGGAAAGTTTACCATGACCTTGACCAAGCAAACCTACAGCAGAGAAAAAGACGAGGGACAAACGGCCAGAGCTGAGGAGGACCGGCAGGAAAGAATGACTGCTGGAGAGGCAGAGGATGAGGAGCATGAGATGGACTGGTGCCTAAGGGGATACACACCCAACCCAGCAGATCTTCATCCATTGAACAGAGAAACCAGAGGAACAAGACCTCATACTTCGCTGAATATGAGTGGGGGTTCACAAGGAAGAAGAGACAGAGAGAACTATGATCAGGAAATGAGGAGAAACCTCAAGCCAGAAGCGCTTGACAGAGTGAACTACTGGCTGAAAGAAGTAGGTGCCCAGACGTCACCCAAAAAAGAGAAATGGGAATCAGATGACAGCACCAGGAAACACGCCAGTAGATGTGCAGCTGAAGGAAGAGAGCACTCCCCACTCAAGGTATCTGACTTGCCAAACACTACGAAACAGCAACAACAGGAGAGACTGAGACAGCGACAAGAATGGGAAGAGACCAGTCTCAGGAGGCGAGAGGAACAAATAAGAGATATGGAAACATTGAATAGAACCATCCAGAGAGACGAGGAAGAGTTACGGAGACTGGAAGCAGAGGAAAAAAGGCTTCTAACACAGTGGGAAAAAATCCACCAAGAATCAGACAAAGTGGCGACGAGCACACCACACACTGTGAGGATGGAGCTGAGTGGCACCATGATAACCGAGAGTCCGGCGGCTGCGGAAGCACACCAAGTATTGAAGAGCGTGGAAGCAAGAGTGCACGAGATGACCAGCCGACAGTTGCAACAAGCTAATAGCACTAACGATAATGTAAAAGTGCTAAGAAATGGACGAAGAATCCAACCCTCTGCTTCTAGGAAACCGCAGTCACGCACCACTCGTATTCCTCCACCCGAAGAAGAAGAAGAGGAGGAAGAGGAAGAAACAGATGATGAAGGAGATGAGCACTATCGTGGACTCATGTGCCCTCTGATAACCAAGGCTCAAGGACAAACATCATATGTAGCCTGGGGATTCGCCGATATGGTGGGACTAGCCAGCAGACTACCAGACCTGACTGAGGGTGCCAATAAATGGATCACAGCACTGGAAGAAAGCACAGCAGGAGTAACCCTAGCCTTAGGGGACATCAAAGCTCTGCTGATGCATGTCGTGGGAAAACATGCCACAGAAGACATCATGTATGCAGCAAAACTGCCACTGGTGGTGAAAGGGAATGTGGCAGATGGCATAGGCTTCGGTGGACACCGAACCAAAGTGTGGGCTGAGTTGAGAAAACAGTATCCGGAGAAGATGGATCCATCCAAACTGGATGGTGAAAGACTGAAGGACGACGACTGTCCAACCAAGTTCTTGCTCAACTTTCAGAAGAAATGGAGAGAGGAAACTGGGAGTGCTTGGAATACCAACGATACCACCAAAAGTTTGTTCAAGGTGATGGTGAAGAAGACCTTGCCTTCTGAAGTCCAGAAGCGACTAGACAATGTGGTTGGGCTCATGAAGATGGACTGGCCATTGTTCTCTGAACACATTGTACATCATGTGGAAAATTGGAGAGAAGAAAAACAAAGAGAAGAAGAGGCAAATAAAAACCTAGCCACCAAACTGACCCAATTACAACTGAATGAGCTGACCAAAATAAAAAAAGAAAAGAGCAAGACACAAGCTCCAGTGGTGATTGCAGAACAATCTCGGCCGACGCCACTGGTGGTTGTGGCCCCACAGACGCCTGCGATGTCACAGCCCATGGCACAAATACAGGTGCCACGAACACTGCCACTGATGGCACCAGGAGGTGAGCAGCCCATAACCCCCCAACCAATGTATGCACCACAGCAAGGTTATCCATGGCAGGGTTATCCGCAACAAAGTTATCAACAACGAGGGAACTACCCATCGCAAGGGGGTTACTCATCCCAAAGAAATGCAGGAGGATACAATCGCTACCAGACGCACCCAAGAGCCAGAGGTGGCCCCAACAGACGTGGAGGCTGGAGAGGTCCAATGGGACCAACACAAATGCGTCGTACACTGTCCAACCCACAGCTCAACCAACCACTGGAGACACCGTACGCTTGCTGGGGCTGTGGAGAACCCGGACATCAAAGACGCGACTGCGAAACTCACCCGTGGGAGAGGCCAGCATCTGAGTTGCAATAGGGGAGCCCAGAGGAGCCTGAGGGGGAATTAATAGGAATAGTTATCTCATCACGACCACAAGAAGAACCCACCATGACAGTTACGATTTATGAAGAAGACCACCAATTCATGGTGGACTCGGGAGCCACATATTCTTGTATTGGAAAATCTGGCTCAAACCTCCCCCTCTCAGAGTCATCAGTGAAAACGATAGGCTTCTCTGGGAAAACACAGATAATACCTTTGACACAGCCGGTGCCAATGAAAATTGCAGGAAAAACTATTGTATCACCTCTGCTATACTCTCATAATACCCCCATGTGCCTGATGGGAAGAGACCTGCTCTGTCAGCTGAAGGCTCATATAATGTGCACCCCATCTGGATTGCACATAGAGTTTCCAGAAAAACATACAACCCACGGAATGGAAGCATTCAAAGCAGGAATGATGCCGCTAGCCGAAGTATGGGGAAAACCACACCAAAGTAACATGACAGAAAAATACAGAAGCATGCCCAAGGTATACTGGATTAAACTGCAACTACGCACCCGACTACAGCAGCTATGGGAGACTTGGGAAGCACAAATACCAACGAAGGAGTATGGCCAGAAGCCCCAGTTACCTCTACACTGCACCCTTCACTATGATGAAATGCAACAACACCAGGATTATGAGACCCTGTGGGATGAGGTTATCAACAAAACTCTGCACTATCTGTCTATCCAAGATGTGTATATAGGACCACAAGGGGCAGCAGCAGCAGTTATCCTTCCACCAGAACTAAGAGACTGGTTCATGATTTCGAACTCTGTCCCACATGTGACTTTGCTTGTGTCAAGAGGATATGAGTCCCATGATTTGGGACCAATGGTTAAGAGAGCATTGCAGACACATAGCTGGACACAAACACATGATCCAAACACATACATTGCCTCAGATAGACAGTTCATGAGAATAACACTAAGAGCAGTAGACGAGGGAGTAGCAGAAAAGGTGATAGTTGATAGAGGACCACAAGACCAGAAACTGTCTCCACTGATGGTCGTAACAGATAAACACAGAGCATTGTTGGATCGAGTACCACAGGAACTGTGGTCCAGACATAAAACAGACGTAGGACTGGTTAAATCAGCCCAACCAGTAACAATAAAGTTAAGAGAACACATTACACTACCATACCAAAGACAATATCCACTGAAACAGCATGCTTTGGAAGGAATCAGACCTACAATTGAGGGTCTGATGAAGGCAGGAGTCCTGGTTAAGACACAGAGTCCCTGCAACACACCGATCTTCCCAATCAAAAAGCCACACTCTAATGATTATCGGTTGGTTCATGATTTGAGACAAATAAATGCCATTGTAGATGCAGAAATACCCGTTGTTCCAGACCCACACACTTTGCTCTCCAACATCCCACCAGATACACAATGGTATACAGTGGTGGATTTGTGTTCTGCATTCTTTAGTGTGCCCCTGCATCCAGAGTCACAGTATCTGTTTGCCTTTACTTTTGAAGGTCATCAGATAACCTATAGTCGAATCCCCCAAGGATTCGTGTCAAGTCCCTCAATCTTCAACAGAGTATTGGCGCAAGATTTGCAACACCTAGAGGTCGCGAGTACTGTAATTCAATATGTGGATGACATCCTGATTTGTAGCCCCTCAGAACAACAGTGTGAGGAAGATACATTGTCAGTACTACTGGCATTGGCCAAAGGAGGGCACAAGGTCAGCAAAGACAAACTACAACTATGTCAGACTGAGGTAGAGTACCTTGGTAGAAGATTGAGTGGAGACAAGAGATTGATAGCCACATCACAGATAGAGGCTATAGCCAAGATACCAAAACCACAAACAGTAGGACATATGCTCTCCTTTCTAGGCATGGCAGGGTATAGTCGCTCGTGGATTTGCGATTATGCTGTAAAATCAGCCCCTTTGCGTGCTATGATACGAGCTGCTGGACATGCAGATAAGTCAGCCCAGGTAAACTGGACTGAAGAAGCTGAAGGAGCATTCCAAGCACTAAAACAGGATTTGCGGTCTGCTCCGGCACTAGGCAACCCAGACTATTCTAAACCATTCCACCTATATGTAGCAGAAAGGTCAGGATATGCGAGTGCAGTGCTAATGCAAAACTCGCCAACAGGCAAGCAACCACTGGCCTATTACAGCACGAGACTAGATAACATTGAGATAGGACTGCCACCGTGTTATCAAGGATTGGCAGCAGCAGTTTTTGCATTCCAAAAAGCCTCCTCATTGACAATGGGACACCCAGTGATTCTATACACATCACATCAGTTGCATGCTCTGCTCACCAGTCCTCGATTTGTTTTAACCCAAGCTAGGAAAACAGGATATGAAGTCATCCTGTCTGCACCAGAGCTCACAATCCAGCGGTGTAACACAGTGAATCCAGCAACACGCATGGTGCTGCCAATAGATGGAACGCCACATGACTGCGTACAGGTAACAGACACATTCATGAGAATACGTGAGGATTTGCACAATCAGCCGATCCCAGCTGATCGGACATTCTTTGTAGATGGCTCATGTTTCAGAGATCCCTCAGGTATTCATGCAGGGTATGCAGTAGTGCAGTTAAACAGAGACAACTCGTTCACAGAGGTACAAACCTCAAGTATATCACAACCATGTTCAGCACAATTGGCAGAGATCAAAGCTTTGACAGCAGCCTGTAAGCTAGCTAAAGGTAAGCGCTTGAATGTCTACACAGACTCAGCTTATGCATACGGAGTGTGTCATGTGCATGGCAGCACCTGGAAACAGAGAGGGTTCTGTAGGGCTGATGGAACTCCAGTAGCACACGGAGAAGCCATCTCTGCATTGTTAGAAGCAATCCATGATCCAACTGCAGTAGCAATTATAAAATGTCCAGCACACCAGAAAACAAACACTCTGATAGCTCAAGGCAACAACCAAGCAGATGAAGCCGTCAAGCGAGCAGCTATAGGAGAAGTTATGGGACCAATGGTGGCAGCTAAAGATTGGGAACCACTCACCAATTTGTCATCTCTAATTGCAGCACAAGCAGCAGCGGATGTATATGAAAAGTCCATGTGGCTAAAGAAAGGGGCCAGACAGATGACTGAGGATGGACCCCAGAATGGACTATGGAGAGGTCCTCATGGCTGTTTTGTACTGCCAACATGTTTGACGCGCTTTGCCATAAGAAATGCTCACGAACCAGATCATTGTTCCAGAGGGCAAGTAATCAAACGCCTACAGGCCGTATGGTGGTCACCGTACTTAGCAGCCACCATAGACCGAACACTGAATGAATGTCAGGGCTGTGCACTTTTTAACACCAGGAAGTCATTCTCAGCCCCACTAGCTCATATTCCAACACCAGATGGCCCTTTTAGACACCTCATAATAGATTATGTAGACATGACAGAACGAGTAAACAGAATGAGGTATATCCTAGTTGTGGTCGACAGGTTCAGCAGATGGATCGAAGCAACACCAACCGCTAGCCCAGACTACAAGTCAGTGGCAAAGTTTTTATGTAGGGAAGTCTTTCCACGATTTGGCCTACCAGACAAAATCAGTTCTGATAATGGACCGCATTTTGTGGCACGAGCCATCAAAACTATGCACCAAATGTTAGGCATCAAACAAAGATTTGGATGTGTATATCATCCGCAATCACAGGGAACAGTGGAGAGAGCTAATGGAACTCTGAAAGCAAAATTAGCTAAGATAATAGAAGACAGTACCGGTAAACTTAAGTGGGTAGATGCCTTGCCGCTGGCGCTAATGGCTATGAGATCGCAAACTAACCGAATGACGCATCTAACGCCGCATGAAATGTGCACGGGGAGGCCAATGCCTATCCCATATTTGAGAGGTCCATATAAAGGGCCATCTCTTGAGCAGCTGGAAAATGAATTTTCAAGTTATGTACAACATTTAACTAAAATCCACAGAATTATCTTCCAACAGGTCAAAGGGGCCACAGAGGAAAGAAACACCACCATACCAGAACAACAGCAAACTATACACCCTGGTGAGTGGGTGTACGTCAAGGTGTTCAAGAGAAAGTGGAATCAACCCAGACGAGAGGGCCCGTTTAAAGTGGTTCTAACAACACCATCAGCCTTAAAAGTAGAAGGTAAGAACCTTTGGTTCCATCTGAACCACTGCTGCAGAGCAAATGAGCCAGAAGGAGCACCAGAGGCAGTCAGAGGAAGAAGGCGAACGGGATCCAAAGGGGACGGTGACACCGCCCCGCAGGGAGATAGACGATCCCAAAGCCCAGAGGGAGACAGACAAAGGAGCGGCGAGGCCGCCCTGCAGGGGGAGAGACGATCAAACAGACTGGCCGCCCGACGAGCCAGTGACAGTACAGCAAGTAGTGGAGCCCCACCTCCGAGAGAGGATGTCACAGACACAGATAGTACACCCCATAAGTCAGCAGATAGAACACTCCACGAGAGAGCAGACCAGTCAGAATCAGACAGACAAGCCCATGATCCCGAAGGATCAGATGGCTCATGTTCAGAGGGAGAGGCCCAAGGCTTTAGAGCAGAGAACTGTTGAGTCCAAGCCAAATCCAAAGTCAAGTCCTTATGCAGAAACAATCCCAAGACCAACACCAAGTCCAAGTACAGAATCAGGAGCAGAGTCAGGTTCAGGTTCAAGTACAGGGGCAGCCCCGAGGTCATATACAGGTTCGTGTACATTCGCAAGCCCGACAGAAGACAATTCAGGAGCAGAAGTTATCTCAGAAACAGGAGCAGGACAAGGCTCAGGGTCAGAGCAAAACAACACACACACAGGAACAGGGACAGAAATGGAAACAGACCCAGGTGAGGGACAGGCAGAAACTCCAAGACAAGAAGGTGGTGAGTTCGCTTGTAGTGATGACAGTTTTGATACTACTGGCATGTCAGCTTCCAGACATGATCACCCAGGGGAAGGTCTTTTCCCGGAGGCAGGGACAAATGATTGAATGTGCTCTAGCAATGGCAGCAGTTGCAGTACAGGAAGGGAGATGGCCAACAGACTATAATTTTAATCTAACCTATGTCATGGAGGCTGAGCACAACAGAATCTTGACCCGAGGTCCTGAGGGCAACACAGTCCAAAGCCAACCACTAAGTAAACAATGTCAAATTGAAGGGGTGGTGACAGCAACGGTAAGATGCAACGACAGCCAATGTGTGGATATAGAGTCGTTCATATCAGTCACTATGCAACAGGCGGTTACACTGATAAAACCAAATCAAAAGAGACGAGGGCGCAGAGATGTAGGGAAACCCCAACATCCACTACAGACGGCCATGAGGACAGATTGGGGAGAGAATATGTTCTATCAATGGTTACAATACTCAGCAAGACAGGTGAGCAAGCAGTCTTGCATAACATGCTATAATTCAAAAAGGATACCCCAGATATTGCCAATTCCCGGTTATGATAGATGTCAGGGGGAGGATGACTGTTTCGCAGATTGTGCCTTGAGAATGATGCAGGTAAACAAAACATGGGTTGACAAAGAAAACATCCGCCACAGCAAAAACTGTCCAAAGCACTTGTCAGGGGAGATGCTCTATTGGAGACCTCCAGTGATAAGACACATTGAGGGCGTGGCATACCCATTCTGCATAGTAAGTCAAACCACCTTGCGAACCATACAAGATTTCCGGGCAGATCCAAGATTACAGTGTGGAACTGTCAACTATATAGACATTCAATCAGGCACAACTGAGGGTAATTTCTTCTGCAACACATCAGCACAGGCTAAATTTCAGTGTACCCAGGTGCTGAACTCAGGCGGCCAAGTGTTTACTTTCAACAAAACCGGCGTAGTCCAAAGATATGATTACTTACCTGTGCTGGAAGGAGGAACACTCCAAGTGGCGGATGTGTTCTGGTTATGTGATGATGACAACAAAGTAAGGATGATACTCCCTCCTGATTGGAAGGGCATTTGTACCCCAGTCATGTTGACAGGCCAAGTAACGGTTTTGACCTCAGCTTCACCGGCACCCATAAGGTCAATACGACAAGCCAAATTACAATGGAAGGCAGATAGCCAAGTTTACGTCTCGTGGAATCAGGAACCCCATGGTGTCCCATCTGAACACCGCGCAATAGGAGAAGATTGGATCATATCCGGACAGGTGTCAGGCTCAGTACCATTATTTGGTCCAGCCATAAATGCACAATACATAGCACGTAATAGTCGTTGGTCGAATTTCCTGTGGTATAATTCGCAGCGTTTTTTTAATTGGACCATATCAGCTTTAGAATCAGTCCACGATCAGTTACACTCCACCTCCATAATGACAATGCAAAATAGATTTGCCATAGATACGCTGTTAGCAGAGGATCAGGGAGTGTGTGAGTACTTTGGAGATGAATGTTGCACAGTGATAACGATGCACACAGGACAAGAAGGAAATCTTACAAAAGCCCTGCAGGTATTAAGAAATTTGAGGAATGAGCAGGTTGCAAATTCAAATTGGAACACTAAATTGACGAATCTGGAGGAATGGCTTACAAACATGTCTTGGACAAGAATTTTTCAAATAGTGGGAATGATAGTTGGCACTTTGATGATTCTGGCACTAATAGTTTTGTGTTGTGTGCTCCCCATGATCAGAATCATGGTGAGCAGAATGGCCACGATTGTGACAGGACAGTATCCCCTACGCATGTATCATGACATCGAAGTAGGAATAGAAATGACACCCATGAACATTGGAATGGGAATTCTGCCAATGTATGAGAATCAGGTCTGCACCCATCTGAATCCATCTGCACCTCCCAAGCCTACACTAGATGAGAATGAATATACCTTCATGGATCAGGAGAATTGGCAAACTAACGAATAATTAACCAGAAATGAATCCCGAACAACAACCAAGACGAAGCAAAAACAGACCAGGTAAAAGAAATAGAGGAAAAGCCCAACAATATAACAAAAAGCTACAGCCAATTTTGGACCTGTTGCCATGTGGACCTGTGATGCTCTCACAATCTAGAACAAAATTACAATACTATCACTGGTCAGTTCAATCAAGAGAATATCCCTTGCTGTCTCCGCCCTATAACATTTGCTTGCATGCAATTCATTGTGACAAATGGAGAACCAGAGTGTTTCAAGAAACGACAGGTTTAGTTATAAGATCTAGTAAAATACGATTGGTGTATGTCTATGATTTAGTAACAAAGACTTACTGCATGCCCCTAGTTACTACAACAGAAAAGGAAGTGGTAAGTATATCAGCAGGTACTACCACCTTGTTCACCACTCACCCAATACTGATAAGGCAAGGCCCCAACTATTTTAGACGAATAACAGATAGCTGTCAACTGGCACACAGGGAGCTGACACACAGGCAGAGGCTGCATTGGCGTATCATTCACACTGGAAGAAAGCCAACAACTGAGCGTAGGGCTTGCCCGAGATATCCGCAAAATGACACTAACCAGATGTTATTCTGTTAATAGATACAAACATGGCAGAAGGATATGGACAGGAAGGAGCCAACAACCAACCAAATTACCCGCACCGGCTAGGGCAGAATCAGGGAAATTGGGAGAATTGGAGAGGTCAGAATTACATACTAGGACCACAACCCCCACCTAGGCCACCGTTTGTCGGAAATTATCAGACCAATCTGGCAGGCACAGGATTTAACCCACAGGCAGTGTATGGGGAGCGTCATCCTCCACCACCATACCCATGGCCTGCACAGGAGATGCCATCAACTTCTTGGTCATGGCCACCAATGATGCCGACCCAAGGAGGGTTCGAACTGCAGCCATCCCCAGGACCCACATGGATGCAGCTGCCCATCCAACCAACGCCACAAACCCCAGGCCAATTGTGGGCCACATCAGCTCAATCACACCCCCAACAGACGACAAGCCCACCAGTGTACTGGGACCTGGATACCTCGACTACGTTTACTGATGAACCCGGAGTATGGCCCACCCAGCCATGCTATTACCCTAGTACCGAGGAACCGGTACAACAGGCAGCAGAGCAGGACCAGCCAGCTGCTTCAACAGTGACCGGGACGGCTGCACCCACGAGATCATATTCCCCGCCAATGAACCTCTTCGCCCATACTGATGGAACACTGGCGCTCCGCGAGGTGTATGAACCTCCACCCGAGAATTGTCAAGCCGTATCACACGACCTACCCAGTGTGCAGAGGCTCATGGCATTTATACGCGCTGACCGAGCAGATCAGGAAGCAGCAAGACAAGCCCCAGATCCAAATGATCCCTCTACACCACCAGCCAACATGGAACAACAGCCACTGCCACCAGCACGGAGGTGTTATGGATGCAACCAGATTGGCCATAAAAAAGCAACATGTCCAATAAATCGATGGGTAAGACCAGCAGCTGGAGAGCGTCTGTGCTACGGATGTAACCAGCCCGGCCATCAAAAGAAGGACTGTCCCACACACCCATGGGCTGAGCCGAAAACACTGCCTCCACAACCACAAGGGCCATGTACCCCTGCTGATCCATGCCCGCAATCAGTGCCCTCGCACTCCTCAGACGAGGTGCTGACGGAAGATTCATCAGACGAGGTGCTGACGGATGATTCCTCAATGGATTCTCTGCATCAGTACAGTCCAACCTCACCAAATCCAGAACCACGAGAGCCAGTGCCTACACCAGAACCATCAACCCCAGTGCAGTCTCCACAACAGACTCTTGGTGAAGCTTCACCCCAGCCTCCATCACCACTGACAGAAGAACCTACAGTTCTAGACAACCCACCAAAAGAAATACAACCTACAGTTCCAGACAACCCACCAAAAGAAATACAACCCCTGAGACGAAGCGTACGCATTCAGATTTACGCCTCCATGGCACCTGTGATGCAACAGGAACTCACCAGTGAAACAGAACAGACACCAGCCAAGCCCAAGCCAGCGAGAAGACCTCGTGTCAGCGCCAAGCCCAAGCCAGAAAAAATCCCTCCAGCCATCGTCAACGGAGATCCAGACTATTGGGGAAAGATGACCCTGAAAAACTTCACCCAAATCATCAGTGGAATGTTACCTGCCGACATCATCGCCTTAAGGAAGAACAGACGCCGCGCTTTAGGCCGCATTGCTGACAGGCTCCGTCAGCAGACAAAACGGCTACAGCCTCGCAAACGATCCAACCAGTTGCGCGACCTGAGAATGTTCAGAGAGAACATTGAAGGACTGCAAGCTCGCTGTGCGCAACTGGACACGCGTTGCGAGCAGCTGGAAGCAGCAATGTACATTGTCCAAATGAAGTAAACAACTCCCCTGAGGATGGACATTCTATGTCTTATCATTAGGAGTATCATGCATTTAACTGATGTGTAATTTCTTTAATCATTAATTTTTGTGTCTATCTCTAAAGTATTATATAATCATGATATGGACCGATGTTGTGTTAATAGAGCAGCAACAAGTTTCACGCTTGCTAACGGTATGATATAAAAAAATAAAAAAATAAAAAAACAGCCCACGCATATAATTGTTTCGTACACTGGAGTGAAGTGTTTTGAGCTTGCTAACAGTATGATAGCCAAAAACCAGCACACGCTACTAATGAGTTTATTTCATAAAACAGCTACTAATAAGTTTATTCCACAAAATAACTACTGAATTACTGATAAGATTACTCCACGAAATGACTACTAATAAGTGTATTCCTTAAATAAACTACTGATAAAGCAACTACTGAGGAGTGTATTCCACAAAGCAACTGCTGATATATTTGATAAATCTGGGATCCATGTGTCTTGTGCACATGTTGAACCACTGAGTCTCGGGTGTCTAGTGAATATGTCTCAATGTTTCCCCTTGACCAGAATAAGAATAAGACCAGAATGGTTAATAGAGAGCCTATTTTATTATGATATAACTTACTGCTAAACAAAACACTAGAGGTTGAGGATCCACATGTTCGCCCCAGTGCCGGATATGTGTCGAACCAGTAATGTCACGGGATAGTATGTCCCATTTACCAGTGCCTTACAGTATAGTAGATTGAGAGTGCGGCTTCCCAGCCGCAAAGGAGGGAAGTGTTGAATATTTTATTATTTGTTTGCTTTTGTTGTTTTTGTTTATCACAAAGTGTTGAATATTTGTTTGATTGTTTTTGTTGTTTTTGTTTATCACACGTTATAGTCTGGAGTGTTTTTCATATATGCAATGTTGAATATGTTATTGGTTTGATGGTTTGCTGTGTTTTTGTTCATTATATATTATGGTTTATGCAAGTATTTAATTACTTGATATTGTCTAGGGGTGCTGTATTACCCAGAAGTGCATGTCATTTTTTCAAAGTAGAAATAGGTTATAAGATGTGATCATTAGTAGTTTATTTCTCATCTTAGGGTGTGATTACCAGTATTTTACCTTGCCATTCAGTATTAACGTGTGCCTTACAATAAGATGTGATCATTAGTAGTTTATGTCTCATCTTAGGGTATGATTAACAGTGTTTTACCATGTTATTTAGTATTAACTTGTGCCCCTTTAAGGTGCCTACAAGCAGAGAAAGTGGTCAGGCAGAAATATAGAAAAAAGAGAAAGCTGTTCAGGCGGAATGGGCAAAATCAAGACATTGTAGCCAATGAGAGCAAACTATGTTGAATCCGATGAGAGCGAACTGTGTTGTAGCCAATAAGAACGGATCCCCTTATCAAGAAGGGAGTAGGGAGGACTTATCTGACAAGGGGGAGGCACGTTCCCAACAGGGCACATGCAGCAACACGTGCACCGTGTGAGATCATGGCAAATCAGAGCCAAAAATGAGTTCATAAGGAAAGTTGCTGACTACAGTACCAACGGGAGGGCACATGCAGCAACACGTGCGCCATCTGAGATCATAGCAAATCCAAGCCAAAAATGAGATCATAGGGAAAGTTGCTGACTAGTACGGTAATTTCCAAAACCAAGCTTTGCACTGAATTTTAGTGAAACACAGCATATTCTATGTTTGATTTGTTCATATTGATATGTTGAATCATGATATACACTTATTGATTATGTTATTCCTTATTAATCCTTTTAAAAATACGGTAAAACTGAAGTTGAGACATAATGGTGAATTTCTAGTCCAGTACTGTTCAAAAATATATAAAGAGGGACAAATTATGACCAAATTACGCTAAATAAAAGAAACTTTAACATTAGTGAAAGGGTTGAATTGTCAAATTAGTATGTAAGAACGGCCACTAGATGGCAGCAGAGGATAAGAAATTCACCGTTAAAGAGGAGTGATCAGCGAACTCTGTGGGTGGAGTTAAAGGGTAACACCCACTAACGGGGTAGAGTTTAGGGTGAATATAAGGCTGTGTTCGCTGATCACAAGTTGGTTCCATCCTGAGACCTGCAGGGATGTTACCCGGGTTTATCTTTTTCGGAATAAACTCTTTTGCACCGACTTTTGACCGTCTCCAGTGAAGTTTTTTCGGCCACAAAGAATTGACTAAAGAAGAAAACTAATAGAGTATTATTTGTTGAGTTTACTACGTTGGTGGAGCAGGGTCCAGGCCCTCTATTGGCCCACCTTGGCCCCTGTTTTTTGACACAACAGTTGACTAAAAACATATATGTTGATACAACTAAACCTTATGGCGCTGAATAATAACACAAGTTAATCATTATGATGTTCCGGACCTTTGCTTCGGGAAATTTTCTCTAACTGGACCTCTTTGAGTTCTAATTGAATACCCCTGGTCTAGAGGCACTCCCAGATATTTGTGATCCTCCACAATGTCCACATTAACCCCCTGGATAAGGTCTTTGAGCTGTAGATGGTTTGCTTGCACCATGTGACAAAGTCCCCAACCACAGCAGCTCTGTACTCAGCCTTGTCACCCTGCTGATACATCCAACCACAACAGTCATCAGAAAACGTCTGCAGATGGCAGGACTCTGTGGTAGTTGAAGTCCGTGGTGTACAGAAATTGTACATTTCCTTCTGAAGAAATAAAGACGCTACAACAAACATTTGTCTTTGAGATATTTATGGTCACATTAAGTTTATAACTGTCAGTTCATCAATGAATGCTCTCATTGACTCAGAACAATATAATTATAAAGACAAAGGACAACAAGTCCAACACATGCTTCATGACAGCGACATTTTTAAAAAATCACATCTGTTTGTTCCTGCTTTCTTTCTCTCCAGCAGCCTTCCTCTGTTCTTGCTGTAGATGCGTCCACAGAGCCAACTACATTGTCGCAGAGCAACGGCATGGGTTGGTGCAGGAGCCACGTTGAGAGCTTCAGTCTGCTTCAAAGCAGAGCTTGAAGAATCAAAGAGAATCGGCACAGAGAATATTTGCATGGACTAGATTTATATTTGCTCTCAGTCTGAACAAAACCACATTCAGTAATAGAAGTAAAAACAGTGATGTAAAATACAGATTTAATGTAAATATGTGCAACTACAGCTGGATAACAAGAATATATGTATGAAACACACAAACAATATTTCAGCAAGTGTGGAGCTTCATTCTTCACGTTAGAGAACACATCTGTAATAAATGAGTGAACTAGAGCCTCACATAACACGTCTTTGTTGGAGCTCAGCTCTGTGAAAAATGTCAAAATGATCAGCTTTATTTGCCAGATATGTGTACACATACAAGGAATTTTACTCAGGATTGTACAATGCTCACTGTGCTTACTTTAAATGCTTTGTGTATGCATTTGTGTCTCCTGTTGCTATAAGTTTTTCCACACTGTTCACACCAGTATGGTTTCTCTCCAGTGTGAACACGTTGGTGGATTTTTAGGGTACCTGATTGAGCGAAAGTTTTTCCACACTGATCACACCAGTGAGGTTTCTCTCCAGTGTGAACGCGTTGGTGGGTTTTTAGGTGACCTGATGTGGTGAAAACCTTCCCACACTGTTCACACCAGTAAGGTTTCTCTCCAGTGTGAACACGCTGGTGGATTTTTAGGTCACCTGATCGAGTGAAAGTTTTTCCACACTGTTCACACCAGTGAGGTTTCTCTCCAGTGTGAACACGTTGGTGCTCTTTCAGGTTACCTGGTAGAGTGAAAGTTTTTCCACACTGTTCACACCAGTATGGTTTCTCTCCAGTGTGAACACGTTGGTGGTTTTTTAGGTCACCTGATCGAGTGAAAGTCTTTCCACACTGTTCACACCAGTACGGTTTCTCTCCAGTGTGAACACGTTGGTGGATTTTTAGGTCACCTGGTTGAGTGAAAGTTTTTCCACACTGTTCACACCTGTGAGGTTTCTCTCCAGTGTGAACACGTTGGTGGATTTTTAGGGCACCTGATCGAGCGAATGTTTTCCCACACTGGTCACAACTATACGGTTTCTCTCCAGTGTGAACTCTGTGATGAATCTTCAAATATCCAGATGTTGTGAAGGATTTGTCACAGTGCTGACAGCGGTAACGTTTGAGTCCAGCTCTTCTTCTCCTTCTCTATATCAAAAGAGAGAAACACAGTAAGTGAGATGTCATAGTGGAGCGAGCCATCTAAAACCATAAATGACATCAGAGCACATCCTTGAAATCACCTACTTATGTACCACATAGTGAGTATGTACTGGCTATTATATAACCAGTCATACACTCAACTGCATAGTAAATAAAAGCCAGAGGTGGAAAGTAACAAATTGCAATTACTCATGTTAAGGTAACTGAGTATTTTTTTAAATCTGCAATTTTACTCTTACTTAATTACGTTTTGTTTAAAGAATTGTACTTTGCTACATTTTCAGTCACATCCGCACATCCACAGTGCAAGAAAAATCTTACAACCACTTTGGTTTGAAGTGCGAGAGACAATTGTGCAACAGCTTTATGATACAGTGTAAGCTGTGAAAAAAGTGCAGTTTTAAGTTGCTGCTAATGCAACCTGAACATTTCCTGCTGCTGCATCTTCACACTAAAAGTTACATTTAAGACTTTAAGACCTTTTTAATACCACTTAGGATAAAATTTAATACCAACTTCACTGCTGTTTAATGGAAAATCTGTATTAGTTTTAAACCCCAGAAAATTTACAAAGTTACATGAACGTAATAAAACATTGTATTATAATTAGTGGTGGGCCGTTATCGGCATCAACGTGCCGCGTTAACGTGAGACTCTTATCGGGCGATAAATAAAACAGCCGTTAATCTATTCTCAAAGTTGGGTTGGGAGCTGGGTCTATACTACGCAAGCTATGATGACTTTCACCTTGATATTTTAGTGCCGAACTGCACTGTAGGGGGCGAGAACAAACCTTCGAACCTGTGTGTTTGCCTACTGTGAAATTACCACATCAAACGTGACGTGCTAACATGGATGCAGCTGTTGCTGCGTTCCATTTACCTCGGAGGGCGGAGCTGGGAATGACGTCACACCCGAGTTGACGGCGTTCCAGTTACAACCTCACTCGGCCAGCTGTTTGTTTACAACTAGCCAGGTTAGTTATTGATACGCCGGTTGATTAAAAACGCATTGTGCGGTATTTACTCACACTAACTGTAGCAACACGTCCACAGACAGCTGTTGGACAGCACTTTGTGTACCAACATTTCTGAAGCCGCCGGGTTTGCTTCAGGGAAAATTTACTTTTAAGAAGCTTCCCAATGGAAAATTTGACAAGACTAAGGTTGTTTGCACCTTGTGCAATGCGGAATTACACATGCACATCACACGCTATACACAAGTACATCTTATTGAACATGATTATTTTCATCGCCAATTATCATAGTAGAACAGCTTTCTCAAGCGTTTGTGATGCATTTTGGAAACAGGAGATGAGCCCCTGGTCTAATGCGCCACCTGGCTTGAAACCCGTTCACACACTTATTCTGATGCCGTCGGCAGAATTCAAATGAGCCATTTTAATCTAGATTAATCTAATTTTTGTTAAAAAACACAAAACATTGTGGCGCCCTATCGGCCAAACTCAGGTCACGCAGACTACGTCCACTTCTTCAATACAGTCTATGATCCCAATCAATGTGAAGTTGAGCGCACGTGCACAAGCAACATCCCCGCATTGGCACCTCCCATAAATTAGAATGTATGACCATAAATACGCCAGCATCACCTCCTGAGGTCCTTATTACAACAGCCAACACCCCCCTTCCGATAACGGCATCAGCTGCGTACGTTGATATGATGATAGATATTTATTAGTCCTTTCGGACATTCATAGTGTGTCATACAGTAAACATCAGACCAACAACCAGACAGCTGCTTTACCAACACAAACACCACCAGGTGCAGCCAGTTAACTCATGACTGTGACGTTACGACCCAAAAGTCACGGCCCAACCAGGAGATAAAAACAAACGTGAGTGTGCACATCTTCAACTGAGGACTGTAGCTTAACTTTGGCTTCAACTCAACAATCAATTACGATTTCAGTTAGATGCTAAAGTTGCTGTTACCTTGTCTGTGGTCTGCTGGCAGAACGCCAGCTGCTTTCTGATCAGGTGAGTTTCTTTTACGGTGGACGGACGGTAACATTACAGAGCTGTTTTCTTTAAGCTTGAAATAATCCCATACTTTGCAAACAGCTGTGCCACAGTGATAATTGTCCGTGCGAAACAGTATGTTAAATAGTTATATGGCTAAGACGAAGCCTCGATGCAAAGAATTTCGCGTTGATGCCTTTAGTAATCAATTTAATTGATGAATTGTTTCAGCCCTACTACAGACTGAGATGGAGAGTTTGCTGAGTGGTGCAGGCAGAACCGTCTTGACCTCAGCCCCTCCAAAACAAAGGAAGTGGTGGTTACAGTCCCCGCTCTCTTAGTCAACAACCAGCCAATAGAAATGGTTTCTATTACAAATTTACCGTCTAACTTATTTACTTACAACCTTTTATTACTGATATGTGATGTGTGTGTGGTGTATTATGGTATATCCTGACAGCCAAAAACCAACCCAAACGCAAAATTCTCATAATTCAGAAAAGCCCTAACTGCAATGAAACTAAACCAGCTTTACAGACCAACAACCAGACAGCATGGGGGGGTAGGGCTGGGTATCGACCAGGGCTGAGCGATTTTTCCGACTTTGGAAAATAATCTAATTGCGATTTTTTTTAACCAATATTGCAATTTCAATTCATGTGCGATTAATTTTTAAGCTCTTTAACTTCTGTTTTATTCAAAAAATGATATTAGATAATAGACAAGCTTAGTAATTCTCCGACAACACCGGAGCCCCCCTCCTCCCCTCCTCCCCGCAGCCTCCGATGCTGCTGAGCGGCGCACCGGCTTTAACCAGGCTGTAACTCGGACAGACTGGGCCTCTTTTGGCGTAAAAGACAGTGGCAGCAAAAGACAGTGTATGAATGTCAGGCATGGCCATTAGCGTCTGCAATACAGGCCTCATTCATTTTTATCGGAGAATCACATGGATAGAAGCAAAATGACCGCGACAGGGAAAGAAACAAATATTAATCGCTGTTGATAACAATCGATTTGGGATTTGGTGGAATGTTGACACATAAGCACAAAATTTGACACGTTAGTGGTAAAATGTGAAGTTTGGATGGTTGATTGTTCTGAAGCTGACGTGAGCTGGTTAGCTCAGACTATGCTATGCTCGGTATCAATGGAGAGAGTAGCTTCTCAAGTTTCACTCGACACCCAATAAGGGGGGGTGGAGCGATCGCATTACGTGTATTGTTGCGTTCCATTTCAACCGCCGCCTATATTTATCGAATGTTTTTAAACAAAACAAACAGTCTTTGTACAAAATACACATGGAGTAATGCTTTGATAGTGTTGAGCCATCTTCTTTTTGATAAAATAGGAAAAAAAACTATCCCAGCATTTTATTAACCTTTTACAGGCAGTTATTTATAGTACTGTTCTGCTCGACCCCGTACCGGGTCGGTCGGTCCGAACAGGTTAAAGGTATTTAACAGGTAAAAAAGGACTATGTGAGCTATAATCTGTCAAATGTAACTTCTGTATGAAAGCAACTAATTTCAGGGCAGAAATAACCTTTCAGTCGATAACAAAAGGCTTCAATCATTTTCTGGCAAGTGAAATACTGCGTTTTATGGGTTGTACTGGCCATTTAAAGGTATTTAACAGGTAAAAAAGGACTAGGTTGGTTGGTAGGCCTACACAGCAAGTACAATAATGCAGAGTCATAAGGATTCATTTTATATCTAAGTTGGCAGTAAGTCATGTTACTTAGGCTACAGCCTGTTTTCCAAATATAAACAAAGACATTAGACATAGGCCTACCAAAAATCAGTTTTCAGCTCCCCCCTACTCACTGTTCATTTGTGCACAATAGAAAGCCAATAGAACCGTGTTGTTGTTGTTGTTGTTTGTCCCATTTTAGACCAAAACAAGTTGTGATTTCATGAAAGAGATTCAAGCAGTCTGTCGCAAAACAAGCAGCAGTGAAGGTTAACAAGAAATCCTCCTCACAGATCATTCAGGCGGATCATTGTTTGTTCAGCGGCTCCGCCATGACACAAGCTGCACGCGCCGCAGCGCCGCTGGAAAATGCCGACAGTCACAGAACAAAGCAAAGAGAAACGCTCGTGAGTTTTCTTTCAGCTTCCTCTCTTCAAGATGAAAACAGGAATCACGGAGACACTTTGGAAATCAAACCACGTCAACACAAACCCTGGAGCCGGGTTTTCAGGGTCTGATCTCTAACAACAGAATGAACGGATGATACACGGACCCTCGAGACTCTTCCTCGTGTCTTTAGTCTCGTGGATGAAGTCATGAACACTGACCTGAACATCGGTGCTATCAGAGCACGAGGCTGCTGTTTGGCTCCTCTGGTCCGGGTTCTGGTTCTCCATCGTGCTGCAGGTCTCGCTGTGACTGGTGGACTCTGTTGTCCTGGACTGAGTCTGGATTCTGTCCTCGGAGGTCTTCCGGCTGAGATACAGGAGCTCGCGGGATCCGCGGAGTGTTCTCGCGGCGTCTCCTGAAATCAGCTGATCATATTTGATGTGTATGAGGGAGTGAGCTTCACACAGAGCAGATTTTTAATGAAGCGCTTGTTGTTATCACATCAGAGGCTCATGAAAATATCCTGCTGAAGATTTTTGGACAACAAAGACAGAAAGAACTTCCTGTGTCACATTTAATGTTGAAGACCGAATCATTAAGAATTTGTCACACAGAAATGGTGGGAGGTAGAGCAGTGGTCTGCATTAATAATGGACAGGGAACATGGATAGAGGGGTAGTACATCAGGTTTAGATATTACACTGGTATTGTTACGGTTTCAGACAGAACAGATCCAAACACAACACTCTGGTATTTTAACTGATTTATTGAGGGGAAAAGGGCTGAGGGGCTGGAAATGGAGGAGAGATGGATTATGAGGGACCGAGGAGCTGGCGAGGCAGGGGAAGTCCAGGCGAGGCGCCGAGGGAAACAGGAGGCTGAGGGGAAGGAGTGTTTTTCTTTTAATATATTTGTGGTGCATGTATAATTAAAGAGAAAGACACAAATACCTGTTAGTGTACATAAACAACGCTGGCTAAAGTCGCCAAGTATCTATTTCTGGTTTAAAAGCTACATATAGTTTGACATCGTACACAGATAAACCTACTGTGTGACAACACTTTATTACTGTAATTGCTGCTGTTATGCCATTACTGATTTTACTGAAAAGTAAAAAGTCCTGTATGTTTTACTTTCCTCCTTAACTAACGTTATGTGCGCTGGAGCCGAGTGAGAGAGATTATTGTTATTATTTAATCTCCTGCACATTAGCGGAGAATAAGATGATCCAGCTGCAGCTCTGTGTCTGTCCTCTCTGCTCCGCCTGAAGCTGTGAGCTGCACTTTATCAGAGGCGCTGAAACTAACGTGTGGACTTATGGTGAGGTTAATCAGCTGACAGGCAGAGGAGGCATTATGTTTCATTTCAGAATCTATGTTTTATATTTGTTGTAGTTTAGGTGGCAGGCTAGCCCAGTGGTTAGGGTGACCCTGGTCTATGGGGTGACCACATACAACCACACATCCCAGAGGAGCAACAGGGAACACCTTGACCTGTGTCGGCAGTGGTCACTTTATTAGGTACACCTATACAATCTAATGTAATAAATACACCAGCTCAGCCATGAACTCTGCTTTTATGATGCCTGTACTGTTCAGGACAGACATACATACAATTGTTAATGTGTAAGTGTAATTCACTTACATGTTTTATCATTCACACAGCTAACGCTACCGTTCATCGTTACGTTACTACTACAGCAACCACTCAGTGCTAACTTCTACTATAATTCTAATAACCGAAGATAAACTTTGAATGCCAACGAACCAGCGTACACTTATAACTTGACATTTAAAGTAAATGTCGGCAAACTGACAGGGAGTAACGTTAACTTATGGTAACAGTGAAGTGTTGCTCAGGTTAACAATATACATATATATATATATATATATATATATATATATATATATATATATGTGTATATATATATATATATATATATATATATATATATGTGTATATATATATATATATATATATATATATATACATATATATATATATATATATATATATGTATATATATACACATATATATATATATATATATATATATATATATATATATATACACATATATATATATATATATATATATATATATATATATATTTATATATATTAGGGCTGTCAAAATAGCTGCTAGCAGTTAATTAGTTGTTTGTTGTTAATTACGTCAATTTTTTTAACGCATTTAACGCACGCGCTGTTGCACGGGACATCGAGGGCAAGACGACAACCATTGGGACTGACAGTGCACGCAACATGGTTGCCGCAATTCAACTTGCACGCTATAAAAACATGAACTGTGTCGCTCACATGGTGCAGAGAAGTCTCAGTGAGTCTTGCTGACAGCGGCTTTGTAAATGCTTTGGCCAAGGCTCACAAAGTGTCGGTCATTTTCAGTGTTTGGAATAACGGCGTTTAAAAGAACGGCGTTACGTAACCGCGTTATTTTTTCAGTAACGGGGTAATCTAACAAATTATTTTCCCGTCTTTACAACGCCGTTAACGTTACTGGTCGTTAAATGCGGTGCGTTACTATGTAATAAACTGTGTAATCCGAACGCACCAGCTGGCTCACACAGCTAGTCAGGAGGTGGGTTAATAACGAGGTAAGCAGTGCTTGAAGTGGACCGATGCGCTAGCGCTCTCCAGCGATTTCCGACCCCTCAGATTCAGCGATTATGTTGGCTAAGGCAGAGTCATGTTTCTTGGTAGCCAATCAAAACCAGTGTTTTTACACACATGCCAGCACACGCGCCACACACACACACACACACACACACACACACACACACACACACACACACACACACACACAGCTAAACAGAGATTCGATGAAGCAGCAGAGATTTTTTTTTTAAACAGTAACGCAAATAGTTACTTTCCCTGGTTACGAGTTACTTTTATTACAGAGTAATTCAGTTACTAACTCAGTTACTTTTTGGAACAAGTAGTGAGTAACTATAACTAATTACTTTTTTCAAGTAACGTTCCCTGACTGGTCATTTTAAGCACAGCCCAGCAAATGCTGCGGAGCTTCAAGCACATTACAAAGACAAATATTATGGTGTATTATGTTTAAACCATTATTTGGCTGTGTTAACAGACATAATATGAAAATTATGTATCTGTGTCCTGTTATTTATCTTTTGGTATGCATTTCAGAAAAAAATAGTTAGGATTCAGGTGTAATTGCAAATAGTGATTAATCCTGATTAATCCACTGAAAATTCTAATATATATATATATATATATATATATATATATATATCTTAGCCGCTAAGATGAGTAGGCACATGGCTCAATACATGCACAGGGCCCAGAAGGGAATAGGCAGTAACACCAGAGGAGCCAAGCACCAGCTACTGGTGGACAGAGCAGTCACTCGAGACTGCAAGACCAGACAGACCAATCTGTGCACTGCCTGGATTGACTACAAGAAAGCCTACGACTCAATGCCACACACATGGATACTGGAATGCTTGGAGATGTACAAGATCAACAGGACACTAACAGCCTTCATCAAGAACTCAATGAAGCTGTGGAAAACAAGTCTGGAAGCCAACTCAAAGCCAATTGCACAAGTCACCATCAAGTGCGGCATATACCAAGGCGACGCACTATCCCCGCTGCTGTTCTGCATAGGCCTGAACCCCCTCAGCCAGATCATCACAAAGACTGGCTACGGATACCGATTCCGAAGTGGAACAATCATCAGTCACCTCCTCTACATGGATGACATCAAGCTGTATGCCAGAAATGAGCGAGACATCGACTCACTGATCCACACTACCAGGATCTACAGCAACGACATTGGAATGTCATTCGGACTGGACAAGTGTGGTCGCATGGTATCAAAAAGAGGGAAGATGATCAGAACCGAGGGGGTTGAACTACCAGAAGGCCACATTGCAGATGTTCAGGACAGCTACAAATACCTTGGGGTGCCACAGGCTAATGGTAACCATGAGGAGGCAGCAAGGAAGACCGCCACAGCCAAATACCTACAAAGAGTGAGGCAGGTCCTGAAAAGCCAGCTGAATGGGAAAAACAAGATCCGAGCCATCAACACATACGCCCTGCCAGTCATCAGATACCCCGCTGGTATAATAAACTGGCCAAAGGAGGAGATAGAGGCTACTGACATCAAGACAAGAAAGCTCCTCACAATGCATGGAGGGTTTCACCCCAAATCCAGCACCCTGAGACTGTACACCAAGCTGCATGTAGGGAGGCCGAGGGCTAGTGAGTGTCAAGACCACTGTCCAGGATGAAACAACGAAGATCCAGGAGTACATCAGGAAGATGGCCCCCAAGGATGAAGGGCTTAGTGAACACCTCAGGCAGCAGAAACCTGAAAGTGAGGACAAGGAAGATGAAGAACCGTCATGGAGGGACAAGCCGCTACACGGCGTGTACCACAGACAAATAGAAGAAGTGGCTGATATCAAGAAATCCTACCAGTGGCTGGAAAAGGCTGGACTGAAGGACAGCACAGAGGCACTAATCATGGCAGCACAAGAACAGGCACTCAGTACAAGATCAATAGAGGCTGGGGTCTACCACACCAGGCAGGACCCCCGGTGCAGACTGTGCAAGGATGCCCCTGAGACAGTACAGCACATAACAGCAGGGTGTAAGATGCAGGCAGGAAGTGCGTACATGGAACGCCATAACCAGGTAGCTGTCATAGTGTACAGGAACATCTGCCACGAGTACGGGCTGGAAGTCCCAAGGTCAAAATGGAAGACACCTCCTAAGGTAGTTGAGAATGACCGAGCTAAGATCCTGTGGGACTTCAAGATCCAGACTGACAAACTGGTGATGGCTAACCAACCAGACATCGTGGTTGATCGACAAACAGCAGAAGAAGGCAGTAGTGATAGATGTGGCAATACCAAGCGACAGCAACATCAGGAAGAAGGAACACGAGAAACTTGAGAAATACCAAGGGCTGAAAGAGGAGCTAGAAAAGATGTGGAAAGTAAGAGCAACAGTGGTGCCAGTGGTAATCGGAGCACTGGGGGCTGTGACCCCCAAACTGGGAGAGTGGCTACAGCAGATTCCAGGTAAAACATCAGAGGTCTCTGTCCAGAAGAGTGCAGTCCTAGGAACAGCTAAGATACTGCGCAGAACCCTCAAACTCCCAGGCCTCTGGTAGAGGACCCGAGCTTGAGGATGACACATACCACCTCGCAAGGTGAGAGGGGATTTATATATATATATATATATATATATATATATATATATATATATATATATATACACATATATTAGGGCGCAGGGTAGTTGAGCTGCCGTGGCCCTGAATCCTGAGGTACGACGGAGCCACAGAGAGGGCAGCCAGATCGCTGACCCTCCTGGCCAAGGTCAGAGCGAGGAGCAGGGCGATCTAAGCCGAAAGGAACCTCAGGTCCGCCGTCTCCAAGGGCTCAAAGTGGGCTAGAGTTAGCGCACGTAAAAACCAGCGGCAAGTCTGTGGGGCAGCAGGCCGTGTCACAGGTCGGCGCCTTCGCGACTCCCCTAACGGCCGCTTTCACCAGGGGTGGGGAATACAGTCCTGTCCCCGAAACCCTCGTGACAGGACCGAAATGGCTGCAGTGTATGTTTTAACCGCACTGAACGCCAGCCCCGGCCCATGAGCAGCTGCAGGAACGAAAGCACGCCTCGCAGCGGGCGGGAGACCAGGTCCGCCCCTGATCCAGACACCAGCTGGAAAAGCCGACCACTTAGAGGAGTAGGAAGACTGAGTGGAGGCGAGACCCGGGAGAGACCTAAGTCCTCCAGGCGACGCCTCTCAGCGGCCAGACCCAGAGAGCAGGAACTCCTGATCACAACCCCCGCCTGAGAGAGAGCGTCCCCCTTCCAGGGAAGTTTCCACGGCTGTCCCGACAGCAGCCGCTGGAGGCAGGGAAACCAGGACGCGCTGGTGCGCTCTAGAGCAACCAGAATCACCGCCAAGGACGAAAAACTGTAGGCGGTCCAGAAGGCGTGGGATCATCCGCACCGGTGGGAAGGCATACAGCAGCGTGGGGGGCCAAAGGGATGAGCAAAGGCGCCCACTCCCAGAGGGGGACGTCCCGCTGGCTCAGTGAAACCACAGGGCACACTGAGCATTCTCCCTGTTAGCGTAACAGGTCCACTTCCGCCTTGCCGAACCGCAGCCAGATCTGGGCCACCAGATCGGGACTGAGACGCCACACGCCTGGGCGAGGGCCTCCCTCGACATAATGTCCGCCCCTATGTCCAACACGCCAGGGATGTACTCCTCTCTGATCGAGAGCAGGTGAGTGCGCTCCACAGGAGCAGCCGCCTGGCCAAACCCAATAGCTGTGCTGAGCGCACTCGCCCCTGGCGGTTTACGAGGTCAGCCGCTGCCCTGTTGTCAGCGCTGACCAACACATGCTGGTCCCGCAGCAAAGGTGGAAATGACGGATCACCTTCCACACCGCGGAGAAGCTCCAGCTGCTTATGTGGAGAAGTCTGCCGCCCTGCCACAGACCGCCCACCACCTGAGAGAGGCATGTCCCGCCCCAGCCCGCCAGGGAGGCGCTCTGTGAAGACCGAGATGTGGGACGTGGACTCGCTCCAGGGGACCCCGACCGAGAGAGAGGGGTCCCGCCAGTAGGCCAGATCCGGGGCCACAGACCGGGAACGGAGACGCCGGCGCCGCTCTCTGCGCCACCGGGTCTACACGCAGGCGGATGAACCACTGCTGCAGCCTCCTCATGTGGAGAAGCCCCAGGGGGACCACCACGTGAACCGCCGACATGAGGCCCAGGAGCCTCATGACCGACAGAGCCGCCACCGCCGCCCCGGGACAACATGGCGAAGCAGCTCCATCAGAGCACCCACCTTCTCCTGAGAGAGCTGCGCCTCTGGAGGGGAGGAGTCTAGTACCACGCCAAGGTAGGTGAGTCTCTGGGAGGGAGGGGCGCACTCTTCTCCCAGTTCACCTTGAAGCCCAGGTAAGACAAGTGCGCGACTAGCTGGGCCGTTTGCACCACTGCCTCGTCCTGGGACGGCGCCAGCAGCAGCAGGTCGTCCAAGTAAAAAAGGACCCTGATGCCAGATCGCCGCAGCAGCTCCAGGGCCGTTTTGACGCATTTGGAAAAAGTGCGCGGGGCCAGGGAGTAGCCGAACGGCAGGCGGTTGTATTGGTGCTGAGCGCCCTGGAATGAAAAACGCAGAAACTCCCTGCGTCCGGGGATTACGGGCACATGAAAGTACGCGTCCTTCAGGTCGATGGAGGAGAGACAGTCCCCTTGGCGCACACACTCCAACACCTGTTAACATGCGAAAAGGTCTCACCATAATCGCTCTGATGAACAGTGACAGATCCAAGATGGGCCTCACACCGCCCGTCTTCTTCCTGACCAGGAAGTAGCGGGAGTGAAACCCCTGATTCTCCTGCCCGGGAGGAACCCTGGAAATGGCCTGTTTTTTCCAGGAGCTCCTGGAGCTCCGCTTGGAGAGCGGTGCGCTGAGCCGGGATGAGAGTATCGCCTCTACAATCCCGGTGAAGGGGAGGTGGGAGGCTAACTGCAGCCTTTGACCCCGGGCGGATCAGGCTGTCCGGCCCATTTGTCCATCAGGCAGGAAGCGCAGCCACTCTGAGTAGCTCTGTGAGTGGTTGGACCTGCTGATGAGGCTCCTGGTGGCCCTGGAAGGGAAGCCACTCTGCTGCCCTTGCCGCCGCCACGCATTCGTGGGCAGCAACCTCCTTGTTCCACTGAACAGGAGAGTTAGCACCAGGAAGGGGAATGGGAGGCTCGTAGGCGCCAACACACGCAGGCAGTCAGGGGAGTGCCTCCCTGTGTTGCTTGCATGTGCGAAGTCAATGTGACGGCAAGGCACGGCCACCGGGGAGGCGAGCCAGTACTCGCTCCACCAGGGCCCTCCGCTCCGCTGCCTGGGGGCGGGGCACGGGCCACATCGCGGAGAGACCTTCACACACAGTCAGAGGGGTCTATTGGGTGTCCTCCCCGGTGGCGGGAGGGACCACACGAGGCAGCCGAAGTTGCCTTCGTGGGTCCCCTGTTGTACTGCATCCCCGGTGGGGAGGGAGGCAGAGGCAGACGCCAGGGCACGCAGGTGGGGCAGCCACACCCGTAAGCCTCAGAACCATGCCGCCTCCCCGACGGGAGGGGCGGGCAACAGAGGAATAGTCTGCTCATGCACATCGCAGCCAAGCTGCATGAAGGCCACACGCCAGCTGCAGCCGGGTCCACAGTAGTGACGGCAGCCGCTGACTCGTGAAAGACAGTGGCGGGCCGAGGAGGAAATATCTGCTTATGGCATTGGAGCCAGACTGCATGAAAGCCACCTGGCCAGCTGCAGCCTGTCTGTGTTATGCCACTCCCCTGGTGGGGGGGCGGGGCTCATCGCCATGCTGCTCGACTGGCAAGGGAAGAGGGCAGGAAGGCCTACATGTGCGCTCAGGCCAGCCACCTGACCATGTCAGGGAGGGGCAAGAGGAGGGAGGATGTGCAGCTTTGCAGCAAGCCCAGGCTGCTTGTTAGCCGCTTGGCTAACACACAGCTGGCTCGCGACAATGTGGGAGTGAGAGACAGCAGCTTCTTCATAATGTCAAGAGCAGCTGTCTGTAAAGTGCAACACTAGGTCATGCAATTGACAAAAACACAATTCTCCCCAGCCGCTACTATCGCCTGCCGTGGGTAACGTGGTTGGCTCACACTTGATGGCGCCCAGCGCGCATGTACAGTGCACAACACAGCCTGTCACACACCTCTGGATGCAGGAAGAGGGACTGCGGGCGGTGATGCCGCGGTCACGCACAAGCCCACAGCCGCATAAACCGGGAGGGGACGTGCGTAATGTGTGGAGCGGCGATAGGATAACACTTCACACAGGGTGTGTAGTGCTATCCTGCCTGCATGAAGCGGAATGTACTGCTTCGAGGGCTCATTTGACACAGTCTGGTTTCTGTGAACCGTGGGGACCCTGGAAGCACAGAAGGATCGTGCCATTGATGCCGTGGAATATGCACGCGCTCGCAGTCGGCACTGCCGGGGAACATGCACAATGTCAACAGCATCACACACTGCACGGCAGATTTCTTGTGAGAAAATATCTGTACCGAAGTGTGTATAATTCTGTCCACACGAGCTTAATGTCCGCCGTCGTGGGCTAATACCGCTCTGTGGGGAGGGTGTGGTAAATGCTCCGCATTCTGTACCTGAGCTGTCTAAAGAGCAGAAGATTTGTCTAAAGAGCAAAAGATTTTCCAGCCGGAAAACTACAACGATGTCTTCCAGCAAGCCGGTCAGAACGGGGCGAGGTACAAGTACGTAAAGGACCTCTGATTGTGAACAGAGTGTGCTGCTTGTTGCTTGAGCTTCAAGCTACACATTAGCCACGTGGCTAACGGCAGCTGGCTCACACAGTGTGGGAAATGAGTGCTTGGTGTGGCTGGTTCAACTGAGACCGGCAGGGCGATGAACGGGCAGTGCGAAACGAGAGTGAGCGCTCGGCCGGCGTGTTCGTCCGGGCACGCCGCAGCGGGACCGGCAGTCCGCGGTGTCTCACCCGCTCTGACCGGGCTTGCTGGAAGACATCGCTGTAGTTTTCACGGCTGGAAAATCTTTTGCTCTTTAGACAAATCTTCTGCTCTTTAGACAGCTCAGTGCTGAAGAAAAATGGGAGCCGAAGGCAAGGTCTCACCGCTGTATATATACAAGGTGCAGACGTAGGAGAGGCTCCACGCTGTGGGTGGGAGTAGACTAAAATTTCAGTGTCGCGCAAGCGCTGAAGGGTATACCCAATAGCGTATAGCCTTAGAGGGCTAAGCCTATAACGAAATAGAATCAGCTAAATTTCCAAGAGGAGATGCACTCTAGGGTCTAAAAAATGATTTAGTATTACAGTATTAATTAAAAGAATACCAAAAGGTGTAATATCTCTAGCTAATGCCCTAGAAATCTGATATGTTAAATACCACTTTAATACACTTAAGTGTACGCAAAGAAAAAAAATAATTCTAGATTAGATTGAAAAAACATGATTCCAATACTAAACATTGACAATACGCTTTTTCTCCCCCTTTGCCCAACCATGAGCTATACCGTCTTATCCGGGGAAGGGTTGCTGGATACTGGAGCCTATCCCAGTCCGCATTGCCAGATTGTCACTATATAAGAGGACTGATAACCATTTATGTTAATATTCACACCTACAGACAATTTACAGTCAGTGTGTAACCTAACCTGTACGGCTTTAAGTGTAATTTATGTTTCTGTGTTGAATCGACGGCGTAGCTCCCTACCCTACGCCGTCGCCTGACGTGCACTTCATCAAAAAATGTAACTACATGCCGAGGCAGCGCTGACCGTAAGCACTGTGATTGGAAATTACTTGTTTCGCTATCAGAATGTGATCCATTCAGTTGATAACATTTAAAAAGGCTATAACAGCCGCACGTTTACATATTTACCCCCCATTCACGAGCAGAGGGCTAAACTGGAAGTTAGACTGCTTGGCCAGGTAAAGTCAGCACAGTGGACGCTGTACGCTACAGCCGACTAGCGTTTGGCGGTGTAAATGCATTATGACGGTGACACCAACACACAAATATAAATGCATGGTGATGCAGGTGTATAAATCAAACTTCAGACTGTGGAAGAACACCAGAGTAAGAAAGGACCCAACCAGCCAATGGATTTGAATTCAAAGTGACAGTCCATTTTTATTTCTTTCTTGCCTTGGTTTACATCCCCAACATTTCTGTATTATAACGTAATAAATCAGTTGGTTGTGGCTGTGATCTTTGACTCCACCTAACCTCACAGAAATAAAACCACAACCATGACTAAAGGCTGCAAAGTGTTGTTGGTGAGTTGAGTTCTTGTGAATAGCAAAAGACAGTCTAATGATAAACAGTTAAGATTATACAGCAAAATTGTCTTGAATATGGTGTCTTGGGTTGCTGGATCTTTCTTGAAGGGTGTGGGTTTTGTATGTTTTTATAGGTGGTGTGTGTTAGTTTTACTGTAACAAATGAATCTTGTAATCTCTATTTAACTCTGTATTTCAGTTTTGGCTCAAACTAAATGAACCCATTCCTGAATGGATGATATTAAAGGATTAAAAATCTTTCAGTTGAATATTAGGAGTCTTGTCCCATCATTACTCTCTGAAATGTGGCTTAACAATAACATCTCAGATAATGAAATAATTCTCACAAATTACATGAAAAGCTGTTCTACTAGAAGTTGAAACCTGTCTTGAAACCCATCCGCACACATATTCTGAATGCTTTCGGCCAATTCAAATGAGCCATTTTAATCTAGATTAATTTCAAGATTACAGTGAGATTAATCTAGTGTTGTTGATGAATTCAGGTACATATCATGACACTTTACTGTAAACGATTTGAATTCTACATGTAGTGATATAAAATGCAGTGACTGCCCTCTACTGGTTGAAACCTGGCTACCCAATTTCATTGTGCGAAGCTCAGCTCTGTGAAAAATGTCAAAATGATCAGAATCAGTTTTATTTGCCAGATATGTGTACACATAACGAGGAATTTTACTCAGGATTGTACAATGCTCACTGTGCTTACTTTAAATGCTTTGTGTTTGCATTTGTGTCTCCTGTCGGCATAAGATTTGTCACAATGTTCACACCAGTATGGTTTCTCTCCAGTGTGAACACGTTGGTGGACTTTTAGGGCACCTGATCAAGTGAACGTTTTCCCACACTGTTCACACCTGTACAGTTTCTCTCCAGTGTGAACACGTTGGTGCTCTTTTAGGGCAGTGATTCCCAAAGTGGGGTCGCGACCCCCAGAGAGGGGGGGTCGCAAGTTGATTTCCAGAAATAAAATAAAAATTTAAAAACTATTAGAAATAGCATATGTTAGCCATGATTGTAACACAAGATAAAACTAGTGTTGTGGGGACAGCCCAGCTGACGGTGAGTGTCCTGGTTTCCTTTTTTTATTATTATTATTATTATATTTCTTTCACTTTTATTTCTCCCATTGGTTTTGCTCTGCTTGCCTCTGTGTTCTCCCCCCGTCCTCTCTCTCCCTCCGCTCCTGAGCCCAGCCGACTACCCACACCTGCACCTCGTCAGCTACCTCCCCTGTCTGCCACACCTGCCAGTAATCACCAGCCTGTAGCCTATATCTACCCCGGATCTCCACACCATCTTCGCTTGATCGTCGTTGCTCCCAACTAGAGTTCTCAACGGGCCTGAAAATTTACGACCCGACCCGACCCGACCCGGCGGCCCGTCGCTTTTAAAGCCCGACCCGATGTAACACACCAACATGAATTATCTGCCCGAACCTCGCCCGCGTCCGACTACCGCCTTTTTTTTTTCTTTTTTTTCTCATACACGATATCATGAGGAGACGGAATCCAAATCAACCTTTAATGTTCACGTACACTAAACGCTGTAATGCACCCATGCGCAGCAGCCAGACTTTCTTTACGGTGAACAGCAGAAATGATTAATAAATGTTTTTTGTTTTTTACTGAGTGGAAAAATTAAGCCCGAGGTCCCGACCCGACCCGAAGTCATTTTGCATATATTTCGACTAACCCGCCCGAACCCGCTGGTCCCGCCGGGTTTGTCGGGTCGAATCCGACCTGTTGAGAACACTACTCCCAACCCGGTGCCAACCTCTGGAGCTCTAGTTCTTGATCTCCTTTTTGTCAGTCTCCAAGTGTTCTCCCGACCTAACCCTGTCCCTTTGCTCTTCACTCACCCCCGACCACCGCTCTGTCGGCTGGGCTTCTCCTCCGGTCCTCACCTCTCGGCTCCCTCACGGCGCCTCGCTCCCCCCCCACTCCTCTCTACCTGCGCCACCTGCTCCTCGGTCCTCCGCGCCCACGCCCCTGGTGTCTACCTCTCCTCCCTGTCCGCTTCCCAGTTCCCTCAGAGTAACCTTAATAAAGCCTTTTTCCTTTGAGTGTTGCGCTTGGGTCCGCTTCTGTCCAGTCTCATAACAACTAGTGGCTAAATTTACAATAAAACCAAGCTAATAAATAAAAAAGGCAACAGCTCTTTTGATTTTCTTTGACCACTCTGACCCTTTTACGACATATTAGTGACAGAATCAGTTGTTATTTTGTGTTGTCAATATGCTCGTGGTTTGGATACTTATAGTGCGCAAGCGGTTGCGCGCAATGTTTATATAATCGCTCATAGTGGGGGGTCAGCGAGTCACTTTGCAACCGCTACTTTGGGGGTCGTGGGCTGAAAGTTTTGGGAACCCCTGTTTTAGGGCACCTGATTGAGCTTAACGTTTTCCCACAACCGCTCACACCAGTACGGTTTCTTCCAGTGTGAACACGCTGGTGGTTTTGTAGGGTACTTTGATTGAGCTTAACGTTTTCCCACACTGTTCACACCTGTGAGGTTTCTCTCCAGTGTGAACACGCTGGTGCTCTTTTAGGGCACCTGATTGAGCTTAACGCTTTTTCCACAACCGATCACACCAGTACGGTTTCTCTCCAGTGTGAACATCGCTGGTGGTTTTGTAGGGCACTTGAGTGAGCTGGTGTTTTTCCACACTGTTCACACTTCGTGAGGTTTCTCTCCAGTGTGAACACGCTGGAGGATTTTTAGGGCTTCGATCGAAGCGAAGGCTTTCCCACACTGGTCACGCACTATACAGTTCCTTTCCAGTGTGAACTCTCTGATGAATCTTCAAATATCCAGATGTTGTGAAGGATTTGTCACAGTGCTGACAGCGGTAACGTTTGAGTCCAGCTCTTCTTATCCTTCTCTATATCAAAAGAGAGAAACACAGTAAGTGAGATGTCATAGTTGAGCGAGCCATCTAAAACCATAAATCAAATCAGAGCACATCCTTGAATCTACTTAATGTACCACATAGTGAGTATGTACTGGCTATTATAAACTCTTGAATAAAATCTTAAGACCGGGGAAACATTACAAGTATTCCCATTTTTTCGCTAGTGGATCATAACCGGTTGTAAGTACTGCTTCAAAATGCCAAAAGAAGAAACAGGAGAGTAGGCAATTTATTGAAAACTGCATTTTAACTCAAACAGGCTGTTCATCAGCTGATCGCAGACAGTGTGAATGCCTAAATTAACAGACGTAGTCTATAATAATGCGTTGATTAAAAAGTGTTCTTATGAGCTGCAGAAAATATCAGCCTTAGTCTTTCAGCTCAGCTGTGTGTCGGCATTTCCACATTAAAAGACTCGGACGTTCTCCTCACTTTAAAAAAAACTTGTCGCCGCTTCAAAAATGAGATTAATTTATTTAACACACTCAAAAGTGTTTCAAACATTGTTCTAAATTAACTTCTTTAAGCAATGGACCGGAAAAATCCCTTCATGCAATAAAATGAGCTCAAATAATGTTTGAAAGACTGAATCATAACTCCATAATATGTCTGGCAAAAATACAATAATTTCAACCATCGGCCTACAATGGGAAAAGGCTGAATCTGGTAGAATACAGTAAAAATGTCAAATATAACTACTTTTCTTCTAAATGAAATGCTTTTATTCCAGAATGCATGATTTTATAATGTCATGGCAGTGAGATCAAAAAGTGTGGTTTGAATGGAAGTCTATGAGGCCTTTTTTGTCACAAAGGTGTCCAGTGGGAGTATTTTGCAAATGACTCAAATAATTCATCTGGCATTTACAGGGATAAAGTCCTGAACATTTTTGAATACTTGGTATTTTTAGGCAGAGAAGAAGTTTTTCAAGTGATTTATGAAAAAAAGCAGAAAAATATTAATGTATAATGATATTATAGCAGTTTGATTGTGCATGTATATTTTTGCCACAAAGGTGTCCAGAGGGAGTATTTCACACTACATAAAAAATGCTAATGCAATCTAATCAATTTTATTGCAAATCTATCCAAGACTCTAATCACCACCAAAGCCCCACCCCCTGCTGTTTATTTTATGGAAAATAATTAATTTGTGTTTTTTTGCAATAAATAATGAAATAATTCAAATAAATAAACTGGCATTTAAAGGGTTAAAATCCTGAAAATTTGCCAATGAAGGTGTCCAGAGGGCACAAGGGTTAAATGTACATTGTTGTGTTTCTTCCGGTCCTGCACAGTAAGGATCTAATGAAACAATGCGCATCTCTTTCTTACAGTATAATTTCACCTACTAAGTGAAATTATACTGAAGTCGTGCCACATTTTAACAAGATAACACCTGGTATTGATAGAACACACACGTGAGTTATTGATGACAACAAATGATTTCTGTCTGTAACGTTATATTTTAAATTGACGTGTATTTGAAAAGTGTTTCATTCGTACAGGAAAGTGATCGTCCGCTGAAAACTGATTGCAGTCTGCTGGAGCTGCTTTGCCCAGTCTCTTCACTCTCTGGCAAGTGAAATAGCTTACTGCAAGTCATGAGTTGTACTGGCCATTTAAAGGTATTTTAACAGGTAAAAAAGGACTAGGTTGGTTGGTAGGCCTACACAGCAAGTACAATAATGCAGAGTCATAAGGATTCATTTTATATCTAAGTTGGCAGTAAGTCATGTTACTTAGGCCACAGCCTGTTTTCCAAATATAAACAAAGATATTAGACATAGGCCTACCAAAAATCAGTTTTCAGCTCTCCCCTACTCACTGTTCATTTGTGCACAATAGAAAGCCAACAGAACCGTGTTGTTGTTGTTTGTCCCATTTTAGACCAAAACAAGTTGTGATTTCATTAAAGAGATTCAAGCAGTCTGTCGCAAAACAAGCAGCAGTGAAGGTTAACAAGAAATCCTCCTCACAGATCATTCAGACGGATCATTGTTGTTCCGCGCTCCGCCATGACACAAGCTGCACCGCGCACGCCGCAGCGCGGAAAATGCCGCCAGTCACAGAACAAAGCAAAGAGAAACGCTCGTGAGTTTTCTTTCAGCTTCTCTCTTCAAGATGAAAACAGGAATCACGGAGACACTTTGGAAATCAAACCACGTCAACACAAACCCTGGAGCGGGTTTTCAGGGTCTGATCTCTAACAACAGAATGAACGGATGATACACGGACCCTCGAGACTCTTCCTCGTGCCTTTAGTCTCGTGGATGAAGTCATGAACACTGACCTGAACATCGGTGCTATCAGAGCACGAGGCTGCTGTTTGGCTCCTCTGGTCCGGGTTCTGGTTCTCCATCGTCCTGCAGGTCTCCGCTGTGACTGGTGGACTCTGTTGTCCTGGACTGAGTCTGGATTCTGTCCTCGAGGTCTTCCGGCTGAGATACAGGAGCGCTGCGGGATCCCGCTGAGTGTTCTCGCGGCGTCTCGCCCCGCCCCTTAGTTACCGTCGCTAAGGCGTCGTAGAAACAATGGCTCCTTGATTTCAGCAGAAGATGAAGTTTAGTTAGTTGGTTTCCTGAAATCAGCTGATCATATTTGATGTGTATGAGGGAGTGAGCTTCACACAGAGCAGATTTTTAATGAAGCGCTTGTTGTTATCACATCAGAGGCTCATGAAAATATCCTGCTGAAGCTTTTTGGACAACAAAGACAGACATCAGTGACACAGTGAGGTGAGGCCCTACATCCTGGTCTGTTCAAAAGGCACATTGTTTGCACAGTGTATATATATATATATCAGAGGTGGAAAGAGTGTGAAAATATTGTACTTAAGTAAAAGTATACAGATGAACTTACTAAAATCTACTTAAGTGTAGGTAAAAAGTAGCTCATTTGAAATTTACTCAGTTACTTAGTTACCCTTTTTAAGGTCCTAAACACATACACATATAAAATTGTTGGGCTTCTGTAAATAACTGTGAGATAATTTTCATTTCAAGATATTTTAAAAGGAAAAAAAGTACAAGGTGAGCTGTAATCTGTCAAATATAACTCTTCTGAATGAAATTAACAAATTTCAGGCAAGAAATAACCTTTCAGTCAATAACAAAAGGCTTCAATCACTTTCTGGCAAGTGAAATGCTGCATTTTATGGGTTGTACTGGCCATTTAAAGGTATTTAACAGGTAAAAAGGACTGGATTGGTTGGTAGGCCTACACAGCAAGTAAAATAATGCAGAGTCCTAATTATAATTGCAAAATTGTATTTATTTTATATTTAAGTTTGCAGTAAGTCTGGACTCAACACTGATACTTTTTAAAATAATTTATGGTCTTTTTTTGTTGATTTGACTATTATTATTATTATTATTATTATTATTATTATTATTATTTCTACTGTTATTTTGCTTGCTTTTTTTTGTACTGTCTTTTTATCTATTACTCTCCTTCCTCCTTGCTAAAAGTGCTGCTGGAATTTTCAATTTCCTTATGGAGTCATCCCAAAGGATTAATAAAGTCTAAGTCATGTTAATTTGGCTACAGCCCCATTTTCCAAATTTAAACAAGATATTACACATAGGCCTACCGGTAATCATTTTTTCGGCAGACGATCACTTTTCGGCACAACACCGCAAGATGGCGATCTTTCCGCATCGTACGGAAGCCGCTAGGGTCATTTAAGTTTCGCGTCTACCTCAAATTTTCTCATAGAAGAAGAGCTTCTTTGGCAGAGGCGGACTTTGTTGGTCTCTGCTGGCGAACCGTAGGAGCTACAACCTCATGCAATATACAGGGCCCGTATTCATAAAGAATCTTAAGGCTAAGAGCAGCTCCTAGTGACGTAATTCTAAGAAAATTCTTAGAAAAGAGGGCTTACTCTTAGAATTAAAGAAAAAATCCTAGTAAAGAAATTCATAAAGCATCTTAACCCTTAAAAGAGCTCTTAAGCTTAGAATTGTTAGGAGCACAGACGAGGACTTTTAAGAGGCTTAAGAGTTTCTTTAGTAGAGGAGAAAATGGCAGAAATCCAAGTGACTTGGATTGGACGTGCTGACGTACTGCGGTAAGCGTGTTGACTCATTTCCGTTTCCGGTGCTTGTGTGTTGGTAGCCTGTTTGCTGCTCTCGCTAAATACCAGATAAAATTGTTAGATTATCATTACAGCGGCCAATTGTCCGCTAAACACTTATTCTTACAGTAAGTTTGCCTAAGCACTCACAGTTCTTTCCATCTTTAGTGACTGCTGTTCGATCTCATAGTTGTTTTCAAAAGTTTTGGTAGCCAACGCTACCGCATTCTTTAGCTTAGCCGTTAGCTGACTTTAGCATAGCAGCTAACGATGGCTTCTCCTTCTCCATCTCTCTCCCTGCTTTCTCCTGCTCGGTGTGTCAGATGTTCAGTTACTCCTCTGCCTCCTTTAGCGGTAATGGTACGTGTAACAAGTGTAGTTTATTTTTAGACATGGAGGCTGAGGCTCAGTGAGTTAGAAGTCCGGCTCCGCGACCTTGGTAGCTCAGCCTACTGTAGCTAGCCAGTCCCCGGTAGTCGGTTGCGGACCGGCCTGAGTTAGCCTCTGGTAGCCGTTCCCGGCATTTCCTGAGCAGCCAGGAAAGGGTGGCTGGGTGACTGTCCGAAGGAGGAATAGTCGTAAGCATTCAAAGCCTTCAGGACATCACCATTCGCTTCCCGTTTCTAATAGATTTTCCCCACTCAGCGACACACCCGCTGAGAAACCAACTCTGATAATTGGCAGCTCCATTTTGCGAAACGTGAAGTTAGCGAAACCAGCGACCATAGTCAAATGCATCCCTGGGGCCAGAGCGGGTGACATCGAATACTATTTGAAACTGCTGGCTAAGGATAAACGTAAATACAGTAAGATTGTTATTCACGTTGGCGGTAATGACTCCCGGTTACGCCAATCGGAGGTCACTAAGATTAATGTTGAGTCGGTGTGTTCATACGCAAAAACAATGTCGGACACCGTAGTTTTCTCTGGACCCCTGCCAAATCTGACCAGTGATGACATGTATAGCCGCATGTCGTCATTCCCGCTGGTTATCGAGGTGGTGTCCAGCCAACGATGTGGGCTTTGTAGATCATTGGCAGACCTTCTGGGAAGACCTGGTCTGATTCGAGAGACGGCATCCATCCCTCTTGGGAAGGAGCAGCTCTCATTTCTAGAAATCTGGCCAACTTTATTAGCGGACCAAATCCATGACAACCCAGAGTTGAGACCAGGAGGCAGAGTCGCAGTCTAACACACTTCTCTGCCTTTCTAATTCAGCAGTTACCCACCCAAAACCCTACGCAGAGTCGCAGTTTAACACACTTCTCTGCTCCTCCGCTCCAGGAGTTACTTAGTGAAAACCCTATAGTGACGGTGTCTGTCCCCCGACCATTGAAATTATTTAAATCAAAGGTAAACAGAAGAGGAGCTGTGCATAAAAACCTCATAAAAATTAAAACCACAAGAGCAATAGTGCAAACGAATAGGAGAGTAAAATGTGGACTCTTAAACATCAGATCTCTCTCTTCTAAAGGTGTACTAGTAAATGAACTAATATCAGATTATGAAATTGATTTATTCTGTCTTACTGAAACCTGGCTGGGTGATGGAGAATATGTGAGTCTAAATGAATCCACCCTCCCAGTCATATGAATACTCACATTCCTCGAAGCACAGGCCGAGGAGGTGGAGTTGCTGACTATCTTTGACTCTAACCTAGTAATCAGCTCTAAACCTAAACTAAATTATAACTCATTTGAAAGCCTTGTTCTGAGTCTTTCACACCCAAGCTGGAAATCACTGCAACCAATTCTGTTTGTTGTAGTGTACCGAGCACCTGGGCCATACTCTGAATTCTTATCTGAATTTGCAGAATTTTTGTCAACTTTAGTCCTTAAAACGGACAAAGTTATTATTGTAGGGGATTTTAATATTCATGTGGACGTTGAGAATGACAGCTTTAGTACTGCATTTATCTCTGTATTAGATTCAATTGGCTTCTCTCAGAGTGTTCATGAACCGACTCACTGTTTTAATCACACCCTCGACCTTGTTCTGGTATATGGTATCGAAATTGAACAATTAATAGTGTTCCCACAGAATCCCTCTTTATCTGATCATTGTTTGATAACTTTTGAGCTTGTACTGCTGAACTACCCTCCATTGGGCAAAAATTTCTATACAAGATGTCTGTCTGATAGCGCTATAGCTAAATTTAAGGATCGCGATCCCATCGGCTCTAAGTTCACTATCAGGTATCAAATTAACAGAGGGACTCTTACTGCGAATTTCAGTCCCTCCCAAGTCGATCATCTTGTTGATAGTGCTGCAGGCTCGCTGCGAACAACACTTGACTCTGTAGCCCCTCTACAAAAGAAAATACTAAAACAAAGACGGTTAGCTCCATGGTATAATACTGAAACTTCGCAAATTAAAGAAAATATCACAGAAACTTCGAGAGGAATTGGCGTTCCACCAAACTGGAAAATTCTCGTTTAATTTGGCAAGATAGTCTTAAAACTTATAGGAAGGCCCTCCGTAATGCCAAAGCAGCGTACTACTCGTCATTAATAGAGGAAAATAGGAACAACCCCAGGTTTCTTTTCAGCACTGTAGCCAGGCTGACAGAAAGTCACAGCTCTATTGAGCAAAGTATTCCCATAGCTCTCAGTAGTTATGACTTCATGAGCTTCTTTAATGATAAAATCCTAGCTATTAGAAACAAAATCCACCAAGACCTGCCCTCAACTGGCACCGACTTAAGTCTATACTCAGGAACTTTGGGAACAGCTGTAGAACCAGTTATATGTTTGGACTGCTTTGCTTCCCTCAATCTTTATCAACTAACTTCAATAATTTCTTCATCTAAACCATCTACCTGCCTCTTAGACCCCATCCCGACTAGGCTGCTAAAAGAAGTTTTGCCCTTGGTTGGCACTTCTCTGCTGGATGTGATCAATTTGTCTTTATCAACAGGCTACGTGCCACAGTACTTTAAAGTAGCTGTAATTAAACCTCTTCTTAAAAAGCCCAACCTGGATCCAGACGTTTTAGCCAACTATAGACCTATATCTAACCTTCCATTTATCTCTAAGGTCCTGGAGAAAGCAGTCGCTAAACAGCTGTGTGACTTTCTACATAGCAATAGTTTATTTGAGGATTTTCAGTCAGGATTTCGAGCCCATCATAGCACAGAGACAGCACTGGTGAAAATTACTAGTGATCTCCTGACTGCATCAGACAAAGGACTTGTCTCTGTATTGGTTTTACTAGATCTTAGTGCTGCATTTGATACCATTGACCATCAGATCCTATTACAGAGACTGGAACATTTCATTGGCATCAAAGGAACCGCTCTAAGCTGGTTTAAGTCCTATTTATCAGATCGATTTCAGTTTGTACATGTTAACGATGAGTCCTCCATGCATACCAAAGTTAGTCATGGAGTTCCACAAGGATCTGTGCTCGGACCAATCCTCTTCACTTTATATATGCTTCCCTTAGGCAATATTATCAGGAAACACTCCATAAACTTTCATTGTTATGCAGATGATACTCAGTTATATCTATCGATCAAGCCAGATGAAACCCATCAGTTAGCTAAGCTTCAAATGTGTCTTCAGGATGTTAAAACCTGGATGACCTGCAATTTTCTAATGTTAAACTCAGATAGGCACCTTACGTGACGCATTATCTAAAGATATAGTTTCCCTGGATGGCATCGCCTGGCCTCCAGCACCACTGTGAGAAATCTTGGAGTTATCTTTGATCAGGACATGTCGTTTAATTCTCACATCAAGCAAATTTCAAGGACCGCTTTTTTTCACCTCACGTAATATTGCAAAAATCAGGAACATCCTGTCTAAAAATGATGCAGAAAAACTAGTCCATGCATTTGTTACTTCTAGACTGGATTACTGCAATTCCCTATTATCAGGCTCTTCGAAAACTCCATTAAGACTCTTCAGCTGATCCAGAATGCTGCAGCACGTGTTTTGACAGGAACCAGTAAAGAGATCATTGGCTTCCTGTAAAATCCAGAATAGATTTTAAAATCCTTCTTCTCACATACAAAGCTCTTAATGGTCAGGCACCATCTTATCTTAAAGAGCTCATAGTACCTTACTACCCCACCAGAGCACTGCGCTCCCAGAATGCAGGATTACTTGTGGTTCCTAGAGTCTCCAAAAGTAGAATGGGAGCCAGAGCGTTCAGCTATCAGGCTCCTCTCCTGTGGAACCAGGTTCCAGTTTGGGTTCGGGAGGCAGACACCGTCTCTACATTTAAGAGTAGGCTTAAGACTTTCCTTTTGATAAAGCTTATAGTTAGGGCTGGCTCGGGTGAGTCCTGAACCATCCCTTAGTTATGCTGCTATAGGCTAGACTGCCGGGGATTTCCCATGATGCACTGAGCTCCTCTCTCCTCTTCTCTCTTTCTCTCTGAGTGCAACCTCATCCCATTAATGCATGTTACTAACTCGATTTTTCTCCCTCTCCCGTGGTCGTGTGCTTCCCCTCCTGTCCTCCCTCCCTCCCCTCACTTCCCTGCGGGTGTTGCTGGCTCTGGAGCTGTGGAGTCTGGATCTGTGGTTGGGAGTCTCCTGCTGCCCCGTGTTCCTGCTCGACGCCCTCTGCTGCAGTTGCAACTGCTATTACTAGTCCTATTGCTATTATTACTGTTATAATTAATATCACTAAACATTACTACAAATATCTGTACCATTTTTCATTCAGTCTATAGCACCATTACCTTTACTGTCTGTACCTCTATGTGTATACTGTGTAGGTTGCCTCCCTCTGCTCTCTCTCTCCTGCTCTCTCTCTCTTGCTCTCTCCTCTCTCTCTCCCCTCACCCCAACCGGTCGAGGCAGATGGCCACCCACCCTGAGCCATGGTTCTGCTTCGAGGTTTCTGCCTCTAAAAAGGAAGTTTTTCCTTGCCTGTGTCGCCTAGTGCTGCTCTTGGTGGGAATTGTTGGGCTTCTGTAAATAACTTCAGAGTATGGTCTAGACCTGCTCTTTATGAAAAGCGCTGTGAGATAACTGTTGTTGTGATTTGGCGCTATATAAATAAAATTGAATTGAATTGAATTGAATTGAATTGAGAAAGATGAAGAGGGATCTATAGCGTCTGATTGACTCACTGTCATCCGTTGCAGACGCTATAGATTAGATCGTGCAGGGATCGTGTTTGTGACTGATTAGATACACTCTAACATCTCCGACACAGCGCAGGAATGAAAGTAATCACTGCATTAGGATATTTGGCAACAAAGCAGCGGTGATGATTTGGGTCTGTCACAACCTTCTGGAAGTGTGATCACACAAACAATTACAGCTCTGTCAGAACCTCTTATTGTGTCGCAGTTCATTTCGTTTCCACTGGACATTCCCACCTTGCAGGCTCAAAAAACTGCATTTATGAATATAGCAGCTTCCCTCTTGCGCACAACGAGAATGAACCGTTAATAGTTTGCGCTAAGCTCCCTCGTCTGCTTCTCGCCCCGTGCTGTGACACCCGGCCCGAATTTTCCTTTTAGAATTGCCTTGTGTTCATCCACTAACTGGTCCAGTTGGGCTTTCTCGCCCTGCTTGGTTTTGAATCCGTGTTTGATCCATTAAAACCAACATTTAAACCACCACTTAGATAGAAACGCCAGAAATCAGTGTTATTGGAAAGAGTGGAACAATTTTTATCATTCCAAGCCAATCAGATACCTGATAGTAAATAAAAAGCAGGATTTATATACACATATATAATGTGTGTGTGTGTGAGGAGAGAACGGTCTAATAGGAAATATTACGCATGTAATTTCCAAAGTGAAGCTTAGAATAGCACCTGTACTTAGAATCACTCTTTTTTTTCTTCTTGGACAACCAACCAATCACAGTCTTCAAAAGATTGTGTCTTACATAGCAACGGGGTCAACCCCGCCTCCTCACTAAGATAAAAGTTTTTGTCTTTTCCTTGCTCAGAGCTGCTCTCAGATCAGTCCTGAATAGCTCTTAAGCTGAGACTCCTAGGTAAAAGTTTTTAAGCTAAGATAAGAGTTTTCTGAGAGGACTCTTAGATTCTTCGTAAATACGGGCCCAGGAGTTTCTAACTGAAATCAAATGATTTCATTTATTATCGATGAAGTGAAAAGGAGCCGCACATTTAAATAGGTTACCTCAGTCATTCACACCCACTCTTCAGCAGTGATGATGTTAAAAGTTGATCTACAGGAGAAGAGAGGCGAGCTGCTCTGCATTATATTCTGTTACAGTTTTAGATCATTTAAAAGCGACAGTGAAACAAAGATACAGCCCCTGTGGGCTACCTGAGTTTTGTGTGTCCCTTTACATAAAAAATTTTCACAATAAATGGATGCAGAAAATGTAGAAATTGGGGCAAACAAACCCACCAGGATGCAGGAAACTACAGTAAGTGTTTAACATTCAAAATTTCTGGGGGAGTATCCCCAGACCCCCCACTTCATACTGTTACAGTTTTTTTTGTAAGATTAGGCTATTTGATTCAGACACATTACAATTTAGCAGACATGACACAGTTAATATTGTTTTTTTGTTGTGCCATATAAGCAGAGTATGTTTAGTATTGCTTTAATGCTTGGTGGAAGGTCAATCATTTTGTGAAGATATGAAGTTTTATGGGCCAATGTTTCAAGACCCAACGCCCCCTGGTGCTCAGACTTTCTCCTTGTGTTTAGGGGAGTTTGGCCACAGTCACCTTTATAAAAACTTGTTGGAATCTTCATGTATATAAGTTATCTCATATTTACTCATTACATGGAAAAACATATATTGAAATACAGTGTTGGGAACGTTACTTGAAAAAAGTAATTAGTTATAGTTACTCACTACTTGTTCCAAAAAGTAACTGAGTTAGTAACTGAATTACTCTGTAATAAAAGTAACTCGTTACCAGGGAAAGTAACTATTTGCGTTACTGTAAAAACAAATCTCTGCTGCTTCATCGAATCTCTGTTTAGCTGTGTGTGTGTGTGTGTGTGTGTGTGTGTGTGTGTGGCGCGTGCGCTGGCATGTGTGTAAAAACACTGGCTCTGATTGGCTACCAAGAAACATGACTCTTAGCCAACATAATCGCTGGTTGAAAGGCACCGAGCTTCTCTCGTCCCTCGTCTCTCCCCCCGCCGACAGAGTTTAGCAGGCAGGTGAGAACGGGAACAGGTGAGCGCCACGTTGCGCCCAGAGAACCTGATATGGAGAGCGCAGCGTACCGGTCCGCTTCAAGCACTGCTTACCTCGTTATTAACCCACCTCCTGACTAGCTGTGTGAGCCAGCTGGTGCGTTCGGATTACACAGTTTATTACATAGTAACGCACCGCATTTAACGACCAGTAACGTTAACGGCGTTGTAACGACGGGAAAAGTAATTAGTTAGATGACCCTGTTACTGAAAAAATAACGCCGTTTCGTAACGCCGTTCTTTTAAACGCCGTTATTCCAAACACTGTTGAAATATAAAGCATTTTGCTAATATGAGTCTTTGAGTTTGTTACAGAGAAGTGTTCACAGGAAGCCTCTGAAGAAACAGCAACCAAGCCCAGCCGCTGAGGAGCGACTGTAATTAACATACAGAGTTCCTGGGACATTCTGTATAGTAACGTGTGTTAATTATTGCTGCTGTATCCCCCATATAGCGGCAATGTGTGTGTAACTAGGGACCTCCCTGAACATAATAAAAAGAGAGGAAACGGAAGAGATGCCTCAGAGCGGTTGGAGGATGTAACTGGGTACATCTCTGTGCGTTCTCCTCGCGAGTGAAAAGAAAAGCTATTAACTCTCTTGTCTTTCTTCCTTGTTTGATATTTTAGGTGTCCTATTTGGCCACCTTTCTGTATGTTTCAATGGTACAGATAGCTAGCTGCTTAATAACACTGAGAAAACTACATCTGGGAGGTCCTGGGATGAAAGTGTGAGGGGTGGGCGAAAGTGCCTGGAGATCCCCCACCCTCCTCAGAGAGGTGATAGTGAAGAGAAAGGCCATCTTAAGGGTCAGGTGCTTGGCCTCAGCCGACTCCAGGGGTTCGAAGGGGGCCCCAGCCAGCGCTTCAAAACCACTGCCAGGTCCCAGTGGGAACCCTGGAATGAGTCGCGGGTCTCATCCTCCGGGCTCCATGGAGGAAGCGCACGACCAGTGGAAGCCTCCCCAAGGGTCCATCACTCAGAGGGGCGTGGAACGCTCCAATGGCAGCCACATATACCTTGAGCATCGATCGAGGCCGACGGAGAAATGGTGCTGGAGAAACTCCAGTATCATAAATACTGAGCAGGTAACTGGGTCCACTGCCCGGTCTCTACACCAGGCGGCAAACATATTCCACTTCAGGCTGTACATCCTCATCTCTCTACAGAGGGACCTGCCAGGGTGGGCCCTCTAGGGGTGATATTATATCCAGTTTATTGTCCAGAGGCACTCCCAGGTATTTGTGATCATCCACAATGTCCACATTAACCCCCTGGATGGGGTCTTTGAGCTGCAGATGGTTCTGCTCGCACCATGTGACAAAGTCCCCAACCACAGCAGCTCTGTACTCAGCCTCGTCACCCTGCTGATACATCCAACCACAACAGTCATCAGAAAACGTCTGTAGATGGCAGGACTCTGTGGTAGTTGAAGTCTGTGGTATAGATGGTGAAGAGGAAGGAAGAGAGGACCGTCCCGTGCGGGGCCCCGGTGTATTTATCAAGAATACCTAAAAACACATTTGTCATTGATGGGCCAGATACTGCCATAGTGGTGACACAGCACAAAGCATTTCATTTAAAACATTCATTTATGGATTTTGGGAATTGGAGATTTTGTTATTCTGTTTCTCTAAAAGAACACTGAGCAGAAAACGTGTCACTGATACTTCTCTTGTCTTCATTTGCTTATTTGGCATTAAAGTAATCCACAAGTTAGTAAAAGTAACAGGTTACATTACTTTTATTTTGTGGTACTTGTATTACAGGATGATGGTGAACATGTCACAGTACGTAGGACTGGCGGTCTGAGGTTATGCCAACTGATTTGTGCTGGAAATTGTACAATTCCTTCTGAAGAAATAAAGACGCTACAACAAACATTTGTCTTTGTGATATTTATTAAAGTAAGAATAACAGAGTGATTCAGCTGAAGGGCAGAGCTCAGACACCAGAGAGCTGTTAGAGAGTCTGACCCAGAGAAACAGAGAAGACATTTAATGTTAGAGAATAATTGTGGAGTCTAACAGAAAAGCCTTTCTCAGCCTTGAGCCACAGTGGAAACTCCTTTCTCACAGGAAAGCATGAAACAAAACAATCTCACAGAAGGTCATTATATCAAAACACTGGGACACTCAGTGGAAATTATGACACCACGTAAGACGAGCAAAGAACAAAAGGTAATGACAGGATTTTTAAAAGTACATACAGGTAAAATATATTTGTTTCTATTACAGTCCCCCCTTTGGCCGTCCCATGGTCACATTAAGTTTATAACAAGCTGTCAGTTCATCAGTGAATGCTCTCATTCACTCAAAACAATGTATTTACAAAGACAAGTCCAACACATGCTTCACGACAGCGACATACAGCCGCTGTAAAGGCTTTTTAAAAAAATCACATCTGTTTGTTCCTGCTTTCTTTCTCTCCAGCAGCCTTCCTCTGTTCTTGCTGTAGATGCGTCCACAGAGCCAACTACAGTGTCACAGAGCAACGGCATGGGTTGGTGCAGGAGCCACGTTGAGAGCTTCAGTCTGCTTCAAAGCAGAGCTTCTTGAAGAATCAAAGAGAATCGGCACCGAGACTATTTGCATCGACTAGATTTATATTTGCTCTCAGTCTGAACAAAACCACATTCAGTAATAGAAGTAAAAACGGTGATGTAAAATACAGATTTAATGTAAATATGTGCAACTACAGCTCAATAACAAGAATATATGTATGAAACACACAAACAATATTTCAGCAAGTGTGGAGCTTCATTCTTCACGTTAGAGAACACATCTGTAATAAATGAGTGAACTAGAGCCTCACATAACACGTCTTTGTTGGAGCTTTTGACCACATCCCACAGCCTTCTTAAAGAGTCACTAAACCCCCAAACCTCTTATTTCAGCTCATAACCAATGTGTATTTAGTAGTGTTGTTGATGAATTCAGGTACAAATCTAGACACTTTACTGTAAACGGTTTGAATTCTACATATAGTGATATAAAGATGCAGTGACTGCCCTCTACTGGTTAAAACCTGCCTACTCCAATTTAATTTTGCGAGCTCAGCTCTGTGAAAAATGTCAAAATGATCAGAATCAGCTTTATTTGCCAGATATGTGTACACATGTGAGGAATTTGACTCAGGATTGTACAATGCTCACTGTGCTTACTTTAGATGCTTTGTGTTTGCATTTGTGTCTCCTTTTGCTATTAGATTTACCACACTGTTCACACCAGTAAGGTTTCTCTCCAGTGTGAACACGTTGGTGTCTTTTTAGGGTACCTGATCGAGCGAAAGTTTTTCCACACTGCTCACACCAGTATGGTTTCTCTCCAGTGTGAACACGTTGGTGCTCTTTTAGGTGACCTGATTGAGCGAAGGTTTTTCCACACTGTTCACACCAGTACGGTTTCTCTCCAGTGTGAACACGTTGGTGGATTTTTAGGGCACCTGATGAGGTGAAAACCTTCCCACACTGTTCACACCAGTGAGGTTTCTCTCCAGTGTGAACACGTTGGTGCTCTTTTAGGGTACCTGATTGAGCGAAAGTTTTTCCACACTGTTCACACCAGTACGGTTTCTCTCCAGTGTGAACACGTTGGTGGATTTTTAGGGCACCTGATGAGGTGAAAACCTTCCCACACTGTTCACACCAGTGAGGTTTCTCTCCAGTGTGAACACGTTGGTGCTCTTTTAGGTGATCTGACCGAGTGAAACTTTTTCCACACTGTTCACACCTGTGAGGTTTCTCTCCAGTGTGAACACGTTGGTGGATTTTTAGGGCACCTGATCGAGCGAAGGCTTTCCCACACTGGTCACGACTATACAGTTCCTTTCCAGTGTGAACTCTCTGATGAATCTTCAAATATCCAGATGTTGTGAAGGATTTGTCACAGTGCTGACAGCGGTGACATTTGAGTCCAGCTCTTCTTCTTCTTCTCTATATCAAAAGAGAGAAACAAAGTAAGTGAGATGTCATAGTTGAGCAAGCCATCTAAAACCATAAATGAAATCAGAGCACATCCTTGAAATCATCTACTTATGCACCACATAGTGAGTATGTACTGGCTATTATAAACTCTTGAATAAAATCTTAAGACCGGGGGAAACATTACAAGTATTCCCATTTTTTGCTAGTGGATCATAACCGGGTTGTAAGTACTGCTTCAAAATGCCAAAAGAAGAAACAGGAGAGTAGGCAATTTATTGAAAACTGCATTTTAACTCAAACATGCTGTTCATCAGATGATCGCAGACAGTGTGAATGCCTAAATTAACAGACGTAGTCTATAATAATGCTTGGATAAAAAGTGTTCTTATGAGCTCAGGGTATATGCAGGAATCTTGAAGTAAAATTCAATACCTTTTTAAGACCTTTTCAAGGTCTTAAAAACTGTGAGCCAACTGTGAGCCAACCGATCAAATCAGCCACACACCTTTTAAAAGGGACATTTGAGTTTCTAAAAGGAATTTAAATATATTTATAACATGTTGATTGCCTATATGTCATCAGGTTGTAACGCCACCTAAAAATTGAAGCATTCACCAAATTTCTCAGTTGCCTATAACAGCTTGTATGAGCCAACAGTTTTCTTTTTGTAAGACAGCTGCAAAAAGCTATGACGTTTATGTACACAACATTACAGCAAATCATGTGAAACACAGTGTAAGTTCACAGTGTACAGTTGGTTTAAACTAGACAATGTGAGCTTGCCTGCAATGATTTGTGTGACAACTTCAATCGACCACTTGATCAATACAACAAAATTCAAAACAGACCAGGAGGGAACAAAGATGAAGAGAATAAACTGAGTGATGAATAACGTAAGTAGTGAAGGCGGTGCAGCACAGACACAACCTGGAGGAGGAACTAGTCTAAGTGACTGGATTAGTATAATAATAGAACATTAAATTAAAAGTATAACGTTAATTTTGGCATTAAATTCTTTGTTTTGTTCATTCAATATAATTTCATATAATAGAAATTCCAGCTGTTTTGGGTTGTTTTTTATTCATGAACTTTGTGCAGAAAGACGCTCGAGGCTCCCTGAGAGTCTCTAACCTTCATTTCAGGCTGCTGACTCGTCAATAATCAGAAGAGTTTCTGCAGAACATTGAGTTCAACATTTATAAAGTTTGTTGCATTTTTTTAATCCCGCTCCATCCAGGCTGTGATTGGTCAGTTCACAGTGAGGCTGACGAGAGCGTCGTCTTTATGAGAAGTTCAACGTGTTTCAATAAAAGTCAGAGATTTAGCTAAATAGCCAGCTAACGTTAGCCAAACCCAGGCGCTGCTTGAATTCTCTCTGTTTCCTTCTGTCTCACAGATTCAGCTGCTGGCGGCGCGTCTCGCTCTTGTTTTTCGGGAACGGGGCTGTTCAAGTGGCGACAGAGCGACCGGTCAACCGGGTTAATCCCGTTACCACAGATCTATTTTTTGGGGCGTTTAAGAGAGAAACAGGCGCTTAGTGGAACCCTGCGCCAGACGTTACAGAGACGAATCACAGTCGCTGCTCTCTGCCTGTCGAGCGTTTTTGGCTGTGCGCTAGAAATAAAAACGTTCACCGACACTTTTAGCAGACTAACTTTGGGGCAAACAGGATTTTCACACTAAAAAAAATCTTCAAGATTTAATACCTTGTAAAATGGCGATTAAGACTTTTTAATACTTTTTAATGGCCTTAATTTATCACCTTTCAAGACCCCGCGGACACCCTGGAGCTGCAGAAAATATCAGCCTTAGTCTTTCAGCTCAGCTGTGTGTCGGCATTTCCACATTAAAAGACTCGGGTCGTTCTCCCTCACTTTAAAAAAACTTGTCGCCACTTCAAAAATGAGATTCATTTATTTAACACACTCAAAAGTGTTTCAAACATTGTTCTAAATTAACTTCTTTAAGCAATGGACCGGAAAAATCCCTTCATGCCATAAAATGAGCGCAAATAATGTTTGGAAGACTGAATCATAACTCCATAATATGTCTGGCAAAAATACAATAATTTCAACCACCGGCCTACAATGGGAAAAGGCTGAATCTGGTAGAATACAGTAAAAATGTCAACTATAACTACTTTTCTTCTAAATGAAATGCTTTTATTACAGAATGCATGATTTTAAAATGTCATGGCAGCGAGATCAAAAAGTGTGGTTTGAATGGAAGTCTATGAGGCCTTTTTTGTCACAAAGGTGTCCAGTGGGAGTATTTTGCAAATGACTCAAATAATTCAACTGGCATCATAGTAATGTATCTTCTTGCGACAAAATTAAACTGAATGCAGCATTGTAGACAATATTTTGTCCTTGTAATCCATGTTTCCATTGCATGGATAGTCTTTGGATATTGCTGGAAATTGTTCTGAGTCCCTCTCCTTAAAGGGTAAATTATTGTATATGTATATGTATATGTAATGTATGTATTATATATAATATGCATTTAAACAGCACTTTTCATACACAAAAAGCCATAACAGTAGCCTACTGGTCTAACAGGAATGTTTTGTTTTGTGTAATGTAATTTAATAAATAATATAATATATAAGTTACTGAAAAGATCCTGATCCAAATAACTACTGTTACTGAAACATACTAAAACATTACATTATATACTAAACGGGACATTTTGAAAGCTTGGACTTTTCCTTTGTCTCATTTGTCTCCGATTGAATGGGCCCCTCTGGCAAAACAACTGGCCCCCTCAATTAAATTGGTCTCGAACCGCCACTGGGCAGGAAACCGGCTCTCCCCTACTCACTGTTCATTTGTGCACAATAGAAAGCCAATAGAACCGTGTTGTTGTTGTTGTTGTTGTTGTTTGTCCCATTTTGGACCAAAACAAGTTGTGATTTCATGAAAGAGATTCAAGCAGTCTGTCGCAAAACAAGCAGCAGTGAAGGTTAAGAAGAAATCCTCCTCACAGATCATTCAGACGGATCATTGTTTGTTCCGCGCGCTCCGCCATGACACAAGCTGCACCGCGCACGCGCAGCGCGGGAAAATGCCGACAGTCACAGAACAAAGAGAAACGCTCGTGAGTTTTCTTTCAGCTTCCTCTCTTCAAGATGAAAACAGGAATCACGGAGACACTTTGGAAATCAAACCACGTCAACACAAACCCTGGAGCGGGTTTTCAGGGTCTGATCTCTAACAACAGAATGAACGGATGATACACGGACCCTCGAGACTCTTCCTCGTGTCTTTAGTCTCGTGATGAAGTCATGAACACTGACCTGAACATCGGTGCTATCAGAGCACGAGGCTGCTGTTTGGCTCCTCTGGTCCGGGTTCTGGTTCTCCATCGTCCTGCAGGTCTCCGCTGTGACTGGTGGACTCTGTTGTCCTGGACTATGTCTGGATTCTGTCCTCGGAGGTCTTCCGGCTGAGATACGGGAGCGCTGCGGGATCCCGCGGAGTGTTCTCGCGGCGCCTCGCCCCGCCCCCTAGTTACCGTCGCTAAGGCCGTGTAGACCCTAGTTACCGTCGCTAAGGCCGTGTAGAAACGGAGTGTTTTTCTTTTTAATATATTTGTGGTGCATGTATAATTAAAAAGAGAAAGACACAAATACCTTTAGTGTACATAAACAACGCTGGCTAAAGTCGCCAAGTATCTATTTCTGGTTTAAAAGCTACATATAGTTTGACATCGTACACAGATAAACCTCCTGTGTGACAACACTTTATTACTGTAATTGGTGCTGTTATGCCATTACTGATTTTACCAAAAGTAAAACAGTCCTGTATGTTTTACTTTCCTCCTTAACTAACGTTATGTGCGCGGGAGCGAGTGAGAGAGATTATTGTTATTATTTAATCTCCTGCACATTAGCGGAGAATAAGATGATCCAGCTGCAGCTCTGTGTCTGTCCTCTCTGCTCCGCCTGAAGCTGTGAGCTGCACTTTATCAGAGGCGCTGAAACTAACGTGTGGACTTATGGTGAGGTTAATCAGCTGACAGGCAGAGGAGGCATTATGTTTCATTTCAGAATGAAATGCGCTCTAGGAATCTCTCTTAATGTAAAGTTTTGTGTAGGCTATTGCCTTCCTGGCTCTGGTGATTTCAGAGCTGGCTCATAGGAGGCGGTTTATTAAGAGACCAGTCAGTCACTCACAGTCCACATCAGTCACGATAAAATGTGGCCTATTTAAATGTTGAGGGAGGAAAAAAGTTGCTCGAAAAAGTTGCCGGAGCAGAAAAGAGCCTCAATATTACAGACTTTTCTTTTGTGCTGCTGTTACTTCTAGCTGAAGGGCAGATACATCTAATGTGCTTTTAATTTCGACACATTTTCCATTCATACCTTTTATAACTGAACCAGTCTGTAATCTGCATTTTGCTTCATTATGAAATGAGCTCATCCAGGCTGTGTGAGCGCAGTTACACAGTAAAGTGCTGGTCGGGCTCTTGTCACGCAGAGCTGGGCAGATGGAAGAATTTAGAAAATCAGGCAAATATCTTTTCAGTTTAAGGCTTTATGTTCTACTAATACAACTGAAACCCAGTGAGCCACACCATGGACCTGGTGACCGTGTTGGAAAGCAGCCTGAGTCGCTCTTTGACACGGCAAGTGAAACACTTTCACTTTCCATTAACGGCGCATTAAAAGCGTCTTTAGTCTCTGCAGAGCAAATGAAGGCTACACACTGTAAGATCTGTGTCAGATAATCACTGCATTGACTGAGATATATTAAAAGTGTCCTGTTGTTGATCAGAGCGTCGCTTTGGACATCAGCCTGTTTCTTTTCTTTGATACACATCGGTTACTGTTTGTTTTATAGCGATGTCCGACGGTGAGTCCATAAACTGAATGTCGCTCATCAGAGAGAGAGGATGGTGGATAAAATAGTTCTGTTGGGTTTTACGCATGACGCACAGCTTCCTGTTTAGCTGCTAAAACAATGAGCTCCGTGTTACTGCCACAATAAGTCTTTGCGTTGTGAAGATTATTTAGATGCTTCATGAATAATCAGATTGTTTTGGCAGCCTGTGCTTCTGCTAAGCAAGCGATTTAATTGGCTACATCTCCATAATAAAAGGCACAGGTACCAAAAGTTGGCTGGGCAGCAAAAGTGATATGTTAAAGTGATCTTATAAACACCTTCATGGAGATTTAAAAAGGAAAATAATTGTAGAAACAGCTAAATTACAGATAATCAGCTTCTTCACTACATTTGCAGGAATATTTTTATGGGCTACTTAAAAAATAAACTCATCAAGTTGCCTAGTCTGATGCAATAGACAGTCCATTTCTACTCTGATAGGCTATCTTGACCTTTCCTCCTGTGGACCCTTAGGAGCTGTGATCCTGCACAACAAAACATCACCACGCATGGAACGCTGCAATGGCAGCCACATAAACCTTGAGCATCGATGGAGAGAGGCAGACGGACAACTGGTGCTGGAGAAACTCCAGTATCATAAATACCGAGCAGGTAACCTGGTCCACCACCCGGTCTCTACACCAGGCGGCAAACACATTCCACTTCAGGCTGTACATCCTCGTCTCTCTACAGAGGGACCTGCCAGGGTGGGCCCTCTAGGGGCGATATTATAGCCGAGAACCACAATTGGGCCAAAAACAGGGCTACAAACACTAGGCTGACACGGTCCTGACGGACCCACTCCAGAACCCCCGGGGGCAGAGCAACTGGGGGAAGAGCATACAGATGCAGCCTCGACCACGTCTGCACCATGGGGGAGGGAGGGAGAACCACAGTGGACAGTGTGTAGTCTCTCAAGATGCAAACAAGTCCACGTCTACGGGGCCAATCCTTTTGCATAATAACTCCACCACCTCAGGGTGGAGTCTCCATTCCCCGGGCCTCAGCCCCTGTCTCGACAGCAGGTCTTCTCCCTGATTCTGGGTCCCAGGGACTTACATCGCTCTGAGGGACAGCAGCCTCTGCTGGGACCACAGGAGGATCTGATGTGCCAGTTCAAACAGGCCAGTAGGAGAGAGGGGCGCATCCAGGAGAAAAGCCTTCTCCTTCCCCTGGATGCCTGCTTTTAGAGGTTGAGCCACAGATGGCACTCCGTAGCCACCAATGTTGCCATGGAGCAGCCAATGGAGCAGCAACCTCCCTGTTGGTCACAGTCTTTAAGAAGATCGGCCTGGTACGCCTGCAAGATGGCCATAGTGTGCAGGCTTGCACCAACTCGACCCGCTGCCATGTAGGCCTTGCCCACAAAAGCAGATGTCGTCCGACACGGCTTGGAGGGGAGCGCCGGCGTCTGGAGGGATGAAGCGAGGGTGGGAGAAAGATAGCTCCTGAGCGCTTCCTGCAGCCGAGGCATCATTCCATAGCCGTGCTGCTTAGTTTCTGTCACGCTGCTGCAGTCCAGCAGAGGGGACGCAGTCAGCCGCAGTCAGCCTTTTTCCCTTTTTTCCCCCTTAGCAAAAATGGCAAGGACTGGCCCGGCTCCCGGAAGTCACACTCCATGATGCTAAGCACGTCTAGCTCCTCAGAATCACACTGTGCAAGCCTCTCCGGACTCATACCTCGGGTGCGAGAAGCCGAGAACGGGCTCCCGAACGGGAAAGAGAGGAGGCGGAGTCAGCAGACGAGGACCTGGAAAAGGTCTCAGCTGAGGCCTTTGGGAGCCACGGGGAGAGCGAATCCGACGGTCCTCCAAAAGGAGAGCCTCAGCCCCCTGAGGCCTCGCCATGGTCGCAGGCAGCCCTCTCAAAAGCTGCCTGGCCGTTCGACATCCCCAGTTACAGTTACTCACTATAATGCTCACCAGGTTTCACACATAAATTGGCCTACATTACTAACGTGAACAACAGGCTGTACGATATTTATTCTACTTAACTAACACAATCCTGTATATTAGACTAATAAGTTAATAAAAAGAAAATAAAAAGTATACAGCTCCACAGGTTTGTTTTGGGAGAGTTTTGTTTTGACACAGAAGGGGTAACAGTGGATGCTGACGGAGATTTTAACAGTGATAGTACCACTGAAAGAGCAGCTAGAAGGCAGGTAACTGCAAACTAGGGGGGCCCACAAACTCAGTGATTAGCTGTTCATGGAAGCAGTGCTAGCTTACTCTTGGATGTAAACACAAGTCAGATCCTTATTGTCTTTGAAGTTTGTCTCAAATGATGCACAAGACTTCAAGAATATTTCCATTTGATTGAACGGTGCAGCTATAAAAACAGTTTGGTTTGAATATCTCACTCAGTGTTAACATCGTGTTGCTGAACTTCACTGAAGAGCTGGAACAAGTTGAACACAAATATGAGATGCTGTCAGACGAGTGTTTGTTTCTTCAGCTTCAAAGTCATTAAGGTGAAATGTAAAATCAGTGTTTCTGGTGTTAAAATCAGTGAATAAGAACTATTGACAACTAGACGGACAGCAAACATTATTGAAGTTCCAGCAGCTGCTGGAAGTCTGGGAGACATCCTGTCCAAACCATGGCCTAAACACAGAACCAGGACTCTGCAGTGGACTGTGGGCCGTCACACATTGGTTCATGTGTCTGTAGGTGCGTTCGAGATGACGCCGGCTGACTTTCGCCAACTTCATAGTCTAGCTATAATGTGAGCTGCAGGTAACTGCTTTTGTGAAGGAAGCGCCATTGCATGGTGACACCCTGCAACTGAATGAAAGCGGCTTGAATGGGCGTCTTTGCTGAAAGGCCTAAAGCAAGAAGAAGAGAAAATTTGTGCACACGGCTGAGTCAGAATTTGGGCACAAGAGAACATTAAGCCCTGTTACTGTGACTCTCCATTTTTCCACAGTGTAAACTAAAAATTACATTTATTAGTTCACTTCTGCATTAAGGAACATTTTAAAATGTCAGTCTCAGCTACTGGGTTTAACTAATGAGGTCATATTTTCTTACTGGTGTGAAATAATTCATGATAATGAGACTTTGGAATAAAGTCTTTCAGGGTAAGTCTGTTGTAATTGGTCTGAGAAAACCTACAAAAAATTACAAAATGACTCCAAGTCTCAAGTCTAAATATCTGATTCAGTCAGACTTTCACAAGAACAAAGGTTTGTTCAGCCTGAACACAAATGTGCTCTGTAGTGTTTTTGTAGTCCCTGTTTATTCAGCGCCTCTTCCTCCTCTCTACACACTGGATCAAAGCACAGCAGTTAAACCCAGAGGCCTCCAGTGGACCTGGTTCAGGCCTCTGAACCATTTGGACTCTGATCATTAACATTACTATAAATATCTGTACCATTTTACATTCAGTCTATAGCACCATTACCTTTACTGTCTGTACCTTTATGTGTATACTGTGTAGGTTGCCTCCCTCTGCTCTCTCTCTCTCTCCCTCACCCCCAACCGGTCGAGGCAGATGGCCGCCCACCCTGAGCCATGGTTCTGCTCGAGGTTTCTGCCTCTTAAAAGGAAGTTTTTCCTTGCCTGTGTCGCCTAGTGCTGCTCTTGGTGGGAATTGTTGGGCTTCTGTAAATAACTTCAGAGTACGGTCTAGACCTGCTCTTTATGAAAAGCGCTGCGAGATAACTGTTGTTGTGATTTGGCGCTATATAAATAAAATTGAATTGAACTTTGCCCTGTCTTCCAGTGTTGACATTTGGAGCAGGTATAAACAGATGTCTTTTCATCTAGTTTGTTAAAAAATATATTTTCTCCATATTTCAGTTCTGGCCCGTGGGCTGCCTATTTCCGACCGCTGCAGAACAGGGCTTGAGTGTTCTTGGCCCAATCCAGTTTATTGTCCAGGGGCACTCCCAGGTATTTGTGATCCTCCATAATGTCCACATTAACCCCCTGGATGGGGTCTTTGAGCTGTAGATGGTTTTGCCCGCACCATGTGACCAATTCCCCAACCACAGCAGCTCTGTACTCAGCCTTGTCACCCTGCTGATACATCCAACCACAACAGTCATCAGAAAACGTCTGTAGATGGCAGGACTCTGTGGTAGTTGAAGTCCGTGGTATAGATGGTGAAGAGGAAGGAAGAGAGGACCGTCCCGTACGGGGCCCCGGTGTATTTATCAAGAATACCTAAAAAACACATTTGTCATTGATGGTCCAGATACTGCCATAGTGGTGACACAGCACAAAGCATTTCATTTAAAACATTCATTTATGGATTTTGGGAATTGGAGATTTTGTTATTCTGTTTCTCTAAAAGAACACTGAGCAGACAACGTGTCACTGATATTTCTGGTGTCTTCATTTGCATATTTGGCATTAAAGTAATCCACAAGTTAGTAAAAGTAACAGGTTACATTACTTTTATTTTGTGGTACTTGGATTACAGGATGATGGTTAACATGTCACAGTACGTAGGACTGGCGGTCTGAGGTTATGCCAACTGATTTGTGCTGGAAATTGTACATTTCCTTCTGAAGAAATAAAGACGCTGCAACAAACATTTGTCTTTGTGATATTTATTAAAGTACCCTAATAACAGAGTGATTCAGCTGAAGGGCAGAGCTCAGACACCAGAGGGCTGTTAGAGAGTCTGACCCAGAGAAACAGAGAAGACATTTAATGCTAGAGAATAATTGTGGAGTCTAACAGAAAAGCCTTTCTCAGCCTTGAGCCACAGTGGAAACTCCTTTCTCACAGGAAAGCATGAAACAAAACAATCTCACAGAAGGTCATTATATCAAAACACTGGGACACTCAGTGGAAATTATGACACCACATAAGACGAGCAGAGAACAAAAGGCAATGACAGCATTTTTAAAAGTACATACAGGTAAAATATATTTGTTTCTATTACAGTCCCTCAATGAATGCTCTCATTCACTCAGAACAATATATTTACAAAGACAACTCCAACACATGCTTCATGACAGCGACATACAGCCGCTGTAAAGGCTTAAAATTTCAATTTGTACATGTTAACGATGAGTCCTCCATGCATACCAAAGTTAGTCATGGAGTTCCACAAGGATCTGTGCTCGGACCAATCCTCTTCACTTTATATATGCTTCCTTTAGGCAATATTATCAGGAAACACTACATAAACTTTCATTGTTATGCAGATGATACTCAGTTATATCTATCGATCAAGCCAGATGAAACTCATCAGTTAGCTAAGCTTCAAATGTGTCTTCAGGATGTTAAAACCTGGATGACCTGCAATTTTCTAATGTTAAACTCAGATAAAACTGAAGTTATTGTTCTGGGGCCTACGCACCTCTGCGACACATTATCTAAAGATATAGTTTCCCGGATGGCATCGCCCTGGCCTCCAGCACCACTGTGAGAAATCTTGGAGTTATCTTTGACCAGGACATGTCGTTCAACTCTCACATTAAGCAAATTTCAAGGACCGCCTTTTTCACCTACGTAATATTGCAAAAATCAGGAACATCCTGTCTAAAAATGATGCAGAAAAACTAGTCCATGCATTTGTTACTTCTAGACTGGATTACTGCAATTCCTTATTATCAGGCTCTTCGAAAAAGTCCATTAAGACTCTTCAGCTGATCCAGAATGCTGCAGCACGTGTTCTGACAGGAACCAGTAAAAGAGATCATATCTCTCCTGTCTTAGCTTCTCTGCATTGGCTTCCTGTAAAATCCAGAATAGAATTTAAAATCCTTCTTCTCACATTCAAAGCTCTTAATGGTCAGGCACCATCTTATCTTAAAGAGCTCATAGTACCTTACTACCCCACCAGAGCACTGCGCTCCCAGAATGCAGGATTACATGTAGTTCCTAGAGTCTCCAAAAGTAGAATGGGAGCCAGAGCGTTCAGCTATCAGGCTCCTCTCCTGTGGAACCAGGTTCCAGTTTGGGTTCGGGAGGCAGACACCGTCTCTACATTTAAGAGTAGGCTTAAGAATTTCCTTTTTTGATAAAGCTTATAGTTAGGGCTGGCTCGGGTGAGTCCTGAACCATCTCTTAATTATGCTGCTATAGGCTAGACTGCCGGGGGATTTCCCATGATGCACTGAGCTCCTCTCTTCTCTCTTTCTCTCTGAGTGCAACCTCATCCCATTAATGCATGTTACTAACTCGATTTTTTCTCCCTCTCCCGTGGTCGTGTGCTTCCCCCTCCTGTCACTTCCTGCGGGTGTTGCTGGCTCTGGAGCTGTGGAGTCTGGATCTGTGGTTGGGAGTCTCCTGCAGCCCCCGTGTTCCTGCTCGACGCCCTCTGCTACAGTTGCAATTGCTATTACTAGTCCTATTACTATTATTACTGTTATTATTATCATTAACATTACTATAAATATCTGTACCATTTTTTCATTTAGTCTATAGCACCATCACCTTTGTCTGTACCTCTATGTGTATACTGTGTAGGTTGCCTCCCTCTTCGCTCTCTCTCTCTCTTTCTCTTGCTCTCTCTCTCTCCCCCTCACCCCAACCGGTCGAGGCAGATGGCCGCCCACCCTGAGCCATGGTTCTGCTCGAGGTTTCTGCCTCTTAAAAGGAAGTTTTTCCTTGCCTGTGTCGCCTAGTGCTTGCTCTTGGTGGGAATTGTTGGGCTTCTGTAAACAACTTCAGAGTATGGTGTAGACCTGCTCTTTATGAAAAGCGCTGTGAGATAACTGTTGTTGTGATTTGGCGCGCTATATAAATAAAATTGAATTGAATTAAACAATCACTGCATCTGTTTGTTCCTGCTTTCTTTCTCTCCAGCAGCCTTCCTCTGTTCTTGCTGTAGATGTGTCCACAGAGCCAACAACAGTGTCGCAGAGCAACGGCATGGGTTGGTGCAGGAGCCACGTTGAGAGCTTCAGTCTGCTTCAAAGCAGAGCTTGAAGAATCAAAGAGAATCAGCACAGAGAATATTTGCATGGACTAGATTGGAGCTTTTGACCACATCCCACAGCCTTCTTAAAGAGTCACTAAACCCTCAAACCTCTTATTTCAGCTCATAACCAATGTGTATTTAGTAGTGTTGTTGATGAATTCAGGTACAAATCTAGACACTTTACTGTAAACGATTTGAATTCTACATATAGTGATATAAAAATGCAGTGACTGCCCTCTACTGGTTAAAACCTGCCTGCTCCAATTTCATTTTGCGAGCTCGGCTCTGTGAAAAATGTCAAAATGATCAGAATCAGCTTTATTTGCCAGATATGTGTACACATACGAGGAATTTTACTCAGGATTGTACAATGCTCACTGTGCTTACTTTAGATGCTTTGTGTCATGTTTGCATTTGTGTCTCCTGTTGCTATAAGATTTACCACACTGTTTACAGAAGTATGGTTTCTCTCCAGTGTGAACACGTTGGTGCTCTTTTAGGGAACCTGATCGAGTGAAAGTTTTTCCACACTGTTCACACCAGTAAGGTTTCTCTCCGGTGTGAACACGTTGGTGGATTTTTAGGGCACCTGATCCAGTGAAAGTTTTTCCACACTGTTCACACCAGTGAGGTTTCTCTCCAGTGTGAACACGTTGGTGGATTTTTAGGGAACCTGATCGAGTGAAAGTTTTTCCACACTGTTCACACCAGTATGGCTTCTCTCCAGTGTGAACACGTTGGTGCTCTTTTAGGGTACCTAATTGAGCGAATGTTTTTCCACACTGTTCGCACCAGTATGGTTTCTCTTCAGTGTGAACACGTTGGTGTCTTTTTAGGTTACCTGATGAGGTGAAAGTTTTTCCACACTGTTCACACCAGTAAGGTTTCTCTTCAGTGTGAACACGTTGGTGCTCTTTTAGGTTACCTGAATGAGCGAAAGTTTTTCCACACTGTTCACACCAGTGAGGTTTCTCTCCAGTGTGAACACGTTGGTGCTCTTTTAGGGTACCTAAATGAGCGAATGTTTTTCCACACTGTTCGCACCAGTGAGGTTTCTCTCCAGTGTGAACACGTTGGTGCTCTTTTAGGGTACCTAAATGAGCGAATGTTTTTCCACACTGTTCACACCAGTATGGTTTCTCTTCAGTGTGAACACGTTGGTGTCTTTTTAGGTTACCTGATGAGGTGAAAGTTTTTCCACACTGTTCACACCAGTAAGGTTTCTCTCCAGTGTGAACACGTTGGTGCTCTTTTAGGTCACCTGATTGAGCGAAGGTTTTTCCACACTGTTCACAACAGTAAGGTTTCTCTCCAGTGTGAACACGTTGGTGGATTTTTAGGTGACCTGATAGAGTGAAGGTTTTCCCACACTGGTCACAACTGTAGGGTTTCTCTCCAGTGTGAACTCTCTGATGAATCTTCAAACATCCAGATGTTGCAAAGGATTCGTCACAGTGCTGACAGCGGTAATGTTTGAGTCCAGCTCTTCTTCTCCTTTTCTATATCAAAAGAGAGAAACACAGTAAGTGAGATGTCATAGTGGAGCGAGCCATCTAAAACCATAAATGACATCAGAGCACATCCTTGAAATCACCTACTTATGTACCACATAGTGAGTATGTACTGGCTATTATATAACCAGTCACACACTCAACTGCATACTAAATAAAAGCCAGAGGAGAAAGTAGCAAATTCCAATTACTCATGTTAATGTAATTATGTAGTTTTGCAATTTTACTTTTACTTAAAGAATTGTACTTTGTAGGGCTGTCAACTTTAGTCGTTTAGTCGACTAATTGGTCGATGCCGTCTTGATCGACTGACATTCTCATTGGTCGACGAGTTGCATTTTTTTTTTTTATATTTACCTATAGAAAGAAATTTTCATTGATTTACTGCTTGGTATTTATTCCTTTTATAAGCGGTTATATATTACTGTATTCTAAAAATAATTAGCCTATGTTTCATCCCCAACTTTAAATGCTTTAATTTAGGCTATTTTGAAACAGCGCCACAGTTTAGAGCATGCACATAGGACACTTGGGAACCGCACCTGTGGCTGGCTGCACTGCAGCTTCGGGCTCAGTAAATAATAGTTAGTTTTGCTGTATTCATTCAGTTAGAACGCTACTTGTTTTGTCTTTAGTCCACAAAATGTCCAAGAAATCAAAATCTTTTGTCTGGCTGCATTTTTCAAAAAAAGACGACAAGACTGTGGAGTGCAAGCTATGCGGCCTAAAGCTAACTTACAATAGCTCAACGACCAATATGGCCTATCACATAAAAGCGGTAAGCGAGATATAGCCTACACGTGTCAGACATCTTGCCATGTCTAACATATTAAAAGTTTATATATTTTATCGGTTATACTAGGCGCATCCCCTGGCCATGCCACAGGCGCCAGGAAGCACCCAGACGCAACTGGAGTTGGTCCATCCTCAGTCGGCGAAGAGAAAGGAGGACATCACTAAGGGGTTTGTGCATTACATCGCACAAGATATGAGGCCAGTCAACACAGTGGAAGGAGAGGGTTTTAAGAACATGTTTAAAATCGTCGAGCAAAGATATACTGTGCCAGCACGGGAGACTGTCATGCGTGCGCTACGTTCGCGGTTTGATGAACTTAAAGTAAATGTAAACCAGTTACTCCAATCCTTACAACTGATTTGTGGTCTTCGCTTAGAATGGAAGCAGAAATGACAGTTACGGCCCATTTTATCGATGGGACTGGAAAATGAATAGCGTTGTGTTAGAAACAAAGCAGATGGATGAAGAGCACACGGGAGAAAATGTTGCTGCGCGACTCACTCAAGTCGTTGACACTTACCACATTCCACCAGAGAAGCGGGTGTCAGTGGTAACGGACAACGCTGCCAACATGGTCCTCTCGGTGGAATTACTGAAGGGATCCGGTCAGTGGCCAGACGTGGTGTTGGTTAGGTGTGCAGGCCGCACCCTGCAGCTGTGCGTAAACACTGCCTTAAAAGAAGACCCGGTGTCCCGCACGGTGGCTGCGGGCGCCGTCTTCTTGGGCACTTCAAAAAGGCCAAAACGCCTCAAAGAGAAACAAGTGCAGCAAAAAGCTCCTGAGCACGAACTCATCCAGGATGTGGCCACGCGGTGGAACTCCACCTGCTTTATGTTGGAGCGACTGTTGGAGCAGCGCTGGCCCGTCACCGCCGTTTTACCGGAACCCAATTTTACTAAGAGGAGTGACAGCAGCACTTTGGACATGACAACAGAGCAGTGGAATATGGCTGAAGACATCACAGACGTTCTCAAGCCCTTTATTACACTGACCGAGCTGTTGTCGGAGGAGACTAACACATCCCTGTCCGCGGCCTTCCCAATGCTTGAGAATCTAAAAAAATGTCATCTTGCCGTCACAGATAACGATAGTCCAACAAAGAAGAAGATGAAACTTAAGCTTGTGCAGGAAATAGGTAGTCGATGGAAACTCAAAGACCGAGTTGTGATGACAAGCAGCCTGTACATTTTAGCTGCAGTACTGGACCCGCGCTTCAAACAGCTACCTTTCCTTCATGATGAGAAACGGGATGAGGCCTATTCTGAAGTCGTAAAACTTGCACAAAGGCTAAGCCTCTCAGGAGACAGCGCAGAGCAGACAGGGGATGATGAGGACCCGTTGGCAAAAAAACAGAAAACGGCAAAAGAGAAGGAGAGAGCAATGCTTCTTTGTGGACATGGTGCAGAGGATGACCCTGATGAGCCAAGCGCACAAAGATCCTCTTGCGACGAAATGAAAGATTATCTTCAGGACAGAAGTAAAGTGGACACTGCTGGGCCACTTGCGTGGTGGAAAAATAATGAGGAGACATATCCACGACTTGCTCGGGCAGCCAAACGCCTGCTCTGCATCCCCTCAAACTCCACTCCTGCAGAGCGCATTTTTTTCCAAAGCAGGATTTATTGTAAACAAGTCGAGGAGCTGTCTTTTACCCAAGAATGTGGACATGTTAGTGTTTTGGCCCACAACATAAAAAAGGTGGACTAGGCCTGCAGATCTGTAAGTAGCCTTAAAAAAAATAATAATCACACTGGCCCTCATTTATCATTCTTGTGTAGAAACAGGCGTATTTTTGTGCGTGAGATTATGCTTACACTGTTCTCAGCGCCTGATTTATGAAGCTGTGCGTACCTTTGAAATCCAGGTGTACGCAACATCATGGTGTTGATAAATGCGGCGGCTGAAAACGTGCGTAATTTGAATGAAACGCCCCCAATTATTCAAGCTTCAGGAGGCTGCACCCAGGACTTTACGGCAGGGACTGACGGAATACGGCAAGAAATACATGGTTTGGAGCAGGAAGTCCACAAGTTAAAACTTCAGAAACAAAATATTATGTTGTTTTGACAGATTTAAATAAAGATTAAATGTTTAGTTTCACTACTAGAGCCCCTACCCGGCATAAATGTTCAAAATATTGTGCATTTTAATATTACGAGGTTTTTCATTTGGAAACAATTTAATATTTTTTATTGATATATGATTTAAACTTAACAAAATGTTCAACGCGCTTAAAACTATACACGAGCGGTCAGATGAGCCATAAACAGTTCAGGTCCAGCCGAGAGCCAGTGCTGGAGTCAGGGGGACCACCGCACCGGAGGAGCAGGGCACGGACCGAGAGCCTCTCGCTGAGCGTTTACTTTGATGAACGGAGGACATACGGACAGATACGGGGCGGTGTACCCCCAGCGTGCAAAGCAAGGCTTCATAATGTTTTGTGGCTTTGGGAAACAGCTCTGTGCTGTCCTGGGACTATTACGCACGGACACGGGTCTGGACGCGGACGGACTTGGATCTGACCATCCGCGGTGTAACTTTTCTTTTATGTTCAGAGTGAAACATTGTCCAAACACAATGATGGCCTGCACCACGTCTGTACCACCTGTTTGTGGAGCGCGTTTTTGTTTTGAACGCTGTTGTTGTGGTGCACCAAGAGACAGATTTAGCACTAACCCCCCCCTATCAAAGTCAAGTCCCAAATAAGCTCCAAATGAAAGAATGTTGCTCTGATAAAAAGTTGCTCCATCACCTCCGGGACCGGGCTTTACGCACTGACCCAGGACTCATACATGAACAGAGATCAGCATGCCAGAGTCTGGGGACGCGGGGCCTTTAGCGGGGGTGTCGGTGCTCGCTGTGCGGTCATAATATAAAGTTTGTCTGATAATAAATGCAGGGCTTGGTGCGCGACATGTCTTTGCCCGCCTCACCTAAAGGCCGTGGGGCTGTGTCCATTTCAGCATCCAGTCTCAGTGCTTCAAGCGATGCGCTTATGCTCCTCGTTGTTTTAACATTTTTAGCTCATAGCCTTTTCATTTGAAGGTCCACATTTTATTAAAAGCAAACCCAAATAAAAGGCACCAAAGCTACAATAATATAGTCCAAATACAAATCAAAGCATGTACTGACTGCTCAACAGGCTGCATAAAGTCCGTGTTGCTCAAATATAAACACACAAATTAATGTTTCAAACGTTGTTTCTGTTACAGTGGGTCATAATATATCATGTATTTTAGTCTGTCAGTGCGTTTTGTGCTGTTAGGAAATGATTTCGCCGCAGGTGTACGCTGGAAATTTGGTGTACGCACTTTTGATAAATGAGGGCCACTGTGTTTGTAACCTGTAGTATCACCAAACGCTCACAGGATGGCAGCAAAAGACAGTGTATGAATGTCAGGCATGGCCATTAGCGTCTGCAATACAGGCCTCCGTGTCATTCATTTTCATCGGAGAATCATATGGATAGAAGCAAAATGACCGCGAGAGGGTAAGAAACAAATATTAATCGCTGTTGATAACAATAGATTTGGGATTTGGTGGAATGTTGACACATAAGCACAAAATTTGACACGTTAGTGGTAAAATGTGAAGTTTGGATGGTTGATTGTTCTGAAGCTGACGTGAGCTGGTTAGCTCAGACTATGCTATGCTCGGTATCAATGGAGAGTAGCTTCTCAAGTTTCACTCGACACCCAATAAGGGGGGGTGGAGCGATCGCATTACGTGTATTGTTGCGTTCCATTTCAACCGCCGCCTATATTTATCGAATGTTTTTAAACAAACAGTCTTTGTACAAAATACACATGGAGTAATGCTTTGATAGTGTTGAGCCATCTTCTTTTTGATAAAATAGGAAAAAAATATCACAGCATTTTATTAACCTTGTTGTGCTCCTAGAAAATCTGTTCGTCACTCTGTTTCACCAGTTCAGTATAGTTTGTTTATTTGTGTAACCATGACAACCTAGGACCAGTGTATGCTGGGAAACTAAAAGAAAACTGCCATGCAGTCATCTGCTACAGACATGTGTGAGCCCTCCTAGCTTCTCAGTTGATACCTCTTCATTCTCCCTCTTTGCTAAGGCAACGTCTGTCCGTTTTTATTGTGTAATATTAAGTTATCACTTATTTTTGAGTTTCTAAGAATGTTGTGATGGCTAATTAGTTTACGCTAGGCTAAGTTAGCTTATGTTTCATTGCTGCTAGCTCGATTGTGCTTCATTTTCTAAACTTCACAGCTACGTTAGCTAAGCGATGCTGCTTATGTTGATACTGTGTGATGTGAACATCTCATTGTACTGTTACAGTTTCACAAGATTCCCAGTAAACTTAATGGAAGTGAATCACTTGTGTCCTGGAGTTTTTTGGGAGTGTTTAACTGAATGGAATGTAGCCCATGACAAACCTTTTACAGGCAGTTATTTATAGTACTGTTCTGCTCCACCTGGAACCGGGTCGGTCGGTCCTAACAGGTTAAAGGTATTTAACAGGTAAAAAAGGACTATGTGAGCTATAATCTGTCAAAAATAACTTCTGTATGAAAGCAACTCATTTCAGGGCAGAAATAACCTTTCAGTCGATAACAAAAGGCTTCAATCATTTTCTGGCAAGTGAAATACTGCGTTTTATGGGTTGTACTGGCCATTTAAAGGTATTTTAACAGGTAAAAAAGGACTAGGTTGGTTGGTAGGCCTACACAGCAAGTACAATAATGCAGAGTCATGAGGATTCATTTTATATCTAAGTTGGCAGTAAGTCATGTTACTTAGGCTACAGCCTGTTTTCCAACTATAAACAAAGATATTAGACATAGTGTTTCATAGTGTTGGTGTTTTAATGGGAAAATCCACGTTTTAGACTGTTTCACAAAATGACAAAGTTAGAAGTAGAAACATGGGAAACACTGATGACTTCTCCTCTCGTAAGTGTACGTATGTGGTTCAATAAAAACTTTGCCATTTTACGGCTGCAGCTGTCTTTAGGTTTCACACAGGCAACTATAAACAAAGACATTAGACATAGGCCTACAAAAAATCAGTTTTCAGCTCTCCCCTACTCACTGTTCATTTGTGCACAATAGAAAGCCAATAGAACCGTGTTGTTGTTGTTGTTGTTGTTGTTGTTTGTCCCATTTTAGACCAAAACAAGTTGTGATTTCATGAAAGAGATTCAAGCAGTCTGTCGCAAAACAAGCAGCAGTGAAGGTTAACAAGAAATCCTCCTCACAGATCATTCAGACGGATCATTGTTTGTTCCGCGCGCTCCGCCATGACACAAGCTGCACCGCGCACGCGCCGCGCGGGAAAATGCCGACAGTCACAGAACAAAGCAAGAGAAACGCTCGTGAGTTTTCTTTCAGCTTCCTCTCTTCAAGATGAAAACAGGAATCACGGAGACACTTTGGAAATCAAACCACGTCAACACAAACCCTGGAGCGGGTTTTCAGGGTCTGATCTCTAACAACAGAATGAACGGATGATACACGGACCCTCGAGACTCTTCCTCGTGTCTTTAGTCTCGTGATGAAGTCATGAACACTGACCTGAACATCGGTGCTATCAGAGCACGAGGCTGCTGTTTGGCTCCTCTGGTCCGGGTTCTGGTTCTCCATCGTCCTGCAGGTCTCCGCTGTGACTGGTGGACTGTGTTGTCCTGGACTGAGACTGGATTCTGTCCTCGGAGGTCTTCCGGCTGAGATACAGGAGCGCTGCGGGATCCCGCGGAGTGTTCTCGCGGCGTCTCGCCCCGCCCCCTTAGTTACCGTCGCTAAGGCCGTGTAGAAACAATGGCTCCTTGATTTCAGCAGAAGATGAAGTTTAGTTAGTTGGTTTCCTGAAATCAGCTGATCATATTTGATGTGTATGAGGGAGTGAGCTTCACACAGAGCAGATTTTTAATGAAGCGCTTGTTGTTATCACATCAGAGGCTCATGAAAATATCCTGCTGAAGCTTTTTGGACAACAAAGACAGAAAGAACTTCCTGTGTCACATTTAATGTTGAAGACCGAATCATTAAGAATTTGTCACACAGAAATGGTGGGAGGTAGAGCAGTGGTCTGCATTAATAATGGACAGGGAACATGGATAGAGGGGTAGTACATCAGGTTTAGATATTACACTGGTATTGTTACGGTTTCAGACAGAACGGATCCAAACACAACACTCTGGTATTTTAACTGATTTATTGAGGGGAAAAGGGCTGAGGGGGCTGGAAATGGAGGAGAGATGGATGATGAGGGACCGAGGAGCTGGCGAGGCAGGGGAAGTCCAGGCGAGAGGGCCGAGGGAAACAGGAGGCTGAGGGGGGAAGGAGTGTTTTTCTTTTTAATATATTTGTGGTGCATGTATAATTAAAAGAGAAAGACACAAATACCTTTAGTGTACATAAACAACGCTGGCTAAAGTCGCCAAGTATCTATTTCTGGTTTAAAAGCTACATATAGTTTGACATCGTACACAGATAAACCTCCTGTGTGACAACACTTTATTACTGTAATTGGTGCTGTTATGCCATTACTGATTTTACCAAAAGTAAAACAGTCCTGTATGTTTTACTTTCCTCCTTAACTAACGTTATGTGCGTGGGAGCGAGTGAGAGAGATTATTGTTATTATTTAATCTCCTGCACATTAGCGGAGAATAAGATGATCCAGCTGCAGCTCTGTGTCTGTCCTCTCTGCTCCGCCTGAAGCTGTGAGCTGCACTTTATCAGAGGCTCTGAAACTAACGTGTGGACTTATGGTGAGGTTAATCAGCTGACAGGCAGAGGAGGCATTATGTTTCATTTCAAAATCTATGTTTTGCCCCCCCCCCTTTCCTAATGTAAAGTTTTGTGTAGGCTATTGCCTTCCTGGCTCTGGTGATTTCAGAGCTGGCTCATAGGAGGCGGTTTATTAAGAGACCAGTCAGTCACTCACAGTCCACATCAGTCACGATAAAATGTGGCCTATTTAAATGTTGAGGGAGGAAAAAAGTTGCTCGAAAAAGTTGCCGGAGCAGCAAAGAGCCTCAATATTACAGACTTTTCTTTTGTGCTGCTGTTACTTCTAGCTGAAGGGCAGATACATCTAATGTGCTTTTAATTTCGACACATTTTCCATTCATACCTTTTATAACTGAACCAGTCTGTAATCTGCATTTTGCTTCATTATGAAATGAGCTCATCCAGGCTGTGTGAGCGCAGTTACACAGTAAAGCGCTGGTTGGGCTCTTGTCACGCAGAGCTGGGCAGATGGAAGAATTTATAAAATCAGGCAAATATCTTTTCAGTTTAAGGCTTTATGTTCTACTAATACAACTGAAACCCAGTGAGCCACACCATGGACCTGGTGACCGTGTTGGAAAGCAGCCTGAGTCGCTCTTTGACACGGCAAGTGAAACACTTTCACTTTCCATTAACGGCGCATTAAAAGCGTCTTTAGTCTCTGCAGAGCAAATGAAGGCTACACACTGTAAGATCTGTGTCAGATAATCACTGCATTGACTGAGATATATTAAAAGTGTCCTGTTGTTGATCAGAGCATCGCTTTGGACATCAGCCTGTTTTTGTTTTATAGCGATGTCCGACGGTGAGTCCATAACCTGAATGTCACTCAGCAGAGAGAGAGAATGGTGGATAAAATAGTTCTGTTGGGTTTTACGCATGACGCACAGCTTCCTGTTTACCTGCTTCAACAATGAGCTCCGTGTTACTGCCACAATAAGTCTTTGCGTTGTGAAGATTATTTAGAGTGTTTCGGCAGCCTGTGCTTCTGCTAAGCAAGCGGTTTGGTTGGCTACATCTCCATAATAAAAGGCACAGGTACCAAAAGTTGGCTGGGCAGCAAAAGTGATATGTTAAAGTGATCTTATAAACACCTTCATGGAGATTTAAAAAGGAAAATAATTGTAGAAACAGCTAAATTACAGATAATCAGCTTCTTCACTACATTTGCAGGAATATTTTTATGGGCTACTTAAAAAAATAAACTCATCAAGTTGCCTAGTCTGATGCAATAGACAGTCCATTTTTACTCTGATAGGCTATCTTGACCTTTCCTCATGTGGACCCTTAGGGGCTGTGATCCTGCACAACAAAACATCACTACCATGGATAGTAGAGGTGCAACGGGTTGCAGAATCAGCGGTATGGATCCGTCCACACGGTGCAGCACGCAGGTGGAGTGCGGACTGATTGCAAAGTTTAAGATGATTTATCCTGTTTGACCTCTCAAATATGGCTTTATTCTGGAAATGTCAGAGAAACCAGTGAGATTCTGAAGGTGCAGAACTTTGAATATGAGCAGAAAACCTGCTGAAACACAAGAGCTGTTAAAGTCCAGGAGTTTCTAACTGAAATCAAATGATTTCATTTATTATTGATGAAGTGAAAAGGAGCCGCATGCACATTTAAAGAGGTTACCTCAGTCAGTCACACCCACTCTTCAGCAGTGATGATGTTAAAAGTTGATCTACAGGAGAAGAGAAGCGAGCTGCTCTGCATTATATTCTGTTACAGTTTTAGATTCTGAATTGTTTTATTAAACCAGAAAAAAATAGAGTGTCCTGGCCAAGGCAGGCAGGAGTACAATTGCACATTCAAGATGGGAATAAATAATCCGTCATAAAAATGTTCACAAAAACATCTGAAGGCAGAATTGCAGCCATCAGGTCATTTAAAAGCGACAGTGAAACAAAGATACAGCCCCTGTGGGCTACCTGAATTTTGTGTGTCCCTTTACATAAAAAATTTTCACAATAAATGGATGCAGAAAATGTAGAAATTGGGGCAAACAAACCCACCAGAATGCAGGAAACTACAGTAAGTGTTTAAAATTCAAAATTTCTGGGGGAGTCTCCCCAGACCCCCCGCTTCATACTGTTGCAGTTTTGTTGTAAGATTAGGCTATTTGATTTAGACACAACATTACAATTTAGCAGACATGACACAGTTAATAGTGTTTTTTTGTTGTGCCATATAAGCAGAGTATGTTTACTATTGCTTTAATGCTTGGTGGAAGGTCAATCATTTTGTGAAGATATGAAGTTTTATGGGCTGGGCTAAGCCCCCATGGTTTAAGATCCTGACAACGCCCCTGGTGCTCAGACTTTCTCCTTGTGTTTAGGGGAGTTTGGCCACAGTCACCTTTATAAAAACTAAACAAAGAACCTTTTGCGTTTGCGTCTACTAGTTGTTCTTTAGAAAATAGTACCATATCTTGTTTTGTCCAGTTTTCGACTTTTTCTTTCTTTTGGATGGCAGCAGGTTTCTATTTGGCCACCTTTCTGTATGTTTCAATGGTACAGATAGCTAGCTGCTTAATAACACTGAGAAAACTACATCTGGGAGGTCCTGGGATGAGAACGTCTCAGGTTAGGTATTTAACCCTTGTTCCCCGAGAAGGAGAACGAGACACTGCGTTGGTGACGACACTGTGGGAAAGCCTGTGGGCGTGGCAGAGCTGAATAATGAATGAAACTACTCCAATTCTAATGGTGTTGGTAGAACGGTACACTGAAAAAAGGGAGACTGGTCACCTGTTAGATTTATCAAATTATATTTAGCATATTTTACTAAAGGGTTTTATGTTCTTGAGTAAAACGTGATAGCATTGTGTGTACTACACATTATATGCAGAAAGTATGAACAGACATATTTAGCTCATGTTGGGATAAAGTTAGTCAATCAAGTGAATCTATTAGTTCTCATTTTTTCTCGCGATATTCACGCACGGGTGCAAATGCATTTCGGGAAGAAGAAAGAATAGTCCGCGCTTTTTACCACGTTCCCACTTGCAGCTTCCAGCTCAACTCGCCCTGGGTCAATTGCACCGTTGCTCAGCTCAACTCTGTAAGTATGCTTTGCTAATAACCTGCTGGTAACCGCAATGAAATAATGTGGGACTCCCATTTTCGAAGAGAGCAAAGTAAATAGCAGATTTTACAAGATGAAAGTGAGACTAATGCGGGACCGCTTTGATCTTGACCGCTCGTTAAGCACCTGCAACAAACGATGGCGTAGCTCAGAGTAACTTTACCAGTAAGAGAGAAACAGTAACGTTAGAGAGAGACAGCATGCACCGTGTAATTTACAGACAGAATACAATAATGGTTCGACGAATTAGAGGTTTGTTGCAGCAAATTGAAATTGGGCATTTTTGGAACAAGGTTTTGGTAAGTTTTATTTAGTTTTTGTCGAATTTAAATAAAGTTTGTTTTAACTATGAGCTAACAAGGTAATGTTAAAGTAATTTGAGCTAACGTTAGTCATAGTCAGTGTTTGGAATAACGGCGTTTAAAAGAACGGCGTTACGTAACGGCGTTATTTTTTCAGTAACGGGTAATCTAACTAATTACTTTTCCCGTCGTTACAAGCGCCGTTAACGTTACTGGTCGATTAAATGCGGTGCGTTACTATGTAATAAACTGTGTAATCCGAGCGCACCAGCTGGCTCACACAGCTAGTCAGGAGGTGGGTTAATAACGAGGTAATTAGTGCTTGAAGTGGACCGGTGCGCTGCGCTCTCCATATCAGGTTCTGTGGGCATAGCGTGGCTCACCTGTTCCGTTCTCTCCTGCCTGTTAAACTCTGTCGGCGGGGAGAGACGAGGGACAAGAGAAGCTCGGTGCCTTTCAACCAGCGATTATGTTGGCTAAGGCAGAGTCATGTTTCTTGGTAGCCAATCAGAGCCAGTGTTTTTACAGTTTTTACACACACACACACACACACCAGCTAAACAGAGATTCGATGAAGCAGCAGAGAGTAGGTAACGGAATAGTTACTTTCCCTGGTAACGAGTTACTTTTATTACAGAGTAACTCAGTTACTAACTCAGTTACTTTTTGGAACAAGTAGTGAGTAACTATAACTAATTACTTTTTTCAAGTAACGTTCCCAACACTGGTCATAGTTAGCCAGAGATACTTGATTTCAGAATGTGTATGGTTGTATTTTCCTGTGTGTACTGGCTAACTGGGTTTAACGTTATATAATCTAACGTCATTGGTAACTGGAGAGATTAAAAAAACAACTTTGGGGCCGGGCACGCAAACACCCAATATACTGCTTTGCCAGGAACTGCATTAATGTTTTAAGTTGGATGATACATTTTGAGTAAGTTCCACCTTTTAGAAAAGACAAAGGGTCACTTTATCTACAAAATGTGTTTTTAAATGGTTCTTAGCTGTTCATCAAACAAGAAGGAAGAGTTTGACTTGAAAGTCTTGTGATTTTAACATAGCCTACTTTTTATTTCATGGTAAAGTTAATTTATGTTGCTCTTGGTTGTTGCAGATGAACACTAAACTCACACTCCGACATGTCATATGGAGTCAGCTCTTTCAGTGTGGGCTCACATTTGTGTGGTGAGTAATGTTCACATTTTTTGCCCCACAGGGCAGGATTCTGTAGTAGGGTATTTAGTGTTTCCCACAGAATATCAGTCTAAAATGTTTTCTTGCATTTTGCAACCATTTTTTTTGAGTAAGTGCCAGTAGTTTTTACAATTTGTGCAACCTACAAATTTGACTACCTTTCATGTTTAAAAACAGGAGGGAGTCTGCAAAGGGAGATCTCCCATACCTCTTTTCCACCAAAAAAAAACTGGTTCGGAACTGGTGCTGGTTCAAAGCTGGTTCAACTTGCGAACCTTCTCAGAACCTGTTTGCTTTTTTTTTTTTGCTTTTGTGGAAAAGGGGCTCCGGAGGACTGACGGCCGTTTTGGCCTGCCGTTAAATAATAACTTGCCGTTAAATAATAACTTGGTTTCTCTGCCAAATATACGTTGGCGACCGTTAATAAGTCGTTGTTGAGAACTGCCACGTAGGTGGCCACAAGTTTCAGCGTTGGTTCATCTAAAGCCTTTTCAGATGGGGTGCGAGGCTCCATTTGCAGACTGATTTGGATTTGCAGGGTCTCACTGCACTACTTATGTGAGCAGACAGTCCTTGTTAAAATAACCTCATCCATCCATCCATCTTCAACCGCTTATCCGGAGTCGGGTCGGCGGGGCAGCAGCTCCAGCAGGGGACCCCAAACTTCCCTTTCCCGAGCCACATTAGCCAGCTCCGACTTGGGGGATCCCGAGGCGTTCCCAGGCCAGCGTGGAGATATAATCTCTCCACCTTGTCCTGGGTCTTCCCGAGGCCTCCTCCCAGCTGGGCGTGCCTGGAACACCTCCCTAGGGAGGCGCCCAGGAGGCATCCTTACCAGATGCCCAAACCACCTCAACTGGCTCCTTTCAACGCAAAGGAGCAGCGGCTCTACTCTGAGCTCCCCGCGAATGGCCGAACTTCTCACCCTATCTCTAAGGGAGACACCAGCCACTCGCCTGAGGAAACCCATTTCGGCCGCTTGTACCCGCGATCTCGTTCTTTCGGTCATGACCCAGCTTTCATGACCATAGGTGAGGGTAGGAACAAAAATTGACCGGTAGATCGAGAGCTTTGCCTTTCGGCTCAGCTCTCTTTTCCTCACTAACGGTACGGTAAAGCGAAGTGCAATACCGCCCCGCTGCTCGATTCTCCGGCCAATCTCCTGCTCCAGTCTCCCTCACTTCGTGAACAAGACCCCGAGGTACTTGAACTCCTTCACTTGGGGCAAGGACTCATTCCCTACCTGGAGTTGGCACTCCATCGGTTTCCTGCTGAGAACCATGGCCACAGATTTAGAGGTGCTAATCCTCATCCCAGCCGCTTCGCACTCAGCTGCGAATCGATCCAGTGAGAGCTGAAGGCTACGGACCGATGATGCCATCAGGACCACATCATCCGCAAAAAGCAGTGACGAGATCCCAAGCCCACCGAACCGCAGCCCCTCCTCGCCACGGCTACGCCTCGATATCCTGTCCATGAATATCACAAACAGGATTGGTGACAAAGCGCAGCCCTGGCGAAGGCCAACCCTCACCTGGAAAGAGTCCGACTTACTGCTGAGTACTCGGACACAGCAGGATTGGATAGCCCTAAGAAGGGCCCCCCTCACCCCATACTCCCGCAGCACCTCCCACAGTGTCTCCCGGGGGACCCGGTCATATGCCTTCTCCAGATCCACAAAGCACATGTAGACCGGATGGGCATACTCCCAAGCCCACTCCAGGATCCTTGCGAGAGTAAAGAGCTGGTCAGTTGTTCCACGACCAGGACGAAAACCGCATTGTTCCTCTTCGATCTGAGGTTCGACAATCGGCCGAACCCTCCGTTCCAGCACCCTGGCGTAGACTTTACCAGGGAGGCTGAGAAGTGTGATACCCCTGTAATTGGCACACACTCTCTGGTCCCCCTTTTTGAACAGGGGAACCACCACCCGGTCCGCCACTCCTTGGGCACTGTACCCGACTTCCACGCAATGTTGAAGAGACGTGTCATCCAAGACAGCCCCTCCACATCCAAAGCTTTTAGCATCTCCGGGCGGATCTCATCAATCCCTGGGGCTTTGCCACTGTGGAGTTGTTTAACTACCTCAGTGACCTCCTCCAGGGAAATTGACGAGAAACCCCATCAGCCTCCAGCTCTGCCTCTACTAGAGAGGGCGTGTCAGCCGGATTTAGGAGTTCCTCAAAGTGTTCCTTCCACCGCCCAATTACCTCCCCAGTTGAGGTCAACAGGGTCCCATCCTTACTGTTCACAGCTTGGGCGGTTCCCGCTTCCCCTCCTGAGATGGCGGACAGTTTTCCAGAAACACTTTGGTGCCGACCGAAAGTCCTTCTCCATGTCTTCTCGAACTTCTCCCACACCCGCTGCTTTGCTTCTGCCACAGCAGAGGCTGCAGTCCTTCGGGCCTGTCGGTACCTTGCAACCGCCTCCGGAGTCCTCCGAGACAACAAATCCTGGAAGGCCTCCTTCTTCAGTCGGACGGCTTCCCTGACCATCGGTGTCCACCACGGTGTTCGAGGGTTACCACCCCTTGAGGCACCTAAGACCTTGAGACCACAGCTTTCCACTGCAGCTTCAGCAATAGAGGCTTTGAACATTGCCCACTCATGTTCAATGTCCCCAACCTCCACAGGGATGCCAGAAAAGCTCCGCCCGGAGGTTTGAGTTGAAGATCTCACGGACAGGGGCCTCCACCAGACGTTCCCAGTTCACCCGCACTACCCGTTTGGGCTTACCAGGTCTGTCCAGAGTCTTCCCCAACCCCCTGACCCAACTCACAACCAGATGGTGATCAGTTGACAGCTCCGCCCTCTCTTCACCCGAGTGTCGAAACATGCGGCCTCAAATCAGATGAAACGATTACAAAATCGATCATCGATCTTTGGCCTAGGGTGCTCTGGTACCATGTACACTTATGAGCCTCCTTATGCTCGAACATGGTGTTTGTTATTGACAATCCATGACTAGCACAGAAGTCCAACAACAAACCCCCACTCAGGTTCAGATCAGGGGGGCCGTTCCTCCCAATCACGCCTTTCCAGGTAACTCCGTCATTGCCCACATGTGCGTTGAATTCACCCAGCAGAACTATGGAGTCCCCTACTGGAGCCCCATACAGGACTCCATTCAGGATCTCCAAGAAGGCCGAATACTCCGAACTGCTGTTTGGTGCATACGCACAAACAACAGTCAGAGTTTTCCCCCCCGCTACCCGAAGGCGTAGGGAGGCGACCCTCGTTCACCGGAGTAAACTCCAGCGTGGCGGCTCAGCCGGGGACTTGTGAGTATCCCCACACCCGCCTGGCCTCACACCTTGAGCAACTCCAGAAAGAATAATGTCCATCCCCTATCGAGGAGCACGGTTCCAGAGCCAAGACTGTGCGTGGAGGTCAGCCCCACCAGATCTAATTGGTAGCGCTCCATCTCCCGCACAAGTTCCGGCTCCTTCCCCCACAGAGAGGTGACGTTCCACGTCCCCAGAGCCAGCCTCTGCCGTCCGGGTCTGGTCCGTCGAGGCCCCTGACCTTCACCGCCACCCAAGTGACAGCGCACCCGACCCCTGCGGATCTTCCGATGGATGGTGGGTCCAAGGGATGGTTAAAATAACCTACCTTTTGTAAATGGCCAGTACAACCTATATTATGCAGTTTGCACTTGACAAAAGGTGTCTCTAGTTACTGACTGAATCATTCAATTATGAGAGGTATATTTGATGAATTATGGCTCACCATATGGCCCACAATATAAATTGTTGTAAAAGATATTTAAATAAAAATATAATTCTGCGGGCTTCATTATAGACATAGTGATTGGACAATACTGTGACTACCAAATGGTGATTGGCCATGAAAATCCTGATAGGAGTACCCCTAGCATGTTTAGTTGTTGTTGTTGTTTGATATTTCAGAATTTGACAGCATGTTTATTTTTAATTAGAAATACTTATATTTGTGATAAATTTCTTTGATTTATCCTTATTTATTTTCTTTTTTCTTTTCTTTTTCAGTGACGAGAGAAAAAATGCTGTGAATGTGGCGTTGTAAAGCCTGCCCCTCAGATTTACCAAGTAGGTCCCATGTATTAAAGCATTATCGGGTAAAACATAGTTTTTATGGGAATAATAATAGATTTCCATGTCCATATGTAACCTGCCCGTGCACTTTTAGAACATGGAATGCACTTTTAATTCATTTGAATAGATTCCATGTGGCTGAAACCTCTCATCAAACAGAGAGCTGTATATTTAGCTGCCATTTATGTCTTTGTGAGGATCTTGTCTCTGAAAGGGATTACTGGGTTCACATTAATGCACACCTGAAGAAAAATGAGGTTGTAAATTGCATGTTTTTGGGTTGCAACTTTCAAACGAATATCTATGGAACATTTAAATCCCACAAGAGCAGAACACACAATTCCTATTCATTAACAGATTTTAAACCAGGCATTGTGACATCTACCTCTTTTGTTTCCTTGAATGCAGCTGAAAATACTTTAAACAATGATGTAGTTGAGGTATACTTGGATGCACAACCAGATTCTAGTGTAGATGCCCCAAAAGACCTTCCAAATGCAATTGAACACACTTTTGCAGCAGCTCTCTTAAAGTTAGAACATTTTACTCATGTACCAAGCACAGCAATCAGCGATTTTTTGTCTGAGCTTAACCACTTAACTAGCTCTCTCTCAAGTTCCCACACTGATGGTGTTCTAGTCGATATTTTTCAGAAGCACAACCTTCAGGTTGACAGAGATGTCATAGAGGAAATAACCACTGCTTTATGCACAGGGAATCCTATAAATAAAGCCATAGCTAAGGGTGGGTCTTTGAGTTCTGCATATCAACGTAAACAGTATTATAAGACAAACTTTAATGTAATAGAACCAGTTGAATATATTTTGGATGCTACAAAGAACAAAACCTTTCAGTATGTCCCCATTCTTGAATCACTACAAGTGCTTTTAAATGGGAAAGATATTTTGGAGAAAATAGTTTGTAATCACAAAACAGAAGCGGACACTTCAGGTGAAATTGTGTACAGGTCTTTCAGGGACGGTCTGCATTTTAAGCAAAACACTTTTTTGTCAGGGGAGGACTTAAGACTATCTGTTATTTTGTATATTGATGACTTTGAGGTCTGCAACCCTCTAGGCACCTCCCGTAAAACACACAAACTTTGTGCTGTGTATTGGGTGCTGAGTAACCTTCCTCCTGGGTGTCATTCATCTTTGACCTCCATCTACTTAGCACTGTTGTGCAAAACAGACGACGTTAAGCGCTATGGCTATGACAAGGTTTTAGAGCCACTTATTAGAGATCTCAGGTCTTTGGAAGTTAACGGAATATTTGTTCCACAACTGGGCAGATCGCTTAAAGGTACAGTTCAGTCAGTTGCTGCAGACAATTTAGGAGATCACGGAATAGCAGGCTTCATTGAGAGTTTTACAGGCCCCTATTTTTGTCGGTTTTGTACTGCAACAGCCTCAGAAATTGCATTGAACGAGGTGAGATCAGAAACCTTTATCCTTAGAACAAAAGAGACACACGAGACTCATGTCAAAGCAGCCTTAGATAGTGGTAGTAGCTGTTTTGGAGTTAAACAAGCATGTCCTTTGACTAAAGCCCTTTCTCATTTTCATGTTGTCAGTGGCTACCCTCCTGACATTGCCCATGACCTCTTTGAAGGCATTGTGCCTGTTGAAATAGCAAGTTGTCTCAAAATACTAATATCAAAGAAGTATATCAGCTTGGATGATATCAACAATTCCATTCTTCACTTTCCATACAAGTGGACAGACAAAACAAATAAGCCTCATGTTTTGCCGCAAAATCTGTCAAGCAGGAAAACCATAGGCGGTAATGCCCATGAAAACTGGAGCTTGCTAAGACTGCTACCCTTTCTAATTGGACCCCAAATTCCTGAGCATGATCCTGCATGGCAAGTCTTGTTGGATCTAAAACAGATCGTGGAGCTTGTGGTTGCCCCAGTCCACAACGATGAGTCTATTGCATTCCTTGAAAGCAAAGTTTCTGACCATAGACAAAGGCATCAAGAGGTGTTTCCACAGAATAGACTCCTGCCCAAACACCATTATCTAGAACATTATCCAAAACTAATAAAGTTGTTTGGGCCTCTTGTCGGTCTTTGGACCATGAGGTTTGAGGCAAAGCACAGTTTCTTTAAAAGGGTAATTAAACGCACGAGTTGCTTTAAAAATGTGCCCCTATCTCTGGCTGTGAAACATCAGTATATGATTGGGTACCACTTGTTGTCTCCAAATATTGATAAACCAATGCTGGATGTGTCAAATGCATCTCTTGTCCCGTTAGGGTTTTTTGAAGGAGGAGTTGGCTCAATCTTTCAAACAAAGATATCCTGATCTATCTGAAATACACCTTGCAAAAAATGTTTGGAGCAAGGGAATAAACTACAGGGCAGGTATGGTAGTTGCCCATGGGTCTGAAGGTGGACTACCTGAGTTTGGGGAAATCCATCAAATATGCATTTTGCATCCAAGATTGTTTTTTGTTTTGAAACTGCTGTGTGGATGGTATAGAGAGCACTATGGAGCCTATGAGCTGACTCCATCTCCAGCACAAGAACTTGCTCTTGTTGAGGTCAGTGAACTGGTTGATGAGTATCCCTTGGCTTCCTATCTGGTTGGGTGTGCGCGGATGGTGACCTTGAAGAGATCCATCTGCGTTTAAAGTAAGGTAATAAGTTGGACACAATGGTTGGATACATAACATCACATAAACATGAGGGCACACACTTAAATTTGTGTATGTCAAGGTTATTATCGTTAACGAAATAATAAAACTAGGTGGTGGTGGTGGTGGTGGGGGGGGGGGGGGGTTATTAAGTGAAATCAAAATAAGGCCTTACCTAAAAAATGATAATTGCAACTATTTGTGTGCAAAACTAACAAAAATAATTATAAAGTAATGTCTTTAGTTTTCGTCTTTGACAATTTATTTTATAGGGCCTACACAAGACTAATATTTTGGATGGAAATGAAATCTCTTCAAATTTCTTAGCTGTGCCTGTTTTAGTCCATGCCGCTCGCAGAGTCCCATATTACATCGAAAGATTAAACTTACACTGAAACTAATAAGATTTAACTAAACCAAAGCCTTTTAAAAAATAAACAACCCAACTCACTTTAAAATGAATTAAAACTAAACTAAAACCGCTTCAAAATAAAAACTCCAAAATGCGAAACTATAATAACCTTGGTCTATATGTTTTGTTTTTTTTTTGTTTTGGATGTCTTTCCTCCTTAGCATGGTGTTTGACAAACTTGCATACTTGCACATTTGACCATTTACTCTTTCAGATGACAAATGTATTATTGTACTTTTCTTAACAGACTGTGCAGTAAGACCATGACAGCGATTCTCAGAGTAATCCTTGGGCCAGACAGCTGTCAGAGGGTGGTGTTTCCTTCTGGTCTACCTTCAACTGTAACTGACCTAGAGACTGAGATAAAGACTCAATGTAAAATAAAACAATCCTTTCGACTGCAGTTTATGGATACACTTTTTGGCAACGACTTCATGAACCTCACTTCTATGGAAGAAGTACAAGACAAAGCTACAGTCAAGGTCATATACACATCCTGCAGAACACTCGATGGAGATCACTGTGCTGACGCTGAATCACCAACCACTCACAATGATGACTCCATATGTTCTGATGATAGCACCATAATCCTCTCATCGTCAGAGTCCACCTCTTCAAGGTCTTCGTGGCCAGATTTTTTTTATGTTCCTCGTTTTTCATATGATGCAGAGTTAAAGCTTGAACAAGCCCACACAGCTTTCAGAGAAAAGGGGACCCTGCTCATTCCTGATCCAAAGCTAAAGTCCGATATACTAGAGGGGTTGATACAAGCAATAGTCCAGCACAAAGTCTATGTCACAGACAGGGAGTTTGACCAAGTTGCTGAGGCTCATCAAGAGGCATCCATGTTTACAAGAGAGAGGCTCAGCTTCTGGCTATGGAGGATGGAAGACCAGCCTCAAATACAAGCTGTCCAACTACCGCACACATCTCCGGAAAGTAGGATGTCCTGAAGTATGTGTAAATGCTTTGAAACATAAACCAGATGGTAAACGTAGTCCTGCCTTTGACGTTAAGAAACCAAAGAGGGGTGAAGTGGCCTACTATCCCTCCTTTCCACTTGGGGAGTGTGAAGAGTCGCTGGAGAAGATGAGGGTTGAACTCATTTCAGATATCAAGCAGCGTAATAACAGAGAGACAATAAGGGCTAAAATGGAGAAAAGGTTTGCATTAAGACGACAAGAAGTAATACGCTGTGCTCCGTTGATCAGCGACTTTCAAGAGAGATGGCCAGCTCTCTTTGATGTAATGGAGGCAAGTACAAAACTTTTTTTTTTTTTAATTTCACTTAAAATTGTGAAATCTTGTGTGGTAGATTGCCTCCACTTTGCATGTAATGATGTGGCTTGCAGGCTTATTGTAATTATTAAACACGTTTATGTATTGTAATATGTCTGATGTGAAACTGGTTGGCCTCCACAGTTTCCTACATTCATGTTGTCAAATACTGCATTTGATCTACTCTTGAAGATTAAATTTCTCTAAGGAAAAGAAGCATGAAAATATAAAGAATTCAGTTGAACCACATTGAAGTGAGATTTCTTCGCAACCTAATTTTTAGGTCTAACTAATATCTTGTATGCATGTCCCTGTACTAATGTTTCAGATAAATGCAGAGTTTAAGCGGATTACGACCATGCCTCTACAGTCAAGGTTCCTATCGCAGTTGGACCTATTCACTGCAAATATGCTTATGGTGTTTGAGAAGCGATCAGGGAAGCAGGGAAAGAAGCTGAGAGACATGTCTGCCATGGTGACGGTAAGAATTCTAACTATTTGACTTTCAGTTGCATTTTTTCCCATGTTGGCATTACATTGGCAGAGTTGGGTATAGTAGCCAAAACCTGTACACAAGTAAATGTGGTTGTCCTAATAACTATTTGAGTTAAGTTTGGTTTAAACTTCTGCATAGTTTATGCCGTAGTCATGCATTTATACTTGTGTGTTGGTTTCAGTGTTGTTCTGCAATTACACCAGCAAAATGCTAGTTGGTGGTAGCGCTACAGCCGCTGGTTTGGCCGCTAGTAAAATTTACTTCAAAGCATGGAGCACTTCCTGTTGGCTTGGAGGTAGTGCGAGGCTATCCAGCTGGCCAATCACAGTTCTTGCGGTCTACATCGCTGCAACATGGAAGATCTTTGTGTTAAAATGCAGTTACATGCTTTGTTTTATTCTCTAAGGATGACTTTGATGCTGGTCGGGAATGTGTCATCAAAGGACTCTGCATCTACCTAAACGAGGATCCTGACCATCTCGTGCAGGAGTATGTGGTGAGTGTATAGTGTTTAATAAACAAATCAATGTCAAGAATAGGGAGACACAGCCCACATAGATGACAACAGGATGCAAGTGTCTCATGTGAAGTTCTTTAGTGCAGTCGCTATGTGTTGTACGCTCCGCTCTTGAGCTACAGAGTGATGCATCTTACCTACAAGATTTTGTAAGTAAGATGCAAAATCTCTTAACAGCGACCGTAACCTAGCAGATGGTGTAAGTTACCCTCAATTCCACAACCACACCATTGTTCAGCCACATCATTGTTCCACATCTTATGATAAATCACTACAAAAATCACCATATTTCAACTCAGTTTTACATAAAAATTGGCCGAACAATTTCACATTTGCTCAGTAGCTTTCACATCAGGTGTTTAATGCGACACACACCAGCGATCCACACAGCTCTTAAAATATATTAGGGCTGGGCAATATGGACTAAAAGTATCCCGATGTATTTAGTCTGAATATCGCTATACAATATATATCCCGATATTCTTTCCACAAATGTTTAGTCAAGGTCAAAGCCAAATATGACATGTCACTAGCAGTTTTATTGAAACCAGCTATTTCAAATGAATAAATAATAAACAGGTTTCTTCACCTGGTTCATAAGCTCAGCTGTTTAAATAAAAATAAAATGTAAACATAAATACTGTATAACAACAGGAGTACCGTTTTTGAAATCAAAGCTCCATAAGGTGCACATTTAAATAAAAAATATCTTAAATAATAAAAATAGTCTATAAAATAAAATAGGCCATTTTTTTCTGAAATAAACATTTATATGAGAAAAGTGCAATATCAACATTTTTTTTTAGACAACTATAAATGGCTTATTAAAATCAAATTAGAGATTTTCGTCTCCTTTCTAACAAGGCCACATATGCGAATAACGAACATTACAAAAGAATAAAAATATGAGGGCAGCATTTCTATATAAAGAAAGAACAAAATAAAGTGCTCAGTTTAAGAACATTTCTTTTAAATATCAACTTGAGATTACCTTTTCCTTTTTGTTAATTCAGTTTCTTATCTGAACAGTCTCAACCATTTGCACAAGAAACAGACTATCAACTCAATATATAATAATATTCCACATTAATATTATTGTCTCATTTCATAGTTTATTCTTTTAATTAACAACTGTCCTAATCATAAATACCATATTATATTATTCATTTATTTTCTGAATTTTAATCCTGTGAGTGATTTGTATGTATTATTTTTGTATAATTTATAAATGATGATTATACTGTATGTATAGTTGCTTATGTTTCGTTGTTGTTCTAAGTATTTATGCAATTTTTTTAATGCTACTTCATATTCTACTCCACTAAAAACGAAACACGTTTCGGTCTATGTATCAACATTAGTTTCTAGTTACTTTGCAGTCTGCTCAATCCAGAGAAAAAAAATATAGTCTAAATAGCTAAATATGTTACCTTGATTATATCAACAGGCTAACCAGCATTTTAAAGTCATAATTACTTCACCTTTACCTTTTAAAATAAGGAAAAACTTTATTTTAATTTTAATATGCTGTTGTTTAAAATAAAATATCTGAATACTCCTTACAACACTGCACTCACCAATAGCCAAGTGTAGTCTGTGACCGAAGCACCGCATCCTCAGCCACTCGTTCAGTTCAACCGCTTTGACAATGTTGTTCCTGTTGTCGGTTGTTATAGCAACCAGATGCTTGTCTTGGAGTTTCCAGCTTGCAATTGCGTCTTGCAGGGCCTCGGCTATATGCTCACCGGTGTGATCCTGGGGGAAATAACTTGTTTGAAGACACGCTGTTTTCATCTCCCAGTCTTGAATGAAGTGAACTGTCACGTTCATGTAAGGCTCACACGTTCTGCTCGACCACATATCGCTGGTCAACGCAAAATGAGTCACGTTAGCCAGCCGGTCAGCAAGGCTCTGCCTAACTTCAGTGTACATTTGTGGCAGTGCTTTTCGTGAAAAGTAGTTGCGACTGGGAAGCTCATATCTCGGGTCCATCGTTTTCAGTAGCTTTTTTTAATCCGACTTGTTCCACAGTTGCAACAGGGGTCATATCTTTAGCAATGTGATAGGACCCCGCTTTAGTTATACAGTAGTACACCACTTGTCACTTTTCTTTTCATAAGGCACACAGTGGGTAAATGAAATTTGCAGTGAACTTTGTTTCGGGGCTGGAGCTTTTTCGGGTTGTTGATGGCTTGCGGCTGGGCCTTCTGCAGTGCGCAGACTCTTCGTATGGCAGTTTGTGCCACTGTTTTAGGTGGTGAAAAAGATTTGTAGTGCTTCCACCCCTGGCTGTGATTTGTTTATGGCACTCCTTACATATAACGTGATTTTGTAGCTCATCTGATACTTTGAATCTGAACCATCTCCAAATTACTGAGCCACTGCTTTTTCTTTTACTAACCAATTCATCCTCCGCACGCTCTGCAGACGTTGTTGCTTCCTTCATGTTTGTTAAAGAGTGTCTGTTCCTGCCCCTCCCCCCTCTGTGAATGAGAGAGGAGGGCCGGGGGCGCGGGGAGCAGTGCAGAGACCGCCAAGTCAGTTGCTTGCTAGGAGGTTCACAGCTTTAAATTAGAACTATATCGATATATCTGATATGGTCTAATTCCATATCAGATTAAAAAATATATTGATATATTTTTTATATCGATATATCGCCCAGCCCTAAAATATATCCAGTCTGTGGTTAAAACATTTGAATACTCCTCAGAATGTAAAGACAGATAAGCGGTATGAAAACCTTCCAGCTGTGTTTTCCTCTGCCGTTGTTGCTGCAGCGTCTGTGTGACGGCGCAGCCATCCCCGCCGCCACTTGCGGAGCTCCTCAACTCCGAAAATATTCAAGCACATTTTTGTTCCGCCATCACTTCAAAACTGTCAATATTGTAAATCTACACAGCTGATTTCTCACCTCCAAACTTCTTCAGAAGTAGATTTAGTGATGAAATTCCTTACGAAAACTGTAAAATAAACTTCCTGTTGCTGCCTCTGTCTGCTGCAGTGATGATGCAGTGAATAGTGAATATTCTCTCTGACTAATCAGCAGTCTGTCGTGTTTTCACGTTACATTTTAGTTTCCCTCAGCTCGCTTGGAACCGCGACGGTTGAGGTGATATGAACAAAAGTACCTGGAAGCAGGTCCAGGTCCAACTTTTCTACAATGGAAACCCAAACAAAGGCGAGTCGAGCCAAAGGGCCTCCGCTCAGACTAGCTTGGTTTGAGGGCGTGTCTGACCCCGCCAGCCGCTTGGCGAGCTTTATGGCGCGTTTTCATTGTCACAAGTAAAGAAAGTGAAGGGCTGGACTACAAACATGCTGTTTTCAGTTCAGTTCAGAGCAGAGCTTTCTGTGGCAGATGGGAACTCCCTTTGGGCTGGACTTTGGGCTTTTTCACTTTGCAAACCTGTTACAGCACAAAAAAGATATATAACTCAATAAAGGAGAGGGAAAAAGGCAAAAAGCAGAATATTACCTCTTTAAAAGATGCCCTATGTCCTAATGAGGTCTGAGTTTGAATAATTGTCCTTTCTTTTCACCAGGAAATGGCTGAGACCCACTTCTTCAAAGCCATAGAGATGACGACTGTGGGGATCTATGTCGTGAAAGAGACTGCCACCAGCGAACCCTCTGACGTTGGAATAGTCATCGAGGGTGTGGTGGCACTTCGAGACCTCGAGAATGTAGCCCTTGCGTCTGCGATGTTGTTTGGACTCTTTTATGCATTAAACATGCAGTATCCCACAAAGCTCCGCTACACTTTTGAGGTAATACAGAAGATAATCATGGAGCTGGATGCGGGGGACCTGTCAAGAAAGGCTCAAAGCCTGAAAACTAAGCTCCACCAGTGAAGAGAGCTCATTGTTCTTGGCTCTTCTGGATTAGGACATGATTTTTGGCAGAGTAATACTCCAACCCTGCATTCCTGGACTCACTGGTGTTGCAACATGGTTTTGGTACTACCAGTCCAGTGATATTTTTCTTTTACAGTTATGATTACTTCACAGCACCAGGAAAATGTGAATTTTACCATTCCATGTGTTAATGTGTTCAAATTTAATACATTGTTCAAAAACCCTTATCTTCCCATGGAATATTTAGAGTGCATTGTTTTTATATATGGAGTCTAGTTCAATTTTAGAGATAATTTTACCTGTTTTAGACAACAAAGCTACACCAGGGAAGGTGGCTCAATTTATTTGTCCCCTGGTTTGATGAGGACATGACTGTTGAGATGCATCGTTTAGCTACAGTTTACATTCCTTGACTGAGTGATGTTGCAGCCTGGTTTTGTTGTTTGTTCCTCAATCCAGTGAAAGTCAAGTTGTACAGTTTTGATTACACTACCAGGCACATTTGAATTTAACCATTCCATTTTATTGTTTTAATATATAATGCATTGTTCAAAAGCTTCTCACAGGACAGTTCATGTATATTTGTTTTTATTGATGCAGATGCATTTTGTATAGCATGGTTCAAAAATCTTAAGCTCCCCACAGTACATTTAGGGTGTTTCTGTTTGAAGCTGTGGCGTGTGTGTGTGTGTGATATGTATATATATATATATATATATATATATATATATATATATACTCACTCACTCTTTATTTTTGGTTTCTTAGCTGCAGTATTTGTTAAATCTTGGAAACAGCGCCATTTCTTTCTTTCTAGTCACACACCTGTGAAGCACATTCATTTGTTGAATAAAAAGTCAGAATTTAATGGGCTCATAGTTTTTAATGAAAATATTGTTAGTGTTTAGAATAGTTAAGTGAAATGTTAACGACGATACATTTGATAATTGTTATTTACTAACTAATTTGTTTGTGAAGTCATCCAGGTTATGGTTATCCAAGAAAGGTTGAAATCAATGGCAACTGGACTGGCTGAGGTTTCTTGAAGATGTTTCACTTCCCATTTAAGAGGCTTCTTCAGTTGTGACTGAATGGTAGTTCAATCAGATCTAAATAAGCCTCTCAGATGAGAAACAAAACCCCTTCAAGAAACCTTAACCAGTGCCGTTGCCCTTGATTTCCACTTTCCTTGGTTAACTGTAATTTATTTTATTAATACATATAGATTTAGAACATAGAAATTACAATTTAATTTCATGTGAAGAGAATATTTACAATAATCCCATTTAATTAACTTTATAGCAATATAAAGTACTTGTGTTGATTGAGCATGAATAGTCTGTGTTGCTTGAACGTGAATAATCTGTGTTGCTTGAACGCGAATAATCTGTGTTGCTTGAACCTGAATAATCTGTGTTGCTTGAACGTGAATAATCTGTGTTGCTTGAACCTGAATAATCTGTGTTGCTTGAACGTGAATAATCTGTGTTGCTTGAACCTGAATAATCTGTGTTGCTTGAACGTGAATAATCTGTGTTGCTTGAACGTGAATAATCTGTGTTGCTTGAACGCGAATAATCTGTGTTGCTTGAACACAACTGTGTAAGTGGCTACCAAAGCAAAAAAATTGTGTGCAACCAATGTCCACTATTCAATTAAGTAAATCCAATGAATTATTTTTTTCAGTGTAGCGTGTGACGCTGTAACAGCAGGCGTATGTAAGCACGCTGGCATTTGCAAAGAAAAATGCCGCAAGACTGGGCATTAGTGTGGTTTCTACTTGGTGCAGTCGGGGAAAAGCAACTGCGGCCGCCGGACTTGGCGCCTGTAGCCGCCTTGCTCCCGCGAGGCTTTGATGTCATGTGACACGGTGACGTTTTGCGGCGCCGGCGAAAGTCGGACACGATTTCTAACCAGCATGCCTTGTTTTAAGTCCAGCATGCATCACGTTAAGTCATCGCTGCACAGCGCCACATGAAGCGGCTTGAATGTATGTCTTTGCTGAAAGGCCTAAAGCAAGAAGAAGAGAAAATTTGTGCACACGGCTGCGTGAAAAGCACAGAGTCAGAATTAGGGCACAGCACAAGAGAACATTAAGCCCTGTTACTGTGACTCTGCCAATGGATAACAGCTGCAGCTCTTTGGGTTTTTCCAAAGTGTAAAGTAAAAATTACATTTATTAGTTCACTTCTGGATTAAGGAACATTTTAAAAAGTCAGTCTCAGCTACTGGGTTTAACTAATGAGGTCTTATTTTCTTACTGGAATAAAGTCTTTCAGGCAGTGGTGTAGTCTAGTTTTTTCTAGTGAGTATACTGTGATTTCCCCCGTCCCAGAGTGACTACCTTCAATAATAGTATGCATACATGTAATTGCTTAGGCTAGATGTGACAATACAGAATACTGAGGTCACGAGATCAAGACTAGAAGATATTTTAATAGTATTTTTAAAAAAATATTCATTGATGAGCAGTGTTGGGAACGTTATTTGAAAAAAGTAATTAGTTATAGTTACTCACTACTTGTTCCAAAAAGTAACTGAGTTAGTAACTGAATTACTCTGTAATAAAAGTAACTCGTTACCAGGGAAAGTAACTATTTGCATTACTGTAAAAAAAAAAGGTCCTCCTGCTTCATGGAATCTCTGTTTAGCTGTTGTGTGTGTGCGCGTGTGCTGGCATGTGTGTAAAAACACTGGCTCTGATTGGCTACCAAGAAACATGACTCTGCCTTAGCCAACATAATCGCTGGTTGAAAGGCACCCGAGCTTCTCTTGTCCCTCGTCTCTCCCCGGCGACAGAGTTTAGCAGGCAGGCGAGAACGGAACAGGTGAGCGCCACGCTAGCTCCAGAGAATCTGATATGGAGAGCGCAGCGCATCGGTCCACTTCAAGCACTGCTTACCTCGTTATTAACCCACCTCCTGACTAGCTGTGTGAGCCAGCTGGTGCGTTCGGATTACACAGTTTATTACATAGTAACGCACCGCATTTAACGACCAGTAACGTTAACGGCGTTGCAACGACGGGAAAAGTAATTAGTTAGATTACCCCTTACTGAAAAAATAACGCCGTTACGTAACGCCGTTCTTTTAAACGCCGTTATTCCAAACACTGTTTATGAGTACACAATTGGGGGATCTGGGGGTCCTCCCCCCCAAGATTTTGAGCATTAAACATTTAATTTCCTGCATTCTGGAAACATTTTCTGCACCAATATATGGTGGAAATGTCTAATGTTCATTGTTAATCACCATCTAACTCAGCTACATTTAGCCTTAGATGTTACATGAATCTGGCAATTTTCAATGCACATTTCACAGTGCACGTTGCAACTATTATTAACAATAATGGAAACCTGAGGCTTAGTAATATTAATGAACACAGGCCTGTGTGCAGTTCTATCACCAAAACTCATTCATTACAGAATATTAGGACTGAGGACACCAAAAGGGGTCCACATCCTCTCAAGCTCGCTTATCTTCTAAAACCCATTGTCAAACGTAGGTTATGTACTTTATCAGCTTAAATGCATGAGCAAGCATCCAGGAACAACTGTACACGCATACACACACACACATCCAGTGAATGCGGGATACATACAGTCCCGCATTCACTCATCCATTAACGTTAGTTCACTAGTTCTAGATTCAACAGACTTATAATTCTGTTATCGTTCCGTTACTGATTACAGCGTTAATGATAACATAGGCCTATAAACTATTTTCACTCACCAGGTAACGTTACGATAACATCAGCCTCATCTGTCTCGTTTTCTGTGTTTCAGTAACTTCAACGTTCCTGTCATGGTGTCACGCGGAGCGGCAGCAGCTTCTGCAGGCTTACGAAAACACTAAAAGAGTGTAGTTTGAGTTTGCTCGCGTTTCACATCTCCTTCAGTGATTCACATTAGTTAATTTCAAACTTGCGCCGAGTGACCAGCTGTGTCGTCCGAGTGACCAGCTGTGTGAGTGCAGCTGTGTCGTCGTTTGGTAGCTGACGTCAGATCCCGGTCACAGGCCACGGAGGTCGCAAGCTGTTTATTCAGCGCCTCTTCCTCCTCACTGCACACTGGATCAAAGCACAGCAGTTAAACCCAGAGGCCTCCAGTGGACCTGGTTCAGGCCTCTGAAACATTTGGACTCTGATCTTTGCCCTGTCTTCCAGAGTTGACATTTGGAGCAGGTATAAACAGACGTCTTTTGATCTAGTTTGTTAAAAAATATATTTTCTCCATATTTCAGGTCTGGCCCGTGGGCTGCCTATTTCCGACCGCTGCAGAACAGGGCTTGATTGTTCTTGGCCCAATCCAGTTTATTGTCTAGAGGCACTCCCAGGTATTTGTGATCCTCCACAATGTCCACATTAACCCCCTGGATGGGGTCCAGGGCTGCTGTCCCCAACCACAGCAGCTCAGTACTCAGCCTTGTCACCCTGCTGATACATCCAACCACAACAGTCATCAGAAAACGTCTGTAGATGGCAGGACTCTGTGGTAGGTGAAGTCCGTGGTGTAGATGGTGAAGAAGAAGGAAGAGAGGGCCGTCCCGTGCCGGGCCACGGTGCATAAACGTACTCAGCCTAGTGTTTCACAGCCAAAAGGCATGGGTTTAATTAATACTAAGACACTATCAGAAAAGTCACCGGATGATGAAATTGATCCCTGTTTTAAACCCTTCATTTTAGAAGGCTTTGTGTCGCTCACTGGAAAGGACCGACTGCCAGTAACTATTCTTAGGGATACAGGTGGTTCACAGTCCATTATTAGGGAGGGAATCTTACCTTTGTTATCTGAATCATCATGTCAGTCGAGTGCAGTTGTTCAGGGTGTGGGAATGAGATTCATCCCTGCTCCTTTGCATCACATACATGTTGAGTCTCCCCTAGTCAGTGGACTGTTTAATGTTGCTGTCCTTCCTGCCCTGCCCATCAAAGGTGTACTTTATACTGAGCAATGACCTTGCTGGGGGTAAGGTTATGCCAGTGCCTGAGGTAATAGATAGCCCTGAAGCAAACCCTGAGTCTGACACAATACATACATCTGACATTTTTCCTGCTTGTGTAGTCACAAGGGCCCAGTCAAAAAAATATGGTCCTGACTTGTCTGACTCTTTTCTAGTCACAGACAACTTTTCTGATGCTGTAGAGACCAGCCCTAAAGGTCAGCCTGACGTACAGATGCCTAAGATTGGAACATCCTCTTCTCCAGTGGCGGTGAAGCTGCCAGCCACTAGGAAGGAGTTCATCACAGCCCAACAAGGTGATTCCACCCTTTTAAAATGTCTAACTTCTGTTGTCAGCCAGGAAGAAGCAAGAAGGAGGAAAGTGACCTACTTTCTTGATGATGGTCTGCTGATGCGTTGCTGGACTGATGCTGTTCCAGAGGAGGTGGACTGGAACATGATTTACCAAGTTGTTGTGCCTACAACTTACCGTTCCCAGGTACTCACCTTGGCTCACGATCATCCATGGTCGGGACACATGGGGGTCACTAAGACTTATAACAGAGTTCTTAAGCACTTCTTTTGGCCAGGACTCAAACGTGATGTTGTCAATTATTGTCGTACTTGCCATGTTTGTCAAGTTGCTGGAAAACCCAATCAGTTGATCTCCCCTGCTCCTCTTAACCCCATTCCAGTAATGGGTGAGCCATTTGAACGAGTAATTGTAGATTGTGTCGGACCATTGCCAAAGTCAAAAGCTGGAAACCAATTTCTTCTGTGTTGTGTACTTCCACTAGCTATCCAGAGGCCATTCCCCTTCGGAGAATCACAGCCCCAGTTATTGTGAAGGCTCTGGTGAAGTACTTTTCAGTATTTGGTCTACCAAAAGTGGTTCAAACAGATAAGGGCACCAATTTCAAATCCAGTGTTTGCCCAAGCCCTTACAACATTAGGCATTAAACATGTGACTTCTAGTGCCTACCATCCTGAAAGCCAGGGGGCACTAGAAAGGTTTCATCAAACACTGAAATCCATGTTGTGCAAACACTGCTATGGTTCTCAAAAGGACTGGGATGATGGTGTTCCTCTTGTCCTGTTTGCTGCCCGTGAAGTTGTACAAGGATCCTTGGGTTTTAGTCCTGCTGAGCTAGTGTTTGGACATGAGGTTAGGGGTCCCTTAAAAGTCCTTAAAGAACAGCTTGTCATGCCAGAGACTACAGTTAAAAGTATACCAGCATATGTAACAAAGCTCAAAGATCGCCTTCAGTTGGCCTGCTCTTTGGCTAGAGATGCCTTGACCTCGTCTCAGATAAAAATGAAGCGACGGTATGACCAAAAAGCGGTCATCCGCTTGTTCAATCCGGGTGATAAAGTTTTGCTTCTTTCACCCATACCTGGTTCTGCTCTCTCCACGAAGTTCTCTGGTCCCTATGTTGTAGAGAAAAGACTCAGTAACACAAACTACCTCATTCAAACTCCTGACCGCAGGCGCAAGACCCGGTTGTGTCATACTAATATGATGAAGCTGTATCACGCCAGGGATGACCAGAATGCATCATCAACATCCCATGTTGTAAAGTCTGTCTCACCAATGGCATCATTCACAAAGGTGAGCTCTTCTGATGATGAGGATGGGCTAGTGATGGGTAATGCGACGCCACAGGGGGGGCGAGGCTAAGTAACAGTGAGATCTTGTCTAACTTGCCTAACTACGTATCTCATCTTTCTGATACCCAACGCGATGATGTTGAACAACTCATACATGAGTTCCCATGTTTATTTAATGACATTCCCTCTCAGACCTCAGTTGTAGTTCATGACATAGTTCTGACTAACCCAAAACCAATCAAGCAGCATGCGTATCGGGTCAGTCCAGCTAAAAGGGAAGTCATGAAGAAGGAGGTGGACTACCTTGTGAGAAATGGATTTGCAGTACCAAGCTCTAGTCCATGGAGTTCTCCATGTCTCCTAGATACAAAGTCAGATGGAAGTCCAAGGTTCTGCACTGACTTCCGCAAGGTAAATGCTGTAACTGCACCAGATGCATATCTGTTGCCCCTCCTTGACGACTGCATTGATGAAATTGGTCCCGCAATGTATGTCACTAAACTTGACATGTTAAAGGGATATTGGCAAGTTCCTTTAACATCACGTGCCTCTGAGATCTCTGCATTTGTAACTCCAGACCGTTTTCTGCAATATACGGTCATGCCCTTTGGCATGTGTAATGCCCCTGCTACTTTTCAGAGACTGGTGAACAAAGTATTGGGTGGTATTTCAAACTGCAGAGCATACTTAGATGACATTGTTGTGTATTCTGATGACTGGGTCAGTCACGTGACAACCCTGAGGGAAGTTTTTGAACGCTTGTCCACTGCATCCCTAACGCTTAACCTTGCCAAATGTGAGTTTGGGAAGGGTACTATTCTCTATCTGGGTCAGCAGGTTGGTGGAGGACAGGTGTGTCCTGTTGATGCAAAGATCAAGGCCATTGCTGACTTTCCTGTACCAACTACCAGGAGAGAGCTGCGCCGTTTCCTTGGGATGGCTGGGTACTATCGCCGGTTCTGTAAAAACGTCTCCTCTGAAGCAGCCATATTGACCGCCTTAACCAGTCCTTCGAAGCCCTTTGTTTGGTCTGGTGAGTGTCAACAGTCTTTTGAAAATCTGAAAAGCATTCTGTGTTGCGCTCCTGTTCTGTCTGCCCCAGACTTCTCTATGCCCTTCAAGCTCGAAGTTGATGCCAGTGCAGTCGGGGCTGGAGCTGTTCTGTTGCAAGAAGACCAACAGGGAATTGATCACCCCGTGAGTTACTTCTCACGTAAGTTTAATAACCAGCAACTTAGATATTCTACCATCGAGAAAGAAGCTCTTGCACTACTGTTTGCACTACAGCATTTTGAAGTTTACTTGGGATCAAGCAGTAAGCCTATCAAGGTGTTCACCGACCATAACCCCCTCATCTTCCTCTCCAGAATGCACAATACTAATCAACGCCTTATGCGTTGGTCTCTAATAGTACAGGGCTACAATCTGGAGATTCTGCACAAGAAGGGATCAGAGAATATACTTGCAGATTCTTTGTCACGGCAATGTAGTTCCAAACATGTTTGGATTTATAAGGGTGGGGGTGTTACATGCCAAGCTGGCCTGTTTTTGTTTTGTTTTTCTTCTGCCTTCTTTCTCTCCACTACTTTCTCCTCAGGTGCTAAGTGGGTGACTGGCTCACACCTGTGCAGCCTGGCTGAGCTGCACATTGGCCAGTGGAGGCTGGAGTTGGCCCATCAGGATGGAAAGTGGGGAATAAAAAGAGCAGCACAGAAGAGTTTGCTTGCTCACCCCTTGGAAGCAGCCTTGTCTGTAGCAGCAGTGACCCACATCTCTGTTATTTGTTGCAGTTTGTTAAATAAATTTTCATCTGCTGAGCTTTTTGTATCAGCGCTTCTTTTATGTTGCACCCCTTGAGCCAGGGGTTGTAACAATCAAGAATAACTAAAAACACATTTGTCATTGATGGGCCAGATACTGCCATAGTGGAAACACAGCACCAAGCATTTCATATAAAACATTCATTTATGGATTTTGGGAATTGGAGATTTTGTTATTCTGTTTCTCTAAAAGAACACTGAGCAGAAAACGTGTCACTGATACTTGTCTTGTCTTCATTTGCTTATTTGGCATTAAAGTAATCCACAAGTTAGTAAAAGTAACAGGTTACATTACTTTTATTTTGTGGTACTTGGATTACAGGATGATGGTGAACATGTCACAGTACGTAGGACTGGCGGTCTGAGGTTATGCCAACTGATTTGTGCTGGAAATTGTACATTTCCTTCTGAAGAAATAAAGACACTACAACAAACATTTGTCTTTGTGATATTTATTAAAGTAAGAATAACAGAGTGATTCAGCTGAAGGGCAGAGCTCAGACACCAGAGGGCTGTTAGAGAGTCTGACCCAGAGAAACAGAGAAGACATTTAATGCTAGAGAATAATTGTGGAGTCTAACAGAAAAGCCTTTCTCAGCCTTGAGCCACAGTGGAAACTCCTTTCTCACAGGAAAGCATGAAACAAAACAATCTCACAGAAGGTCATTATATCAAAACACTGGGACACTTAGTGGAAATTATGACACCACGTAAGACGAGCAATGAACAAAGGGTAATGACAAGATTATTAAAAGTACATACAGGTAAAATATAATTGTTTCTATTACAGTCCCCCCTTTGGCCGTCCCATGGTCACATTAAGTTTATAACAAGCTGTCAGTTCATCAATGAATGCTCTCATTCACTCAGAACAATATATTTATAAAGACAAAGGACAACACATGCTTCATGACAGCGACATACAGCCGCTGTAAAGGCTTTTTAAAAAATCACATCTGTTTGTTCCTGCTTTCTTTCTCTCCAGCAGCCTTCCTCTGTTCTTGCTGTAGATGCGTCCACAGAGCCAACTACAGTGTCACAGAGCAACGGCATGGGTTGGTGCAGGAGCCACGTTGAGAGCTTCAGTCTGCTTCAAAGCAGAGCTTGAAGAATCAAAGAGAATCGGCACAGAGAATATTTGCATCGACTAGATTTATATTTGCTCTCAGTCTGAACAAAACCACATTCAGTAATAGAAGTAAAAACAGTGATGTAAAATACAGATTTAATGTAAATATGTGCAACTACAGCTCAATAACAAGAATATATGTTGGAAACACACAAACAATATTTCAGCAAGTGTGGAGCTTCATTCTTCACATTAGAGAACACATCTGTAATAAATGAGTGAACTAGAGCCTCACATAACACGTCTTTGTTGGAGCTTTTGACCACATCCCACAGCCTTCTTAAAGAGTCACTAAACCCCCAAAGCTCTTATTTCAGCTCATAACCAATGTGTATTTAGTAGTGTTGTTGATGAATTCAGGTACAAATCTAGACACTTTACTGTAAACGATTTGAATTCTACATATAGTGATATAAAATGCAGTGACTGCCCTCTACTGGTTAAAACCTGCCTACTCCTATTTAATTTTGCGAGCTCAGCTCTGTGAAAAATGTCAAAATGATCAGAATCAGCTTTATTTGCCAGATATGTGTACACATACGGGGAATTTTACTCAGGATTGTACAATGCTCACTGTGCTTACTTTAAATGCTTTGTGTTTGCATTTGTGTCTTCTGTCGGTATAAGATTTGCCACACTGTTTACAGCAGTAAGGTTTCTCTCCAGTGTGAACACGCTGGTGTCTTTTTAGGGCACCTGATTGAGCAAACGTTTTTCCACACTGTTCACACCAGTGAGGTTTCTCTCCAGTGTGAACACGTTGGTGGGTTTTTAGGTAACCTGATCGAGCGAAAGTTTTTCCACACTGTTCACACCAGTGAGGTTTCTCTCCAGTGTGAACACGTTGGTGCTCTTTTAGGGTACCTGATTCAGCGAAAGTTTGTCCACACTGTTCACACCAGTAAGGTTTCTCTCCAGTGTGAACACGTTGGTGTCTTTTTAGGGCACCTGATGAGGTGAAAACCTTCCCACACTGTTCACACCAGTACGGTTTCTCTCCAGTGTGAACACGTTGGTGCTCTTTTAGGGTACCTGATTGAGCGAAAGTTTTTCCACACTGTTCACACCAGTAAGGTTTCTCTCCAGTGTGAACACGTTGGTGGATTTTGAGGATACCTAATTGAGGGAAAGTTTTTCCACACTGTTCACACCAGTAAGGTTTCTCTCCAGTGTGAACACGTTGGTGGATTTTTAGGTGACCTGACCGAGTGAAAGTTTTTCCACACTGTTCACACCAGTAAGGTTTCTCTCCAGTGTGAACACGTTGGTGCTGTTTTAGGTGACCTGACCAAGTGAAAGTTTGTCCACACTGTTCACACCAGTACGGTTTCTCTCCAGTGTGAACTCTCTGATGACTCTTCAAATATCCAGATGTTGCGAAGGATTTGTCACAGTGCTGACAGCGGTAACGTTTGAGTCCAGCTCTTCTTCTCCTTTTCTATATCAAAAGAGAGAAACACAGTAAGTGAGATGTCATAGTGGAGAGAGCCATCTAAAACCATAAATGACATCAGAGCACATCCTTGTAATCACCTACTTATGTACCATAGTGAGTATGTACTGGCTATTATATAACCAGTCATACACTCAAATGCATACTAAATAAAAGCCAGAGGTGGAAAGCAACAAATTGCAACTACTGATGTTAAGGTAATTGAGAAGTTTTTTAAATCTACAATTTTACTTTTACTTAATTCAGTCACATCCGCACATCCACAGTGCAAGAAAAATCTTCCAACCACTTTGGTTTGAAGTGCGAGAGAGAATTGTGCAACAGCTTTATGATGCAGTGTAAGCTAGGGCTGAACGATTAATTGCATTTGCGATTTAATAAAACGCAATTTTCTAATCGCAAAGGCGGCGATTACACTCTGGTCACATGACACCCAAGCGGAAAGCAGTCTGATGAAGTTAATGCTTCATCTGCACGTTACGCTGTAACTTGCCTTCTTGTTGTAAAATGGCCTTAAGCTTGACAGAAGCTCAGCTACATAAACTTTAATCTCACATGGAATGAAAGTAGCAGCCGCCACCGCGGGTAACTTGGTGGTGGGTGAATTCGTCGGGCCATCCGCGGCTTTGATGGAAGGAAAAATGCACAACAGAAAGAGGCGTGTATTAAGATAAGCGTATTGCGGCGATTGGCGCCTGCGTCACACACACAGCCACCAGTCAGCTCAGGAAATATCTGTAAATTGGCGTTACAAACTAAACGCCTAAGTCCGAAAGAGGCCCAGTCTGTCCCGCATTACAGCCTGGTTAAAGCTGGTGCGCCGCTCACCAGCATCGGAGGCTGCGGGGGAGGAGGGGGACGGAGAATTTCTAAGCTTGTCTATTAAACACGAGAGGCGTCACTCTGTTCTATTTTAGTTAGCCAACTTTTGAATTGAACCTCAAACAGAGTATTTTTAGTTTGCTTACGGGGATACAGAAAGATGGACTCCAGGAGATTTGAACTGAGATCAGGACTCATTAATTGTTGGCTGAACTGTGGGTTTTGTATTGAGCGCTTAATGTATAATACCCTGTGGTGAAAAGGTAGGCCGACCTGATGATATTATATCATATTATTTAATGCCATGACTTGACTCAAATTGTCTCTCATTATTATAATTTGATATATCTTATTGCTCATAATAATAATTCTACCTAATTCATCATAACACAGGCCTGAGCCACAAGAAAGAACAGTGTAAGTTTAATCTATCTAATATCACACTACACACTGATTTACTGCTTGTCCATTTTGAATAATACAGAAGTTAAAGAGCTTAAAAATTAATCGCACATTAAATCGAAATCGCAATATTGGTTAAAAAAAATCGCAATTAGATTTTCCAAAATCGTTCAGCCCTAGTGTAAGCTGTGAAAAGTGCAGTTTTAAGTTGCTGCTAATGCAACCTGAACATTTCCTGCTGCTGCATCTTCACATTAAAAGTTAAATTTCAAATAATTTCCTCCAGCTGAACTCAGACAAAACAGAAATTCTTTGGGTCCCAGCAGATGTCAAAACAAATACTGCCATCTGCTGGTTCCCTAGTAAATCACATTAAGCCTGTTGCAAAGAACCTTAGTGTTTGGTCTGATTTTGAGCAGCACACCAAAAAGCTTGTTCAATAATGTTTTTAAGAACTTAGAAATATAGCAAAAATTCCATCTACGTCAACTTTTAAGGACACAGAGACCATTTTACACGCCTTCATCTCATCACGCCTGGATTACTGTGACAGCCTTTTTACTTGCTTAACCCAAAAATTTCTGACCTCTTAGTCCCCTACACACCAGCACGTACCTTAAGATCCTCGGGCAGAGGTCTGCTGTCTGTTCCAGAGTCTCGACTGAAAACCAAAGGGGACAGAGCCTTTGCTGTCAGGGCCCCGAGGCTCTGGAACAGCCTGCCCGAGGAAATCAGGTCAGCTGAATAAGTGAACTCTTAAGTCCCTTCTTAAAACATACTTTTATAAGAGAGCCATTCCCGATCTTGCTTGACTTTATTTAATCCCTTTCATTTTATTCTATTTTTATATTTCTATATTTTATTATTAATTAATTTAACAGACTTCAACTTAATTTGAATTAGTCTTTTCAATGTTTTCTTGCTTTTATCTTGCACTCTTTTTGTATTATTGTTTTTTGGGTATTATTGTCTTATTACAAAATCTGTACATAATACAAAAGAAACAAAAAACAGCAACCATTTCAGTTTTTACACCATACAGAAGTTTAAAATGGTTTTCACAAAGATAAAAACCACAGTTATCCACCATCTCAAATAAATTTAATGTACAGAGAATGTTACAATAAAAAAAGCACAAAAAGTTGCTGTTACACAAATTATTTAATAGAATTTTGTAAAATGAACTTTTTTAATTGAATCTCAAATTTAGGATGCTTTTCTATTAGTGTTATTTGTTTGGGGAGTAGGTTCCATTCCTGCATTGCTCTAAAACTGAATGTTCTCTTTCTGTAATTGGTGACTACTTTTGGTGTATGTTTTGACCATGATAGCATGAAACATTTTGCTGTGATTAAATAGCAATAAACAAATTAAACTGATGCTGAAATAACCACAACATGATGCAGATTTGTTAAACATATGAATTCATGCTTTGTCAGGTCTGTCAGCAGCAAGACAGCAGGACAACAACTTCTAAAATGTTTGTTTTCTGAATGGAGTTTGGATCGATCAGGGCTGTGCTATGCTAACTTGGTCACAGTAAAGTACAACGACAGCTGGAATAAAGTTACAGACACATTTGTAACTAGGTAGTTCAACATCCTCGCTTTCTTTTCTGATGGAGGTGCAGTGTGACACCTGCTGGTGATTTTGAGTAAATCCTTTTCGTGTGCTTGCTGTTGGTTCAATACATCAATCTTTATAATATTGAAAACACTTCACTGTCAACAGTATATAGTAAAATAAGCCTTAATCTGTAATGCTAAATAACAGAAATACCTTTGTTTCATTCATTACAAACATGCTCCAAACTGATCATACTGTTGAATCGCCACCTCTTAAAAACTGTTAAATCATGAAGGGAGATTTATTGCATTATTTAATTAGTTTTCGCTACTGTCAACTAAATGACATTGCTTCATCTTAAGGTAAAGAGGGAGAGCCACAGCAGTCATGGAAATTCTTTGAGAGATCCGTTATTTTGAAGATAAGCCTGAAGCACAGACATAACTGGTAGAGCTCACTATCCAATCAGAAGCAAAGGGTTGATAAAGTCCCACTGTTGGAATCATCATGTCTATAAGTTATCTCATATTTACTCTTCACTCATCATATTCAATACTGCACAATGAAATGCATAAGCATGTAATAATATGAGTCTTTGAGGAGGAACGATTGAAAGTCAGTGCTCGACTTCAATCTGTAATGTTAAGAATCACGGACCAAGCCAGAAATCTTGGTGTAGTCATGGACTCAGACCTGAATTTGAGGAGCCATATTAAGACAATTACAAAGTCAGCCTACTATCACCTGAAGAATATATCAAGGATAAGAGGCCTTATGTCTCAGCAGGACCTGGAAAAGCTTATCCATGCATTTATCTTCAGTCGACTTGACTACTGTAACAGTGTCCTTACAGGGCTCCCTAAGAAATCCATCAGACAGCTGCAGCTGATTCAGAACGCTGCTGCTCGAGTCCTCACTAAGACCAAAAAGGTGGATCACATCACTCCAGTTCTGAGGTCTTTACATTGGCTTCCTGTATGTCAAAGAATTGATTTCAAAATCCTGCTGTTAGTTTACAAAGCACTAAATGGTTTAGGGCCAAAATATATTTCTGATCTTCTGCTTCCTTATGAACCATCCAGACCTCTCAGGTCGACTGGGGCAGGTCTGCTTTCTGTCCCCAGAGTCAAAGCTAAACAAGGAGAAGCAGCGTTCAGTTATTATGCTCCGTATATTTGGAACAAACTCCCAGAAACCTGCAGGTCTGCTGAAACTGTCAGTTCTTTTAAACAACAAATGATTTCTGTCTGTATCGTTATATCAGGCCCGTCGCGACAGGACAGGCAAACCAAGCAATTGCTTGGGGCCCCAAGCTGGACTGGGGCCCCAAGACAACGACTGTTTAAGAATAAAATGCAACGACAAACTGTGAGCGCCCGCGCCCCTTTGATAGATAGTCAATGCAGTAAAGTGCAATGACACTGTTATCAGAATCCCCCTCAAGGGGGCCCCTCTCAGTAGTCGCTGACAGCCATAGGCTGACAACAGCGCCGACACGTTATCTCTGCTGCCGGCAAAATACAAACCTCCTCGTCGGCAGTCATGAAGTGGAACTATGCCTCGGGAAGCCAAAAAAAGAAAGAAGAGAAATGATGAAGAGGATAAGACAGTGGTAAGTTATAAATTACACTGGATAAAAATAGCTCTACTTGTCTTGTACAAATGGTGTAATTTTGCAGCAGGTAACTTTAACGACGTTAGGCTAGCAAAAATATGTTTATGTGTTAGCTAACGTAACTTTACCTGCCTGACGGTAAATGCTGCTTAGTTGTAACAAACAGTTAGTTAGTGCAACTTTTTTTTCCGAATGAACGGATACGGATTATATGGTTACATACAGTAATATCTATGTTTTTTAACGGGATAAGGACGCAGATCTGTTCCAGAATCACTGTTTATCGTATTTAATGACATGACATTGCTATAGCTTTGTAGGTTTTGATGAAAGTGGCATAGCATGCTAACTATTCCACCGTGATAATCTATATGACATTATTTTTATTTAAGTTATATCAATGGATCTTGAACAGTTATTTTATTCTGTGTGGCAATTTATAAACTGTTACATTTTGAAGTAGGCTACTACAGTATCAGGACAACCCACATGTTTCACTGGTACTGTTTATTATCTATTTTACAAGGTATATAGTCATCTGTTGCAACTTTATAATAACCATCCAGATAATGGTTATAGTTTATAGACAGTTTACAAACCAACTAGTTAGTAACCCTTAACAAAGTGTTAGGAATATCTGGTCCGTCTATCGTTTATAGATGTTTTAAAAATGGTTTCTTAAGGGTTTACAAACATTTTTAATCATTTCCCAATAGCTAATATAATATATGATATAAATGCTGTGGTTCCTGTAGGCTTTGCGTGCGTGTGTACGGAGGGGGGTGGGGGGGCCTCCATGTCCATTTTGCTTGGGGGCCCCCAAATTCCTTCAAACGGCCCTGATAAAAAGAGAGGAAGCGGCAGAGATGCCTCAGAGCGGTTGGAGTTTGTAACTGAGTACATCTCTGTCCGTTCTCCTCGCGAGTAAAAGCTATTAACTCTCTTGTCTTTCTTCCTTGATTGATATTTTAGGTGTCTAAACCTGACACCCACCAACCAATGAAAGGAAATATTGAGTAGTAAATTTGTTTTGTCAGTAATTGAAAACGAGACATCGTGCTGAATTTGTTTTAGTGAAAAACAAAAAAAATCTTACTGAATGTTGTTTTTTTCCTTTTGGGCCCAAAATTCAAAAACATGGCCGGTTTCTGGTTTCTGCCTTTGTTGATTATACTAAATAAACAAACGGTTGCAGATGCACCAAACTTGTCCAAATATGGTCACATCCAGTGCCGGTGGTTGCAAAAAAAAGCAAAACAAAAAACATTGTGGCGCCCTGTCGGCCAAACTCAGGGCCGAACTTTATGTTGAACTATGTATTATGTTGTTGATACAACTGGCACTTTGTTGAATTTATTGTTTTGGCCAAGGTTATTGAGAGTTTGACAGAGCTACAGAGAAACAGCAGCATGTGGAGAGAAAGGCAGAGGCCATGTTAGGTGGAAGGAGAAGGAAGGAGAGACCGATGAGGAGCCAGACAGTGAGGCTGAGGGTGACGTACAGAGTGTGAGACGCAGACAGAGGAAACATCGTGTGCAGCCACAAGCACTGTACCACCAGGTTGATGTTAAACACTTGTGTGAATGCTTCTAAAGCAGTGTGATTACAGTTCATATGGGGTGTCAATGTAAAAATGTGTTGGGATTAAGATTAATCAAATTCTTCCTCATGGCATTGATCTTTCTATATAAATACCCTGTTGGTGTTTCATGATTGCTAAAGTATGTGCATTTTTATATAAATATTTATAAAGCATTTTTGTTTTTGGATTGTCTTCACAGATATTAGCAAACGTAAAGAAGGACCACCAATGCAGCCAAACTTGAAACTGCTTCCAAGAACCTTGATGGGGGGACAGGCGGAGGAGCTTCAAAGCAGCCTGGTACAACATTTACCCACGGCTTCAATATTCAAAACTATCAGACTCTGCATGTTGTTACGCGTGCTGACATTTTAGCCTGCCGGGGGGGGGGGCGTTATCAAGGAGAGTTTTCTTCTTTCTGAATGTGCTGAGAGGCTGGATGCAGAGGGGCTTACTGAACAAATAATCCACATTTTGGAAAGACTACAATACAAGAACAACCTTGTAGGCCAAGCATGTGACGGTGCAGCCGTCATGCAGCACTCAGGGGTCCAGGTTAGAATCAAAGAGCATGCAAAATATGCCTTTTACGTCCACTGCAATGCCCACTGTCTAAACTTATTGTTAGTAGATGCAGTCAAAGCTGACCCAGAGGCAGAGGAGTTCTTCTCCCTACTAGAAAAACTGCATGTGTTCACATCTGGATCATATGTTCATCCTAAATGGCTAAACTGTACAAAGACAGATGTACGAAGGTGCACCAAGAGAACTTCAGCGTTTAAGTGACACCCGATGGGCATGTCGATTTATAGCTCTATGTAACGTTATGGACAGACTGCCTGCCCTCAAGCGAGTACTGCAAGAGAGAGCTCTAGACCGGCATGGTGAAAGATCTATTGAGGCTCGAGGTCTGCTAGCACAGATAGATCCTGAATTCATTGTGCATCTTGTTACACTCGGCAAAGTGTTTGGAGAAACAAAACGTCTCTCTGATATGCTACAGGCAAGCTGCAAAACAAAAAGCTAAGCACTAAACTCAGTGAACACAGTGTGCTGTTGGTCAGAGACAGTCAGAACCGGATAAAGAGGTTTCAGTACAGACAAAAGTGATGCATTTTTGAAAGACACAGCTCTGTTTTCATTTGCTCGATTGTATGATTCAAATCCTGATGACTTGGGCCATGAACTACATCAGTTCAGCCGTATTTTAGAGAGGAAAATACAGAGTGGGATTCAGAGACCCTCTAGTACAGCAGAGCTGGTACTGTTGATTGAGCCATACAAAGATTGTTTTTGAGTCTTCAGACTCTGCAAAATAGCAGCCGTGATCCCAGTAAGTACGGCTTCTTGTGAGCGGAGCTTTTCTACGCTGAAGCTGGTGAAAACTTATCTCAGGTCCACCATGACTCATGAAAGATTGAGTAATTTGGGTGTGCTAAGTATAAGTATTGAGTCTAGGAGGGCAAAGGCTTTAAATCTTGACTCATTTATCGATCGTTTTGCCAAAAAACACAAAAAACAAAGAATATTGTTGCTGAAATGGAGATTCAAGAAAGGAAAAATACAAACTGTGGTCCAGAGAATGAGCTTATATTGTTCATTAAGCCTCGCAAAGAAGTGTTGCATTTAGCCTTTACTGTAACTTGAGTTAAAGTTTATTATCATTTTAATAAAACTGTAACTAAATGACTGAAAAGATCCTGTTACTCACACAAATAACTGTAAGTACCTGTAACTAAAACATTATATACTGAAAAAGACATTGTGAAAAGAACTTTGTCTCTTTTTTTCCTGGATGAATGTGCCCCTTTGACAAAACAACTGGCCCCCTCATTAAAATTGGTCTAGAACCGCCACTGCAACAGAACCGTGTTGTTGTTGTTGTTGTTTGTCCCATTTTAGACCAAAACAAGTTGTGATTTCATGAAAGAGATTCAAGCAGTCTGTCGCAAAACAAGCAGCAGTGAAGGTTAACAAGAAATCCTCCTCACAGATCATTCAGACGGATCATTGTTTGTTCCGCAGCTCCGCCATGACACAAGCTGCACCGCCGCACGCACGCTGGAAAATGCCGACAGTCACAGAACAAAGCAAAGAGAAACGCCGTGGAGTTTTCTTTCAGCTTCCTCTCTTCAAGATGAAAACAGGAATCACGGAGACACTTTGGAAATCAAACCACGTCAACACAAACCCTGGAGCGGGTTTTCAGGGTCTGATCTCTAACAACAGAATGAACGGATGATACACGGACCCTCGAGACTCTTCCTCGTGTCTTTAGTCTCGTGATGAAGTCATGAACACTGACCTGAACATCGGTGCTATCAGAGCACAAGGCTGCTGTTTGGCTCCTCTGGTCCTGGTTCTGGTTCTCCATCGTCCTGCAGGTCTCCGCTGTGACTGGTGGACTGTGTTGTCCTGGACTGAGTCTGGATTCTGTCCTCGGAGGTCTTCCGGCTGAGATACGGGAGCGGCTACGGGATCCCGCGGAGTGTTCTCGCAGCGCCTCGCCCCGCCCCCTTAGTTACCGTCGCTAAGGCCGTGTAGAAACAATGTTTTATGTGTTCAATGTATTTTATGTATGTGTTAACATTTACCAGGTATCGCTCGGAACATCGTTTGTTAGCTTAACGTTAGCTCGTTACGCTAATTAGCCAGATACGAGCAGCCCCAAGCTGCTAAGTTAGTGTAAGTGAGTAATTTAGTGTGCTCTGACCGCAGCTTTTTATGAGTCAAAGTCAGCAAGAAGGGAGAAGCCAAAATGTAACGTTATTAGATTAATCTTAGTGTTAGACATTAGTGTGATAATGCTTTGAAGAAAAGGGCGTCTGTATGAAGTTGTAAGTAAAAGGCTCAGCTCTCAGTTAGCTGACGTTATGTTAACGGTAACCTTTACTAACGGGCGATGTGAGATTTAGCTACGTCCTGTAACGGAATCACTGTTCAGTTAGGTGCTAGCCAGGTACTGTTATAAGTGGCTGCCCCTGATACCGATGGACACGAAGGGTTTAAAGGCAGAGAGCCGAGGGGAAGCGGCTGCCTGAAACTGTCACACCGAGGAGCACCGATGCCGCTATTTGAGCTAGCTGTCTCTCCGAGGGGAGCCGCTGCACCTCCGAAAGTGTAACGCTACCGCTACTGACACCGTTATACTATTCTTTGTGGGGTTTATCAGTGGGGATGATTGATTCAAAGTACATATTAAAGACTGTTTAGTCATCAATAAGTTATTACACTCAGTAGATGTAACGTTAGCATTCATTGAGATTCAGCAAATAAGGTGAACACTGCGTTTGATCAGCGACGTTTCTGAAGAGTTTAAGAGGTGGATGCATAATTTGACTGAACAGCTGTTGTAGGCTACATGCAGAGATTTGCATCCACCATTTTGTCAGCATATAATGTGCGTTCTGCCTGCAGACAGGTAGCTGGGCTGTGACTAGGGCGATGGTTTAGTTAAGGCCAGAAATTAGGTGTGTGAGCTTAATCCTCATAATAAGCGTTAAAAAAGATCTGACTTGAGTATTTATTATTGCACAGTGTCCAACAGCAACCCGTATATTCCACAAATTAGTAAACAGTATATTTCACAAATTAGTAAACAGTATATTTCACAAATTAGTAAACAGTATATTTCACAAATTAGTAAACAGTATATTTCACATTGCGCCCCTAATTACTGTCACATGCCAGAGAGGTTATCATGCTGAGGCGATCTCAGAGCTCAGTAGCTTTATGGCTCTTTGGAAGAAGCTGCCTACCTATTGTTGTCTTTACAGGTACCAGAGGAGCTGATTGCAGAACCCTCCAGATGTGATTAGCTGTGTCCAGCTCATCAGGAGAGAACAGCTCCAGCTTCCAGCTCTTCAGCTCCTGTTTTTCTTTTTACACACAACACCTGAACACTACTGACGTGAAATTATGACACTGGGTTCTTATCAACAGATTCATCATTTTAATAAGTCAACACATTTCAAGTCATACAAAACTACTTTTACATTTGTAACCTTTTAATATTGATGTTTTCATTAATGCAAGACAAGAGTTTAATTTATTAATCTATTGCTTTTGTATTAGGAACACTTTGTTATAAAGTGTATCAAACTAATTATACATAATAAAATCATTCTTCATTCATTATCAGTTTCATATTTTAATTTTAAATAGTGTGATCTAAACTTAAAAATATATTCTAGTTAACAGCTGTAAATCAAAAAATATTAAGATGCTATTTATAGGTTAACATTTTGTTTGTTAGTAAAAAGTAAAACACTAAAGGTGTGCGTCATGTCCGGTTGTAGAGAGTGAGCAGTGTAATACCAAGGACGCTGAACTCCTAAAACAATTAAGGTTCCAAAGTTCCTCCTGATTAAGAACGATTGATGTAAAGGATAATCAGTTCAAGCAAAGACAAGGAAAAGATCGCTGAATGCCGAGGAAAAAAGCACCGCAGGTTACCTCCGACCCTGTTGTTACCTCGACTGTTCCAGCGAGGAGAGGATCAGCTGAGAGTGAAATGGAGAGCGACGCTGTGCAGGTGAATAAAGCTGAATTAGCTGCCTTGATCCGTACAATAATAAAGGAAGAAATAAACGAGGCAATGACGAGTCTACAACCGCAGTTTGATGTACTAAAACTCTGATTGAAAGATTGTAAAGACAAACTCGTTGATGTGGAGTCGGGCTTGTCCGGAATGCATGACACAATGAATGAAGCGGAGCGTGTGTGTAAAGCTCTCCAGAAAGAAAACAAAGATCTGAGAGATAAAACTGAGAAGTTGGAGAATCACAGCCGAAGATTTAACCTCCGAGTATTTGGCCTCGACAAGGATATGGAAAAAGGAAAACCTACCGAATTCATGGAGTCCCTCTTCAATGAGGTATTTAAAGATAAATTGCCTTATAAACCTGAAGTGGAAATTGCGCACAGAGTGGGGCCTGTTACAAAACATGGTTCGAGACCGATGATCGTCAGGATGCAGAGGTATGCGGCGAAAGAGGCTATTTTACAAATAGCGAAGCAAGAAAAAGTCCTACATTTCAAAGGGATGAATATCAAAATTTTCCCGGATTTAACAGCAGAAGTGTCCAAGAGAAGAGCGCAGTTTAAAGATCTGAGAATGAAACTACATCAGGCTGGAATAAAACACGGTTTGATTTATCCGGCGACACCGATTGTAACATTTAATGGAGATACAAAATACTTCCAAGATCAGAAATCAGGAGACATCTACTACAATCAAGTGATTGGACCAACGCTGTCTGGCAATTAAGTAGTCTAATGACTGGACTTTGCATTAGAAATAAGTACATCGAATGCAGGTATGATTAATTAACTGAATTGAGAACCGGTTGACATACATCTCGAGGAGTTGGGAATTGATTTATGGACATAAACTTGAGGATATAATTACCGACTCCATAGTATGATATTGATTTATTTGAAACTCAGGAATTGAGGACAACAATTTATTAAATGTAAAGATAGTGGAAACTAAAATACAGTTGTGTTTTTTCGTTAAGGACTGTTAATGGTTTGCCTAATTGTGAGTATTGTAGTATGAAATTATACATTGTATGTATTAATTAGGCTGAGAACTATGTGATGGAAATGGAAGTCAAGAGGAGTTCAGCTCACTTATTGCAACCTTGACAACCAGAGTGGCAATACAAAACGGTTTGTCTGAATCTATGTGTATGAATGTATATATGTGGTTTAATTTAGTTGTTTTTTGTAAATTGTTTTGCTCCGATATAGAATCTAACAGTATGAATCCAAAAAACATGATCTTCAATATGTTACATAAATTACCAAATAAAGGTCTTAAAATTGCCCATATTAATATATGCAGTCTTAGAAATAAATTAAGTGATTTAACAGACATATTGCAACCAAATAATTTGCATATATTGGCTGTGTCTGAAACTCATGTAGACTCTACATTTGATGATGCAACTTTAATGATTGATGGATACAGTATTTTTAGGAATGATAGGAATATATATGGAGGAGGAGTTGCTATCTATATACAAAATCATATACCTGTTCAAGTGATGCCAGACTTAATGTATTCTGGTATTGAAGTAATTTGGTTAAAAGTTAGTCTGAAACATCTAAAACCAATACTTATAGGGTGCTGTTATAGACCTCCAAGTGCGAATAGTGAATATTTGGACAAAATATGTGATATGTTAGATCATGCTAGTAGTATGAATCTGGAAACTTACTTAATGGGTGATTTCAACATAGACTGGAATTCTTCTGACTGTCCTAGGAAAATCAAATTAATGAGTACTGCAATTGCATGTGGATTATCACAGATAATCAATAAACCGACTAGAATATGTATAAAAAAGGATGGCACTCGATCAGCTTCCTGTATTGACCACATGTTTATAAATAGATTACAAGTTTGCTCAAATTGCTTATCGGTGCCAGTTGGTTTTAGTGACCACAATCTTATTGCAATTGTAAGGAAAACAAAAGTTCCTAAATCATGTCCAAAAATAATAATGAAAAGGTCATTTAGAAGATTTAATCATTTACAATATGAAGATGATGTTAGAAATACAAATTGGTCAGACGTAATTCTACAAAAGGATCCAGAGAAGGCATTTCAGCTTTTTGATCAAACCTTAATGAGAATTGTAGAAAATCATGCACCAATAAAAAAGTTTACTGTTCGAAATGTTAACACCCCGTGGTTGGATCAAGAATTAAAAGATCTTATGAAAGCGAGAGATCTAGCTAAACAAGCAGCAATTATATCTAAATTTAAATCAGACTGGCAAGTATATTGTAAACTTAGAAATTTTGTAACCAAGGTAAATAAGAGGAAAAAGAAAATGTACTATACTAAGAAAATTATAGAAATAAAGCATGATAGTAAACAATTATGGAATACACTGAATAATATATTAAGAGGAAATAATAAATCAACTCCAGCCTATTTAGAACATGAAGGTGAATTTTTTACAAGACCAAATGATATAGCAAATCATCTTAATGATTATTTCATAAATAAAATAAATAAAGTTAAAGATACTACACAGCTATATAAGCCAGATTTATCAAATACACTAATAAATAAGATGATGGAAGGTAAAACATGTAGCTTTAAATTCAAGAGTGTTAGTGTTTCTAAAGTGGAACTACTTCTGATGAATTGTAAAAACAAACCACCTGGTGTTGACTACCTTGAACATAAGTTGCTTAAACCAATAGTTGCAATCATTGCTCCAATTATTGCTCATATAATTAATCTGTGTTTTAAGCATAATATATGTTTGCAAGAATGGAAAATATGTAAAGTAGTGCCCATACCTAAAAATAAGAAAATGCCCTTTTCTGGATCTAACAGTAGACCAATAAGTTTATTACCAATTCTTGGAAAAATAATGGAAAGAATTGTCTATGAACAGATTCAGTCTTATTTTATGAATAATGATTTGATTACAACTTTTCAACATGCATATAGAGGAAAACACTCAACAGCCACTGCCCTGACTCAGATGGTTGATGACTGGTTCAAGGATATGGAGGAGAGGAAAATAATAGGTGTTGTCATGCTTGATTTCACTGCAGCATTTGATATTATTGATCACGACTTACTGTTAAAAAAATTGGAATATTATGGTTTTTCACAAACCGCATTATTATGGATGAAAAGTTATTTGTCAGATAGAAGACAACTAGTTTATTTTAATGGAAGTTTTTCAAAGGTAAGGGTTGTGGAACATGGCGTGCCTCAAGGAAGTTGTCTTGGGCCGCTCCTCTACACAATTTTTACCAATGATCTTCCATCTGTTTTAGATAAGGCAAGCATCTCAATGTTTGCAGATGACTCCACTATATATTTAGCAGCAACTAATATTAATGATTTAAATACAAAACTACAAAGAGAGCTACAGTTAGTGGTGGACTGGATAAGGAGTAACAAACTGGTTCTCAATGTATCTAAAACTACCTGTTTAGTGGTTGGTACTCCTTTTTCCTTACTTTCCAAACCGAAACTTGAACTCAGCATAGGGCAAAACTCTGTTGATCAAAGAGAAGAGGCTAAACTTTTGGGAGTGATAATTGATAATAGATTGTGTTGGGACAGACATGTTCAGAAATTGTTTACTAAAATGGGTCTATTATTGTCTATTATTAAAAGGTGTGCAAAATATTTTTCACCACAGATTGTTAATGCTTTGTTTTTTTTCACACATGGATTATTGCTCTGTGGTTTGGTCAAATACTTCATTAATTAATATAAAAAAACTACAAGTAATTCAGAATAAAGCTGCACGGGTCGCTCTCACATGTGGGTTTAGATCAAATGTTGACAAAATGCATGAAAGCCTTTTATGGTTCAAAGTTAAAAATAGATTGGTGTATTCATTAATGGTATTTTTATATAATGTTATAACAAATAAGACACCTTTCATTTTATATACAAAACTATCCTTTAGTATTGACACACATCATTATCTAACGAGACATGCAGTAGGGGGTTGTTTTATTTTACCTAGAGTTAAAACCAAGTCAATTCAATGTTCAGTTAGGTACAGGGCAATGTGTGAATGGAATTCGCTCCCAAATACTTTTAAACAACAAAACACTCTATGGTTTCAAATCTTCACTTAAGAAATATTACCTTCAAAGAAATTTAGATAGTTAATGTTAATTTAATTAAGGAGATACTGTTGTATGGTTCTTAGTTAGCTTATTCTTTAATATAGATCTATTGGAGTAGCAACATTTTATTTTAATTATGTTTTTTATTTTTTTCTTATATTTTTTATCATTTTTTGGTGATCAATGGCGTTAATTATAAAATAGGTACTTAAATGTTGTGTAAATGTTTTGTGCGTATAGTGTGTAATGTAATAAATTGTATTGTCACACGTAAGATTGGAGGACCCCAGGAAGAATAGCTTTCAGCTTATGTTGAAGCTAATGGGGATCCAAATAAAACAAACAAAAAGGTTGGTGTTGTATATGGTTTTATTTTGACATTTCTTTAAGAGACAAACGTGACATTGACTGACAAGTTACTCAGTAGTGAAAAACAAAGAATTATCTGCACACTGAGTAGTTTTGAAGCCCTGTAGGAGGTGTCATTTATTGCGACCTGAGAAGGTTTTGTGTGGTTTACATTGTATAAACTCACCTGTTTACTACATATGCGGTCAGCTCTGAGTGCTTATATATAGAATTTATTACAAGTGAACCATAAACTGTATATTTTTAAATGGATCTATGATACAAATATGGACAATATTAAAAAGTCAAAGTAAACAGAAGGAGAGAAGGCCTTTCCACGTCAGTCCACCCCATCAGCACAATGAGGACTCCCAGGTCTCTGCAGCTCTCTGGGTGCCAGGTGGGACATCTGATCCACAGTGTGATTCCGGGAGAAAATGGAACAAGGGAGACAGTCTTTAAATGTTTTTGTGTTGTCCTTTTAAGACAGACAATTTTATATTTGCTATAAAAATGTCCAGTAGCCAAGACTAGCAACGTTATTTAGACTCAGTTTAAGCTTTAAGTAGCAGATGTGGAAGCATCAGAACCTCAACAAGAATCTTGTGACAAATATAAAAAGTACCTTTCTCTCTCTCGTGTCCTATTCCAGACAATAATCCCACACAAGTTGACACAACCCTGCCGACAGCAGCAACTTTACTCAAAATAGCGGTGTGGGGAATTTACTAACGTGATAGCAGCCATAGCTAACGTTTTACAAGTTATACAGCGTCCATCATGTAACTACGGACGCTACCGCTAGCTTATTACGTTTATTACAAGTGTAATGTAATGTAATGTAAAAGGGTTAATTGATTTAATTGTTCGTTTAAGATGTAACGTTAACGTTCAGTAAACTTAGGGTAACGTTAATTAATAACCGATTCATAGTTAACTGTCCTAACGTAACGTTAGTGTTGCAAAATAACGTTATCACATTTATATATTAAAAAAGCATTTAAAAGCTTATGAAGTATAATGTCAATAACAGATATGTGAGTTAATTTATTATTTTCCGGTGTCTTACCTTGACTGTAGTTGGTCATGTCCGTAAACTGGTAACGACACGACCGCGCAGGTTCCAACCTCCACCGTACAGCACCGCCGAGTAGCATGTAGCATTAGCTCCTTAGCCTGAGCTAACTCGGTCACGTCGAGCTAGACGGGAGTGGTTTCAGCAAAACGTCACCTCAGCTCCACCTACGACCCGCATCTTTGCCTATTTTTGGTTATCCGGGAGTGACGCACGCTGACGCGCTGCCAAGATGGCGGCGGCCAGCACCGCCACTTTTGAGCTTCAAAACGGCTCTTCAGAAACCAATGGGTGACGTCACGGATGCTACGTGCATTTTTATATACAGTCTATGGTTGAGCCACAGATGGCACTCCATAGCCAGTAATGTGGCCATGGAGCAGCCAATGGAACGGGCCGTCTCCTTGGTAACATGGAGTGCTAAGTCTGTAGCTCATTCAGGTCCTCCTCAGAGGAACCTCCCTGTAGGTCACAGTCTTTAAGAAGATCGGCCTGGTACGCCTGCAAGATGGCCATAGTGTGCAGGCTTGCACCAGCTCGACCCGCTGCCATGTAGGCCTTGCCCACAAAAGCAGATGTCGTCTGATACGGCTTGGTGGGGAGCGCCGGCGTCTGGAGGGATTCAATTCAATTCAATTTTATTTATATAGCGCCAAATCACAACAACAGTTATCTCACAGCGCTAGACCGTACTCTGAAGTTATTTACAGAAGCCCAACAATTCCCACCAAGAGCAAACGTCTTTGTTGATACTTGGAAAGGAAGAAAACTTTCCATTCGTCAGCCTGTACACGTCCTCATGTCCTCTCCGTTTCACTCGGCCAGCTCCTCGATCCCCCCGACTATTTTGATGCTATAATGTTATTTGTAACCTCGAGATGTTTCTACAATGTTGACAGACATGTTCCTGGATTGTGAAGATCTGTAGCCTATTAGTGTAACAGCTGGTCTGCTGCTCTGACAGAGAGCACAGCTCAAGCAGTGGACAGATGATGCAGCTGTTTCCTCTCTCCTCGTGTGTCATCCGGGTGGGAGGGACTAACATGTAGGAGGTGAGGAGGTACAAAAGAGAAACGAGAAAGGCATCTAGTCCTGCAGCAGGGTTCTGTTGCAGGGGCTAAAAAAATCAGAGAGGAACTCAGCCAGAATAATAAGGTAACAGTGCGGGCTGTTGACTGTGCAAAGGTCCGGATGAATAAGTCATCAGGTTTGAGGAGGCAGCAGAGGAGGTGTGTGCTGCCCGAAAGACAGAAATAACTGAGCGCTTGATTTTGGCTGTTGTGTCTGCAGAAACACAGTCAGACCAAATGACCTCTGAACCCTGTGCCCCCCGTCATGTGACCCCCTGACAGCCCTATCAGATGAGACTAATGCTGCTTTTCAGGCAACTCGGAACTGTGAAAATGACCAACTAGAAAAACTGTCCTGGAACGCCACATGAAGTCGGATTTCCTATTTGTGAACTCGGAGAAAAAAACTGTACCCCGACTTCACGAGTAGCAGCTGAATGACGTCACAAAACAATGTCAGTGTCCATGGAAGCAAACAGTGTAAATGGTAAACTAAAAGGCAACAAAACGTATATGTGCATGTATTTAAATTAAAATAATACGATCTTGTTCACTTTCGGCGTATCCCAGTTCCGACCGGTCCTGAACGCAGCATAAAGGTATTTGTTCACTTTTCCTTCAGCTCAAATCGGTGAACTGAGACAATCTGATGATCAACATCACACTAATTTTCAAACAGATATGTAGCCGTATATTATCAAATCATACATGTTATTTTTCACACATTAACTGAGCTTCACAACGTTGGTTGGAAATCACGGCTAACCCCCAGCAGCAGGCTACCTGCTACCAGAGAGCTGCTCGGTTCCGACCGTCACATTAAGTGTGGGTTCTGTAGAGATACGGGGTTCTGATGGCTCCGCTGTTGAATCCTGCTACATTACATCTTGTTTACAGTCAATATGAAGCTACGTGTCGGAACCAGGCCGAGCTAACGCCACGTTAGCTTCTTGTTAGCTGCTAGCTGTGTTCATGAACACTGACCTGAACATCGGTGCTATCAGAGCTCGAGCCTGTTGTTTGTCTTCCGGGGACGTTGCTGCTCCGGGGCTCCGGGTCCTGGTTGTCCTCCTCCATTCCGCTCTTGTAGTGGTCCTGGTCTCTGAGATCCAGCAGGTCTCCTCTGGGACTGTCGGAGCTCTTCAGATCCAGGAGCTCCGTGTTCTCTCAGTCTCCCTCACAACTTCCGGAGGATCTCCCCTCCTCCCCCATCGTAAACAGGATCTGACGTAACCGCTGCGCACAACCGCTTGCACAAGTACAAGTGCCACCGCAAAAATAAATATATATGATAAGATTGATATTCATTGTACAGAAAAGCCTAGGCTCTATATTTGAACCTGTTTATCTGAGTCTGCGGGGAAAATATTACATTCACAAATACAACATTTAAATGTATAAAGACTTAAAGAGTATTTTTCTTTAATGTCTTTGTTGTTTCGAAAGAGATGAAAACGATTAATTAAAAACAACAGTATTTTGTCAGACAAGAGAATTTTATTATTAAACTCAACATAACCTTTGGGCCTTGTTGATACAGAGATCCTCTCTCGGCCTTGAATGAACATTTCAGGAGAGGAAAACAGCAAAACAATCTCACAGCTCTGACCTAAACCCTAGGAAATGTGGACAGACCAACATACAGAGAACAGGAGAGGAAAGGTTAAGGATAAAAACACAATACAGATATATATGATCCATAAAGAGAATAGTAATAACGATCATATTAAAAGATCAAACATAAAAGATTAGATGTAAGAGGACACAACTTTCTGCATAACACTGTCCAATCACTCGCTTTGCCTCTTGCACAATCTTCCATATAAGGATCTCATTGCTGCCCTGACTGATTACTGGAACACAGAAACTCAACTTACACATTCTGCCACAGCAGCTTCTTTACAACACAACAAGATGGTGAGCATGAACACAACTAATGGAAAATGCAGAGAGAGACTGAAGAGATGCCAAGTGTGCACGAGAGACAGGAACCATCTGTTTCTAATGGACTCGAGAGTGAAATGCTGTGAGCCAAGTGTGAGCTGCTGAACTCCATCTGATCCTCCAAGAACGGAGAGGTGGAGAAAAACAAGAGCCCTCAGGCTTTCAGTTCATCACTCACAGGAAGAGGCCCAACTCTTTTACACTGAGTTCACTTGAGTTTAGTTTCACAACAACTTAAAAATGAAAAGTGATCCACACTAAACATAACTCTTTATCTTCTCTGTGGTGTTTGTGGAGCCGCTGTAACAGCTGTGGGATCAATAAAGTTTATCTTCTCTGTAGAGTCCACGCTGACTTCTGTTGTTGTGAGCGAGTGGAGAGTTTAGAAAAAGTGAACTCAGGATACAGAAATGTGTAAAAGCAGCTGCAAACATGTTGTGCTGAGAACAAGGTCGATGTTAGTGTGAAAAAGCTGCTTATCTGAGGAGCGCTCTGGTTTCCATGGAAACCTTATCAAAGCCACGTCCCTCCGGCCTTCAAGGACAGACTGAGCCGAGCTGACTGTTAGTGTAAGTGTAAGAAAGGTCAGAAAGGAGATGGTGGTTGTTGGTGGTAGGACTAGTGAAATTAACTAACACTAGTGTGGTGGATCACTGCAGGATACTGTGTGTGTGTAGAAGTAGTAGTTCCTGGAGGCTTCCTCATGTATTTAAGCTGATACACTACACAGCCTTGTTGAAAACGCAGTACCTGTAGAGTAGAAAGGAAACCTTTTTGGACCTGACAGCGCCACCTCCTGTTAAGGGACAGCAGGAACCTTTAAACCCTTGATTTATACATTTGTGTGTGGTGAAAACCCTGAACAGGAACAATTACAAAGAGGCATCTTTTGTACTGAAGTGAATGATTTTATTACAAAGCTTAAAATACCAGCGATGTGGGACATTCTACCAGAAACGTATGTTGTCTGTCCTGGAGTTGTTACAGGACATAAAAAATGTCTAAAACTGATTAGATGGTTGATTTCTGTGAAATGTTCTGTAAAGGAACATGTCATTCATTAAGGTCTCAGGTGCTGTTTTCTTTATTAAAAATACTTTTGAAAACCACAAATCCTGAAAACATAGTTTTGAAAAAAACCACCAATAATTAAAAATTAATTTATCATGAACATCAATTGATATATAGATCATTTAAACTGGACCCATGTGCTCTTTAGTGTAATAACGAGGACGTGTGGATGCTGAAATATCAGCTGGTCCAGTTCAGGTGACGTTAGATAATTAAACCAAGCTAAACAATATTCTCTCTCTGATGAGATATTTATTTAACCCAGGTGAACACGTGAGCAGGGACATGCACACACATTTTGGAGGGCTCAAGTGAAAAAAGGGCACTTCTTATTATAATTTATTTTAAACCGTTTTTAAACAAACATTAAATATATTTACAAAACTGACTTCCTACACATTTATTTAAATTCCCTCACACTCACACAATAGTTTCAGACAAAGTATTCAGTTCACACAAAGACCATGGTCTGCTTTAGTTTTCACCAGGTTTATCACAAGAGCAGGAAACTCTGTCACAATGTTTTCTAGTTCACAGTATTTAGAATAAATGGCTGCAACAAGGAGACATAAAATTAATTGTTTAAATACTTTTTGTTTCACAATCAAGAAAACCTTCAGCTCCACACAGACTGTCTGTATCATGTAAAGATGAAATGATGAAGATACAGTTTCAGGCAGGACACTTTCTTCATGTAGTGGTCAGTTTTGAGATTTTGGTCGATTTTGCTTCCATGTCTTATTTTACTCTGATGGAAAGAAAACCTCTTTAGATGAAGTTTGTTTTCAGCCTGCTGCCCTCCGTCTGTTTGCATCTGTAGATTTCCTCTAAACCAAAACAAGCTAATCTGCCTTTTTAAACATTTCAGCCGCTGGAGGAACTAGGTCTTGCTCAGGGACACAATGGTGTCTCACACTGGATTCAAACCCGGGTCTCTTACACCAAAGACATGTGTCTTATCCACTGTCCCATCACCACCCCACATTGTGCATTAAATTACAAACTGAGGGTTAAAGGGTTCAAATGTGGGTGTTTGTCTTTTGTCTGTTGTTGCTTCTGTACATTTGGTTAAAATATATTTCTCTTAATGTAACTTAAAGACAAATATAATGCTGAGTCTGCCAAACTAAAAAAGGGAACAGCTGTTTAGTCACTGAGTGGAATCCAGTAAAAATTTGTTGATTAAACGCTTCACCTCGTCTCCTTCACATGGCACACATCTGAGGAGACAGCCCTAAAATAAATCAGAATCAGAAACAGGCTCATTGCTGAGGCTTTCACAGAAAAGGACACAGACAAAGAAAGGTGGTGATGGGACAGTGGATAATACACATGCCTTTGGTGTGAGAGACCTGGGTTCGAATCCCACTGTGACACGTGCACCAATGTGTCCCTGAGCAAGACACTTAACCCCGAGTTGCTCCAGATCCTCGTTGCTAAATGAATAAATGTGAATCTAATATTTACACATATTTGAATATGAAAGTGAGGAATCTGACCTTGATTGACAGCTGATATTATAAAGTTTGGTCATTGATAAGTAGCAGAGCCAGACCGTCCTATACGCTCACTGCCCCGCATATTTAAACAGGGCCCCGCTCGTGTCAAAGGTCACAGCGAGTAGCCTATTAATGCTTAGGCTAAAAAACTTTGATGAGAGGATGCAGAGGAAACTAGCCTACCCTTCTGAGCACGAGAAGAGAAACAGCTGTAAGGTAAACTTCTCTCCACTCAGACTCTGACGTCAGCAGGTAACAGTGGCAGCAATGTTATGTTAATGTGCTGCTGCAGAGCGTCTCGGTCTGTCTGTGTCTTGGCTGTTTGCCAGACTTTGTGTTCACTGTGCCAGACTCTCAGATCAGAGACCTATAATCTAAAGAAATATTCAATTTAAATAAAATTAACATTTAATGTTAATGGATTTCGAAAATGTGGCTAATGTGCCATTTATATATAAACTCCCTCTTGCAAAAATGTAAAAGTAGTGTTTTCAGCAGTAATTACAACAAAAGTGACAAACGCATGGGCCGTTGCTTTATAAAGAAGACACAGTAGATGCCATGCAAACAGGTTTCTCTTATGTAAATTAATTTGAATTAGTGTTTTACAGTTGTACAAAGATTTATCAGTGGTATAAGACAAGAAATGCAAATACATGTATAACAGAAGTAAAGACGAGGTCAGCAACAAATTATATGCAGGACGTAATTTATTTATTTTAACTATATATATATATATTTTCAGGGTTCTGTAGACCTCCGATTATGAAAAAGAATTTATGTCTTTCCACAAATCATGGTTAGGTAAGGCACAAACCAAGGTCAAATTACACATTTGAATATTTAAATATTGACATGACAAAACGCACCTCTGCACTGGAAACGTCTTAGAGAAGTGAGCAGACATGTTTTCAAATGTGCCTGAGTCACTGCCAAGAGCTTAACTACTGGATTTATTACATGTGAGTACATCTCTTTAGAATCGCATCAACTTAATAATAATAAATATTTTGTTAATTTTTTTTATTTCATTTTAAAGTGGATTTTAGCCTCAGTTTTTCAACATGTATCTTCATACATTTCAACCACTGTACAATGCAACTACTTATAAATGTCGGCCCAAGTCTCGAAAGTATGGACAAGCTTTCTCAAACTGCAGCTCATCTTGCACAATATTTTAAGGTAGATTTTTGTGTGCTGTCCTTGAGAATTATGTTGTTTTTTTAACCTTTTGACTTCTTTTTAAAAAAAATTCTTTCAGTGAAATCAGAAATGGATTCTGCAGTGCTTTTGATTTACCTCCTCTTTGGTAAGAGTTATAACATCTTATTCTTAATAACATAATTTAATTTTGGTCTTTGGTTAAGAATTAATTTACAGAAGAATTTCTGAAGTCATTGGACCTTTGACAATCATTGTTTATCATTTCGAACACATAAAAAATGTCAGAGGTATATTAGTTTTCTGCTCATGTTCCAAACGTTCTGCTCATTGAATATCTATCCAACATCTACAACATCTGTGTTCTCTTGCTTTTATAGAATAATGTAACATTATGAGAATAAATTCATATTAATTTAGCAAAGTCTACCTGCCCTATATACTCACGTGCCCTGCTGTTTATGTGCAAAGCCCCAGTAAAATGGTCAAGATGTTTTTGGACCTGTAGGGCTAAGTAAGCAATAACAATTAGGCAATGTCCGGTTACACTTTCAAAATAAAACTACTGGTTAATGTTGTGAGACGTCACAAAACTGGTCAATGTAGGTGCCCGTCTCTCAGTAAATAAGAAAATTCATAGCATAAACATTATTTTACATTTGAACCCTGGGGGAGCTGGTTTGAATTAATGGAGCACATAATATCTTGTAAGTATTGGTAACTACGTTTGTCAGTAGAGTAAATGCTGGATTATCAGCCAGTACGAGCTCAGACCCAGTGCGCAGAGGTCCTTTCAAACCAGCACTGATTTTTTCTGGAAGAGGTTTCCATTCGTGCTCATTACAGAGACAGACTGTTTTAAAGGAGGGAGGATTGAGAGCTATGTGGCAACACTGATACTGAAATATTTTCATAAATGTTGTTGCTAGGGACAATTCAGTGGTCGCTGACAAGCCCTGACTCGCTTTCTCTCTCTTGTCTCGTGCTCACTCTCAATGCAGGCATGCTAAGTAACAGTGGGGGGGTCACATCACATGAAAAAATGTAGAAATATAACTTACTGAGACCAGACTGCGTCATGAAGATTATTGCATTAATTTCAAATGGAAACTGCTTTAATGTAAAGTGCGATGCTGGCTTTAACTTATCGGATCACTAGAAGAATAACTCGACTGCTTCATTGCAAGGATTCGCTGTAAACGAAATTTCATATGTTACATTTAACCCTCAGGATTTGGCCTCACTTCCTACTCATACGCCGTCCTTCGTGAGTACCACCATGTCAACTTGAAAATGACCTGGACCGACGCTCAGCAGTACTGCAGAGAGAAATACACCGACCTGGCAACCACTGAAAGCCTGAATGACACAAGAAGGCTAATCAGACCTAGCTGGGAAACCTCATTGGTATGGATCGGACTGAGGGATGACATACAGTCTTGGAGATGGTCAGCGACCGATGAAATGAGCAAAACTGGTTACTACAATTGGCAAGTAGGTCAGCCAGATCCTAATGTCAAAGGTGAAGCCTGTGTGACAGTGAACAGTGACGGAACGTGGAGAATTGAATCATGTCAAACCACATACTATTTCTTGTGTTACGGTAAGTCAATTTTTACATTTCCTTCTTGTTTGGGTGTGGTCAGAAATGTGCTACATTACAGCTGTAATCACAATAACAATATATAACAAATGCATTTATACAGATTTCCTACCGTACCTTTATATTTTTCAATTTTATGTTAACAATTACATGCGAACTTTGTTACAATTCAACATACAGGAGGCAAAAAAACAGTAGACAATTATCACAGTCTTTATAACAACATACAGTAACATACCTTTTTTATGACAAAGGATCATCTCATGTGGACAAACAGCGCATGCTGTCTGGAAAGATGGCATCATGTTACAGATACTGTAGCTATAATGGAGAGATTTTCTACTGGTTATAAAACACACAAACGGATGGTTGACTTCATAAAAACATGGCGAAATTAATCAAAGACACAAGACAGTCAACCAAATAAATCTAGACGCCACACACAACTGCTGCGATGTAATGTTCAATGCGACCCCCACAGCTGTCTCTTGATTTAAGTTACAACGCTTCAAGACAGATAAGCGGTATGAAAACCTTCCAGCTGTGTTTTCCTCTGTCTGGTGCAATGATGACACGGTGAATAGAGACGATTCTCTCTGACCAATCAGCAGTCTGCTGTGTTTTCACGTCACATTTTAGTATCGCCTCAGCTCACTCAGAACCTCTACAGAGGTGACATGAAAAAAGTACCTGGAAGCAGATACAGGTCCAACCTTTCCACAGTGGAAAACCAAAGAAAGGCGAGTCGAGTTGAGGCGATCTGGTACTGTGCAGTGGAAAAGGAGCTTATGGTACAAATAGGGCAGACCGGGTATGGTTGTAAAACTTTTTGCTTCAGTGACCACAACTCACTGAATTTTGTAGCTCGAGTTCTCAAACTTTTATACAAAGTACTCACATTTGTTCACTACAAATGTCACCAATTCAGTCCTCTACAAGAATATCACAGACCTCATGAGTTGATGTCAAATGCATTGTGTTCCCTTGTTACAACCTACAACACTACCAGGGTACACTACACATAAAGTGATATCACACCATGTGATATGCTACAAATACAGGTAGTGATATGAAAGAACAATGTTTCTCTCTCACTGTAACAGATCAGTCTGATGACTCACATGAATGTCAATGTGTGCATATTCTTAATCAGAGTCACAGTCAGTGCTTGAAGTGGGCCGATACTCCCCGGTACCGAGTACCAGCATGTCTATATTTTACTCTTTGGCGTACCGGGACCTTTTCTTGCTCACTGGAATTTCTCACAAGCTGCCTGTACGCTTCTCTGCCCTCTGCACTGGTGGAGACTGAGTACGTGCCAATACAAACGCCAACATGTGAATGGGGAGTACTGGTCACAGTGCTGACAAATGAATGCTGGTAACCCTGGAGTGCAGGCCTGGTGGGCCCGGACTGCAAAGGGCAGTAAAATATTAAAATGAAGGAAGCACCTAGTTGCATGTTCAGAAGATGGCTGTAGCACTTTTTAAAGAAGTGTTACAACCATCTCCTGAACATGTCAGCCGATGTTTAGCTAGCTGTATTAGCATAGTGGTTTGCTAAAGAAACTACATCTCAATCTGAGTCAAACAATTTAATCTGCAACAGTATAGTTACTAAACAAAATATAGTCTTAGTCAAAAAATTTACTTTTCCAACAGTCACTTTACTCTCTTTTTTTATTGTAGCTGTAAGTCCTGCAGGGCAGAAAATTTTTACTTTAGTTAAACTCGGACTAACATGGATGCAAGGCCGGGATTACTGCAGAACATACTACACAGACCTGGCTCTGATTGAGAAAGCAGAGGAAAATGCACAAGGCCTACTGACAGCAAGGTCAGGATTTGGTATTTGGATCGGCTTGCACCGAGTACCATGGAGGTGGTCCGACAGGAGCAGCACCTCCTTCACAAACTGGGCAGCCGGAGAGCCGAATAACAATGGTGGTGACCAGTTCTGTGTGGTTGAGTATTCAAACCACTATTGGGACGATGTGAGATGTAGCAACAAGTTTTCATTCTTCTGCCAGGGAGGTGAAAAAGTTTATATTTACTCTAAATCTCACAAATACTTTAATGTTTTTGTCTGTGCAATAATATTTCTCCCTTTGGTTGGTGGTCATTTGTTTGTTAAACTGTCCAGTCCCAAAAGTAAAGAAGACCAGGGTGATGATGAAGATTCAGACTGATGCTGACCTTTCAGATCCAGCTGTTAACGCCCAGATCCTTCAACAGGTGAAACTCCCTCCAATGTTATCTATGAGTTCAACAAGAGGAATTTTAAACACACCAAAGTCTGTTTTCAGGTCTCACTGCTGCAGAAGTTTTAGAAATCCAGACTCAGCTGAAATCTAATAATCTGATAAATCAGGTGATCTCAAGCCTGAGAGATAAAAACAGCTCTTTACTCTGATCACTAACATCACTCACATAAAGCTGTGTTGCATTTGCAAAAATAGCATTCTAAATTATTTAATGTTTAGTGCACAGTGTGTCTTTCATAAATGCTTTTTGACAATGGTCTCCTGATAAGTAATTTTATTCCCTCTCAGTTTGGACCAGTTCTGCTGAACATGGCTTTGCCGACTGACTTCAACCTGCAGTGGAAGATCCAACCAAGAAAACTAACAAAGAAATGAAGAGAATGATGAAGCCAATGGAAAGGATGCCCTTTGTAGTTAATAAGGCAGAATGCACCATATTTGACATTGGAAAAGGAAAGCAGACCTACAGCCACTTGTAATGTCTGCAATTATACCTTAAAAATAAAAACCCAACAGAATACAACGAGTTCACTCAAGTAACTCAGGCAAAAGCAGAACCAAAGCAACACACGTTGGAGGCATTGGCGGAAGATTAAGTGTAGCACTTATTCTTTGGTAGCAGTCATGTCCACTTTAAATATTTTAGTTTTTTGTTTTAAATGTATTTATTTTTTGTCTGTAACATTTGGTCTATAGAGTAACAACATACTGTGTGACAATTCATGGCTTTCTCTTGTTTTTGCCTTTTTTCCCTAAATCCGTCTTCAGGCTTCTAGGCTCAGTTATAATCTTTTACATTTTGGATAGCAATTATTACAATCACTCTTTAATGTTATTTAGTATTATCTATTTTTTAATGACATATTTGTTTGACTGATAATACTTTCTTTAAATTTTAGAAAATTCTCGAGTTAGTCGGTGTCACCAGATTCCTCATTTGCATATTCAAATATGTGCCCACTGAAAAGCAGCAGAACTTGTTTGCTTGTTTGTTTTCACTTACTATGTTTATTATGTCTTTGTGTAATAAAACCGAACGGGCAACTCATTTGTTTCTGATTATCTTGTCTTTTACCACTCATAAATCACACTGATTCACAATCTATCAAAGGTTGACGTAGGAGCTCATCTCAGTCAAATAACTTCCTTTGGTTGATCTCCACCCACCACAACCTCACCGTGTGTCCTGTAGAGGCAAATTAGACATTTGATAATCAGATTGGACGTCCTCTGTGACTCAACTTTAGGATGCTGGACAGGCAGGAAAATTACTATGTAGTTTTGCATCATAACTTGCATTGGAAAGATCTAACCAGGGGAGGACATTTAAAACTCGCACATGAAAGTTTCCATTACTCAAACTGAGAAATCTTTTGCCAGCTGTGGAAGAATAAAAACATTTGTCCAATGAGTTTTAACACAATAACACGTTAGTCATGCTGTGTTTTTGCTCCTAGTGGCACAGATTTTATAGGTTACCCACGGTCAGTATCTCATCGTCCCCTGTGCTAACTAGAGGCTTAATTCTACTCTCAAATTCTTTAACTTGCAATTTCTCCCTTCATGATTGGAGTGTGGAAACATGATGTATATTTTTATGCTCAGCTACTCAAGCTTTAACGAAAAAACGCCAAAAATGACAGCTGAAAAGTTTTTCTTTGAGGCAAATGCACTTTCCTATTAATAAAAGATAAGCACAAGAAGCTTGATTCAGCAGCTCAGTTGGTGGAGCCCTTCAGGCCCCAGACGTGGATTCGATTTCCACCTTGGCCCGTTACCTGTTTGCAGGCCTGGATTAGGAATTCAGAGCCCCCTGGGAACAATGTCTTGTAGTCAGCGGTGTAGTCTAGCTTTTTGTAGTGAGTGTACTGTGATTTTTCACAACCATTGCATGTTTTCTTATTCTGCCAAAAAAACATTCTCATAGCACTTACATTTGTTGTTGCTATTTTTCAGGACATTTTAAACAAGTGCTTTAAAAAAGTGATGGAGACATGTCCCCAGCGTCCCCAGTGTATATGACATGTATGCAGGTGGGGAGAACAGACTCATTTTCTAATGTTAATCACCATCTAACTGGGAGCTGCATGAAGCCTTAGATGTTTTCTGAATCTGTTTTTATCAGCTTTCAATTTTCAATGCACATTTAACACACACACACACACACACAGTATTACAGTCCCCCACTCAGTTTACAACATCTTCAACACACTAACAATGCGGCTCAGAAGGTCCACAATAGTAGCTGAAGAAATCCTACAGTCCATCATTCATTTTGTTCTTTAGTCCAAGGACTTTGGAGGAAAGCCTTTTACAAGCCCATTTGCAAGAGGCCATAATATACAAATAACAAAATAAATCAGTCCTATACAGAACAAAAAATACTATAGTACCAGAGCATCCACAGCTGCAACACAGTGCACACTGAGGACCTGGGCCCTGTTTCAGAAAGCAGGTTCAACAAACTCTGAGTGTAAACCTGAAGTTTGGGTTGATGAACTCTGAGCTGTCAAACTCCGGGTTTTTGGTTTCAGAAAGGCCGATCAGAATAAGTTCAGTCTACTCTGAGTATGTTGAGCCAGATGGAAGCATGAAAAAAAGCCTCATCAGTGGAGCTCCGATACTACGATTCACCATGGCAACGGGTAAATAAAGGCAGAGCCTCCATTTTAATTGGGCGGAGCTATAAATATGAATGCTGCCAACGCGGGCTGTGATTGGCTCTAAAACGCAGGAGTGGAGGAAGGATACGTTAACATTATTACATTTTATACAGCGTTGCTCGTTCATCATTTAGGCCTAACAGAACTCCTGGAATTTCCTTAATGAATGATAAAGTGCTGGAATTCTCCTACAGCCTGTTATTCATTTTAAATTTTAGTTTATTCAGCTGTAACCTGACGGGACTAAATGCCCGTGGCAATAACTGAACATATTAATCGAACAGATTAGACATAGTTTAGGCTCCTCATGGACCTGTGATTGTAAAGCCACAGTCCGACTCAGTAGGCCTATTAATGATTTTTTGCAATGTAAAATGTGTCAAAGTTCAAACTGACTGTGAAGTTTTATACGATTTACATCTTCATTAGTGACCAAGGAGGTTGGAGCTGAGACACAGAAGTCAAAATGGATGGAGAGATGGACACATTGTTGGTTTTGGTGTTTTAATTGAACAATAAGAAAAGGTTTTAAATGTTTTAGCCTATTAATGAAAATCTCAAGACACAGACAAATTTACATTATCCTACAACAAAGTCCATGTTGTTTTATTCTTCAGGATTTAACTTCCTCAACACAAAGTTTGTCAGAGTCTGTTAATAATTATTGGATGTCAGTCTTGAATGCACCAGGATGTTTTAAAAAATACCTGCTTTGAACACTGTGCATCAAATTATTGATTTTTATACAAATATTCTCAACCTTACCCCAAAACACGGCAGCATGTAGACATTGATTGGACTCAGGGCTCTAACGGTGGCCCGATGGCCCAGGGCCAGTAAAAAGTAACATCAGATCTGTTGAATAAGCAACTCACTGGCCCAATCAAAAACATTAGTATTAAAAAAACGAAAACAAAAAGATCACATTAGAAACTCAACATCCTGCAGTTGTTTTGCATCTAATGGTGCGCACCATTGTCCAATCCAGAGTTGTATTGATGTGACAAGTGTTTTTCAAATGTTGTTTTTCTTAACCAGGCAGCAACCTCTGGGTCTGAATGTAGGGGTGGGAATCACCAGAGGCCCCACGATACGATATTATCACCATATTTATGTTACGCATGGCAAATGTCATGATACTATGCTGTATCGATTTTTTCCCCCCACCCCTGTCTGAAAGTGAAACCATGCAGCCAGAACTTAAACCTGCGTTCTTCTAACGACCAGCAGGGGGCGAGTCTGCTGGCTGCAAAAAGAACTCCGGTTCCATTAGAAATTATGGTAAAATGAGACTTCTCAGCCGATTTATTCCCCCAGTAAACACTTTCATAACGCGTTTATGGTCTCAGTCGCTAGTTTCAAGTCTTCTTTAACACAGCATGATGTTCATTTAGTAAATTATGGTCCCATTTAGGGGGAAATAAAGGGCGGGACTACCTTGTGATTGACAGGTCATGTTTTGATTTAAAACTAAATTGTTTTGTTAACCTTTTTATTTTTTATAATTTAACTGATTACATTTAAGGTTAGTTTTTTATATCTAGGATCTATTTAATAAGCAATTAAACATGTTACCAGAATAACATAACTTATAAGTCTTTGGTTTTGTTGTAACACTGATAAATAACTTTTGGAGGGAGGGTCACTAAAAACTGTATTTGGGCCAGTAAGTTTCAAACCCACTGGCTTTTAAAAATATCATATTTTTTATGTATTGCATCTCCATGTAGTCTGTAATGGTAAAATAAATATGTTAATGTACAATGGATTTATATTCCTTAGCATCTAAAGGACACCAAAATTATGCATCTAGGCCAAATGATTGAAGAGTCATTACTGATTCATTTTTGGTTTGTTATTTTACGTGTGTTTCCTGGAAAAGCGTGTTTGATTTAAACAGGTTTATGTTTTTCTAGACTGGTTGTTATTGTTCACCTGATTCAGAGGAATTGCCCATGAGGCCATATCATTTGCAGTCATGCTTGTCTGACGAGATATAAGCACTAAATGAATGTATTTAAGAGGCCACAGCTTCCCTTCAGGTTACTCTGACGACCGATTCTGACATTTTAGCTCTTCAAAAGGTAAGAATATGTCATTTTATTCAAAATTTTAGACTGAAATTCTTAGATGTGCACATAATAACAGCCATAATATAGTTAAGTTAAAAATATTTCTCTTCCTCTTCATCCTCTACAAGAGGACCTAATAACTGAGATGGATCTGCTTGAGGCAAAATGGAAATTCTGTGAGTATTTTCTAGCAAAATTAATATTGAAGGCACATTTTATTTTATTTTTTAAACTTTAACTGTCTTTGAAACACTTTGTTCTGTAAACACTGTTGGCATCCTGATCTGGCATGTAGTAAATAAGTGTTGTGCTGTCCAAGAATAATCTAAAAGAGAATATGTGCTGAAAGTTCCTCTCGGCAGTCCTTTGATTTTTTTTCCTTGTCAGTGATTCAAACTCAGTGAAGACAGTTATACTTCTGCTCTGTGAGGTTTACACTGCTATAGTTTGGATTTCATCAGTTCATGATGAAATGAGGAAAGGTCAATTTTTGCTTGTCTAGTAGAATTAGATTTGACCAAGGAAACTCCTGCCTGTATTTGTCAGAACAGAAACGTATTCACTGTAAATGTGACGCAAACAGGGTCCAGTACAACTGAGTGACTCACGATTAGTGGCTCAACTAGATTTTGGCTCTACTTTGCTTCAGGGAAAAAAGCAACTACAGTGGATCAATAAAGATTAAAAATAATTTGATTAAAGTTGGATCGTGTGTGTGTGTGTGTGTTTCCAGTTGCTGTCAGTGTGCTGCTGCTCACACTGTACCCCTGTCACACTTCTGCTGTCAGTCTGAAGCAACAGCTGGCTGATTGTCTGAACGATGCTGACTATGAGGACCTGCTGCAGACTGTGCAGAACGGCCTTCCAAAAACAAATACACCTCATCGTGTTGTTATTGTTGGAGCTGGCATGGCTGGACTGACAGCTGCCAAGTTACTGAAAGACGCAGGACACGAGGTACATACACACACATACACATACACATAATATTTTCTGTGCTACCAAAATATTTGGTGGTTAGGGGCCTGCAGATTAACCCAATATGGAGTCTACGGGAATCAATTACATGCAGGGCTCTTATTAAGCTCTGCCTAATCACACTGGTTTATGATCATTTGCAATAATTAGATTTTCACACAGGAGCCATCTTAAGGGCCCTGCCATTCATTCTATATTATGTGTTAGTGATGCATATCATCAAATACATTTACAATTAATCAAATTACCACAAACTAATTCATGGCCTGTGGGGCCGTTACACGTGTAGCTTTTTAAATCAGGGGCATCTAACTTTCTTGAAAACAACCTATGGGTTATTCCTTTTAGTAGTATTAACGAAGGTAGCAAGAATAGTTGGAATAGTACTAGCAAAATTGTTTTACAGCAGCAGTAGTAATACTAGTAGTAGCAGTATTTGCCATAGTAAAAACTGCAGCAGTAGTTGTGGCAGTTTAGTAGAATAGTAGCAGCAGTGGTAGAACAAGTAGTATAACAATGGCAAATTCAACAACAGCATTATTACTTCTAGTAGTAGTTTCAGCATTAATTGTTTGTCATTAACTGTAGTATTGGAATTAGCATAGGGTGACCAGACGTCCCTGTTTTCAGGGGACAGTCCCCAGCTTTGGTGGCCTGTCCCCGTCTGCAGTTGTCCCCGGAAATGTCCCCGTTTTTAACTGTGTGTTAATCATAGACTGTATGAATTATTATCAATACTGGTAGCAGAGGTTGTTAGTAGTGTAGTAAGACTAGTTATAGTTATAGTGATAGTATCAGAAGCAGTAGTATAACTACACCTAGTACCTTTGAAACATTACTTGACCTGCCTCATTCGTAATATCTATTTATATTCACCTGTTTTGACAAGGTAACGATATTAGAGGCTAGCGGCCGTGTTGGAGGACGGGTGGAGACCTACAGGAATGAAGAAGAGGGCTGGTTTGCTGAACTGGGAGCCATGAGGATCCCAAGTTTTCACGAGTGAGTTAATGTATTTTTTATTATTGAGCTTTTAAATATAAATATGTATGCAACCTTTCCCCATCTCAGACCAACCTGACTGTGTAAAGGGATGCTTTTGAAGCCACAATGAAAAGTGTTCAAATTGGCTTTCCAGCTTTTTATGAGGTTGATTTGCAGAGATTGTTGTGTCAAAAACAGGGGACAAGGTGGGCCAGTAGAGGGCCTGGTCCCTACTCCACCAACGTAGTAAACTCAACAAATAATACTCTATTAGTTTTCTTCTTTAGTCAACTCTTTGTGGCCAAAAAACTTCACTGGAGACGGTCAAGAGTCGGTGCAAAAGAGTTTATTCGGAAAAAGGACAGATAAACCAGTAACATCCCTGCAGGTCTCAGGATGGAACCAACTTGTGGTCAGTGAACACAGCCTTATATTCACCCTAAACTCTACCCCGTAAGTGGGTGTTACCCTTTAACTCCACCTACAGAGTTCGCTGATCACTCCTCTTTAATGGTGAATTTCTTATCCTCTGCTGCCATTTAGTGGCCATTCTTACATACTAATTTGACAATTCAACCCTTTCACTAATGTTAAAGTTTCTTTTATTTAGCATAATTTGGTCACAATTTGTCCCTCTTTATATATTTTTGGACAGTACTGGACTAGAAATTCACCATTATGTCTCAACTTCAGTTTTACCGTATTTTTAAAAGGATTAATAAGGAATAACATAATCAATAAGTGTATATCATGATTCAACATATCAATATGAACAAATCAAACATAGAATATGCTGTGTTTCACTAAAATTCAGTGCAAAGCTTGGTTTTGGAAATTACCGTACTAGTCAGCAACTTTCCTTATGATCTCATTTTTGGCTTCGATTTGCCATGATCTCAGATGGCGCACGTGTTGCTGCATGTGCCCTCCCGTTGGTACTGTAGTCAGCAACTTTCCTTATGAACTCATTTTTGGCTCTGATTTGCCATGATCTCACATGGTGCACGTGTTACTGCATGTGCCCTGTTGGGACGTGCCTCCCCCTCGTCAGATAAGTCCTCCCTACTCCCTTCTTGATAAGAGGATCCGTTCTTATTGGCTACAACACAGTTCGCTCTCATCGGATTCAACATAGTTTGCTCTCATTGGCTACAATGTCTTGATTTTGCACATTCCGCCTGAACAGCTTTTTCTTTTTTCTATATTTCTGCCTGACCAATTTCTCTGCTTGTAGGCACATTGAAGGGGCACAAGTTAATACTACTAATCACACCCTATAATGAAAAATAAACTGCTAATGATCACATTTTATAACCTATCCATACACTGGAAAAATTACATCAGTTGTCAATCCCTTTACCCTGGGAGACCACCTGTCTTTTCCTCCAAACTAAAGTAAATGCACTTTAAATGATGAAGATATAGCCCCCCCCGTGCTCTAGTAATTAATGACAAATTTAGGCTATAATGCCCCAAAATAATACACAACAAGATGCCGTCCAAACATGGATACCACCAATTTATTTTTACATTAAAGTTAAGCTCAAAATGGAACTTGATAGAACCCTAAAGAGGTTGTCGCTGTTTTGTTTGTTACTTAACTAAAAGATCAAAAGGGATGTAGAAATGCAGTCGCTAAGCGTCAGAAGAATCTTTCTCATTTACTGTCTGGGCTCACACATGGTACAGAACACTTGCACTTGAGCTGACTCTGCCATCATCATCTCCTCTGTCAACAGGATCGTCCTCACTGTTGCTGAAAAGCTGGGGGTCCCACTTACTGACTTCATCATGGATAATGATAACACCTTTTATCGGATTAATGGGGTGCTGGAGAAAACATCCACGGTGAAAAAAAACCCTGATGTCCTGGAATACAATGTGAGCCAAAATGAGAAAGGGAAGTCAGCTGATCAGCTGCTAGATCAAGCTTTGCAGAAGGTATGTAATAATCACGGTCAATGATGAATAATTATGAACAGCATACTTGCCAACTTCAAGACATAAGTGCCTAAACTGGGAGATGAAACCTAACCAATGTTTCCTTCAGAAAACCTGTGTCGTCCCAGAGACAGTTTTGTTGCACTCTACTGACTCATTTTCTTGTTCAAAAGCAAGAGCTTAGGTTTAGCTTCAACATTTGAGGGGTCATATATTAAGTGGGGGGTCTGGGGCTCCTCCTACTGAAAATGTTGATCCTTAAACACTGTGATTTGAGTTTTCAAATAAACAGCTCAGGCAAAGACTTGTCTGTCTGTGAATTTTATTCAACTCTTCTGCCTAAGGACTCACAGCAACACACGTATGTCATGTACATGTATGCTTGAATGAGTAAGGAGAGCTTCAGCATCGAGCATATCTTCCAGACATGTCATCCCTGAGTCCAGGGTCACATGTAATATGTTTGGAGATGATAATTATAGAATTCACATTACAAGACTTAATTTCCAGCATTCTGGTAAATGTTCTGCATCAATTTATAGTGCAAATGTTTTTATTTAATATAAGGGGGAAAAGATTCAGGATGCAGGTGACAATTTAAAATCTAAAACTATAACAGTTAGGCTCTCAGTCATTCTGTGTCACTTTCAGGTCAGTATCTCCTGATACCAGAAACAGAGGGGACAGAGTGGGGGCTGGTAAGAGATGTGATTGGGCCAGCCCTGCGTCAGTATAGAAAATGAACCAATGGGCCACTGCCTGTCTTTACTTTATGGTCTGGTCGTTGGCCCCAAGGTGCAACACACCTGCTTCTTGCTAGTTTCTCCAACGTTGCCGACACCAGCTTTAACTGTTTCCACCACTAAGGTTGATACAGAAGATTTATAAAACAATGCCGATACATTAGATAAAGAATAAAGCAAAAAATTTGAGAATATTGTCGAGGTTATGTCCAGGTTATTTGCAGTTTAGATGCTAACTGCTCAGCAGTAACATTTAGCATGTAAGCAAGTTAACATGTGTACAGATAGAAATGGTACCATTTACCCCCTAGTAACAATAGTTCTGTACCATATTTCATTGCAGGTAATTCAATATTTCACTCTGGACCACAATGTTTAACATGCAAACGATTTAACATACATCAGTTCTCTAAAGTCTTATTATTCTTTTTCTGTAGGTAAAAGACTTTATAGAGACAAATGGCTGTGAGGAATATCTGAGAAATTACGACCATTATTCTGTGAAGGTAAAACACGGCATGATCTCATTGAGTGTGTAAATAAGAAAACTGTGTGTTGAGAATGACTTGGCTTTCTTTTAGTTGTGCCCTTTCCAAATGTTTGCCATATGAAACAGTCAACTTATAGTTAACTTGAATAAGATAAAACCTTTGGCTGAGCTTAATGTTTTATTTGAAGACAAGGTTGTCCTACATGTTAATGCTTGACTATGGTGAGTCACATGCTTTGACCTGAAAAAGCAAACCGAATCAATACTTGAATAAAAAACCTTCAAACATTTTCACTGCCACTGCACCACCCAGTCTTAGGAGCAAGCAGAATTAGTCCCCTTGTACTAAACCTTTACTAAACTTTTTGCTGTCACATGGTTGATCCGCTTTAATCTTGAGAAGCTGCAGTCTCTATTCACTAGTCTCTGCTGTAACTCACACTGAGCATTTACAGCTAAACTGTGGTGATCAAATGATCAATGTTGGTTTTATTCGCACATTTTAAAAATAATTATTCAAAGCGTCTTTCCACATTTTTATTTACAGCATTATATGTTAACATTTATATCATAATAGGCAGTTTATTAACTTATTGGGAGAAAACTGTTAGTTCTATGCAAAAGCAGACAGTGAGCACCTCCATATCACTAAAATGGTATGATTCTTGTTTCATAATGCCGCAGAAAGCAGTTCTTCCTGCTTTCTCACAGTGCAGACGCTTTTGCTGCTTGCTCTTGCCTCTCCTTGCATTCTTTTGCTTTATTTTCGCTTAAAGTCTCTTTTTTTTACCCTGCTAGAAGTCAGCAGCTCTTGGATACTTTTAAATCACTGGGACTATCAGATAAAGTAGGCTCCTGCCATACTTTAAAAACTTTTACGCGAATGCGGGCTATCAATAGCACTAGCCTGTACCGCAGTGACTGGAGCTATAGCTAATGCTAATTAGCAACAAAATGCCCCCTTCTCCACGGACCGACTTCTACAAACTTCTACAGAAAATTACAGTGCTGGAAACCAAGATCCAAAGGTTAGAAGTGAATGTGGAAGTGAATGGATTATGTGGGAATGACACCACTTTCCCGTGGAGCCAAAACAGTGGACAAGAGCATGCTAACACACGGCTAATTAGCACCAACAAGACTACCAAGAAGCAGGAGGCCTGTGTACTGGATAATAAATCTAAAAGTGGGAGTCCTCCCTGGAACGCTCTGGGTGCAAAGCCTAAGAGTAAATCATTTCCTTGGGAAATGGGAGGACGAGTAACAGGCAGAACCCAGCGCCCTGAGATTTGTGATGCGACTGGCTGGCCTGCATTATCATCCAGGCAATACGCCTCTTCAACCCCTGTTCTTGGTAGGACACAGCCGTGGACAGCCGCGAAAGGGAGAGTTAGCAACAAACCTCCCCAACAGCCGAGTGTGCAACAGCAGAACAGATTTTCACCACTATTGCAGGACCCTGGATCTCCGTCTGATGACCTGGATAACATCCCATCCTCACACAGAAGGGTAAGGACTGAGAGTAAATCAGACAGTAAAAGGCTGCAGCGAAAGCTAACTGGGCCTCAAACTCTGATTGTGGGTGACGCTGCTGTAAACGATGTAAGAAGCATGTGCAGTAAGAACACCAAAATACTCTGCTTTCCAAAGGATACGGTGTCTGACTTGGCAGAAAGAATCCTGCATATCGTGGCTGAACATCCTACTGTGAAAAACATCATACTGCACATCGGGGCCAATGATGTTGAGAAGCAACAGTCTGAAGTGTTGAAAAAGGACTTTAATAATCTGTTGAACACAGTCAGCTCATTGAATGCTGAGGTGTTTATCAGTGGCCCTATACCGCCAGTCCGAAGAGGAGCTGAGAGATTCAGCAGACTGATGGCACTGAACAGGTGGCTCTCAACGGCATGTGCTGTCCATTCAGTGCATTTCATCCAAAACTTTTATATTCTGTGGGAGCGCAGACATCTTTTTAAGGCAGATGGACTTCGCCTTAACAAGTCAGGAGTAAAATTGTTTAGCTCCAACCTGTTTTACTTTCTGCGTCACTCATCTGTTCCCTCTACCAAGGGCAAGAGACAAGAGGAATCAAAACAAGAAGAAGACAAAACACAACACGCCAGAAACCTTGAAGGAGAGCCACCCCAGCCCCCGCCGGAAGAGAGCTGTGATCACGGGAGACATCTGAGCCAAGAGGAAGAGCCTCCACCTCTCTCACTGAAAACCAACAGTGAGGATTCAACATCTCTACCCCCCCAATCCCCATCTCCAGACACACTTTCTCCCCTCTCCCCTCTGCTGGACTTCACTGATCACATGGAAGACCTGGTTAGAGCTGGGACCAAACTCACTCCACGCACCTTCCCTCGCTCCACTCCCATTTTCTCTACCCTAAACCCCCCCTCACCGTCCACCTCCACCACTGGCTCTAAGTCCTCCAGGCACAACCCGCCATCCCGCTCCGCAATGGCGAAAAAGCCCAGTAAGCTCTGTCTGATATGTGCTGGGTCCAGGCTACAAGGAAAATAGCACTCATGACTCTTCCCAGGACAAGCCGGGGCCCAATGTGCTGGTAGTCTTCTCCATCCCTGTCTTGATGGGTAACAGAAAAAGTGTGGTGAATGTGTTAAAAAACAGGAAGCACTCAACATATCCTGCAAGTTTAGTATTAATTCCTCGTCAGCTGCAGCCTGTTGAAAAAAGTGGGCCAGATAATGTTTTTAACACACTTAAATTAGCTTTGTTAAACATTAGGTCTTTGGCAGGCAAAACATTTTTAATCAATGATTTTATAATAACTCACAATCTTAATTTCATGTTTTTAACTGAAACTTGGTTGGACCAAGATAACAGTGCAGCTGTCCTCATCGAGTCGACCCCTCCCAACTTCAGTTTTATAAGTGAAGCTAGAGTGCATAAGAGAGGAGGTGGAGTTGCCATTTTGTTCAATGACTCCCTCCAATGCAAAAAGATTTCTTATGGGAATTTTGCTTCTTTTGAATATGTGGCTCTTCAGCTGAATTCCTTTTCTAGAGCCATTTTTCTAAATATCTACAGGCCCCCTAAATACGGTGCAAACTTTTTTGATGACTTTGGTGAACTGCTGTCTATAATCTGTGTTGACTTTGACTGTGTGGTTATTGTTGGTGATTTTAACATCCATGTTGACAACCCCCAGGACAGAGGGACTAAAGAACTGTTCTGTGTTCTTGATAATTATGGACTGACTCAACATGTGACGATGCCCACGCACAATAAGGGGCACACTTTGGACTTGGTCATCTCCAAGGGTCTGGACATTCCCAAGGTTGTGGTGACTGATGTTGCTCTCTCTGATCATTCCTGTGTTTTCTTTGAGAGTGCTATCTGTGTGCACACAAATGTTAAAACAGAAGTAATCACAAAACCGGCATATCACGGAAAACACTAGTGAAGAATTTATTGAGGCTTTCTCCCGACACCTGCCCCTCCACAGGTCTCAGTCAATGAGCTTGTGGATAATTTCAGTTCTAAAATTACAAATGTTATTGATGCCATTGCACCAGCCAAGGTGAAGGTGGTCTCTGGTAAGAGAAGATCTCCATGGAGAAATGCCACGCTGGTTAGAACTCAAAAAGAGAGTGCCGAAAAGCTGAACGCAGGTGGCGGAAAACAAATCTCCAGGTTCATCATGACATCTATAAAGAGAGACTTCGCATTTATAATTTAGAGCTGAGAAATGCAAGGCGGTCCTTCTTCTCTGACATCATCACCAAAAACACCAATAATGCACGTGCCCTGTTTGCTTCTGTCGACAGGCAAACCAACCCTCCTGTGTCTGTAGCCTCTGACCTTCTATCCACCAGGGCCTGCAATGAATTTGCTTCCTTCTTCGCAGACAAAATTCAAACAATTAGACAAGCAATCAGCGGCTCCATGTCAGTAACAGGATATGTGTTATCCCTGTGTCCACTTAAAAACAATTCTTATAGCATGAGACAATTTGATTCTATTAACCATAAAAACCTGGAGGACATAATACAAAATCTGAAATCATCCTCATGCTGCCTTGATATTCTGCCAACAGGTTTTTTCAAAAAGGTGTCTAAATGCATGACTTCAGATTTACTACAAATTGTCAACATGTCTCTCCTCTCAGGTTTTTTCCCACAGGCCCTGAAAACTGCAGTCATTAAGCCACTCTTAAAAAAGAGCAATCTAGACAGTTCACTAATGAGGAATTATAGGCCCATATCAAATCTCCCATTTTTAAGTAAAATAATTGAAAAGGCTGTTTTTCAACAGCTTAGTGCTTTCTTGGCACTAAATAACTGTTTTGATGTCTTCCATTCAGGTTTTCGACCACACCACAGCACTGAGACAGCTTTAGTTAAGGTCTTCAATGACATCCATTTAAACACTGACAGTGGCAGAACTTCAGTCTTAGTATTATTGGATCTCAGTGCTGCATTCGACACAGTAGACCACAACATATTACTAGACAGACTTGAAAACTGGGTTGGACTTTCTGGCACAGTACTAAACTGGTTTGAATCCTACTTAAAGGACAGGGACTACTTTGTGTCTATAGGTAACTACACATCTGAGCTGACAAAAATGACATGTGGAGTTCCCCAAGGCTCCATCCTGGGACCTCTTTTGTTTAACATTTACATGCTTCCACTGGCTCAGATTATGAAAAACAACAAAATATGTTACCATAATTATGCAGATGACACACAGATCTACATAACCATTTCACCAGGAGACTATGATCCCATACAGGTGCTGAGTAACTGTATTGAGCAGGTCAACGACTGGATGTGCCAGAATTTTCTCCAATTAAACAAAGATAAGACTGAAGTTATTGTTTTTGGAGCCAGGTAGGAACGATTGAAAGTCAGTGCTCGACTTCAATCTGTAATGTTAAGAATCACGGACCAAGCCAGAAATCTTGGTGTAGTCATGGACTCAGACCTGAATTTGAGGAGCCATATTAAGACAATTACAAAGTCAGCCTACTATCACCCGAAGAATATATCAAGGATAAGAGGCCTTATGTCTCAGCAGGACCTGGAAAAGCTTATCCATGCATTTATCTTCAGTCAACTTGACTACTGTAACAGTGTCCTTACAGGGCTCCCTAAGAAATCCATCAGACAGCTGCAGCTGATTCAGAACGCTGCTGCTCGAGTCCTCACTAAGACCAAAAAGGTGGATCACATCACTCCAGTTCTGAGGTCTTTACATTGGCTTCCCGTATGTCAAAGAATTGATTTCAAAATCCTGCTGTTAGTTTACAAAGCACTAAATGGTTTAGGGCCAAAATATATTTCTGATCTTCTGCTTCGTTATGAACCAACCAGACCTCTCAGGTCGTCTGGGGCAGAGTCTGCTTTCTGTCCCCAGAGTCAAAACTAAACAAGGAGAAGCAGCGTTCAGTTATTATGCTCCGTATATTTGGAACAAACTCCCAGATAACTGCAGGTCTGCTGAAACTGTCAGTTCTTTTAAATCAAGACTGAAGACCTTTCTTTTTACCACTGCTTTTAATTAAATATCTAAGATTTTTCTTTTTATTGATAACTTACACTGCACTGTAACTTTTAATGTCCTGTTTTCTTTTTCTTTGTTTTTAGCTTTTTACCATTGCTTTCATTTAAATATTTACACGGTGAGAAATGAGTAGGTAGCTGGGTTAGGACGTTTTGGGAGTGAGATTGAACAGAGTGAAGGAAGTGAATCTTAAATCTTACGCCCGAGTGATTTGCAGGAACCTCTGTCCACCTGTAAACGTGTAGGTGGGTCCAGAGTCTAACTGGATCAAAGGGGCCTGCTGACAGACATGTCCTGGTTTCTCTGTAGTGTCCGAGGGTTTTTGGAGTTTCAGTGGACCCAAAAATTGCTGTGGACCCGAGTACAGACTAGCTAGAGAGTAGATTAAGAGTACTTCTCTGTTTGTTCTCTTTTCAGAATGATTGTGACTCAGTTATTTGCTCAACCCCTCAGCCTGTTTCTATTTTCCATTTAACTCTTTTAACCCTGATTGTATTATATTTTATGTTGCTTTTAAACGTTTTTATTGTTTTTCCCTGTTGCTTTTATGTTTTATGTAAAGCACTTTGGATTACCTTGTTGTTGAAATGTGCTATACAAATAAACTTGCCTTGCCTTGCCTTGCAGCGAAGATCCGATGTGAGATTGGCAGTCAAACCAGGCTCCGCCCAATGTGTGCTTCATATTACACATTTGAAAAACTATCAAATAAAAAAAACTAATTAAAGGTGAAGTGTTAAAAAAAAAAATCAGGAAAGCTTTATTGATAAAAGTATGTTTTAAGAAGAGACTTAAAGGAGTTCAATGACTCAGCTGACCTTGTAATTCCTTCTAAGCCCTCTTTCTGACTGCATGACTTTGTTTAACAGGAGTATCTGAAAGAAGAAGGAAATCTGAGTCCAGAGGCGGTGAGGATGATTGGAGACCTGCTTAACGAACAGAGTCTTATGTACACAGGGCTGACTGAGATGATCTATGACCAGACAGATGTCAATGACAGCGTGAGGTGAGGCCCTACATCCTATATTGCCTATTCAACAGGCACAATATCTATGCTCATGTAGTGGTTCTGACTCTGCGTTGTGTAGTATAGTAAGCCAGGACACACGTCTCGGAATTCTCTTGGAGCAAATTATTCACTAGCAGCTATGACAACAGCAACAGATCTGTAATTGTGGAGAAACAAAGCATTCACAGAGTTTCAATGACACTAAAAATGTGTGTTCTTGTTTTTAAGGTACTATGAAGTGACTGGTGGATCAGATCTTCTCCCTCAAGCTTTGCACAAGGTCCTTAAGTACTCCATCCTCCTCAACTCCACAGTTAAGAGCATCAGACAGTCACATAATGTAGTAAATGTGTCGTACCAGACCTCATACTGTAAACAGTATTGTTTTGGCCTTCATGCTGACATTGTCCTGGTAACAACCACTGCTAAAGCAGCCCTCTTCATGGACTTCTATCCACCTCTTTCCATCAGAAAGATGGAGGCCCTAAGGGGGGTCCACTATGACAGCTCTACTAAAATCATCCTCACCTTCAGGAAGAAATTCTGGGAGAAGAACGGCCTCGGAGGAAAGAGCATCACTGACGGTCCCTCTCGTTTCATCTACTACCCAAGCCACAGTTTCCCAAACAATGAGAACATCGGCGTCCTCCTGGCTTCCTACACCTGGTCTGATGACTCCCTCCTCTTCCAGGGAGCGAGCGATGAAGCCCTGAAAGAGCTGGCTTTGAGAGATTTGTCAAAGATCCACGGCGACCAAGTTAGGTCTCTTTGCACAGGGGTGGTGGTAAAGAAGTGGACCTTGGATCCTTACAGCTTGGGGGCCTTCGCTCTCTTCACGCCCTACCAACATTTAGAATGCAGCTGGCGAGCTCTTCAGAAGTGAAGGCCGGGTGCACTTTGCTGGTGAACACACAGCCTTCCCTCACGCTTGGATTGAGACGTCTATGAAATCTGCAATCAGGGCTGCAATCAACATTAACAATGTGGTGCTCAAAGACTCAGCTAAATTTCCAAGAGGAGATGAGCTCTAGGGTCTGAAGAATTGATTTAGGATTAATAAAAAGAATAGCAAAAGGTGTAATATCTCTAGTTAATGCCACAGAAAGTTAGATACAACTTTAATTTGACAATTTCAACTTTTAAGTGTAAACAAAGAAAAATTACATATTTGTAAAGTAGATTGAAAAAAAAACAGATTCCAATTTCCAATCCTTTTCCCCCTCTGCCCAACCGGGAGCTATACCGTCTTATCTGGGACAGGGTTGTGTTATGACCTGGCTCAGAGGCCAAATAGAGGAAACCACACTTAAGGGATTAAGGGGACACGTTTATGTAGAGGAACATGAAAAATAAACATACCCATGCCCAACACAGGTACAAAAGATCAGTAACCGTTTCCCCAGAAAACGGCAAAGCAGACCCGGAAAAAATGGATCAAATGCTCCCATTTCCCATAACATATTCACTAGCACCCTGTCATTATTTATAACCAAAGACACGTCTTTTGAAATAAAAGTCAAGTACGAGCTTAAGTCAGGCTTTGACGGCACAGCTGGTAACTCAACACTGGATTGGTCTGAAAAGACATTGGAAACTGGCACCGCTAAAGCCACCGTCTTCACAAGTCAAATCTTGCCTATTCCGCAAATTAAACGCCATACAGTCTCTTTTCCAGTGACATTTTTATGATAGAAATGACACTCAGAGTCACAGACTCCATTAGAGTGTGAGCATCCACACCGCTACCTTTATGGGTCAACAAATAATCTAAACTGTTCAAGCACCATCAAGTTACACAAGTCATCAAAATCTTTCACCTGTTTCACCTTCATTACTTGAGAAGTCACATAATTTACCTTCTTTAATCAACCTCAGTTTTTCACTTTCTAGATCTAACTTTGACCGTTCTGTTTGTTGTTCTGGTGCAAATACTTTATCAACTTCTGCTTGCTGCTGCTGCAGCTTTCAACTCTAACTCCTTCTCTTTCTCAAACTTCATCAACAATATCAACATTTATTTTTGCTGTTCAAAATGTAAAGCTACATGAGGAGACAACATCCAAAGCCACATTCGTAGGATTATGGGATTTTTGTACAGGCGTTAAAACACCCATTTCTTACAAATGTGCCCTTATAATAGATCTAACTTTTTCCTTTAACCTCCTGTCGCCTACGCTGATCCCTGGTACACTGATCCAAAAATTCATCCGAAGGAATAGCAATGAAATCATCTACTCCTGCCATAATTAACACCATCTGATCAATGCACAAACACCAATCAGTCCCCAGTAAACAAAAGAATGTATAGTATTGACCCAACTAATGTGCAACACAGGCCACAGACTAACCTCATAAGCTGAGCGTCTCCTCTAAACTGCCTAACCCGATCTACATAACTCCACCCTGGTCTTCAGGGGTTACTGGCGGCGGGCATTTACGCATTAAAGCCCAGTTGTTTGGCCAAGCGACCAGCAAGCTGGGAACTTCACCACAACAATGGACGTGCGCCCGAGACAACCGCTCCAACCACTTTCACCCCGCACTACATTCATATGCACACGAATCCCAAAGAGGAAAGTGCACTATACCTACAGGGGAGTCAGCTCAATATATACATTTGCAGAGAAAAGGTCACTTACCTTCCTTGTCCCGTGATTATTCTGCAGACAGAAACACATTTGCACCAATGATTCCCCCCACAGCACCACCACCACCACCTTGGAATCAGCCAAACCACATAAAACTGGTTTGCAGCAGACTGCTGCAAAACATACGACCTCAGTCACTGGGAAAAGACAATAAAACATAAGACAGTTTTTTTTACTCAATCACCTACCAAGACATAACTGAGGGTTCATGTGGCAGCCAACAGGACACATGAACCCCCAGCTCAGCTAATGAGGGGGTTTGATCTGATGCTCTAGAGGTGCGTTCAAGAGCAAGGCTAAACACCTGTAAGCCTGCACAGAAACACACCCCTACACAAGGCATTGTATGCATGCTACATACCCATTAGGGGATGAGCACCCGCAAAGGTCTGAGCCTAGAATCGCTCCTGATTCACATTCACACAACAGCTACATTTACTCCACCGCTGTACTCAAGTACAACACTCAGGTACTTGGACTTTACTTTCTGCTTCTACGCCACATGTCAGAGGGAAATATTGTGCTTTTACTTCACTACATTAATCTGACAACTTTAGTTACTAGTTACTTTACAAATTAAGATTTTTACACACAAACACATTGAGTATAATTGGGAGTATAATTTAGAACAAAACAAAATGTTGTGTTATAAATTGAACTCCCAACAGTTTATAGAAGTATTATGACGTTTTCTTGTACATGATGTAAATTCTCCACACCAAATCTCTAATGAAGACAATCATCAGTTGCAGTCTGACACAAAATGAGCTCCTGCTCAACAGCTACAGCAGTAAAATCCTGCTCTTACATTAATGAGTCATTAAAATAACAGAAACGTCAAATAATTAATATTTTTAATGCTGGAAAATCAAAGTTATGACATTTTTGACTTACTGAGGCATAATGATGAGATATGAAGTAACTTAGTATCATTTTTTTTTAATTGTACATTTCCTTCTGAAGAAATAAAAACGCTACAACAAACATTTGTCTTTGTGATATTTATTAAAGTAAGAATAACAGAGTGATTCAGCTGAAGGGCAGAGCTCAGACACCAGAGGGCTGTTAGAGAGTCTGACCCAGAGAAACAGAGAAGAAGCTAGAGAATAATTGTGGAGTCTAACAGAAAAGCCTTTCTCAGCCTTGAGCCACAGTGGAAACTCCTTTCTCACAGGAAAGCATGAAACAAAACAATGTCACAGAAGGTCATTATATCAAAACACTGGGACACTCAGTGGAAATTATGACACCACGTAAGACGAGCAAAGAACAAAAGGTAATGACATATAGAGGATTATTAAAAGTACATACAGGTAAAATCTATTTGTTTCTATTACAGTCCCCCCTTTGGCCGTCCCATGGTCACATTAAGTTTATAACAAGCTGTCAATCAGCACCGAGAATATTTGCATCGACTAGATTTATATTTGCTCTCAGTCTGAACAAAACCACATTCAGTAATAGAAGTAAAAACAGTGATGTAAAATACAGATTTAATGTAAATATATACAACTACAGCTCAATAACAAGAATATATGTATGAAACACACAAACAATATTTCAGCAAGTGTGGAGCTTCATTCTTCACGTTAGAGAACACATCTGTAATAAATGTGTGAACTAGAGCCTCACATAACACGTCTTTGTTGGAGCTTTTGACCACATCCCACAGCCTTCTTAAAGAGTCACTAAACCCCCAAACCTCTTATTTCAGCTCATAACCAATGTGTATTTAGTAGTGTTGTTGATGAATTCAGGTACAAATCTAGACACTTTACTGTAAACGATTTGAATTCTACATATAGTGATATAAAAATGCAGTGACTGCCCTCTACTGGTTAAAACCTGCTTACTCCAATTTCATTTTGTGAGCTCAGCTCTGTGAAAAATGTCAAAATGATCAGAATCAGCTTTATTTGCCAGATATGTGTACACATACGAGGAATTTTACTCAGGATTGTACAATGCTCACTGTGCTTACTTTAAATGCTTTGTGTTTGCATTTGTGTCTCCTGTTGCTATAAGATTTACCACACTGTTCACAGCAGTAAGGTTTCTCTCCAGTGTGAACACGTTGGTGCTCTTTTAGGGTACCTGATTGAGTGAAAGTTTTTCCACACTGTTCACACCAGTATGGTTTCTCTCCAGTGTGAACACGTTGGTGGATTTTTAGGTGACCTGATGTGGTGAAAACCTTTCCACACTGTTCACACCAGTAAGGTTTCTCTCTAGTGTGAACACGTTGGTGGATTTTTAGGGCACCTGATGAGGTGAAAACCTTCCCACACTGTTCACACCAGTGAGGTTTCTCTCCAGTGTGAACACGTTGGTGGGTTTTTAGGGCACCTGATTGAGTGAAACCTTTTCCACACTGTTCACACCTGTGAGGTTTCTCTCCAGTGTGAACACGTTGGTGGATTTTTAGGTTACCTGATCGAGTGAAAGTTTTTCCACACTGTTCACACCAGTATGGTTTCTCTCCAGTGTGAATACGTTGGTGGATTTTTAGGTGACCTGGTAGAGTGAAAGTTTTTCCACACTGTTCACACCTGTGAGGTTTCTCTCCAGTGTGAATACGTTGGTGGGTTTTTAGGTCACCTAGTTGAGTGAAAGTTTTTCCACACTGGTCACAGCAGTGAGGTTTCTCTCTAGTATGAACACGTTGGTGGATTTTTAGGTTACCTGATTGAGTGAATGTTTTCCCACACTGGTCACAGCTGTAGGGTTTCTCTCCAGTGTGAACTCTCTGATGAATCTTCAAATATCCAGATGTTGCGAAGGATTTGTCACAGTGCTGACAGCGGTAATGTTTGAGTCCAGCTCTTCTTCTCTATATCAAAAGAGAGAAACACAGTAAGTGAGATGTCATAGTGGAGAGAGCCATCTAAAATCATAAATGACATCAGAGCAAATCCTTGTAATCACCTACTTATGTACCACATAGTGAGTATGTACTGGCTATTATATAACCAGTCATACACTGAACTGCATAGTAAATGAAAGGCAGAGGTGAAAAGTAACAAATTGCAATTACTCATGTTAAGGTAACTGAGTATTTTTTTTTAAATCTGCAATTTTACTTTTACTTAATTACGTTTTGTTTAAAGAATTGTACTTTGCTACATTTTCAGTCACATCCGCACATCCACAGTAGAAGAAAAATCTTACAACCACTTTGGTTTGAAGTGCGAGAAACAATTGTGCAACAGCTTCATGATGCAGTGTAAGCTGTGAAAAAAGTGCAGTTTGAAGTTGCTGATAATGCAACCTGAACATTTCCTGCTGCTGCATCTTCACATTAAAAGTTAAATTTAAGACTTTAAGACCTTTTTAATACCAACTTCACTGGTGTTTAATGGAAAATCTGTATTAGTTTTAAACCCGAGAAAATGATTTACAAAGTTACATGAATGTAATAAAACATTGTATTATAATTAGTGCTGGGTCGTTATCGGCGTTAACGTGAGACTCTTATCGGGCAATAAATAAAACAGCCGTTAATCTATTCTCAAAGTTGGGTTGGGAGCTGGGTCTATACTACGCAAGCTATGATGACTTTCACCTTGATATTTTAGCACCGAACTGCACTGTAGGGGGCGAGAACAAGCCTTCGAACCTGTGAAATTACCACATCAAACGTGACGTGCTAACATGGATGCAGCTGTTGCTGCGTTCCATTTACCTCGGAGGGCGGAGCTGGGAATGACGTCACACCCGAGTTGACGGCGTTCCAGTTACAACCTCGCTCGGCCAGCTTATTGTTTAAAACTTATCAGGTTAGTTATTGATACGCCGGTTGATTACGCATTGTGCGGTATTTGTGCGGGCGGCTGTGGCTCAGGAGGTAGAGTGGGTTGGCCGTTAATCGGAAGGTCGGCGGTTCAATCCCCGGCTCCCCCAGGAAGTGTCCCCGTGTCGAAGTGTCCTTGTACGAACACTTCTGAAGCCGCCGGGTTTGCTTCTGGGAAAATTTACTTTTAAGAAGCTTCCCAATGAGAAATTCGACAAGACTAAGGTTGTTTGCACCTTGTGCAATGCGGAATTACACATGCACATCACACGCTACACACAAGTACATCTTATTGAACATGATTTATTTTCATCACCAATTATCATAGTAGAACAGCTTTCTCAAGCAGTTTGTGATGCATTTTGGAAACGGAAGATGAGCCCCTGGTCTAATGCGCCACCTGGCTTGAAACCTGGCTTGAAAGCCGTTCACACACATTGTCTGAATGCCTTCGGCAGAATTCAAATGAGCCATTTTAATCTAGATTAATCTAATTTTTGTTAAAAAACAAAAAACATTGTGGCGCCCTATCGGCCAAACTCAGGTCACGCAGACTACGTCCACTTCTTATATACAGTCTATGATCCCAATCAGTGTGACCATAAATACGCCAGCATCACCTCCTGAGGTCCTTATTACAACAGCCAACACCCCCCTCCGATAACGGGATCAGCTGCGTACGTTGATAGATGATAGATATTTATTAGTCCTTTCGGAAATTCATAGTGACAGTTTACTTGCTGTCACTGACAAAATGGAGTATTTGGAGGGACAATCCAGGCGGAACAACCTCGTTTTTGAGGGAATTCAGGAGGCGCCGGGAGAGACCTGGGCCGAGACGGAGGAAAAAGTCAAGAAAGTGCTGGCGGAAAAGCTACAGATGCAGCGAGAGGTTGAAGTGGAGAGGGCCCACCGGACAGGGAAACCGGGAGGGGACAGAACAAGGCCAATTGTAGTGAAATTTCTGAGGCACAAGGACAGATCTGCCATACTTCAACGAACAAAGTTACTGAAAGGATCCAATATCTTTATCAACGAGGATTTCCACGGATACTGTCAGAAGGAAGCGAAAGGAACTGATGCGGATCTGAGAGCTGCGAGATAAAGGGGAGACATTGCCTATCTAAGACATGACAAACTGGTCATCCATCCCGGTCTAGTACACCAAAATAGATAAGAAATACTTCATTTCCAACCAGGTATGCTGAACTGCTGACTGCACTGTGACACTATGACATCTTTCACAACACACACACATACCGGAGCTAATCAACTACTACAGAGGATTGTTGATCATGATGAACAAGAACTGAACATCTTTCATTACACTGATCATCACTCACAGGACATGGAAAACGATATTGATCCGGTAAACAACTTCTTTCTCAACACTAATAGCAATTGCTGTTATTACACTAATGAACAGTTTAATAGTTCAGTAAATACAGAAAACCAACTATCAATAATACATTTTAATAGCAGAAGCCTTTACGCTAACTTTCAAAACATTAAATATTATCTAGATCAGTTTAAACAGCCTTTCAATATAATTGCAATATCTGAAACTTGGATAAACAGTGAAAAGAGCTCAGACTTTGAAATTGAAGGATATGAAATGTTTTGTATTAACAGAGAAAACAAGAATGGGGGTGGTGTGGCTTTGTATATAGATAAGAAATTTAATCACAAGGTGGTGGAAGAAATGTCTACAGTGGTGGATGATTTACTTGAATGTGTAACAATAGAAGTATGTAGGGAAAAAAGAAAAAATGTTATTGTAAGTTGTATCTATAGATCACCGGGTTCTAGTATTGATTCATTTAAGGAATGGATGGAGAAAAATTTACAAAAACAAATCAGAAAGTCATGTTCATCTGTGGGGATTTCAACATTGATCTGCTAAATCCAAATAAGCACAATAAGACAGAGGATTTTATTAATACAGCGTATAGTCTGGGTTTTTTCCCCCAAATTACCAGACCCAGCAGGATTACTTCCCACTGTGCAACATTAATTGATAATATTTTTACAAATGACATAGATAATAATTCAGTTAGTGGACTATTAATAAATGACATCAGTGACCACCTACCAGTTTTACAGTTTACAACAGCAATTACACATCTAAAAAGACAATAAACCTCTATTCAGGCGGGTCAGAACTGAAGAGTCTATGGTTGCATTTAAAGATGATCTGCTTTTACAAGACTGGGAAGTAATATATAAGGAAAAAGATATTGATAAAGTATATGGTGAATTCCTAAGAATATTTCAATTATATGATAAAAATTGCCCGATAAAAAAAGATTCCAGAAAACAAAAATATAGCAATAGACCATGGATTTCAAAAGGATTACAAAATGCCTGTAAAAAGAAAAATACACTTTATAGAGAATTCATTAAATACCGAACTATAGAAGCAGAAAATAAATATAAGAAATATAAAAATAAGTTAATTAAGATTATGAGAATTTGTAAGAAAGAATATTATAGTAAACTATTAGATAATAATAAAAATAATATGAATGGTTTATGGAAAATACTAAACAGTATTTTAAGAAGGGGCACTGAGACAGTCTAATTATCCCCAATATTTCATTAGTAATGAAAAGAACATCAATAACATGGAGGACGTGGTCAATAAATTTAATAAATATTTTGCAAATGTTGGACCAGATTTAGCTGGAAAAATTCCTAAGTCACTGATGATCGATAATAAATATAATGATCTTATTGAAAGAAATCAAAATTCAATGTTTCTTAAAGCTATAGAAGAAAAGAAATAATAGACATTGTTAAAAATGCAAAACTAAAACATCCACTGATTGTAACGAAATAGATATGATGATAGTAAAAAATGTAATCGAGGGATATCAAAACCATTAACTCACATTTTTAATTTGTCGGTTTCAAATTGGTCAATTTCCAACAAAAATGAAAACAGCAAAAGTCATACCTCTGTATAAAACTGGAGATAAACACCACTTCACAAATTACAGGCCTGTCTCTCTATTGCCACAATTCTCAAAAATTCTAGAAAAACTCTTCAATGACAGATTGGACAAATTCATAGATAAACACAAACTGCTCACTGACAGCCAGTATGGATTTAGAAAAAATAGGTCAACATCATTTGCATTAATTGAACTCATTGAAGAAATTACTAATTCCACTGACCAAAAAAATATGGAGTTAGGGTATTTGTTGATTTGAAAAAAGCATTTGATACAATTAATCATGAAATACTAATTAATAAACTGGAAAGGTTTGGGATCAGAGGGATAGTGCTGAAGTGGTTAAGCAGTTATTTAAAAGACAGGAAACAATTTGTGAAGTTGGGTGATTACACATCTGAATGTTTGGACATTGCTTGTGGTGTCCCCAGGGGTCAGTGTTGGGACCAAAATTATTTATTCTCTACATAAATGACATATGTAAAGTATCTGATCTACTCAAATTTGTATTATTTGCTGACTGACACAAACATCTTTATTTCTGGTCAGAATTTACAGCAACTCCTGGACTTAATCACTTCAGAATTCAGAAAAAATAAAACAGTGGTTTGACACTAATAAGTTATCATTAAATCTGAGCAAAACTAAATTCATGATATTTGGCAATTGTAAATCAAACAATCAAGTTCAGTTACAGATCGAAGGTGTTAATATAGAGCGAGTACATGAAATAAAATTCCTTGGAGTGATTATAGACGACAAGATTTGCTGGAAATCTCACATTAAACATATCCAAACAAAACTGTCTAGAAGTATTTCAGTACTGGCTAAAGCTAAACACGTTCTAGATTACAAATCACTTCACATTTTGTACTGTTCACTGGTGTTACCATATTTAAATTACTGTGTAGAGGTTTGGGGAAACACATATCAAAATTCATTGCAATCATTTATACTTCAAAAAAGAGCAATTAGAATAATTCATAACACAGGATATTTGGAACACACCAACACATTATTTTTACAGTCTAAAACAATAAAACTATTTGATCTAGTTGAATTTCAAACAGCTATAATTATGTTCAAGGCTAGGAAAAATGTATTGCCTGGTAGTATACAGAAAAGGTTCTCGGAAAGAGAGGGGGGTTACGATTTAAGGGGAAAGTCAAATTTTAAGATTCCCAGCTATCGAACTACTCGGAAAAGTTTCTGTTTGTCTGTCTGTGGTGTTAAGTTGTGGAATAAACTAAATGATGAATTAAAGCAATGTCCAAACATAATCCATTTTAAAAAGATATTCAAAGAAATGATATTCCAGAGGTACAGAGAAACACTGTGCTAACCTGAGCTTATATTTAATAAATCTGTAGTATGTATAAATATTGTCATGTATGGGTAATATCCTTATGTGTATAGAACTTTTGAATATATATTCTTATTGATTATAGATTTATTATTTATTTAACCTTATTATTTAGTGTGATTTGCATAAATATGGTAGTAAGGGTATAAAGGGGTAGGAGTACATAAGTTTTACTTCTTCCTACTCCTTTTTGTACATGTAAATAGAGGGAAGTATGGATTTTGTTTTGTTGTTCATTTGTCTTTACCATTGTTCTTTGTATCATTGATTTTTTAATTTTTTATTTACATGTTCAAAATAAAGATATCAAATCAAATCAAATCAAATCATAGTGTGTCATACAGTAAACATCAGACCAACAACCAGACAGCTGCTTTACCAACACAAACACCACCAGGTGCAGCCAGTTAACTCATGACTGTGACGTTACGACCCAAAACTCACGGCCTAACCAGGAGATAAAAGCGAGCGTGGGTGTGCACATCTTCAACTGAGGACTGTAGCTTAACTTTGGCTTCAACTCAACAATCAATCATGATTTCAGTTAGATGCTAAAGTTGCTGTTACCTTGTCTGTGGTCTGCTGGCAGAGCGTCAGCTGCTTTTCATCAGGTGAGTTTCTTTTATGGTGGATCGGACGGTAACATTACAGAGCTGATTTCTTTAAGCTTGAAATAATCCCATACTTTGCAAACAGCTGTGCCACAGTGATAATTGTCCGTCGTGAAACAGTATGTTAAATAGTTATATGGCTAAGGCGAAGCCTCGATGCAAGGCAAGTTTATTTATATAGCACATTTCAACCACAAGGCAATTCAAAGTGCTTTACATAAAACATAAAAGCAACAGGGAAAAAACAATAAAAACGTTTAAAAGCAACATAAAAGTTAAAAGAGTTAAATGGAAAATAAAAACAGGCTGAGGGGTTGAGCAAATAACTGAGTCACAATCATTCTGAAAAGAGAACAAACAGAAGTACTCTTAATCTACTCTCTCTAGCTAGTCTGTACTTCGGGTCCACAGCAATCTTTGGATCCACTGATACTCCAAAACCCTCGGACACTACAGAGAAACCAGGACATGTCTGTCAGCAGGCCCCTTTGATCCAGTTATACTCTGGTACCCACCTGCACGTTTACAGGTGGACAGAGGTTCCTGCAAATCACTTTCGGTAGCCAGATTTAAGATCCACTTCCTTCACTCTGTTCAATCTCACTCCCAAAACGTCCTAACCCAGCTACCTACTCATTTCTCACCGTGTAAATATTTAATTAAAAGCAATGGTAAAAAGCTAAAAACAAAGAAAAAGAAAACAGGACAGTAAAAGTTACAGTGCAGTGTAAATCTTAAATATTTAATTAAAAGCAGTGGTAAAAAGAAAGGTCTTCAGTCTTGATTTAAAAGAACTGACAGTTTCAGCAGACCTGCAGTTATCTGGGAGTTTGTTCCAAATATCACGGAGCATAATAACTGAGCAGCTGCTTCTCCTTGTTTAGTTTTGACTTCGGGACAGAAAGCAGACCTGCCCCAGGCGACCTGAGAGGTCTGGATGGTTCATAACGAAGCAGAAGATCAGAAATATATTTTGGCCCTAAACCATTTAGTGCTTTGTAAGCTAACAGCAGGATTTTGAAATCAATTCTTTGACATACAGGAAGCCAATGTAAAGACCTCAGAACTGGAGTGATGTGATCCACCTTTTGGTCTTAGTGAGGGACTCGAGCAGCAGCGTTCTGAATCAGCTGCAGCTGTCTGATGGATTTCTTAGGGAGCCCTGTAAGGACACTGTTACAGTAGTCAAGTTGACTGAAGATAAATGCATGGATAAGCTTTTCCAGGTCCTGCTGAGACATAAGGCCTCTTATCCTTGATATATTCTTCGGGTGATAGTAGGCTGACTTTGTAATTGTCTTAATATGGCTCCTCAAATTCAGGTCTGAGTCCATGACTACACCAAGATTTCTGGCTTGGTCCGTGATTCTTAACATTACAGATTGAAGTCGAGCACTGACTTTCAATCGTTCCTACCTGGCTCCAAAAACAATAACTTCAGTCTTATCTTTGTTTAATTGGAGAAAATTCTGGCACATCCAGTCGTTGACCTGCTCAATACAGTTACTCAGCACCTGTATGGGATCATAGTCTCCTGGTGAAATGGTTATGTAGATCTGTGTGTCATCTGCATAATTATGGTAACATATTTTGTTGTTTTTCATAATCTGAGCCAGTGGAAGCATGTAAATGTTAAACAAGAGAGGCCCCAGAATGGAGCCTTGGGGAACTCCACATGTCATTTTTGTCAGCTCAGATGTGTAGTTACCTATAGACACAAAGTAGTCCCTGTCCTTTAAGTAGGATTCAAACCAGTTTAGTACTGTGCCAGAAAGTCCAACCCAGTTTTCAAGTCTGTCTAGTAATATGTTGTGGTCTACCGTGTCGAATGCAGCACTGAGATCCAATAATACTAAGACTGAAATTCTTCCACTATCAGTGTTTAAATGGATGTCATTAAAGACCTTAACTAGAGCCGTCTCAGTGCTGTGGTGTGGTCGAAAACCTGACTGGAAAACATCACAACAGTTATTTAGTGCCAAGAAAGCACTAAGCTGTTGAAAAACAGCTTTTCAATTATTTTGCTCTTTTTTAAGAGTGGCTTAATGACTTTAGTTTTCAGGGCCTGTGGGAAAAAAACTGAGAGGAGAGACATCTTGACAATTTGTAGTAAATCTGAGGCCATGCATTTAGACACCTTTTTGCAAAGAATTTGCGTTGATGCCTTTTAGTAATCAATTTAATTGCTGAATTGTTTCAGCCCTACTACAGACTGAGATGGAGAGTTTGCTGAGTGGTGCAGGCAGAACCGTCTTGACCTCAGCCTCTCCAAAACAAAGGAAGTGGTGGTTACAGTCCCCGCTCTCTTAGTCAACAACCAGCCAATAGAAATGGTTTCTATAACAAATTTACCGTCTAACTTATTTACTTACAACTTTTTATTACTGATATGTGATGTGTGTGTGTTGTATTATGGTATATCTTGACAGCCAAACACAAACCCAAAATTCTCATAATTCAGAAAAGCCCAAACTGCAAAGAAACTAAACCAGCTTTACAGACCAACAACCAGACAGCATGGGGGGGTAGGGCTGGGTATCGACTAGGGCTGAACGATTTTGGAAAATAATCTAATTGCGATTTTTTTTAACCGATATTGCGATTTCAATTTAATGTGCAATTAATTTTTAAGCTATTTAACTTCTGTTTTATTCAAAACGGACAAGCAGTAAATCAGTGTATAGTGTGATATTAGATAGATTAAACTTACACTGTTCTTTCTTGTGGGTCAGGCCTGTTATGATGAATTAGGTAGAATTATTATTATGAGCAATAAGATATATCAAATTATAATAATATGAGAAAGACAATTTGAGTCAAGTCATGGCATTAAATAATATGATATGATATCATCAGGTCGGCCTACCTTTTCACCACAGGGTGTTATACAGTAAGTGCTCAATACAAAATCCACAGTTCAACCACCAATTAATGATTCCTGATCTCAGTTCAGATCTCCTGGAGTCCATCTTTCTGTATCCCCGTAAGTAAACTAAAAATACACAGTTTGAGGTTCAATTCAAAAGTTGGCTAACTAAAATAGAACAGAGTGTGTTCTAGTCATGTGACCAGAGTATAATCGCCGCTTTGCGATTAGAAAATTGCGTTTTATTAAATCGTGATTAAATCGCTAAATGCAATTAATCTTTCATGTAGAATATAATCACACTATGTTTGTAACCTGTACTATCACCAAAGCGCTCACAGGATGGCAGCAAAGACAGTGTATGAATGTCAGGCATGGCCATTAGCGTCTGCAATACAGGCCTCCGTGTCATTCATTTTCATCAGAGAATCATATGGATAGAAGCAAAATGATCGCGAGAGGGTAAGAAACAAATATTAATCGCTGTTGATAACAATCGATTTGGGATTTGGTGGAATGTTGAGACAGAAGCACAAAATTTGACACGTTAGTGGTAAAATGTGAAGTTTGGATGCGTTGATTGTTCTGATGCTGGCGTGAGCTGGTTAGCTCAGACTATGCTATGCTTCGGTATCAATGGAGAGAGTAGCTTCTCAAGTTTCACTCGACACCCAATAAAGGGGTGGAGCGATCGCATTACGTGTATTGTTGCGTTCCATTTCAACCGCCGCCTATATTTATCGAATGTTATTTTTTAAACAAAACAAACAGTCTTTGTACAAAATACACATGGAGTAATGCTTTGATAGTGTTGAGCCATCTTCTTTTGATAAAATAGGAAAAAAAATATCACAGCATTTTATTAACCTTTTACAGGCAGTTATTTATAGTACTGTTCTGCTCGACCCCGTACCGGGTCGGTCGGTCCTAACAGGTTAAAGGTATTTAACAGGTAAAAAAGTACTATGTGAGCTATAATCTGTTAAATGTAACTTCTGTATGAAAGCAACTAATTTCAGGGCAGAAATAACCTTTCAGTCTGTATTTAACAGGTAAAAAAGGACTAGGTTGGTTGGTAGGCCTACACAGCAAGTACAATAATGCAGAGTCATAAGGATTCATTTTATATCTAAGTTGGCAGTAAGTCATGTTACTTAGGCTACAGCCTGTTTTCTAAATATAAACAAAGATATTAGACATAGGCCTACCAAAATCAGTTTTCAGCTCTCCCATTTTGGACCAAAACAAGTTGTGATTTCATGAAAGAGATTCAAGCAGTCTGTCGCAAAACAAGCAGCAGTGAAGGTTAACAAGAAATCCTCCTCACAGATCATTCAGACGGATCGTTTGTTCCGCGCGCTCCGCCATGACACAAGCTGCACCGCGCACGCGCAGCGCGGAAAATGCCGACAGTCACAGAACAAAGCAAAGAGAAACGCTCGTGAGTTTTCTTTCAGCTTCCTCTCTTCAAGATGAAAACAGGAATCACGTTGACACTTTGGAAATCAAACCACGTCAACACAAACCCTGGAGCGGGTTTTCAGGGTCTGATCTCTAACAACAGAATGAACGGATGATACACGGACCCTCGAGACTCTTCCTCGTGTCTTTAGTCTCGTGATGAAGTCATGAACACTGACCTGAACATCGGTGCTATCAGAGCACGAGGCTGCTGTTTGGCTCCTCTGGTCCGGGTTCTGGTTCTCCATCGTCCTGCAGGTCTCCGCTGCGTTGTCCTCGACTCTGTTGTCCTGGACTGAGACTGGATTCTGTCCTCGGAGGTCTTCCGGCTGAGATACAGGAGCGCCGCCACTGCGGGATCCCGCGGAGTGTTCTCGCGATGTCGCGGCGTCTCGCCCCGCCCCCTTAGTTACTGTTGCTAAGGCCGTGTAGAAACAATGGCTCCTTGATTTCAGGCAGAAGCTCAGTCAGTCAGTTTCAGTTCGTCCTGAAACCAGCTGTTCTGACCATGTTACCACTGACAGGAAGTTAAGAGTCAAGTTAAACCACATGTCAGAACTTTCTGCAGCACCAGGATTTAGAAGATGCTGGAAGCTGCTGTCTTTATATTTTGGACACATCAGAGTTTGATATTTTCTTAAGAACCACAAACATGTAAAATGTGCAGGAATGTGGGAGCAGACTTGCTTCAGCTTTAACATTAGGAACAGAAAGAAATTTTAAACACATACATTATCTCATGCACTCACACAGATTAACATCAGGCCATGTAGGAGGAGGACAGAGTGAAGGATCACAGCACCTCCACACTTAGTGTTACCTGAACACCTGTTTGAAGTCACTGAAAACACACAGAGACACCAGTTGTGTCTTCCAGACTTCATTCACAAACCATTATCTCTATAACTATAAGTATAGTCTCTATTTCTTCCTTTCTGTCCTTTCTCTCAGGGCTTTCTGGATCTCAATGAGAATAAATATACCAAATATTTGAAATGGTCTGAACAGATGGAAACCCTCTCGAACGTGCAGCTAGAGTGACGCATCTTTACATTATAAAAGTTATCACACGTGGGATAGGTACCAAAACCCACTGATCATGTCCTGATCTCATACCAGCCACAGACTTTCTGCTCGTTCCAGACTTTATTTTGGGGAGGTTTATCTAAAGACTGTTTCCATTTGATTGAATGGTGCATTCATGAAAACACGGAGGATCTGGTTTGAATCAACAAAGGAAAAAGTGTTTGGTACAATGTTCAAACTAATAAAGAAAATCTGCTTTCCTAGCAGCTAAACAAGTGTTGACTGTTGCATAATTTTATAAAATATGATCATTTCACTCTCTCTAAGCGTCTGTTTGCATTGCTCATTCAAGCTGAGAGGTTTTTGGCCCAGAATACCCGTCTGTCCACCATTACAGGCTCGACACAAGAGCGTTGGCAAGTGACGACGTTGCCACCTGCACTGAAAATCCTCTCTGAGGGGAGCTTGGAGCAGGATTGCATAGATACTTGCGGGCAAGCTTGGCGAGTCGTGGAAAACTAACTCTGTGAGTTTTCCACCATGCAAGTGGATCTTCCTCTTTGTCTGTGGAACGTGTCAGCAGGTAGTTGTTTAACTCTGCTTCCACAGCATCCTTAAAGGTCCGAGAGGAATCAACATTTGCTGCAGCTCCGCTTTGTTTAAAGAAACTTCCCAAATACTTCTTGGCTTTCTTTGCCTGTGATGTGTCAGCATCTTTTGGCTCCACTTCAGCTACAGCTCGGTGTCTCCTGGCATCCCATCATCTCTGATAACACTCTGGCCTTGTTACCTGCATTGATGAAGTCCATCTTGCACTGGGGGTCCAAACAAGGACATCTGGATCTTGCCAGTTTGGAATTAGATGCCGCGCCTTCTTGTCTGCAGAGAGGACCTGAGTTAAAGCCTTCTGCTGCTCATCATCTGCCTGGAGCTTGTGGGATATATATCTGTTTTCTGAGCTCAATAAAATATTGTGGGAATCTGATAACTGGTCTCCTTCTGATCCTTTCTCATTAACGGACTCGGGGAAGTCGGCGTACTATTTTGGGGGCTCGTCCATGATGAGAAGGATTACAATTTGGTTTACTTGCTGAACACAAAGGACTCGATCTACTCTTCCGCGGCATAATAAAAAGGTGAGCAGAACCTGTTTAATCTGCATATTCGGTCTAATTCTGCTAAATTAACGAGTTGAAAGAGTCCTGACTGTACAGTGTTAAAACAGAGAGGGGGTTATCAGAATCCTACAAGGGTGAAAGGCCCGGATATCTGGAATATCCAAGCATTGAGTTTGTCCTAGAGATGGCTGCTCCACTTCTCTCTCGACGGCGGAAAAGACTCAGGGTTCGATTCCGTGGAAGGCTGGGTTCGAGTCCGGGAATTGAGGACCCCGAATTCTACAAGGGTGAAAGGTAATTAAAAAGTCTGGAACCTTAGCGTGTTGTGAGTGTGAAAGACGAGTGAATGAGTGTGCGTGTGATATTCTCCAAGGGACAGTGTGTGCATTAGTGTCTCAAACATGAAAAGCCTCCCCTCTAATTCACGGATACCTAACGGTGATAACGAAGTGAATAAAGGAAGTTGAGTGAGAAGTAGTGTTTGACTGGGTCAGTTGCTCGGGTGAACTCCATACAAACTGACTGGCTGGTGCACATGTTAGGCAGGGTCAGGATGGACGGAGAATTTGATCGAGAAATTGATGATGGTGGTCGGGGCCCGTGGAGGCCCTGGGATGAGCAGATTGCTAGTGTTGGTGGTGGTAAGTAAGAGGACTAAGCCGAAAGATCGATTAAGGGAGTCGGAGGAAGCAAAACACAGAATGGAGAGCGCAGTAGCAGAGGTCCCTGGAGAAGAGGGGAAGTCATCTCTGCATACTGTCCTGTGGAAAAAGGAGCATGAGTGTGTTAAGAAGCGTGATGAGGCGGTGGAGCGAGAAAAAACTGTGAGACTCAAGTTTGCCTTAGCAGTAGATGCTCAGGCAGTGAAACATCTGGGAAGAGAGAAAAAAAATCAGAAGATCAAGGTAGAGAAAAAAGGGGTTATAACCCCCACCCTATACCAAGGGGAAAGAGCCTACAGCACCTTCGGTAAGTATTTACCCGGTGCTGGACGTGTCAGGAGGGAGATTTGTGATGGAATTGGAGCCGAAACAAGAAAATGGGGGGGATACCATTCCCCCACTTAAAAGGAGCATGTAGAGGTCAGCTCCAGTCCCACCCCCGCATCATCTGGCCTTCGAGAGTAGAATCAGACGAGAAGAAGGTGCCAGGAAGCATGAAAAGACCACGGGGTGTGGGGAGAAAGACGTGCATGTCTATGGCCAGCTGAGAGGTAAGTAGGGAGAGGAGGATGATCAACCTATGAGGCCCTGGAGGGAAGTAAGGGGCCATGATAAAGAACCAATTGAGAGAGAGATGATGGCGAGAGTAATGGTGAGTATCGAGGAACTGTGAGTTGGAGTCTGCTGCATCTTGACACTCAGGACGAGTGTCAAAGATGGGTGCAAGGAAGACATGCCGAGGCTGGCTAGGGAGGTGCAGAGGTTACTGTCAGAGTCACAACAGAAGAACCAGACAGCCCGAGCCCTGATTGATATATTAGACAGGAGAAGACAGGAGAGAGTAGCAAGGGGGCATAGGGCTCACACACAGGAGGGGGGAGAGAAGTATAAACCATGGGGCCTAGGGGATGTGCAGGCTCTTGTAGACAAGATGCCTCCAATATCAGAGGGAGGAGGTTTGTGGTTGGATCAGTTAGACAAACTAACAGCAGGACAGAGACTAGCTTTAGGTGATTGTGGAGCCATAGCAGCCAGATGTATGTCAGGTCACGTGATGAGAGAGCTAGAGAAGGAGGCCCAGACAGATGACAACGGGGATGAGGTCCCATTTGTGAGGGTCGTAAATCAGTTAAGCCAGGCTATGAGAGAGAGGTTCCCACTCCCTAATGCTCCCACGGTTCCAAAGCTCCCTTGGGAAAGTGATCAAAACCCTCGAAAATTTTGGAGCAGGCCAAAGAGACATGGACCAAACATACAGGGTGCCATCCAGGAAATAATGGGGTTCAACAGGAGTGGTTCCCGAAAGCAGTACTCAGTAGTCTCTCTGCAACAGAAACTTGCTCAGGCAGCAGATCTTGCGTTACTTGATGATTCGGTGCCTTTTCATTTGTTTGTTTCTGAAACAGAATGTATGTTAGCGTAATGCTAGATGCTATGGAAAAACGTCATCCCAGATGTACTCAACATGCAGCAGGGGTTACAAAAATCATTTTGAAAACAGCACACATAGTCATGGGACATCCGCTACACGTACTCACATCACATAGTGTAGTCTCATGTAAACTCACAGACCTTCACGGTGACGTCTTTAAGACAGCAGAGACTGAGCAAGGTGCTGGAGGCACCAAATCTGAGTTTTACACATGAAGGGATCAACATGGCAGACAGAATGGGAGTAGGGACACCTCACATGGTCGAACAGGAAGTGCTGAGGGAAGAGAAGCTAAGACCAGATTTGCAGGCACAGCCCTTAAGAGGGGTCAGAGGAGCTGTTCACAGATGGGTGCTGTTTTAGATATGAGACAGAAGGACTGAGGGCAGGATATGCAGTAGTAAGGAGAGAAGGGAATGAGTACAGAACAGTGAAGGCAGAAAGAGTTAAAGGGACAGCAGTCAGCACAGAGGGCAGAGGTCAGAGCAGTGACAGAAGCCTTAAAGGAGGGGGAAGGTAAAAAGATAACCATCTACACCGACTCAGCCTGCAGCAGGAGCAGCACATGTGGAGTTGGGACAGTGGAAGAGAGCAGGATTTCTCACAGCAGGAAATCAGCCAATCAAACATGAAGAAGGAATTAAGGAACTGGCAGAGGCCTTGCTCCTTCCCAGTGAAGTAGCAATTGTTAAGTGCAAAGGACACGACATCACAAACGCACCAGTGGTCAAGGGAAATCAAGCAGCAGACCAGGCTGCTAAGCAAGTGGTGGGATATTCTCCATCTCTGCAAATGATAAGTACTGAGGAGGAAATCCAGAAGAACACGAAGCTGACAGAGAATCACATCAAACAATGTCAGCAGAACGCCTCCCCACAAGAGAAAACAATATGGAAACAAAGAGGTTCTACCGAAGTGGATGGACTCTGGAGAGGTCCAGATGGAAGACTGGTCCTACCACCCACAATCAGGCAAAAAGTCCTGGAGGAAGCACATGGGGTAGGACATGTTGGTTCCGCCCAAATGAACAGGCATTATATCATTGGTGGCATCCATATCTGGGGGACATGACGAAGGAATTTGTGCGTGGGTGTCAGGTATGTATGCTGTATAATCCCAGACCAATGGTCAAACCAGAAATGGGCGCGTTTCCAATGATTACCAGGCCAGGACATGAGATTTCTATTGACTACACAGACATGGTGGATACAGTACGAGGGTACAGGTACGTATTGATGTGCATTGACACCTTCACAGGATGGCCAGAGGCCTACAAACAAAGAAGACAGTAAGTCAGTGATTAAGTGCTTGATTAATCACTACATTCCCAGGCATGGGTTTCCTGAGAAGATAAGGTCAGACAACGGTACACACTTTAAGAACACACATCTCCAGCAGGTGGAGACGATGCTGGGTTTGAAGCATGCTTTTGGTACAGTGTATCACCCACAATCACAAGGCAAGGTGGAAAGAATGAATCAGAATATTAAGAGTAAATTGGCGAAAATCTGTGCACAGACTAAATTAAACTGGGTGGATGCATTACCATTAGCTCTGATGTCAGTGAGGAGCACAGTGAACCAAAAAACAGGGTTTACACTCTATGAGTTGCTGACAGGACGACAGTTTCCAGGCCCGGGAGCTGGGTTGAAACTGCAGGAAGGGTTTGAAGATGATGTGGCTCACAGGGTGTATTTTAATCAACTGCAAGCTCTCGTTTCAGGTTTTTCCAACCAGCTGGGAGAAGAGGAAGCCCAAGGGAAGCAGTTCACAGTGCCTCAAGCTGACTGGGTGTTGCTGAAGGTGACAAAGCGGAAGTGGTCGGAGCCAAGGTGGACAGGCCCCTTCCAGGTGGTGGAGAGAAAATCTCATACTGTGAGACTCAAGGGAAAAGGTGATACGTGGTACCATTGGAGTCTGTGTGCCGCAGCGCCAGAACCAGCGAGGTCCTTAGGAGCGGTGCAGAAGGACCTGACCGCACAAGCAGAGAGCCCTGACTCGGACGAGTCAGAGAAAAACCAGATCTCAACATAGGGGCAGAATAATCCCCTGGTCTGTGTTACTGGTCTCAGGGTAGTCCACCCCTGAGACTGAAGAAAGAAGAGCAGCAGAAGAAGAGGATCAACCATCCAGGATGATCTCAGTGTTTGGACAATGGAAAGGGTTGATTGTGTCAGTTAGGTTATCTCTTGCTACTTACTTAGATATATTACTCACTTGTGGTTGTTGCTGTATTCTTTGCATCCGCAGCTTGATCCAAAGAGTAATCACCACAGCCATAGAAAAACGACCCTATGTACACATGATGCCCATGTTGGCAAATGCGGCTGAGCATGAGTACGAGGTGGATCAACTCTGGGATGAGTAGTGATCTCTTAAAAGAGATCAAATGGGGGAAATGTGGGATTATACATTCATCAAGGGGTTGCTTTTGCTCTTTAGTATACTTAGAAGTGTGATTTGCTTATGATGGACTTCGTAATAAGATAGGAACAAAATGTCTAGCGTCTGGAGCAGGAGTCAACTCGACGGAAGCCTGCAGGAACGATGACCTTTCTGCCTCACTGTTCATTACACATAGCTTATATAGGATATGTTCAGACATCTGATAGATACCATAAGGTCACTGACCCTCTATTTTGCTGATACAGCTGCTACTGTGAACTGTTGTAAGTGGAATGCACAAACACTAGATAACTGATACAATCAAATGCATAGAGACTAGATACTACACTAGCATTATATTAATCAGTATATAATTAATAAAACAGGAGCCGCACCTTTCACCTAGTAAACTCTGCAGCATACAGAGCATACATTTACACCCATACATATCCTCACACACACACACATACACTGAGGATAGACCTCTCCTACCCCCATCCTCACACACAACATGCCCTTTACACTGTCCAGACTCCATGCACTCCTACATAAGGTCAGAGGTCAGCCATGAGATTTACATCTTAACCAGACATACCTAAACAAGGCCAAAGGAAGATGTGCAGATGGGTGTGGTTTCTAGTATATAGTCATTGTTTAGCAGGAAGACCTCAGACTCTTGTGGGGAACCTCAGACTTGTGAGGGAGAGAGCAGAGTCTCCAGATATATATCTGTTTTCTGAGCTCAATAAAATATTGTGGGAACCTGATGACTCATCTCCTTCTGATCCTTTCTCATTAACGGACTCGGGGTCGGCGTACTTTAACAAGCTCCATCTTGTTTGGCATTCTGATACAAGGGAATGTGATGGTAGATCGAAAAACGGAGAATCGCTCGCTCAGCAACGTAAGTTAACTTTAACCTAAGTTCCCCTTAACTGCCGAATCGGAAGCTGCGAATCAGAAGCTAACTTTAGCGTCGTGATATAACATATAGTTAACTAATATAGCTAACGTTAGCCAAAGGCAGTCACTTTCATTTACCTTCTAACGGTATTGCAGATTAAAAGGAATGTGAGGTGTTAGTGGCCTTTATTTAGCCCTTAATCACAGTACTAACCTAACAAACATGTATTTACATATCCTGGCTTGGTGTGCCACTGCCGATCTCCACAGACACGGAGAGCAGAAAACATTTCTCATTGGCTCCTGCTCAACAGCTACAGCAGTAAAATCCTGCTCTTACATTAATGAGTCATTAAAATAACAGAAACGTCAAATAATTAATATTTTTAATGCTTGAAAATCAAAGTTATGACATTTTTGACTTACTGAGTCATAATGATGAGATATGAAGTAACTTAGTATCATTTTTTTTAATTGTACATTTCCTTCTGAAGAAATAAAAACGCTACAACAAACATTTGTCTCTGTGATATTTATTAAAGTAAGAATAACAGAGTGATTCAGCTGAAGGGCAGAGCTCAGACACCAGAGGGCTGTTAGAGAGTCTGACCCAGAGAAACACAGAAGACATTTAATGCTAGAGAATAATTGTGGAGTCTAACAGAAAAGCCTTTCTCAGCCTTGAGCCACAGTGGAAACTCCTTTCTCACATGAAAGCATGAAACAAAACAATCTCACAGAAGGTCATTATATCAAAACACTGGAACACTCAGTGGAAATTATGAGACCATGTAAGACGAGCAGAGAACAAAAGGCAATGACAGGATTTTTAAAAGTACATACAGGTAAAATATAATTGTTTCTATTACAATTCCCCCTTTGGCCGTCCCATGGTCACATTAAGTTTATAACAAGCTGTCAGTTCATCAATGAATGCTCTCATTCACTCAGAACAATATATTTATAACGACAAAGACAACAAGTCCAACACATGCTTCATGACAGCGACATTTAGCCGCTGTAAAGGCTTAAACAATCACTACATCTGTTTGTTCCTGCTTTCTTTCTCTCCAGCAGCCTTCCTCTGTTCTTGCTGTAGATGCGTCCACAGAGCCAACAACAGTGTCACAGAGCAACGGCATGGGTTGGTGCAGGAGCCACGTTGAGAGCTTCAGTCTGCTTCAAAGCAGAGCTTGAAGAATCAAAGAGAATCGGCTCCGAGAATATTTGCATCGACTAGATTTATATTTGCTCTCAGTCTGAACAAAACCACATTCAGTAATAGAAGTAAAAACAGTGATGTAAAATACAAATTTAATGTAAATATGTGTAACTACAGCTCAATAACAAGAATATATGTTGGAAACACACAAACAATATTTCAGCAAGTGTGGAGCTTCATTCTTCACGTTAGAGAACACATCTGTAATAAATGTGTGAACTAGAGCCTCACATAACACGTCTTTGTTGGAGCTTTTGACCACATCCCACAGCCTTCTTAAAGAGTCACTAAACCCCCAAACCTCTTATTTCAGCTCATAACCAATGTGTATTTAGTAGTGTTGTTGATGAATTCAGGTACACATCTAGACACTTTACTGTAAACGGTTTGAATTCTACATATAGTGATATAAAAATGCAGTGACTGCCCTCTACTGGTTAAAACCTGCCTACTCCAATTTAATTTTGCGAGCTCGGCTCTGTGAAAAATGTCAAAATGATCAGAATCAGCTTTATTTGCTAGACATGTGTACACATACGAGGAATTTTACTCAGGATTGTACAATGCTCACTGTGCTTACTTTAAATGCTTTGTGTTTGCATTTGTGTCTCCTGTCGGCATAAGATTTGCCACACTGTTTACACCAGTATGGTTTCTCTCCAGTGTGAACACGTTGGTGTCTTTTTAGGGCACCTGATGAGGTGAAAACCTTCCCACACTGTTCACACCAGTATGGTTTCTCGCCAGTGTGAACACGCTGGTGGATTTTTAGGGCACCTGATGAGGTGAAAACCTTCCCACACTGTTCACACCAGTATGGTTTCTCTCCAGTGTGAACACGTTGGTGGATTTTTAGGGCACCTGATGAGGTGAAAACCTTCCCACACTGTTCACACCAGTATGGTTTCTCGCCAGTGTGAACACGCTGGTGGATTTTTAGGGCACCTGATGAGGTGAAAACCTTCCCACACTGTTCACACCAGTATGGTTTCTCTCCAGTGTGAACATGTTGGTGCTCTTTAAGTTGACCTGATTGAGCGAAAGTTTTTCCACACTGTTCGCACCAGTACGGTTTCTCTCCAGTGTGAACACGTTGGTGTCTTTTTAGGGTATCTGATCGAGTGAAGGTTTTTCCACACTGTTCACACCAGTGAGGTTTCTCTCCAGTGTGAACACGTTGGTGGATTTTTAGGTCACCTGATCGAATAAAAGTTTTTCCACACTGTTCACACCAGTACAGTTTCTCTCCAGTGTGAACACGTTGGTGCTCTTTTAGGTGACCTGATTGAGCGAATGTTTTCCCACACTGGTCGCAGCTGTATGGTTTCTCTCCAGTGTGAACACGTTGGTGGATTATTAGGGCCCTTGATTGAGCGAAGGTTTTTCCACACTGTTCACACCTGTGAGGTTTCTCTCCAGTGTGAACACGTTGGTGCTTTTTTAGGTTACCTGATGCAGCGAAAGCTTTCCCACATTGGTCACAGCTGTATGGTTTCTCTCCAGTGTGAACATGTTGGTGGATTTTTAGGTTACCTGATTGAGCGAAAGTTTTTCCACACTGTTCACACCTGTGAGGTTTCTCTCCAGTGTGAACACGTTGGTGCTTTTTTAGGTGACCTGATTGAGCGAACGTTTTCCCACACTGTTCACAACTGTAGGGTTTCTCTCCAGTGTGAACACGTTGGTGGATTTTTAGGTGACCTGATTGAGCGAACGTTTTCCCACACTGTTCACAACTGTATAGTTTCTCTCCAGTGTGAATCTTCAAATATCCAGATGTTGTGAAGGATTTGTCCCAGTGCTGACAGCGGTAACGTTTGAGTCCAGCTCTTCTTCTTCTTCTCTATATCAAAAGAGAGAAACACAGTAAGTGAGATATCATAGTGCAACGAGCCATCTAAAATCATAAATGACATCAAAGCAAATCCTTGTAATCACCTACTTATGTACCACATAGTGAGTATGTACTGGCTATTATATAACCAGTCATACACTGAACTGCATAGTAAATGAAAGCCAGAGGTGGAAAGTAACAAAGCCAGAGGTGGAAAGTAACAAAGCCAGAGGTGGAAAGTAACAAATTGCAATTTCTCAGGTTAAGGTAACTGAGTAGTTTTTTTAAATCTGCAATTTTATTCACTTAATTACGTTTTGTTTAAAGAATTGTACTTTGCCACATTTTCAGTCACATCCGCACATCCACAGTGCAAGAAAAATCTTACAACCACTTTGGTTTGAAGTGCGAGAGACAATTGCGCAACAGCTTCATGATGCAGTGTAAGCTGTGAAAAAAGTGCAGTTTTAAGTTGCTGCTAATGCAACCTGAACATTTCCTGCTGCTGCATCTTCACACTAAAAGTTAAATTTGAGACTTTAAGACCTTTTTAGTACTAACTTCACTGCTGTTTAATGGAAAATCTGTATTAGTTTTAAACCCGAGAAAATGATTTACAAAGATACATGAATGTAATAAAACATTGTATTATAATTAGTGGTGGGCCGTTATCGGCGTTAACGCGAGACTCTTATCGGGCGCTAAATAAAACAGCCGTTAATCTATTCTCAAAGTTGGGTTGGGAGCTGGGTCTATACTACGCAAGCTATGATGACTTTCACCTTGATATTTTAGCACCGAACTGCACTGTAGGGGGCGAGAACAAGCCTTCGAACCTGTGAAATTACCACATCAAACGTGACGTGCTAACATGGATGCAGCTGTTGCTGCGTTCCATTTACCTCGGAGGGCGGAGCTGGGAATGACGTCACACCCGAGTTGACGGCGTTCCAGTTACAACCTCGCTCGGCCAGCTTATTGTTTAAAACTAGCCAGGTTAGTTATTGATACGCCGGTTGATTAAAAAACGCTATACACAAGTACATCTTATTGAACATGATTTATTTTCATCACCAATTATCATAGTAGAACAGCTTTCTCAAGCAGTTTGTGATGCATTTTGGAAACAGGGGATGAGCCCCTGGTCTAATGCTCCACCTGGCATGAAACCTGGCTTGAAAACCGTTCACACACATTGTCTGAATGCCTTCGGCAGAATTCAAATGAGCCATTTTAATCTAGATTAATCTAATTTTTGTTAAAAAACAAAACATTGTGGCCTCTATCGGCCAAACTCAGGTCACGCAGACTACGCCCACTTCTTATATACAGTCAATTATCCCAATCAATGTGACCATAAATACGCCTGCATCACCTCCTGAGGTCCTTATTACAACAGCCAACACCCCTCCGATAACGGGATCAGCTGTGTAATGCTTGATAGATGATAGATATTTATTAGTCCTTTCGGAAATTCATAGTGTGTCATACAGTAAGCATCAGACCAACAACCAGACAGCTGCTTTACCAACACAAACACCACCAGGTGCAGCCAGTTAACTCATGACTGTGACGTTACGACCCAAAAGTCACGGCCCAACCAGGAGATAAAAACAAACGTGGGTGTGCACATCTTCAACTGAGGACTGTAGCTTAACTTTGGCTTCAACTCAACAATCAATTACGATTTCAGTTAGATGCTAAAGTTGCTGTTACCTTGTCTGTGGTCTGCTGGCAGAACGCCAGCTGCTTTCTGATCAGATGAGTTTCGTTTTACGGTGGACGGACGGTAACATTACAGAGCTGTTTTGTTTAAGCTTGAAATAATCCCATACTTTGCAAACAGCTGTGCCACAGTGATAATTGTCCGTGCGAAACAGTATGTTAAATAGTTATATGGCTAAGACGAAGCCTCGATGCAAAGAATTTGCGTTGATGCCTTTAGTAATCAATTTAATTGATGAATTGTTTCAGCCCTACTACAGACTGAGATGGAGAGTTTGCTGAGTGGTGCAGGCAGAACCGTCTTGACCTCAGCCCTCCAAAACAAAGGAAGTGGTGGTTACATTCCCCGCCTCTTAGTCAACAACCAGCCAATAGAAATGGTTTCTATTACAAATTTACCGTCTAACTTATTTACTTACAACCTTTTATTACTGATATGTGATGTGTGTGGTGTATTATGGTATATCCTGACAGCCAAACACAAACCCAAACTCAAAATTCTCATAATTCAGAAAAGCCCAAACTGCAAAGAAACTAAACCAGCTTTACAGACCAACAACCACACAGCATGGGGGGGGGGGTAGGGCTGGGTATCGACTAGGGCTGAGCGATTTTGGAAAATAATCTAATTGAGATTTTTTTTAACCAATATTGCGATTTCAATTTAATGTGCAATTAATTTTTAAGCTCTTTAACTTCTGTTTTATTCAAAACGGACAAGCAGTAAATCAGTGTATAGTGTGATATTAGATAGATTAAACTTACACTGTTCTTTCTTGTGGCTCAGGCCTGTGTTATGATGAATTAGGTAGAATTATTATTATGAGCAATAAGATATATCAAATTATAATAATATGAGAAAGACAATTTGAGTCAAGTCATGGCATGAAATAATATGATATACAGTCAGGTCCATAAATTTTGGGACATTGATACAATTCTAATATTTTTGGTTCTATACACCACCACAATGGATTTGAAATGAAACGAACAAGATGTGCAGACTTTCAGCTTTAATTTGAGGGTATTTACATCCAAATCAGGTGAACGGTGTAAGAATTACAACAGTTTGTAAATGTGCCTCCCACTTTTTAAGGGACCAAAAGTAATGGGACAATTGGCTTCTCATCTGTTCCATGGTGTGTGCTATTCCCTCATTATCCCATATACAAGGAGCAGATAAAAGGTCCAGAGTTCATTTCAAGTGTGCTATTTGCATTTGGAATCTGTTGCTGTCAACTCTCAATATGAGATCGAAAGAGCTGTCACTATCAGTGAAGCAAGCCATCATCAGGCTGAAAAAACAAAACAAACCCATCAGAGAGATAGCAAAAATATTAGGTGTGGCCAAATCAACTGTTTGGAACATTCTTAAAAAGAAAGAACGCACCGGTGAGCTCAGCAACACCAAAAGACCCGGAAGACCACGGAAAACGACTGTGGTGGATGACCGAAGAATTCTCTCCCTGGTGAAGAAAACACCCTTCACAACAGTTGGCCAGATCAAGAACACTCTCCAGGAGGTAGGTGTTTGTGTGTCAAAGTCAACAATCAAGAGAAGACTTCACCAGAGTAAATACAGAGGGTTCACCACAAGATGTAAACCATTGGTGAGCCTCAAAAACAGGAAGGCCAGATTAGAGTTTGCCAAACAACATCTAAAAAAGCCGCCACAGTTCTGGAACAACATCCTATGGACAGATGAGACAAAGATCAACATGTACCAGAGTGATGGGAAGAGAAGAGTATGGAGAAGGAAAGGAACTGCTCATGATCCAAAGCATACCACCTCATCAGTGAAGCATGGTGGTGGTAGTGTCATGGCTTGGGCATGTATGGCTGCCAATGGAACTGGTTCTCTTGTATTTATTGATGATGTGACTGCTGACGAAAGCAGCAGGATGAATTCTGAAGTGTTTCGGGCAATATTATCTGCTCATATTCAGCCCAATGCTTCAGAACTCATTGGACGGCGCTTCACAGTGCAGATGGACAATGACCCGAAGCATACTGCAAAAGCAACCAAAGAGTTTTTTAAGCGAAAGAAGTGGAATGTTATGCAATGGCCAAGTCAATCACCTGACCTGAATCCGATTGAGCATGCATTTCACTTGCTGAAGACAAAACTGAAGGGAAAATGCCCCAAGAACAAGCAGGAACTGAAGACAGTTGCAATAGAGGCCTGGCAGAGCATCACCAGGGATGAAACCCAGCGTCTGGTGATGTCTATGCATTCCAGACTTCAGGCAGTAATTGACTGCAAAGGATTCGCAACCAAGTATTAAAAAGTGAAAGTTTAATTTTTGATTGTTAATCTGTCCCATTACTTTTGGTCCCTTAAAAAGTGGGAGGCACATATATAAACTGTTGTAATTGCTACACCGTTCACCTGATTTGGATGTAAATACCCTCAAATTAAAGCTGAAAGTCTGCACATCTTGTTCGTTTCATTTCAAATCCATTGTGGTGGTGTATAGAGCCAAAAATATTAGAATTGTGTCAATGTCCCAATATTTATGAACCTGACTGTAATATCATCAGGTCGGCCTACCTTTTCACCACAGGGTGTTATACAGTAAGCGCTCAATACAAAACCCACAGTTCAACCACCAACTAATGAGTCCTGATCTCAGTTCAGATCTCCTGGAGTCCATCTTTCTGTCATAGAACAGAGTGACGCCTCTCGTGTTTAATAGACAAGCTTAGTAATTCTCCGACAACACCGGTTGCTACTTTCATTCCATGTGACATTAAAGTTTATGTAGCCTGAGCTTCTGTCAAGCTTAAGGCCATTTTACAACAAGAAGGCAAGTTACAGCGTAACGTGCAGACGAAGCATTAACTAGGGGTGGGAATCTCTGGGTACCTCACGATTCGATTCGATTACGATTCAGAGGGCTGCGATTAGATTATAAAACGATTATTGATGCATCTTGATGCATCATATTTTTTCTATACAGGATCCCTGGATAATTACTAAGCATTTCATTTGCACATTAAAATCCAAAAGAAAATTGCTAATTAGCTTAAAAGGACTAGTTTACATCCCTAGTTTACTTTATTAACCTCAGCTCCATGGTCCATTTCATTAACAACCAGTTGTCAGACTTATGAAAACTGAAATATAATTATCAGCATGTACAGTATGTGTAAACAGGACAGAGCTGTACACAGTTTAGTCTCAGCTTGTACCTGATGAGAAAAATAAATAAACTGTGTGCACGGTTTTATAATCCGGGACGGATTTTAAACTGTGGGTACAGATTGTCAATTTACATCCATGTGGACAGATTGGTAAACTGTGCGCAGTTTTACAAAACTGCACACACTGTAGCCTACAGTTTATTTATTTTTATTTTAAACGTCTAACAGCTACCACCAGCATGTCTTTCACTCCGCTATACTGCGCGTATCCGCAGTGTAATCCCGCAAACAGTGCTGCGGATAGCGATAAAATGTTAACAGCTACAGCAGCGAGGTCTGACGTCTGCTAATTCAGGGCGAGCTCCGGGCAGAGCCAATTAGAAGCATGATGTGGGAGGGAAAAACTGTCTCCTGTGTGTATGGGGAGGGACAGAGAGAGAACAGGCTAGACAAACGCCTACGTTGACAACTTATTATGGAGCTGGGATCAAGCCCAAATAAGCAACTACACTTTAGAAACAAGCCCAAAAAAATGCGACCGGCGACTACCAATATTTGTAAGCGACTTTACAGAAAAACAAATCCAAAGTCGCTTACAATAAGCGGACTTTGCAACACTGGGAGCGTTTCTGTGGGGATGAGCTCCAGAGAGAGAGGCGGTGACGCTGAAGGCTGCGGAGTCTGGTGTGGGGGACAGAGTGAGCCCTTGTACGGGGAGGTGTTAGCTAGCGCTAACAGGCTTCACTTTTCCAGCCGTTGGGGAACTCTTACAGACTTTTATTAACGGACACACAGCGAACTACACTGCACGTTTACTACCTGACAGAAACTTACTGCTGATATATTTCACCGCTAACTTTCACCTCACGTTCCGCCGCTCGCTCTCTCTCACTCGCTCGGACTCACACACACAGCTGCAGAGCGTCACCCTGCTCGCAGTGTGCGAGTTAAAATAATTACTTGGGCATTGATATTAATGATTCTGTGACATTTTGGGGTGGTTATTCATTCCACAGCGGTGACGAATGTAGGGGGACACTGGTCTCTCTGTTGTGTGCGCTCCTCAGACGGTCCGGGCGCTGCGTTTCCGCGAGTTCCGCTTTTTGCGTTCCGCCAACATTACGTTATCAATTAATATTTAAATAATCGATTTTTAGACATTTGTGCATCGATTAATAATCTTCCACGTCCGAATCGCGATGCATCGAAGAATCGATGAATTCTCCCACCCCTAGCATTAACGTCGTCGACTGCTTTCCGCTTGGGTGTCATGTGACCAGAGTGTAATCGCCGCCCTTTGCGATTACAAAATTGGAATGTTGACACAGAAGCACAAATTTTGACACGTTAGTGGTAAAATGTCTAGTTTGGATGCGTGATTGTTCTGAAGCTGACGTGAGCTGGTTAGCGCAGACTATGCTATGCTCGGTATCAATGGAGAGTAGCTTCTCAAGTTTCACTCGACACCCAATAAGGGGGGGTGGAGCGATCGCATTACGTGTATTGTTGCGCTCCATTTCAACGCCGCCTATATTTATCGCATGTTTTTAAACAAAACAGTCTTTGTACAAAATACACATGGAGTAATGCTTTGATAGTGTTGAGCCATCTTCTTTTGATAAAATAGGAAAAAAATATCACAGCATTTTATTAACCTTTACAGGCAGTTATTTATAGTACTGTTCTGCTCGACTCCGCACCGGTCGGTCGGTCCGAACAGGTTAAAGGTATTTAACAGGTAAAAAAGGACTATGTGAGCTATAATCTGTCAAATATAACTTCTGTATGAAAGCAACTAATTTCAGGGCAGAAATAACCTTTCAGTCGATAACAAAAGGCTTCAATCATTTTCTGGCAAGTGAAATACTGCGTTTTATGGGTTGTACTGGCCATTTAAAAGGTATTTAACAGGTAAGAAAGGACTAGGTTGGTTGGTAGGCCTACACAGCAAGTACAATAATGCAGAGTCATGAGGATTCATTTTATATCTAAGTTGGCAGTAAGTCATGTTACTTAGGCTACAGCCTGTTTTCCAAATATAAACAAAGATATTAGACCAAAAATCAGTTTTCAGCTCTCCCCTACTCACTGTTCATTTGTGCACAATAGAAAGCCAATAGAACCGTGTTGTTGTTGTTGTTGTTGTTGTTTGTCCCATTTTAGACCAAAACAAGTTGTGATTTCATGAAAGAGATTCAAGCAGTCTATCGCAAAACAAGCAGCAGTGAAGGTTAACAAGAAATCCTCCTCACAGATCATTCAGACGGATCATTGTTTGTTCCGCGCGCTCCGCCATGACACAAGCTGCACCGCGCACGCGCAGCGCGGGAAAATGCCGACAGTCACAGAACAAAGCAAAGAGAAACGCTCGTGAGTTTTCTTTCAGCTTCCTCTTCAAGATGAAAACAGGAATCACGGAGACACTTTGGAAATCAAACCACGTCAACACAAACCCTGGAGCGGGTTTTCAGGGTCTGATCTCTAACAACAGAATGAACGGATGATACACGGACCCTCGAGACTCTTCCTCGTGTCTTTAGTCTCGTGATGAAGTCATGAACACTGACCTGAACATCGGTGCTATCAGAGCACGAGGCTGCTGTTTGGCTCCTCTGGTCCGGGTTCTGGTTCTCCATCGTCCTGCAGGTCTCCGCTGCGTTGTCCTCGACTCTGTTGTCCTGGACTGAGTCTGGATTCTGTCCTCGGAGGTCTTCCGGCTGAGATACAGGAGCGCCGCCGCTGCGGGATCCCGCGGAGTGTTCTCGCGATGTCACGGCGTCTCGCCCCGCCCCCTTAGTTACTGTTGCTAAGGCCGTTTAGAAACAATGGCTCCTTGATTTCAGGCAGAAGCTCAGTCAGTCAGTTTCAGTTCGTCCTGAAACCAGCTGTTCTGACCATGTTACCACTGACAGGAAGTTAAGAGTCAAGTTAAACCACATGTCAGAACTTTCTGCAGCACCAGGATTTAGAAGATGCTGGAAGCTGCTGTCTTTATATTTTGGACACATCAGAGTTTGATATTTTCTTAAGACCCACAAACATGTAAAATGTGCAGGAATGTGGGAGCAGACTTGCTTCAGCGCTTTAACATTAGGAACAGAAAGACATTTTAAACACATACATTATCTCATGCACTCTCACAGATTAACATCAGGCCATGTAGGAGGAGGACAGAGTGAAGGATCACAGCACCTCCACACTTAGTGTTACCTGAACACCTGTTTGAAGTCACTGAAAAACACACCGAGACACCAGTTGTGTCTTCCAGACTTCATTCACAAACCATTATCTCTATAACTATAAGTATAGTCTCTATTTCTTCCTTTCTGTTCGGTCAAGACACATTTTACTGACATATTTCTTTTTGTAATAACACTCAGATTCATAATTGTTGTCATCCTTGGTAACGAAGTTTAACTTTTGTGGGGAGATAAATTTCTGTGACCGTCTCTGATGCTGAGTCCTTTTGTGTTTTTGTTTCTTTCTCTCAGGGCTTTCTGGATCTCAATGGGAATAAATATACCAAATATTTGAAATGGTCTGAACAGATGGAAACCCCTCCGAACGTGCAGCGCCGAGTGACGTACCTTTACATTATAAAAGTTATCACACGTGGGATAGGAACCAAAACCCACTGATCATGTCCTGATCTCATACCAGCCACAGACTTTCTGCTCGTTCCAGACTTTATTTTGGGGAGGTTTATCTAAAGACTGTTGCCATCTGATTAAATGGTGCATTCATGAAAACACGGAGGATCTGGTTTGAATCAACAAAGGAAAAAGTGTTGGGTACAATGTTCAAACTAATAAAGAAAATCTGCTTTCCTAGCAGCTAAACAAGTGTTGACTGTTGCATAATTTTATAAAATATGATCATTTCTCTCTCTCTAAGCGTCTGTTTGCATTGCTCATTCAAACTGAGAGGTTTTTGGCCCAGAATACCCGTCTGTCCACCATTACAGGCTCGACACAAGAGCGTTGGCAAGTGACGACGTTGCCACCTGCACTGAAAATCCTCTCTGAGGGGAGCTTGTAGCAGGATTGCATAGATACTTGCGGGCAAGCTTGGCGAGTCGTGGAACGCTAACTCTGTGAGTTTTCCACCATGCAAGTGGATCTTCCTCTTGGTCTGTGGAACGTGTCAGCAGGTAGTTGTTTAACTCTGCTTCCACAGCATCCTTAAAGGTCCGAGAGGAATCAACATTTGCTGCAGCTCCGCTTTGTTTAAAAAAACTTCCCAAGGACCTCTTGGCTTTCTTTGCCTGTGATGTGTCAGCATCTTTTGGCTCCACTTCAGCGCTACAGCTCGGTGTCTCCTGGCATCCCATCATCTCTGATAACACTCTGGCCTTGTTATCTGCATTGATGAAGTCCATCTTGCACTGGTGGTCCAAACAAGGACATCTGTATCTTGCCAGTTTGGAATTAGATGCCGCGCCTTCTTGTCTGCAGAGAGGACCTGAGTTAAAGCCTTCTGCTGCTCATCATCTGCCTGGAGCTCCATCTTGTTTGGCATTCTGATACAAGGGAATGTGATGGGACCAAGTTCATTCTGGGCTTTTTCTAGAGCACATCTGGCTTTCCAGCTGTGAGAAAAGTGACCCACCAGCTTCTTGCAGACACCTGCAGTCCATCCTTCCTCACTGCATTTTCCAAGGGAAAAAACAACAAAACAAAGTACATATTCATTAATTTACACATTTATATTTTGAACTGAAAGTGATTATAAAATTATGTTTTTGCATTATTTAAAGATCTTGCGTCTAATTTCTGATTTATTTTTTAAAATGTCTTGATATATGAATTTTCAAAAAAATTAAACTTTTGTCTCAGGGGTTTCACGTTAGTGATGTTTTGGCCTTTAAAAGTATTTGCTCATAATTCTAACATTAATGAAACTGATTAGGCTACACTTAATAAACTTGGTTAGAATGCACAACAAGTTGTCAAATAAAATAAATATAGCGTGGGCTTAAGTATAACTTACCAACTGCAGGATGCAATCTGTGGCCAAAGTCCACTTGTCCAGCTTTTACCATGTTCGCCACGTTGTCTGTTCTTATACAGACTTGACGTCTCATCTAGTCCCCAAGCAGCCACCTCTTCTCTCATCCCTGCTGCAAAGTTCTCACTTGTATGATCCTCCAGGAAAAATGCTGTTTGCAAACAGCGACTTTTGTGTTGGAAGTCCTCATTAATAAAGTGGACGGTCAGACTAACGTAGGGCTCTGATGTCCGGCTGGACCACAAGTCTGTGGTCGGGGCATAATGTTCCATGCGTGACAGCTCGGTTTCAACTTGTGCCTTGCATTTGTCACACAGCTCTGGGTAACTTCAGCAAAATAGGTGTATGTTATTAGGGCTGGGTTTCGATTCAAATTTCAAGAATCGATTCGATTCCGATTCTCAAGATCTTGAATCGATTATCATTATTCGATTCGATTCAATTCGATCTGATCCGATCTTCGAGATTTAGATGTGTTTTTGAAAAAAGCATTTTTTTCCAGCTGTTACCTGAATTACAGGACTGTAGTTATGCAACATATTGATACTATTATTATAGACATTCAACTGCAAATTAATGGAGTATTGATGGTTGTAAAGAAGGACAATCCCCCTTCCAGAGTGTTGATTGATACAACTGCTTTCACAAACTTGCACTGGTGTAGACGACAGAGGACGCAGAGGTATATCAGCAGCAGTAGACCGATTATTTAGACGCGAACCTGATGTATTATTAAAATTGACATTAAGAATTTTCCACAAAGCTCCTACAGTTCAGACGCAATTGCACCTTTATTTTTTATTTTAATGATCAACATTTAGAACACATTTGTTCTAAGCCAGTGCAAATGTAAACAGATTGTTGGTTACTGGCTTCACAGTAAACAGACAACATTACACAGAATGTAAATAAAATTTGAACTTACAAAACCTTTAGAAAACACAAGTGTGTCACAGTTTTGTGTAAAACCTTCAAGTACTCCAGGTATAAGACATTAAATTTCCTTTAAAGTGTATTTGTGTAAACTTGTCATTTTAAACTAAAAATAGTAGCTACAAATAAATAAAAAACTGGAAAAGGCCTTGCCTATTAAAGTGCAAATAAAAATAAACTGGAAATTAAACTTGTCTTAAGTGTGAACTGCCATCACTCAGGAATGGAAAGATTCTTCTGCAGGAACAGTAGCTCATTGACATGCTCAGGTGTAAGGCAACTTCTTTGGCAGTAATGATGTCACCTGCAGTTGAAAAAACCCTCTCAGATATGACGCTGAGAGGGTATACCATATTCGCCGCGTTGTCAGTGACTATGGCTGGGTCTTTACTCATCAGCCCCCACTCCTCCATAGCTTTGGTTAACATTTCAGCTAGACTGACAGAGCGATGGTTCGTTTGAACTTCGGTTGTCTGCAGCACGTAAGACACGAGGTTCCAGAGCTCGTCTATGTAGTGTACTGTCACACTCATGTAAGATTCCGTAGCTACTGATGTCCAGGTGTCACTCGTAATGCCCACCCTCTCTGCGGTCTTAAGCTTACACATTACACCATCTTTTACTGTCTGGTACATGTTGGGGATCACTTCTTCAGACAGGCGTTTACGATCACAATGGCGTAATTTGGTTCCATTACCTTCATTAGCAGCCTGAATCCCACGTTCTCCACAACAGAATACTGGCGCATATCTTTGCAAATGAAGCCCGCAATGCGCCTCCGTTATTTTGACAGAGCGTGCAGAATTAGTTGGCAGTTGTAGAGTTTGTTTCAGTGTCATCTGTTGCGGTCCGGTGGCGGGCTTGGATATGATGTCTTGATGATGTCGCATCATGTGGTTCCTGAGATTAGTAGTATTTCCACAATACTTCACCTCCATTTGGCAGGCTTTGCAAATTGCTTTGCTTTTGTCAAGCTCGTCGTTGTCTGCTTTGCTTGTTCTGAACCCGAAATGGTGCCAGATCGTTTTTAAATCAACCGCTTGCTTTATGTTACTGACCGCCATGTTCGTTGTTTTAATGTCCTTCCACCTCGCGCATGCGTGAAATCAATGACGCGGCAAGTTCAAGTTCACGGGGAAAATGTAGGCCTATTATTAAATCGATCCTCTGAGTTACGGATCGATCTTTAGAAATTAATATGAAAATCGATTCAGAATCGGTGAATCGATTTTTTCAACACAGCCCTATATGTTATGTGTAATATGTGATATTTTATGTCGCCTATCAAGCGTCCGGATCATGTTTTTGAAACCCTCTTTGGTTACTGTATTGATTGGAGCCTTGTCTTTAGCGAGGTGCAAAGTTATCGCATCGGTACTTTCTCTCTGCCGTTTCGAACCTTTCTTGTTCGGTGCAACACTGGCAAAAGCATCAGAAATACTTTGTTGCTTTGGATGGCCTTCACGTCTCGCTTTGCACTGGTCATACTGAGCTTTGTGGTGCCGATTTAAGTGATCAAACATATTAGTCGTGTTGTTTTTTTCGAAAAAATATGTAGTATCTAGTACTCATGCATTTGATTGTATCAGTTATCTAGTGTTTGTGCATTCCACTCACAGTAGTTCAAAGTGGTAGCTGTATCAGCAAGATAAAGAGTCAGGGACCTTCTACGTGGAGAGTAATGATTGATGGTTATGAAATTTGACTTTTAACCCCTTGTTTTGCAACCTGAGTGGTGTTGTACCCTTTTGTGGGGTTGACCTCTCACCTTGCAGGCCCAAACCTTTTATGTTATCTGACAGATGTCTGAACATATCCTATATAAGCTATGTGTAATGAACAGTGAGACAGAGTGGCCATCGGGCTGAGTCACTCTCCAAGCTGCTGCAGAGCTTGTAAATGATGCTGAACTCTTTGCTTTAATAAATTTTTGTGATCAAGAACAGTGTCAAGCGGATTTCTTCTCAACACATCACCGCAGCATTATTGTTGGACACCACAACTACAAGACACAGGCATCAAAGTAGCAGGGTTTGGTCAATGTCGTCCTTTCTGTAACCATAATAGTTCCAAACCACTGAAGTTTTCCTTTTGGACTCAAATCCACTTTTTTGTTGGTTTTCTCCTGTTCCCCACGCATTTACACGTTGTCTGTAAATAGATAATTTATCAAAGCCTGCTTTGATATTGCGATCGGTGGTGCGCTGTGCAGAGCCCGCTTGCCAGTATTCCTTTTGTATCAAGCAGCAAAAATATTCTGTTAATTTGCTTGCTTGACATCGCGATGTGACTGCAATGTGACTATTCCGCTACATCAGCGATGGCGATGCTGAAACAATGTATTGTGCAGCCATAGTTAACATCATATAGCTGAACTTCACTGAGGAGGTGCAACAAGTTGAACACAATAAATATGAGAGGTCTCTATATGAACAACAACAAGCTTACTGGGCTGCTGATCTTCCATCACAGGAGGACTGGTTGGTTTCTATTAAAGGTAACAGGATCCAAACCCTCTGCACACAGTTTGCTCCTCCAGTGACTTTAAAGTGAAAACTATCATCTGTTGAACAAATTGAAGCTCCTGTGCTGCCTCCTGCTGGCTGCTTCCTGTCACTGTCAGTCTGTTCGTCCCTCAGGACAAACTGTATAACCTATGACCAACTTTCTGGTCAGGAGACTACACCTCATATGAGGACAGAATCTGACACAATCGAAATCGAATACAGAAATTAAAAAATGCACAATAAATAAAAATCCTTTTAAATACACCAAAAATACATAAAAAGTAAATGTAGGCATTAATTAAAATTATAGAATGAGACACATTTTAATATTTATCTTAAGTTGCTTTTTTATTTATTCACCTTTGGGAATGAATGTCTGGGAATGAAGAGCGACAGACTCCCAGCTAGAAAGGCCCACCCACCTGGATCCGTGATATTCCTGACTGGATAGGCAAGGCAAGTTTATTTGTATAGCACAATTCAACAACAAGGCAATTCAAAGTGACATGAAACATAAAAGCAACAGGGAAATAAAATAAAAACGTTTTAAAGCAACATAAAATATGATAAAAGTTTCAGTGTTACAATCAGGGTTACAAGAGTTAAATGGAAAATAAAAACAGTCTGAGGGGTTAATGAGCAAATAACTGAGTCACAATCATTCTGAAAAGAGAACAAACAGAGAAGTACTCTTAATCTACTCTCTCTAGCTGGTCTGTACTCGGGTCCACAGCAATCTTTGGGTCCACTGAAACTCCAAAAACCCTCGGACACTACAGAGAAACCAGGACATGTCTGTCAGCAGGCCCCTTTGATCCAGTTATACTCTGGACCCACCTGCACGTTTACAGGTGGACAGAGGTTCCTGCAAATCACTCGGGCGCCAAATTTAAGATCCACTTCCTTCTCTCTGTTCAATCTCACTCCCAAAACGTCCTAACCCAGCTACCTACTCATTTCTCACCGTGTAAATATTTAATTAAAAGCAATGGTAAAAAGCTGAAAACAAAGAAAAAGAAAACAGGACAGTAAAAGATACAGTGCAGTGTAAGTTATCAATAAAAAGAAAAATCTTAAATATTTAATTAAAAGCAGTGGTAAAAAGAAAGGTCTTCAGTCTTGATTTAAAAGAACTGACTGTATCAGCAGACCTGTGACGCCATCACGCCTCGTCAAGTCAGAGCATCCAACCGATAAACATCGTTGTGAGCTAGCTAACCAATTTATCACATAATTTACTTAGAACTTACAGCAGGTATGTTCATTATGGCATCTGTGCGTGTTGGAGGACAGTAAGATTTAATCTCAGAAATAAAAAAAAAATTTCACATGTGGCCCTAATCGTCTTCTGCACACAGTCCTGCAGCCAGATCAGCATGTTAACTTAAAACTTCACCTTCTTTAATATGTGGTTATGGACACATAATAAATCAATTAATGTACGTTTCAATTCAACATCACAAAGTCAGTCTCTCTGTCCTTTGCCTTCTGAGTCATGAGTTCCACTTGATGGAAACCCAAGCTCATGAGATGTTCCTTAAAAGACGGTGGTATCCGGTTCTCCAAGCCACAGTCAGGTCAAGCAGGTTGTGATTCACTAAACTGGCTTCGTTTATCAGAGTTGGCTCTCAACCATCGTTGTTTATGCTCTGGGAGTTCTCGCAGGTCCGTCGCATACCAACTGTCATCCAACTTTACCATTAGTGACCTCCTGAGTTTTCCCCCAGGGTGGGGGAGTATTACAAATTACAGAAAAGTCAGGGATTAGTCTTAGCGATTACTTTAAGCAGAAAGTTTCCATGAAACAGAAAACGCAGTGCTATTTGCCTCCATATATGTTTTTTAGATACAGTCTATGGTAGATGTTTGTGTCTCTCCAGTGTGAACACGTTGGTGGATTTTTAGGGCACCTGATTGAGCAAAACTTTTTCCACACCGTTCACACCAGTAAGGTTTCTCTCCACTGTGAACAAGTTGGTGTCTTTTTAGGGCACCTGATCGAGTGAAATCTTTTCCACACTGTTCACACCAGTACGGTCTCTGTCCAGTGTGAACACGTTGGTGGGTTTTTAGGGCACTTGATCGAGTGAAAGTTTTTCCACACTGTTCACACCTGTGAGGTTTCTCTCCAGTGTGAACAAGTTGGTGCTTTATTAGGTGACCTGATAGAGTAAAGGTCTTTCCACATTGTTCACACCAGTACGGTTTCTCTCCAGTGTGAACACGTTTATGTTTTTGTAGGTTACTTGATGTAGTGAAACTTTTTCCACACTGTTCACACCAGTGCGGTCTCTCTCCAGTGTGAACACGTTGGTGGGTTTTTAAGTCACCTGATAGAGCAAAGGTTCTTCCACACTGTTCACACCAGTATGGTTTCTCTCCAGTGTGAACACGTTGGTGGTTTTTTAGCTGACTTGATGTAGTGAATGTTTTTCCACACTGGTGACATGAGTGAGGTTTCTCTCCAGTGTGAACACGTTGGTGGATTTTTAGGTGACCTGCTCGAGTGAAAGTTTTTCCACACTGTTCACACCAGTGAGGTTTCTGTCCAGTGTGAACACGTTGGTGGTTTTATGGCACCTGATGTGAGAAAGCTTCCCGCATGGGTCACAGCTGTACGGTTTCTCTCCAGTGTGAACTCTCAGATGAATCTTCAAATATCCAGATGTTGCGAAGGATTTTTCACAGTGCTGACAGTGGTGACGTTTGCGTCCATCTCTTCCTGTCCTTCTCTATATCAACAGAGAGAAACACAGTGAGATGTCATGGTGAAGGGAGCTATCTAAAATCATAAATGACATTAGAGCACATCTTTGAAATCACCAACTAACCAAGCCGGAAGCTTTCGGTTTACAATATGAAGCGAATGGGGAAGTCCCTAAAAGCTGCATTCTGTTGAAAATCCAGCAGGGGGCGACTCTTCTGGTTGCAAGTCCGGCTCCATTAGAAATAATGGGAAAATGTTTCTCCTTCTCAGCTGAATAATTACCCCAGTAAACACTTTCCTGATGAGTTTATGGTCTCAGTCGCTAGTTTCAAGTCTTCTTCAACACAGCATGATGTTCATTTAGTAAATTATGGTCCCGTTTATTTTAAAATAGACCACAAAGCAGAGAATGTTTCAGGGCGGGGTTATCTATGATTGACTAGTCGTTACCATGGCGACCTGTCAATCAAGATAGAGCCAACTCTTACCCTCAGCGCAGTGTAAATTTAACCAGCGATGCTGAAAAAGCTTATTAGGAGTCGGCTGTTCACTTTCTCTGGTGAGAACATTTAGTTTTCAGACTGTTGTTCTCTAGACAAACTTATCAGCCTGTTAAAATGACAGTTAACGTCAGTTACAGCTGCACCTCGCTAAGCTAGCTAGCTAGCTCCGCACACGGCTGTTAGCTCCGCCGTATCGTCACTTCCGGGCTCGACAAGGCACCGCCATGTCTGTCGTGGAAATTTAGATTCCTGGTGAGAGATTAGGCAAATAATGGAGTTACAACCAACCGTTGTCTTTGAAGAATTTCAGTCAGTAACGTCTGGCCCAGAACAAAGGGATGCATAGTCATTTACACAGTCTGAGTATCTATGTTTTGGGGAACAAAAAGATCCTCTGCCTACTCTGCCTGGTCCCAGACAAAACAGGAGAGGAACAGAAAACAACTCCACATCCTTGACTTAAACCCTACACACCTGTGGACAGACTAGCAGAATAATAAGAATAATAATAAAAGGAACACGTTGAAGCTTAAACAATGTATAAGACATAATAATAAGTAAAGAAAAATAGCACTATTATAAGTACTTGCATAAATGGATAATAAGTGTAAGAAGAATACAATTTTCTGCCCTAACAATAATAATAATAATAATAATAATAATAATAATAATAATAATAATAATAAACTTTATTTTATAGAGCGCTTTTAAAAGCAGCTTCTCAAAGCGCTGTACATAGAATAACAATCCATAGAAGAATATGACGAATGAGAGTTAATAAAAAACATTAAGAAAAATATATAAAACAATATAAAAACATAAGCAATCGAAAGCAAGTTTAAAAAAGTGCGTCTGTAAATAAGTATTGAACATTCAAAATTTCTGGGGGAGTATCCCCAGACTCCCCACTTCATACTGTTACAGTTTCATATTGTTGCAGTTTTTTTGTAAGATTAGGCTATTTGATTTAGACACATTACAATTTACCAGACATGACACAGTTAATATTGTTTTTTTGTTGTGCCATACAAGCAGAGTATGTTTAGTATTGCTTTAGTGCTTGGTGGAAGGTCAATCATTTTGTGAAGATATGAAGTTTTATGGGCAGGGCTAAGCCCCCAATGTTTCAAGATCCTGACAACGCCCCTGGTTCTCAGACTTTCTCCTTGTGTTTAGGGGAGTTTGGCCACAGTCACCTTTATAAAAACTTGTTGGAATCTTCATGTATATAAGTTATCTCATATTTACTCATTCCATGGAAAAACATATATTGAAATATAAAGGATTTTACTAATATGAGTCTTTGAGTTTGTTACAGAGAAGTGTTCACAGGAAGCCTGCAGCGGAGGGGTGTCAGACAACAGACCTCTGAAGAAACAGCAACCAAGCCGCTGAGGAGCGACTGTAATTAACATACACAGTTCCTGGGACATTCTGTATAGTAACATATGTTAATTATTGCTGCTGTACCCCCTTTCCCCCATATAGCAGCAATGTGTATGTAACTAGGGACCTCCCTGAACATAATAAAAAGAGAGGAAGCGGAAGAGATGCCTCAGAGCGGTTGGAGGATGTAACTGGGTACATCTCTGTGCGTTCTCCTCGCGAGTGAAAAGAAAAGCTAATAACTCTCTTGTCTTTCTTCCTTGTTTGATATTTTAGGGGTCTAAACCTGACAAAACTAAACAAAGAATGTGACTGTCCGCTTGAAGTTATTTGAAAGGGTTTTGATTTAATAAATGTGAATGTATTTTTTGTGTTTAATACAAGGTGTTTTATTGAGAATATGGTGTAAGGCATGAAATCATCACTCCATGCAAGTGTTAGTGGAGCCCACCAGTGGGCAGTATAGTTTCTGCCTTGAGGCTAAATTGACCCCTGTAAAGGGGAGATAAACCCAGTGCTTCGAATTTACGGGAGTAGCACGCTCAAACAAAACTAGAAGCATGGACGGGAAGACGCCACAGCTTAAGGATAATTGATAAAGGTTTCATCTAACGCCCTCGGGAAGCGGAACGAGGTATGCTGGAGTGAGGGGTTTATGTTGTCAATGAGTTTGGTTACGTGTGATGGGTTTAAATTCAGAATGTGCTTTTATTTTTAGAATGTGTAGTTTTAGCGTAAGTGACAGTGATTTGTGTTTTTAATTAGGGTTGTTTTTTATTTCAATTTTAGCCAATTGATGTATATGAAGGTGTTGATGTTTACATTTATCTGTTTATATTATAGTTTTCACGGTGTATTACGGCCACGAAAATAAAGAACCGTAAACATCAGTTGAGACTCTCTGCACTTCTTGCTTTGATCCACGGGGGCAGTTACAAAGAACCTTCTGCCTTTGTGTCTACTAGTTGTTCTTTAGAAAATACTGCTATATCTTGTTTTGTCCAGTTTTCAACTTTTTCTTTCTTTTGGATGGCAGCAAGTTTCTATTTGGCCACCTTTCTGTATGTTTCAATGGTACAGACAGCTAGCTGCTTAATAACACTGAGAAAACTACATTTGGGAGGTCCTGGGATGAGAACGTCTCAGGTTACGTATGTAACCCTTGTTCCCCGAGAAGGAGAACGAGACACTGCGTCGGTGACGAAACCCCGCCTGCTCCCAGCGTCCAAAACCTGAGGCACCACTAAGAGGAGAGCGCGCGGGTGCCGGGTACAGAAGGAAGGTCCAGACTGTAAAACCGGATGAAAGTGTGAGGGGTGGCCGAAAGTGCCTGGAGATCCCCCACCCTACTCAGAGAGGTGATAGCAAAGAGAAAGGCCATCTTAAGGGTCAGGTGCTTGGCCTCAGCCGACTCCAGGGGTTTGAAGGGGGCCCCAGCCAGCGCTTCAAAACCACTGCCAGGTCCCAGTGGGAACCCTGGAATGAGTCGCGGGTCTCTTCCTCCGGGCTCCATGGAGGAAGCGCACGACCAGTGGAAGCCTCCCCAAGGGTCCATCACTCAGAGGGGCGTGGAACGCTCCAATGGCAGCCACATACACCTTGAGCATCGATCGAGGCCGACGGAGAAATGGTGCTGGAGAAACTCCAGTATCATAAATACCGAGCAGGTAACTGGGTCCACCGCCCGGTCTCTACACCAGGCGGCAAACATATTCCACTTCAGGCTGCTGTACAGAGGGACCTGCCAGGGTGGGCCCTCTAGGGGTGATATTATATTCAGTTTATTGTCCAGGGGCACTCCCAGGTATTTGTGATCCTCCACAATGTCCACATTAACCCCCTGGATGGGGTCTTTGAGCTGTAGATGGTTCTGCTCGCACCATGTGACAAAGTCCCCAACCACAGCAGCTCTGTACTCAGCCTTGTCACCCTGCTGATACATCCAACCACAACAGTCATCAGAAAACGTCTGTAGATGGCAGGACTCTGTGGTAGTTGAAGTCCGTGGTGTAGATGGTGAAGAGGAAGGAAGAGAGGACCGTCCCGTGCGGGGCCCCCGGTGTATTTATCACATTTGTCATTGATGGGCCAGATACTGCCATAGTGGTGACACAGCACAAAGCATTTCATATAAAACATTCATTTATGGATTTTGGGAATTGGAGATTTTGTTATTCTGTTTCTCTAAAAGAACACTGAGCAGAAAACGCGTCACTGATTCTTCTCTTGTCTTCATTTGCATTAAAGTAATCCACCAGTTAGTAAAAGTAACAGGTTACATTACTTTTACTTTTTAATACTTGGATTACAGGATGATGGTGAACATGTCACAGTACGTAGGACTGGCGGTCTGAGGTTATGCCAACTGATTTGTGCTGGAAATTGTACATTTCCTTCTGAAGAAATAAAGACACTACAACAAACATTTGTCTTTGTGATATTTATTAAAGTAAGAATAACAGAGTGATTCAGCTGAAGGGCAGAGCTCAGACACCAGAGGGCTGTTAGAGAGTCTGACCCAGAGAAACAGAGAAGACATTTAATGCTAGAGAATAATTGTGGAGTCTAACAGAAAAGCCTTTCTCAGCCTTGAGCCACAGTGGAAACTCCTTTCTCACAGGAAAGCATGAAACAAAACAATCTCACAGAAGGTCATTATATCAAAACACTGGGACACTCAGTGGAAATTATGACACCACGTAAGACGAGCAAAGAACAAAAGGTGATGATATGTAGAGGATTATTAAAAGTACATACAGGTAAAATATAATTGTTTCTATTACTTTGGCCGTCCCATGGTCACATTAAGTTTATAACAAGCTGTCAGTTCATCAATGAATGCTCTCATTCACTCAGAACAATATATTTACAAAGACAAGTCCAACACATGCTTCATGACAGCGACATACAGCCGCTGTAAAGGCTTTTTTAAAAAATCACATCTGTTTGTTCCTGCTTTGTTTCTCTCCAGCAGCCTTCCTCTGTGCTTTCTGTAGACGTGTCCACAGAGCCAACTACAGTGACAGAGCAACGGCATGGGTTGGTGCAGGAGCCACATTGAGAGCTTCAGTCTGCTTCAAAGCAGAGCTTGAAGAATCAAAGAGAATCGGCACAGAGAATATTTGCATCGACTAGATTTATATTTGCTCTCAGTCTGAACAAAAACAACATTCAGTAATAGAAGTAAAAACAGTGATGTAAAATACAGATTTAATGTAAATATGTGCAACTACAGCTAGATAACAAGAATATATGTATGAAACACACAAACAATATTTCAGCAAGTGTGGAGCTTCATTCTTCACGTTAGAGAACACATCTGTAATAAATGAGTGAACTAGAGCCTCACATAACACGTCTTTGTTGGAGCTTTTGACCACATCCCACAGCCTTCTTAAAGAGTCACTAAACCCCCAAACCTCTTATTTCAGCTCATAACCAATGTGTATTTAGTAGTGTTGTTGATGAATTCAGGTACAAATCTAGACACTTTACTGTAAACGATTTGAATTCTACATATAGTGATATAAAAATGCAGTGACTGCCCTCTACTGGTTAAAACCTGCCTACTCCAATTTAATTTTGCGAGCTCGGCTCTGTGAAAAATGTCAAAATGATCAGAATCAGCTTTATTTGCCAGATATGTGTACACATACGAGGAATTTTACTCAGGATTGTACAATGCTCACTGTGCTTACTTTAGATGCTTTGTGTTTGCATTTGTGTCTCCTGTCGGCATAAGATTTGCCACACTGTTTACACCAGTATGGTTTCTCTCCAGTGTGAACACGTTGGTGTCTTTTTAGGGCACCTGATGAGGTGAAAACCTTCCCACACTGTTCACACCAGTATGGTTTCTCTCCAGTGTGAACACGTTGGTGGATTTTTAGGTTACCTGATGTGGTGAAAACCTTCCCACACTGTTCACACCAGTATGGTGTCTCTCCAGTGTGAACACGTTGGTGGATTTTTAGGTTATCTGATCGAGTGAAAGTTTTTCCACACTGTTCACACCAAAATGGTTTCTCTCCAGTGTGAACACGTTGGTGGATTTTTAGGTTACTTGGTAGAGTGAAAGTTTTTCCACACTGTTCACACCAGTATGGTTTCTCTCCAGTGTGAACACGCTGGTGGATTTTAGGTGACCTGGTAGAGTGAATGTTTTTCCACACTGTTCACACCAGTATGGTTTCTCTCCAGTGTGAACACGCTGGTGGATTTTTAGGGAACCTGGTAGAGTGAAAGTTTTTCCACACTGTTCACACCAGTATGGTTTTCTCCAGTGTGAACACGTTGGTGGATTTTAGGGAACCTGATAGAGTGAAAGTTTTTCCACACTGTTCACACCAGTATGGTTTTTCTCCAGTGTGAACACGTTGGTGGTCTTTTAGGGTACCTGATGATGTGAAAGTTTTTCCACACTGTTCACACCAGTGAGGTTTTTCTCCAGTGTGAACAAGCTGGTGTTTTTTTAGGTTACCTGATGTGGTGAAAGCTTTCACACATTGATCACACCTGTGAGGTTTCTCTCCAGTGTGAACATCGTTGGTGGATTTTAGGTGACCTGATCGAGCTTAATGTTTTCCCACATTGGTCACAGCTGTATGGTTTCTCTCCAGAGTGAATACGTTGGTGGATTTTTAGGTGACCTGATTGAGCTAATGTTTTCCCACACTGGTCACAGCTGTAGGGTTTCTCTCCAGTGTGAACTCTCTGATGAATCTTCAAATATCCAGATGTTGTGAAGGATTTGTCACAGTGCTGACAGCGGTAACGTTTGAGTCCAGCTCTTCTTCTCCTTCTCTATATCAAAAGAGAGAAACACAGTAAGTGAGATGTCATAGTGGAACGAGCCATCTAAAAATCATAAATGATATCAGAGCAAATCCTTGAAATCACCTACTTATGTACCACGTAGTGAGTATGTACTGGCTATTATATAACCAGTCATACACTCAACTGCATAGTAAATAAAAGCCAGAGGTGGAAAGTAACAAATTGCAATTACTCATGTTAAGGTAACTGAGTAGTTTTTTTAAAATCTGCAATTTTACTTTTACTTAATTACGTTTTGTTTAAAGAATTGTACTTTGCTAACGCGAGACTCTTATCGGGCGATAAATAAAACAGCCGCTAATCTATTCTCAAAGTTGGGTTGGGAGCTGGGTCTATACTCACGCAAGCTATGATGACTTTCACCTTGATATTTTAGCGCCGAATTGCACTGTAGGGGTCAAGAACGAGTCTTCGAACCTGTGTGTCTGCCTACTGTGAAATTACCACATCAAACGTGACATGCTAACATGGATGCAGCTGTTGCTGCGTTCCATTTACCTCGAGGGCGGAGCTGTGAATGACGTCACACCCGAGTTGACGGCGTTCCAGTTACAACCTCGCTCGGCCAGCTGTTTGTTTACAACTAGCCAGGTTAGTTATTGATACGCCGGTTGATTACGCATTGTGCGGTATTTACTCACACTAACTGCAGCAACACGTCCACAGACAGCTGTTGGACAGCACTTTGTGTACGAACATTTCTGAAGCCGCCGGGTTTGCTTCTGGGAAAATTTACTTTTAAGAAGCTTCCCAATGGAAAATTCGACAAGACTAAGGTTGTTTGCACCTTGTGCAATGCGGAATTAGTTTACTGTAGAAGTTCTTCCAGTCTCAAGTAGCCTACCACCTAAACGCAAAGCACATCACACGCTACACACAAGTACATTTTACTGAACATGATTTATTTTCATCACCAATTATCATAGTAGAACAGCTTTCTCAAGCGGTTTGTGATGCATTTTGGAAACAGGAGATGAGCCCCTGGTCTAATGCGCCACCTGGCTTGAAACCTGGCTTGAAACCCATTCACACACTTATTCTGATGCCGTTGGCAGAATTCAAATGAGCAATTTTAATCTAGATTAATCGAATTTTTTGTTAAAAACAAAACAAAAACATTTTGGCGCCCTATCGGCCAAACTCAGGTCACGCAGACTACGTCCACTTCTTCAATACAGTCTATGATCCCAATCAACGTGAAGTTGAGCGCACGTGCACAAGCAACATCCCTGCATTGGCACCTCCCATAAATTAGAATGTATATGACCATAAATACGCCAGCATCACCTCCTGAGGTCCTTATTACAACAGCCAACACCCCCCTCCGATAACGGGATCAGCTGCGTACGTTGATAGATGATAAATATTTATTAGTCCTTTCGGAAATTCATAGTGTGTCATACAGTAAACATCAGAGCAACAACCAGACAGCTGCTTTACCAACACAAACACCACCAGGTGCAGCCAGTTAACTCATGACTGTGACGTTACGACCCAAAAGTCACGGCCCAACCAGGAGATAAAAACAAACGTGGGTGTGCACATCTTCAACTGAGGACTGTAGCTTAACTTTGGCTTCAACTCAACAATCAATCATGATGTCAGTTAGATGCTAAAGTTGCTGTTACCTTGTCTGTGGTCTGCTGGCAGAACGCCAGCTGCTTTCTGATCAGGTGAGTTTCTTTTATGGTCGACGGACAGTAACATTAGAGAGCTGTTTTCTTTAAGCTTGAAATAATCCCATTCTTTGCAAACAGCTGTGCGACAGTGATAATTGTCCGTGCGAAACAGTATGTTAAATAGTTATATGGCTAAGACGAAGCCTCGATGCAAAGAATTTGCGTTGATGCCTTTTAGTAATCAATTTAATTGATGAATTGTTTCAGCCCTACTACAGACTGAGATGGAGAGTTTGCTGAGTGGTGCAGGCAGAACCGTCTTGACCTCAGCCCCTCCAAAACAAAGGAAGTGGTGGTTACATTCCCGCCTCTTAGTCAACAACCAGCCAATAGAAATGGTTTCTATTACAAAGTTACCGTCAACTTATACAGCCTTATTACTGATATGTGATGTGTGGTGCATTATGGTATATCCTGACAGAAAACCAACGCAAAATCCATAATTCGAAAGTCAAACTGCAAAGAAACTAAACCAGCTTTACAGACCAACAACCAGACAGCATGGGGGGGTAGGGCTGGGTATCGACTAGGGCTGAGCGATTTTGGAAAATAATCTAATTGCGATTTTTTTTTTAACCAATATTGCGATTTCGATTTAATGTGCAATTAATTTTTAAGCTCTTTAACTTCTGTATTATTCACAATGGACAAGCAGTAAATCAGTGTATAGTGTGATATTAGATAGATTAAACTTACACTGTTCTTTCTTGTGGCTCAGGCCTGTTATGATGAATTAGGTAGAATTGTTATTATGAGCAATAAAAGACAATTTGAGTCAAGTCATGGCATTAAATAATATGATATAATATTATCAGGTCGGCCTACCTTTTCACCACAGGGTGTTATACAGTAAGCGCTCAATACAAAATCCACAGTTCAACCACCAATTAATGAGTCCTGATCTCAGTTCAGATCTCCTGGAGTCCATCTTTCTGTCTCAGTTTGAGGTTCAATTCAAAAGTTGGCTAACTAAAATAGAACAGAGTGACGCCTCTCGTGTTTAATAGACAAGCTTAGTAATTCTCCGACAACACCGGAGTCCCCCTCCTCCCCCGCAGCCTCCGATGCTGGTGAGCGGCGCACCGGCTTTAACCAGGCTGTAACTCGGGACAGACTGGGCCTCTTTCCATGTTTAGTTTGAAACGCCAATTTACAGATATTTCCTGAGCTGACTGGTGCCTGTGTGTGTGCCGCAAGCGCGACGAAGCATCAACTTCATCAGACTGCTTTCCGCTTGGGTGTCATGTGACCAGAGTATAATCGCCGCCTTTGCGATTAGAAAATTGCGTTTTATTAAATTGCGATTAAATCGCAAATGCAATTAATCGTTCATGTAGAATTTAATCACGCTGTGTTTGTAACCTGTAGTATCACCAAACGCTCACAGGATGGCAGCAAAAGACAGTGTATGAATGTCAGGCATGGCCATTAGCGTCTGCAATACAGGCCTCCGTGTCATTCATTTTCATCGGAGAATCATATGGATAGAAGCAAAATGATCGCGAGAGGGTAAGAAACAAATATTAATTGCTGTTGATAACAATCGATTTGGGATTTGGTGGAATGTTGACACATAAGCACAAAATTTGACACGTTAGTGGTAAAATGTGAAGTTTGGATGCGTGATTGTTCTGATGCTGACGTGAGCTGGTTAGCTCAGACTATGCTATGCTCGGTATCAATGGAGAGTAGCTTCTCAAGTTGCACTCGACACCCAATAAGGGGTGGAGCGATCGCATTACGTGTATTGTTGCGCTCCATTTCAACCGCCGCTATATTTATCGAATGTTTTTAAACAAAACAAACAGTCTTTGTACAAAATACACATGGAGTAATGCTTTGATAGTGTTGAGCCATCTTCTTTTTGATAAAATAGGAAAAAAATTATCCCAGCATTTTATTAACCTTTTACAGGCAGTTATTTATAGTACTGTTCTGCTCGACCCCGTACCGGGTCGGTCGGTCCGAACAGGTTAAAGGTATTTAACAGGTAAAAAGGACTATGTGAGCTATAATCTGTCAAATATAACTTCTGTATGAAAGCAACTAATTTCAGGGCAGAAATAACCTTTCAGTCGATAACAAAAGGCTTCAATCATTTTCTGGCAAGTGAAATACTGCGTTTTATGGGTTGTACTGGCCATTTAAAAGGTATTTAACAGGTAAGAAAGGACTAGGTTGGTTGGTAGGCCTACACAGCAAGTACAATAATGCAGAGTCATGAGGATTCATTTTATATCTAAGTTGGCAGTAAGTCATGTTACTTAGGCTACAGCCTGTTTTCCAAATATAAACAAAGATATTAGACCAAAAATCAGTTTTCAGCTCTCCCCTACTCACTGTTCATTTGTGCACAATAGAAAGCCAATAGAACCGTGTTGTTGTTGTTGTTGTTGTTGTTTGTCCCATTTTAGACCAAAACAAGTTGTGATTTCATGAAAGAGATTCAAGCAGTCTATCGCAAAACAAGCAGCAGTGAAGGTTAACAAGAAATCCTCCTCACAGATCATTCAGACGGATCATTGTTTGTTCCGCGCGCTCCGCCATGACACAAGCTGCACCGCGCACGCGCAGCGCGGGAAAATGCCGACAGTCACAGAACAAAGCAAAGAGAAACGCTCGTGAGTTTTCTTTCAGCTTCCTCTCTTCAAGATGAAAACAGGAATCACGGAGACACTTTGGAAATCAAACCACGTCAACACAAACCCTGGAGCGGGTTTTCAGGGTCTGATCTCTAACAACAGAATGAACGGATGATACACGGACCCTCGAGACTCTTCCTCGTGTCTTTAGTCTCGTGATGAAGTCATGAACACTGACCTGAACATCGGTGCTATCAGAGCACGAGGCTGCTGTTTGGCTCCTCTGGTCCGGGTTCTGGTTCTCCATCGTCCTGCAGGTCTCCGCTGTGACTGGTGGACTCTGTTGTCCTGGACTGAGACTGGATTCTGTCCTCGGAGGTCTTCCGGCTGAGATACAGGAGCGCCGCCACTGCGGGATCCCGCGGAGTGTTCTCGCGATGTCGCGGCGTCTCGCCCCGCCCCCTTAGTTACTGTTGCTAAGGCCGTTTAGAAACAATGGCTCGGGTGAGGGGCGGAAAGCAGCGAGAGGATGGCGTCTTTGAGCCCGGAGAAGAACTTTTGAAAATAGTGAGAGTATGGCAAGTGAATCGGATGGCGAAGCAAGGACAATGGCATGAGGTGACCTCAAAGAGAACAAGAAAGAAGAATTCTGTGTCAAGTCACAGTGAGTCGGAGCTACAGAACGAAATGAAAAAAGCGAGGAAAACAAATGGGACAGAAGAATGGAAAGTGGTGATTGAGTTCGAGAAGTTTCTGGTAACAAGCTACATCCAGTAAAACTTACTAAGGCAATCCATGATGAAATTGGACACATTAAACAAGCTAGATTTCTGAGTAAAGGCAGGATGTTGATTGAAGCAGTCAATAGAGTACAACAGCAAAAGATTTTGAAAATGAAGACACTGAATGAAGTGCGAATGAAAAGCCACATTCCTGGAGCTAATAGTAAGGTTAGAGGAGTAATAAGTGGAGTACCATTAGATATCTGTATTGAAGAAATTAAGAAAGAAATTAAAGGAGATAGAGTATCGGTAGTGAAACGCCTTCCTACAAGATATCAAGGGAAATTAGTGGATAGTCTGTCTGTACTACTGCAATTTGAGGGAGAAATGCCACAAAAGTAATGATAGGATGCATGTGCTTTAATGTGAGGGAATATATACCTAAACCAATACGTTGCTTTAAATGTCAGAGAATGGGTCATGTGGCTGATCAATGCAAGTCTAAGCCAAGGTGTGCCAGGTGTGCAGGAGAACATGAATATGGCCGCCATGAAGTAGGTACTAAAGCTAAATGCTGTAATTGTGGGGGGAACATAGTGCTGCCTATCAGGGATGTGAAGTACAAAAAGAGCAAAAGAAATTCAGAAATACAAAATACAAAATAAAGTAACATATGCTGAGGCAGCAAAACAAGTCTCATTGGGAGTGACAACAGATTCTCAAGCAGTGGGTCAATACACCTCCTCAGCAAAGAATTTCCCTAAGCTTTCGCAGAGATGCATAACATGAGTGCCATAAAGTGTTCACATAAGTGTGCAGTAAATGACGATACACTGATAGTTGATAAGTATAAATTTGTAGCTTTCATAGGTATGGTAGTGAATGTAGCAATGCAGCAAACAAAGAAAAGATCCAGGCTGAGGACTATTGTTGAGGCAGCAAAGGATTATCTGGGGATCAATGATATGACAGTAGATAAATTACATGAATTGTTAGTACCTAATGAAGGAGTATCTCAGGTTAGTGATTAGGTTCATAATGGGTTTCCTTATACTTCAATGGAATGCTAGAAGCCTTATAGCAAATGGACAAGAACTTAAGAGATATGTACAACAACTAAAAGTAAAGCCTGATGTTATTTGTATTCAAGAAACATGGCTGAAACCACACCTGGATTTTAATATCAGAGGGTATAAAGTTGTAAGACAGGATAGAGACAACGGTCAAGGGGGGGATGTGCCACTTTCATTAAAGAAGGTATTTCTTATGGGAAAATTGCAATGAATCACAATACTGATTTAGAGGTAGTGGTTACTGAGATTTGGGTAAATAAAAGAAATATATTAATTATTAATTTGTATAATCCATGTAAAAGAATGAAGATTGAAGATTTACTGAAGTTTGATCATGGACACAAAATAATATGGTGTGGGGATTTTAATGCTCATAATACACTTTGGGGTGGGAAATGTACAGATTATAATGGATTGATATTGGAGGAATTAATTGAGGATAAAGGCTTGGTATGTCTAAATAATGGACAAGGTACAAGGGTCAACCTAAGTAATGGAGTAGAGTCAGTATTAGATTTAACTTTGGTGTCCAGTGAGTTAGCAAGTGGGAGTAAATGGGAAGTGCAAAGTGAAAATAGTATAGGAAGTGACCATTTTCCAATTATAATTAGTTTTGAGGAAAATTTTAGGATAGAACTTGATGGAGTCACAAGATGGAAATTGGATAAAGCAGATTGGAGTAAATTTGCAAATGCTTGTGATGAGGAGTTTAATAAGATTGACATGACAGAGGAAGTAGAAGAAATAAATGAAAATATAGTCAAAGCTATAATAAAAGGAGCAACACAAGCAATAGGAAAGAGTACTAGTAAAAGAAAGTTAAAATGGTACCATGGTGGAGCAAAGAATGTACTGAAGCTGTCAGAAATAGAAATAAAATGTTCAGAGAACTGAAAAGAAATCATTCAATGTTGAATTTGCTAAATTACAAAAGGGCTCAGGCAGTAGTAAGGAAGGTTATCAAAAGCGCAAAAAAGAAATACTGGAGAGAATTCTGCTCTACCATTGGAAGAACAACACCGCTAGATAAAGTTTGGGGAATGATTAAAAGAATGAGGGGAATAAGGCAAGATAAGGATCTTCCAGTGTTGAAGAAAGGGGAAAAAGTAGCGTGTGAGAATAAAGAAAAGGCAGAAATGTTGGCAAAGAATTTTGTTAAGATTCATAGTTCAGATAATTTGACAGAAGAAGGTAAAATCAGAAGACAACAAACATTAGATAGATATCCGAGGTACTTAGAAAAAGAAACAATAATCAGAGTCCACTAGATGAGGCCTTTACCATGCCTGAGCTGAGGAGAGCTCTGAATAAGAGTAAAAGAACTGCACCAGGAAAAGACAATATAAGTTATATTATGATTAAAAATTTAAATGATACAGCGTTGGGTAAAGTATTAGAGTTATTCAACAAGGTTTGGGAGGAGGGTAAATTACCAAAAGGGTGGAAAGAAGCAATTATTATTCCGATAAAGAAACCTGGGAAAGATCCTACAAATCCTGATAATTACAGACCAATAGCTTTAACTTCACATGTGTGTAAAACCATGGAGAAAATGATTACAGAAAGAATAACATACTACTTAGAAAGAAATGAGCTGTTTTCACCTTTTCAGAGTGGATTTAGAAAGGGACGCAGCACTCTGGACTCGATTAATATGCCTGGAAAATGATATTAGGAAAGCACAAGCAAATAAAGAGGGGTAGTAGCAGTGTTCTTTGATATAGAGAAAGCGTATGATATGATGTGGAAGGAAGGCTTGTTAATAAAACTAGATAAAATGGGTATAGGTGGTAAAATGTATAACTGGATTAAAGATTTCTTATTTAGCAGGTACATTCAGGTACGTGTGGGTAACTCTATATCAGACACTTTTCTAACTGAAAATGGCACCCCTCAGGGAAGCGTCATTAGTCCAGTACTTTTTTCTATCATGATAAATGATGTTTATGACAAAGTTAATCCTGAAATTGGAAAATCACTTTTTGCTGATGACGGGGCAATTTGGAAGAAAGGAAGGAATATGGAATTTGTGATAAAGAAAGTTCAGGAAGCTATTGATGTGGTGGAAGACTGGTCGTTGAATTGGGGATTTAAATTATCTGTTGAGAAATCTCAATCCATCTTTTTTACAAGAAAGAAAGTAAGAGAAGATATTAGTTTGAAATTGTATGATCAAAAGTTAGAAAGAGTGAATACATTTAAATTCTTGGGGTTGTGGTTTGATATATTGCTAACATGGAAAAATCATTTTAATAAGATGGAAGATAAGTGTAAGAAAGTACTGAATATTATGAGGTGTCTGACAGGCAGTGTATGGGGAGCTGATCGAGTGGCATTAAGAAATATTTATATTGCATTAGTTAGATCAGTTCTAGAATATGGATGTATTGTTTTTGGTTCAGCTGCTAGTTCATCTTTAAAAAGGTTGGACAAAATTCAGGCCCAAGCATTGAGATTATGTTGTGGAGCAGTAAAATCAACACCAATATCAGCGCTTCAGGTGGAGGTAGGAGAAATGCCATTAAATCTAAGAAGGAAACAGTTGAGGGCCAACTACTGGGCTAATTTACAAAGTCAAAAGGAAACACACCCTACAAAAAAGAGCTATAAACGAAAGTTGGGAAAGCAGTAAAATTAAAAAGGAGGTATTCAGTAGTGGAATTATGGAGATTAACTAAGGAGTTAGGAATCAACAATTGGGTCGCTAGTCCTACTGCCATAACGCCAGCTGTTCCGCCATGGTTACTACCTCAGCCAAGAGTTGATCTTTCTCTATTAAAACAGATTAGTTCAAGTAGAAACATATTTAGTATGCAAGATTATGTGAACACTTTGCTACATGAGAGGTATGGGTATTATGTACATTTATTCACAGATGGGTCTAAAAATCCAGAGAACGGAAAATCAAGCTGTGCTTTTATATTCCTGAACTAAAAATTAAGGTGTTTAAAAGATTAACCGATCATTTGTCGGTCTATGCAGCAGAAATGATGGCAATCATGTTTGCATTGCAGTGGATAGAGGAAGTAAAACCCATGAGAATACTAATTTGTTCAGATTCAAGTGCAGCCTTGGCTAGTCTCAAAAGTGCATCATCAAAATGTAGGGAGGATATTATGTTTGAAAATTTGTTATCACTATACAGAATAAGTTGTCTAGGTATTGATGTTCAGTTTTTATGGATCCCAGCACATATAGGCATTCAAGGGAACGAGAGGGCAGATACTTTAGCTAAGAATGGGTTGAAAATAAAACAGGTAGAAGTGGCAGCACCAATTAGCAAAGAAGAATTCAAATCATTTATACGAAACAAAATTAAGATACAGTGGCAAAAATTATGGGATGATGGAAATAAAGGAAGACATTTATATAAGATACAGCAGAAAGTGGGGGAAGAAAAGCCTCTGGGAATGAGCAGGAGAGAACAAGGGCTGTTTAGTAGAATCAGGCTCGGTCACACAAGGCTAAATGCATCTCTGTACCTTATTGGAAAGCATCCAACCGGAAATTGTGAGATGTGCAGTCAACCAGAAACTGTGGAACATGTGATGTTTGTGTGCACTAAATACACAAATCAAAGACTGACTCTAAGGAATGGACTGGAACAAGAAGGAATCAAACAAATGGACATAACAAATATACTCTCAAATAATTCCGGAAAGATGGTGATTAAATACATCTCATCTTATCTGCAACAAACTGGACTAAACTCAAGGATTTAAGCATAAGTAAATAAGATACAGTAGGTGGCGATAATGCTCCAACTGGTTGCAAGTCGCCAGAAAAAGACGAAGAAGAAGAAGAAGAACTGTGTTCTGTTCCTTACTGCTTCGCGAGGTATGTAAAATGTGGTGTAAAGATACTGAGATCAAGTGAACAAACCACCAAGAGGTTAGAGAAGTGTTCTGCTAGGGTTGTGAACAATATAAGCGCTCAAATACAGAGTGTGAACAGTTTTCTGTCGAGTGTATTTTCAAGCTAGCATTCATTGTTGTCACCGCCTAGCTAGCATGTGATGTAGATGTAACAGTGTAAAAGGGACACGTTGGTATTTTTACCGTTTCGTAGCAAGGGAAGAGTTTTCTAATTTTGAGTTCACCAGAATATGTGAAGATACATTAAGTTTGATGTTGGCTCAGGTAAATATGTTCATGTAGTCCTAAAGCAGAAGTGACAACACAGAGATGAGTTATTGTTGTTTAAATATTAAATTGATCATTTCAGGTCTTTTGATGTTGCAATTCTGCTATGTATATAGCATTTCACAATATGTTAAACATTGCTAGTGCTGATGCTAGTACTTGGGAACAATGCAGTCAGAAGGGAAGTACTATGTAGGAGTCAAGTTCAGTTGAATGTTAAATGAGATGTACATGACCTGACTGAAAGATGACTTTTGTTCAGCTGTAACTGAAGACACAAAGTTATGTTTTGAGGAAGGATAATGATATGGAATTTGAAGAATATCCTTAAAATTGATTGTCATTTTGTTACGGCAGAATAAAGACGGCGCTTGAGTTGGTCACACACGTATAACTGTGTTCTGTTCCTTACTGCTTCACGAGCCATCCAGGACTGTGTAGCAAAATAGCTACTGGCCCAGGCACCCCTAGGCTTGAGGCCGGTAACATGTACAGCTCTGTCCTGTACACAGACTGAACATGCTGATAGTCTGACAGCTGGTTGTTAATGAAATGGACCATGGAGCTGAGGTTAATAAAGTAAACTAGGGATGTACACTAGTCCTTTTAAGCTAATTTGCAATTTTCTTTTGGATTTTAATGTGCAAATGAAATGCTTAGTAATTATCCAGGGATCCTGTACAGAAAAAATACGATGCATCAAGATGCATCGATAATCGTTTTATAATCGAATCGCAGCCCTCTGAATCGTAATCGAATCGTGAGGTGCACAGAGATTCCCACCCCTACTTTTAACCCTCTGCTTCTTGTTAATAAGGTGTTTCTGCTCGTCAGGACGAATCTGTTCTTCCAGATGTTGCTCATATTAGAAAGTAACTTGATGTTGACTTACTCTCTTCCTGGTCCTTGTCCTTTGAAATATAGCGGTTTGTCGATGGACCTGTCGCTTTTGAAGGACACACAGCTGGGTTCAGGTCCAAGTCCAGACTCAGGTTCAGATTGATCCGAGTCCAGTTCAGAAATGTTCCTGTTAGACAGAGAGGAAGTTCACTGTTTACTCTTCAGCCACAGAAGCTGCTGGAGAAATGAGCAGCTATCAACAACAAGATGATCAACTTAATGACAAAAACTGTAAAACACATTTCTTTCAACCTGAGAATCTGCTGTCATGTTGATTTTAAACTGTGTGTCAACTGAAACTGAAGAGTTTGTTCTGAGATGTTTCATGAATTCTAATGTTGTGAAATACACAGAATGAACTTCAGCCAAAGTGGAAAATGAGGCAGGCGTTGGCTGTAAAACTGGACACATTGAGAACATGCACCGCTGTAGCTCCCACTGAGGCCTGGACCTGGGGAACTTGTGCTTTTGTTGTCCTTGTTAATGAAAGTGATCTTTGTGTGACATCACAAAGTGCCTCTGTGGACATCAAGTCTTTGGACAGCAATGACAAACTAATGTGAAATTTTAACCCTCTGCTTCTTGTTAATAATTTGTGTTTCTGCTCGTCAGGACGAATCTGTTCTTCCAGATGTTGCTCATATTAGAAAGTAACCTGATGTTGACTTACTCTCTTCCTGGTCCTTGTCCTTTGAAATATAGCGGTTGGTCGATGGACCTGTCGCTTTTGAAGGACACACAGCTGGGTTCAGGTCCTGGTTTAGATTCATCCGCTCCAAGAAGGATCCTGTTAGACAGAGAGAAAGACCACCAGAGAGTGTTTCAGCCACAGAATCTGCTGGAGAAAGTAGCAGCTATCAACAACAAAATGATCAGCAGAGCAAAGTTCAATAAAGTCTGAAGCTCTTCACACTGAATGATGTCAGCTCTCTGCTCATCCTGTTCTATCGTTCATTGTCTTTGTGGGAGAATAAAACACTGTAAGGCCTCCAGGACTAATCTAATCTGACATGTTCCTCTCCTCCATGTGGAGCCAAGACTCCATAATGAGAATCACTCTCACTGTTAATAAAGATCCTCATCGTATTTGATGATGAATCACTTCCCCACACGCCTCTGTCTGTGTGCACATATTTTCTATATAAGACAAGTTATTTGACTGTTTGCTCAAAGAAGCTGCATTATGCTAACAAAGTGCATTAATGATGAAACCCAAACTGTGAAACACATTTCTTCAATCTGCTGACTTCAAACTGTGCTGGCAGAAAATCCTCTCTCACCTCTCATGTTCGATCAGTCTGCGTTTAGAGGGATGGCCTCCTCCTCTCTGTCCTCACACTGACTCATGCTGCTGAACTCACAACAGCTCCACACTTTCACCTGGAGAGGAAACACAAATCAAACAATAACCTTTAGTCGATTAATCTACTGACTAATTTATAAATGATTTTTCTAAATATAATTACTGGATCAATAGCCTATAATTCATTTATCCAAAACAAATATTAATGCTTAAATTATTAATATCAAGCATCAATTATTGAATTATTAATAATCCAATATTTTATTAAATCATGCTGAGAAAGACGCACTAAAGCTCATTAGAACAATGATTATCTCTCTTAAAATCAGTGTAACTTCCACGTCACTGCTGTGTTATGATGTTAACACCAGACTCTATTTATCGATGCCTGATCAGAATTATAGGGGAGACCGGGTATGGACTTCTCAAACTTTTATACAAAGTACCCACATTTATTTACTACAAATGGCACCAATTCAGTCCTCTACAAGAATATCACCGTCTGGCTTTATTGTGTTTGTTTCTGATGGTGTAGTCGGTGCATACAGCCTTACAGCCTTTTAGTGAACAGTCTATGGTTACAGCTGACATTCTGCAGTTCACTATTGCAGCACCAGGTGGCGCCACGTGCTTTCTAAACACCAGCAGAGGAAGATTTCCGGATTCACCAGATGTGACTCAACAAAGGAGTGAACTGTGTCTCCAACTTGCGGTAAAGTTTCATGTCACACAACAAGTGTTCAGAGGAGCTGGATCTGATTTGTCTTCGCTGGTTTGAAGCAGCCTGTGATTACGGATCTGCTCCTCAGATGATAAATGTTGATTCTTGGACTAGCTTTTACGCTCAAATAATGTTATATTGCACCTGCTGATGGCTGTTATTTATATGGTCACCCCCACACTCTTATGTATTTACCTACCTTTCATATATTTATGTATCTGTTTTTAATAACTTCTGGTTTGACTGTAAAGTGTCTTTGAGCGTCCTGAAAAGTGCTATAGAAATAAAATGTATTATTATTGTTAATTCTTCTGATCACAAATTCATCCTTTCTTTCTCTTGTCAGTACAACACAGACAGTTTTCATCTAAATGAATTCCAGTGAATCACTAAGCTGCTGTAACATTCAGAGCACCAGGGATGTGCACAGACATTTTGGTGGGCAGAGTGAAAAAAAGGGCATTTTTAAACACAAAAAATATATGAACAACATTTTTACTTTTCTCCAAAATAATCAGTTCACACGGAACACGGTTAGTATTCACTAGGTTTATCACAGGAGCAGCGACAGCAAAGCAAACTATGCCACAATGTGCAGGTTTCCTATGCTGCTAGTTTCAATATTTACAATAAATGACATAGTTTCATTAATGATTTGTTTACTTTTCACAAGGCAACAAATCGTTTCAATTCTTTTGGTGTTATTGGAATAACACTGAAATAACACTTCACATAAATCTTCACACTAAACTGTGGCATTGGGCTGCAGGCAGAATTAAAAAAAATACTATTAAAATACTTTTAGTTTCACAAGCAAGATGCCAAATGAGTAAAGATAAACTTCAGCTTCACACAGCCAAGAAACAGAATACTGAATTGCCTGAATATAATTAATGTATTGATCAAATAGTTTATTATTGACATGGACTTAGTTTCACATTTATAGAGGACTGTCTATTATATAAGGATCTATCAGCATACAACAAACTAATAGAATAGAGTTATTAGATGAGGAGCCGACCATCAAAACTATAAAGTTACTCTTTAAGGCACTTTTTCATGGAGTAATCAATTTTGAGACTTTCTAATTTTACTCTAATGGAAATATAACTTCAAGAATACACCTTTAGATGGTTTAAGCCAGGGGTATTCAATTAGAATTCAAAGAGGTCCAGCTAGAGAAAATGTCCCAAGCAAAGGTCCGGAACACCATACCGACTAACTTACGCTATCATTCAGTGCCATAAGGTATCAACATATATGTTTTAGTCAACAACTGACAATATTTTAACAATCTTCAGTTTTCACATCAAACTGGGGGAAAATAAATAATAAATACTCTAATAATAAATTGTAAATGTAAGTAAACTAATATAAAGTGCCTTTTTTTTTTAGAAAAAATGAAATAAAAGTGTAGCTTGAAGTGATAAAGTGTAGTTTTAACCAACTTTATAATAAACATCTTAACAAATGAACAGCTGTAACGCTCCTCTTCTCTTTCATTCCCTCTTATAAACCATTTTCCTACTTTCTCTTGTTCAGTGAGAAACGTGAGCTCTAACCTGTCCTGCCAGCTGATTGGAGATCTATGAGATATTCTGGTTCTGAACGGCCCGTGGGAGGAATGTACATGTAAAAATCTCTACATTCTAGTGAAATGTCTTTTCTCTTTCGGCCTCCTCTCTGTGTGCAGTGTTTCCCATACATTCATTTATTAGTGGCGCCCGCCACAATATCAATGCTGAACGCCACAGATTGATTTCCAAATTTTTTTTACTAAGCCTATTTAAAATCGTATTTGATTGCAGAGCGCCGTAGCGCATTCGCAAGAGCACGCTCCTCTCGCCCGCTCCCTCTCTCTCTCTCTCACACTCTCTCTCTCTCACTCACCCGTACCTCTCATACCTCTCTCGCTCTCTCTCCCTCATGGAAAACGGCTGCACAAATCTGTCCAACACAGCGCTGTCAGCGTCGGAGACCCAGCTTAAAAAAGTTATTAGGCAGCATGCAAGGAGCCGAGCTAATAAGGAGAGCTAAGTTAATGTTGGAATGCAGCTGGATTTTGGAGGCTACCACGCTGTATATAGCTGGTAGTCAATACACGCCCCCCCGCCCCAGTTACATTGTCATTCTGTGGGAAACACTGGTGTGCGTTTCCGAAACGTCTCTGGTATATCTCACTGGCGGATGCGGACTCGACTCGAATGCACAGATTTGATTGGCTGAGCAGTATCACATGAGATGATGCGATTGGTCTGTGAGTTTCCTGGGCTGCTAAACCAGGACAGTAAATGCTAGAAAAGCTGCGCGGGTTAAAATAGAAACGCTCCGTCACGAGGTAGTAAGTCTCAATAATAAATCGGCTGTAGGTCGGCGGTCCGGAGAGGACAGCGGCTGGGTCCGGATCAGGACCGCGGTCCGCCTATTAGTGACCTTTGGATTAAGCCTACTAACCTCTGTCTGTTTGCATCTGTAGATTTATTCTGTATTAAACAAAACAAGCTAATCTGCATATTTACACACATTTCAGAGGAAAAGACTCTTGATGTAAGTCATTAACTGGGGAATTTCTGTGCTGATCTGCTTTACTTATTTTCTTTATCCCATTCAGCTGCAGTGTCAAATGTGTGCAAATTGGTGCATTTTAATTAGTTAACGCCTAATTTGCATATTAATGTGGCGATTTTGATGAGGTTATTAGACACAGATGTTACTGTGTTCACCTGTAGTGTCTCCATCAGTACATTAGGTTGTATGGTAATGAGATATTGCCTTAGCTAAACTTCAGCTAACTTATTACATTAGCTCTGCTCAGGAGTCATGTGTTGTCTTTTGTTTAATTAGCGGTAAACTGGAGCCATTCACCTCCACACAAGCCAAGAAAAACACTGCTGGGAGAGAGAGAGAGAGAGAGAGAGAGAACATTGGAACTGTGCACGTGCCTGAGCACAGCAGCTCAGTGAAGAGGATTTTTTTATTTACTGATTTTGGATTTTTGATTGATTTTTTCTTGAAATCAACACCTGCCTTTAAACACAAAGAATAACTGTTCCCCCTTTATTAAGAACCAAATGACACTTTGCTCTCCTGGAAACTTCAGAGAAATGGAAAAGGAAATTAATTTAAAAAAGCCAACGAGCTTCTGAAACCTGTTAATTTACTTGTTATAAACTGCTTTAAAATTCAATCTGGACTAAATATTATAGCTGGTTCCTACTGTGCCCCATAAATGTAACACAAGGGACGCCAACGCAGGAGGTTTCCATGCGCACTGAACGCATCATGATGACGCCTGGGCGAAGTTCAATCTCAAAACATTTTGCACAGGTGTCAGGGATCTCTAAAGCAAAAGGCAATTAAAACTCTATCAGCTTGTATTATGTTTAAAGTTTTATATAATCTCTCTCCCCCTCCCTAGCTTATCAAAGATTGTATTTGTTGTACTATTATGTTAAAAATGTTTTACCTTTGTAAGCATTGCAATTTCAAATAAAGTTTGAGAAAAAAATTGCACTGGTTTGTAACGTTTTCAGATTAAACGACATGTTTCCTTGAAACGCTATGCAACGCTCTGCCACAGGCTTTGAGGTATGTTTGCTCCCATTTGGTGGGCGTGTCTCAGGTGTTACCCAATCAGCTGCCACAAGTTTGTAAACACAACGGCGTTAAAAAGGCAGGAAAATGCAGCGCGTTTGCCCAGATTTTGGTGTTATACTGGTGTAACACCAAAGTGTGTGACCTATCAGATTCTGTGACCACACCCAAACGATGATGTTTTCCTAACCATAACCAAGTACTTTTAGTGCCTAAACCCAACCAAGCTACAGCCGCTTCACATCGTCAACAAAGCCTCAGGCGCTTAACTTCCCATTTGGGTCACAGAATCTGATAGGTCACACATTTTGGTGCCACACCGCTTGACTGCAGTTTTATCTGCGCCACAACTTTCTGCCAAGTGAAACTAAACAGGAAACAGCCAGAAAGCCTGTTCCTGACCAATCAGAGGCCTCTGTGTTAGACTTTAGAAAGTCAGGAACAGATCAGACACCTCCAGCAGGTGAAAATGAAGAGCCAAGTTTATTTGAACGCTTCTAGAAACAACAAACACTCACAGTTTCCTCAAAGTGTTGAAGAAGAAGACTCTCACTGGACACGCTCAGCCGTGCTTTTATTCTCTAACACAGACAGCTGTGTGGAATTATTCATCATCTGAAGAAATGTAGAGATCATACCTCTGTTGATGGAGATCCTAACTTTGATCTGTTTCTCAGCAGCAGCAGACCCACCAGCTTCTGAGGGAGGAGAGATTCAGCACTCGCCTGATTACAAGCTGGATCAGAGACAGTAAAACACTACATTAGTTCATATGAAGCTGAGAAAACAAGGAACCAGTTTAGACTGTGGACCCGATCCACAACTCTCCTCCTCCTCCCTGTAAACTGGTTTTCCTTCCTTCCACAGCTGATGACAGGATAACAAACCTTTAGCTGAAGCAGAGAGAGGCTCGGTTTGTTGGCACCTCTTCAGTTTCTCCTTCAGGTCTTGTTACCGTGACGGCGACTCACAGCTCACCAGGAAACCTTTCATTTCCTTCTCTCCACCATCTGAGTGTCAAAGTGCAGATTTCTGATCTGAGTGAGCTAAAGTGAGTCTAGAGCTGCTTGTTGCTGTTAATAAAGAGTTTATCCTGAGTGAACCACAGCTCAGCACCATATCAGGGATCCTCTTACAGGAGGATGTTTCTCTGAAAGGACCAGATCCATCAGATCCGGCTCCTCCAAAGACCTGATTCCCATCACTATTTTCAAAGGTAAAAACATCAGACTCACTCAGCTTGTTCCTGTGGACGTCCGTCAGATCAGCAGCCTGATGGCGTCTCGTCCAAGTCCGTCTGTATCAGGGCTCGAGACTAACGGCGTCCTGTCGTCCTGGGGACGATAGAAAATGTGTTTAGGACGAACAGAAATATTCTCTAGGACGCTTACAGGACGAGAGCCATTTTTGTATGTGTGTTAATTTATTACTATCCTATTAGGCTACTTAGAAAATGCCAAAATTAACCGACCAAGCGCTGACTACAACGGAGCGCGTGTTTTCATGCTGTTACTATAGTTACTATCGCTGGCCGGTGTGACGGCTGGAGTGTTCACTAACGACATGCTGTGTTAACGTCACTACACTGTAAAGTTTAGTCCACTTTACTGTCTGGCAGGAGCAGCTGTTATTTACCCATGATAGGAACTAATGTGCGCGTATCAGCTGTTAGTCGTGTCACGCGCTGCAGACGATAACTCTCACTACGTTTTATAGTAGCTTACTTTACCGCGGGGGGGGGGGTGGGCGGCCTCAGCCGATGCATTGGTAAAACGGCCGTCAGTAAAATGCATGTTGCAGACTGTATATAAGACGGGGGCAGGTGAAAGTGCGACCAGTTTTTGTAAATGACATGATAAATTGGTTAGCTAGCTCACAGCGATGTTTACCGGTTTGATGCTCTGACTTAACGAGGCGTGACAGTGCGCCTGCGCAAGAGTGGAGAATGACGTATGACTTATGGAATTTACTATAATCATACGTCACCACCCCGTTTTAACAACTAAGCAACTTTGAGCACAAAATTAAGCTATTTGTCAAAAACTATTTGGCGAACTATGTGGGTAATCAACATTGTGAGGAAGTGACTCAAACAACGGTAACGTTAAACAGATTGAGCACCTCGCATCAGCGTGTCTTTACCTTACACCTAGGCTATAGGCCTATATAAAAATCAAGGCTTCAGCACAGAACATCATGGCCCATCCCAAAATCCAATCACAAACAAAATAACGAGACAACCTCCTAGAGCCAGAACCACAGCCGCTTTCAACGGGGAAAGAATATCTGCCAATATTATTATATTTATTTAGCTCCATTCAAAGTAGTTATCCGTAAACAGGTAAAAACCCTGAAAAATAACAGGAGTTAAATGCTTTTTTGTATTCATGCAGAACATTTTCTTTTCTTTTTCTACATGTAGGAAATTAAGAGAAAAATACAAAAAGCTGTGGCAATAAATGGGCAAAGAATATCTGCCAATAATATAGTGTGTCAGTGTCATAGCTTATAAATTGTCTATCTATCTTTGTTTTACCACCTCCAGCTTCTCTTTTTTTACATTTTATTTTGGGACGGTTGACATTCACTTTAGGACGGTTCAAATTGTTTTTCAGGACGGTTCAAGGACGGAGGTGAAAAAAGTTAGTCTGGAGCCCTGGTCTGTAGACAGAGAGATTATGGTGACTCCTCCCATAATCAGTCATGTGACTGCAGCTGCTGTCTCACCATCAGAACAGATTATATACAAAGTATGCAGTCTGACTGGTCTGAAGGCACAAACAAAGTCAGTTCAACAAGTTCACATGGCAAGCTGTGATGTGTAACCATGAGATGGAACATTTCTGCTAACCTGTCCTGCTCTACTTTAGGCTCAGCAGCTGTTTCACACATTTCTTGTCTCTCTGACTGCTGAAGGTTTTGTTGTTCTGAGGTCAGTCAGTCAGATTCTCTCTGACTTCAGTCAAACAGCCACATTAGCTCTAAATATCACGGCTCAGTGACCAGCAGCAACACACAGACATGAACAGAACAAAGATCCCTGTGAACTTTCACACAAACATCAGTTAAAGCAACATTATGTAGTAACTGATCTTAAAACAGCAGCTTTAAACCATTGTGATGCTGCACTGACCTGTAACAGGCTGAATGGAGTCTTTGTCAGTACCACTCGGGGCCGGCGCTGGTTATTGGCTCTGTGTAACTCTGGAGTCTAGAGCAGGAACTTTATCACAACAGCAGCACCAACACGACTCCTCAGCAAGCTACTAGAAGATGCAAATACTATAAACTGTCCAAGGTGAGTTCTTTGGAAGAAGCTAGCTTGGTGTTCTCAGTGTGGATCTCATGGCTGAAGGGACCGAAGAGGACGTCAGAGGAGGAAGTGAGGAAGAGGAGAGAGAGTGATGAGAGAGATACCTGACAAGTTGTCCCACTTGCTTGTTGACCAGCTCCATGGCCGTGATCCTGAAGGGGCCAACATGTTTGTGCTCATTAAAATGCAGAGCAGCAGAAGATCTCCATGGGGTCCAGGCCTTTAGTCCTGTTTTAGGTTCAGCTGGTCTCCTTGTATAACCTCACCAGGCTGTCAGAGTGTGCTGCAGTGATGTCACATGAATGCATTAACAGGCACATGACCATGAAGACAAAGAATAAAGAAACTTGGACTGAATCTCACAGAACTTTTTTCTATATTTCTTCCAAAACTTTTCTATATTTCTTCCAAAAATGTCTGTTTCTATCCAAAACACCACAAATCAGTTCCTGTCTGCAGGAGACAGGGGGCCCCTCCAGTCCCTCTACCTGGTCTGCCTACAGTCTACACAGGTCTTCGTCCATATCAAGCCCTCCTGCTGGAAGATGTGAAGAAGTGGAAGGTCAACAAAATAAAAAATCCTGAGGCTGACATATATGCCAAAATAGAAAGACAGATGTAGTAAAGATTAGCGTACTGTATTAACAGACATGGTCCTTTGTTGTTTTGTTTCTGTGTAAATATATTGAACACTGAATGGCATTGGTTACATTGGCTAAAATGAATGTACAATTATCTATTCATAAGAGAAACATTTTTCTTCATCTCTCCATGCATTAATTTAATAAACAGCTGTTTGCTCATTCCCAGCATGTTGTTGTAACTGAACAGCTCTGTCAGTGAATTCCAAAAACTCTGGACCTAATAGTAATAATCTCAAAAGAAACTGGGACTTGTACTTCCCTGAGTATGAGTTGTGTTCTGCATGGCCTCCTCTGATCACCACAGAGTCAGTTCAGAAATAACAACAGTCAGATTGGTGGAGGGAAGATGTGTGGAAACATCTGAGCCCTCAACACAGACTGAGACCAGAGTCACATCAGACCGGACAGTCAGAACCACTCGGCTGTCGGCACTGTTCACACTGCATACCTGGCAGTAAACTCAGACTCATGGTCAGATGCTTTTCACTGTCTGACTCTTTGTCCTCCTGGACTCTAAACTGTTGCGTCCTGTTTTTAAACTAAAACCTGAGTTTAAACTCTTCCTGAGTCCAAAGCTTCAGCGCCCAGCTCCTTCAGAGCGGCGCTGCAGGAACATCCTGACTTTACAGCTTTACTCCACACCACACATGTTGTTACTGACAGACTCACCTGTACAGGTGACTGCAGCTCTGATTGGAGGAGGACTTTAAACTGACCTGAGATCAGAGACCAACAATGAGTCATTAATGCAAAGAAAACCTATAAAGCAGATGGACAGATTTGATTGAGCTGAACCCCGTGAACCCTGGAAGTCTGAAAGATGGAAACCAGCTGTAGTTTCACATCATTTCCCCTCTTTACCTACAGGACTGGAGGTTTTACTGAAGCAGGCAGAAAGCAGAGGAAACTGGATTAAGATTTAAACACAGGATGAACTGAGTCAATGCTAATTAGACAATTAGTCCTGGGTCTGAGCGTTAGCCTTTAAACCACCTTAAAACCTTGTTAAAAATTCTAATACCACCTTGATCCTAAACACTACCTCTAAAACCATTTTAAAAAATCTAAAACCACTTTAAACCTAAAAACCGCCTCAAAAACCTTGAAACCATGTTAAAATCTCTAATACCCCCTTTAACGTTAATACCGCCTTAAAAACCTTGAAACCGTGTTGAAAAAATGAATTACCACCTTAAACATTAATACCGCCTTAAAAACCATGTTAAAAAATCTAAAACCACCTTAAACCTAAATACCGCCTTAAGAACCATGAAACCATGTTAAAAATTCGAATCCCACCCTCAACGTTAATACCGCCTTAAAACCATGTAAAAAATTCTAATACCACCTTAAAACCTAAAAACCTTGACACCATGTTAAAATCTCTAACACCAGCCTAAACGTTAATACCGCCTTAAAAACCTTGAAACCATGTTAAAACCTCACCCTAAACGTTAATACCGCCTTAAACCCCCTGCCTGTCTCAGAGCCCAGCAGTGAGCGAGCGGTGGGAAAGCAGCGTTCCATTTAGCTTCCAGATGGACTTTTTCCTCTCACTGGACACGTTTGCGCAGACGACGCCGCTCAACAGTCGCAGAACCGAAGCCGCCGAGCCGACGGAGCCGATCCCGGACGGAGACCTCGGTCTCCTCGTCGCGGGTCACCTTTGGGACCTCGGCCCAAAGAAGAAGAAATACTGGACTCACCTCCATCAGGTGGCCACAAACACGACTCCAAAAGAAGGAGGATGTTGCTCCAGAACAGCAGCACCTGGAAACCAGCTGTTTCCTAACAAGTCTGTCCTCTCATCAAGTTCCAAAGGGCTCTGTCAGTGATCAGTGCTGCCCCCAGGTGGCCACAAACACTTAGTGCAGCTTTAAAATCAGGCCTTCTAATGATGCAGTAGACTTCACAGTAGAAGTCAGTCCTTTGAGTCCTCCTACCTCCTTCCCTGGATGGATCCACATGCATGGCAGTACACCCTAACCTCCCAGCCTTCTGCTCCCAGTTTCTCTGCTGCTCTGAAGCTTTGCTGCACAGCTCTGGGGACGACACCTCTGCTCGCATCAAACTCCTCTCCCTCCGCGGGGGGAAGGCTTTCCGCTTCCTGTCCGGGACAAAGTCCCCACGGAGAGGGGCCCATTTAGTAAAGTGCAGCATGTGAACACTACAGCACACACAGGGTTTGAACTGAGGGCCTTTAGTGCTGCGGACAGCGTTCAAAAGTCAGAAGCTCAGAACCTGGACCTGGAGCCTTCTGGGGGGAACCGCAGACTAAGAGTTCACAATAAGTTTTAGTGAGCGCTGGACTCAGTTCCACAGCAGAGCTAAAGGCTAGGAGCCCGATGCTAACGGCTAACATGCTACAGTAACATTCAGTCAGCGTCCAAACATGAAGAAGCTGGAAATGAGCTCTGCTGGATCCCACAAAGTCCAGTCTACAGGGTCCCTGGTCCTCAGCCACAAGTTAGGAACCATTAGCTCTATGCTTCACAGCAGCTTCTCCTGTCCTCCAATCATCTGAGGCTGCTAAGCCCCGCCCCCTCTACCGCCTGTCCACAATCAGTTTAACGAGCAGCCGGTCCTCCGTCCTCCAGTAGTCCCTGTGGGGGGTCAGCTGTTGGTCCTCAGTCCAGAAGCAGTAAAACCAGTAAACCCAGTGTAAAAGCCAAAGCGTGCAGTAACCTAAAAGTTGGCCACATGAAATCTGTCCATCAATGACGTGTAAAAGCCCCAGTTAGGATCAAGTTGTTCAAAGTGGTTTCCAGGTCTCTCACTGGGACAGATTTTCAGCTCTTTACCTCAGGAGTTCCTCCGTTTTCCTCTCTCCAATGACTAGAATGGATCCAGATCACAGCTCCAATCAGATGAAACGCTGTGTCTGCATGTGTCTGTGTTGGAACAGTGTGGGAAATGAGCCTGAATCCATTTCTAAGGCATCGTGGAGATTGAATTTGCTGATCAGGGATCAGCAGCAGGCTGAGAAGATTTAAGAAAGACAGCCAGTTCTTTTGAAATGCTGATTTAGAAAATCACTGCCAATAATCAGCTGTTGCTCATCAATACTTTGATGCTGCTGACAAGATCAGGTTCAATATTTGATTCAAATCAATCTTCCTTTAGTTTTTCCAGCACAGCCAGAAATCCAGTTGTTGTTAAATGAAGTGATTTAGCATCATCTTTCCAAAATGTTCCCAGATTTCCTTCAATATTAAACTTAGTCAGCTTAAAGAGCTGCTTACATGGATATATTCTGTTAAAGCTTTGAAAATTCACTTCTGCTGCTGTCGGAGGAGGAAATGTTGAACGTTTGCTCCTGATTTGACAAAACAACACAATAATCCAACCTGATTGGCCGTCGCAGTGGAAGCGTCTCTCTGACTGTTTCTCTGGACGTTATTAAGAAGCATCGACGTGTCTTCCAGATTCTGTTCAGAGAAGATTTCACTATCGACACTGACATCGATCGACCGATGGATCGGCTTTAAAAGCTCCTGATCAATATTCTGTGGATGGAAACTAAAGGTCGTCTCTAGCAGCGTCAAGAGAAAGCCAGCAGCAGCCTGAGAGCAGATTTCAAATGAAGAATCAATCTTGTTATTAGAATTGTATTGATGAGTGCTGTTAGCCACACTGATACCAACAGTGATGTGTTCAACACAAACATTCATCTCCCAGAGAAACTAGCATGATCACTGCCCTCCAGTGGTCACTGTCAGTAACTGCAGCACTGCCAATAATCCACATTATTCCACATTCACTGCATTATTTTAGCACTAATGTTCCTCAGGCTGATGAGCACGCTCTATATGTGAACACAGAGATTATTAAAGTGCTACAAACACTGAGCTTCTTTCTAAACTGACTGAGAAAGAATCACAGTGTTTACTGCCCTCCAGTGGTCACGCTGAGTCACTGCAACACTACATTACACTGAGATGTGGCCGACAGGACTCCCGCTTATTATTAGCTTCACCTTCAGCTCACTTTATTTGGAGCCACAGGTAGATTTGCTTTGCAGGAGACAAACATTTTACAAACGTGAGAAAAGTCCTCACGGCTCCAATAATCAGGACTTTAACAGAGAAACCTTCAAAACGCTGAAATAAAGAAGCACTAGAATAAAAATCTTTAAGAAACTTTGCTCGTCACTTTTCCTTCTGATTAATATTAAATAGGAGGCGACTTGGCAGAGAGGAGAATACTAATGTTTTTAGAATTCAGCTTCTGCACTACTTATTCAAAATGTCACAGGAGAGTCAGCTCACTTTAAAATGTGGACATCATTTTGTACAGAGAACTTTAGAAAGCAACGCTCATAATATAGTATATCAGTTTACTCTGTAATATTACACTGCAAAAATCAGATTTACTATCAAGGACGTTCTGCTGCATTCAAAGCTGAACTAAACAATAACGGACTGACCTGTTATTCAGATTGAAAAAAGCTGAAATCAGGTGAAACAAGTTCTCTACTTAAAGTCAATGTTTTATTAAATCTACTCAAACACGAGAGCTGAAAGAAGGAGAAAGAAGGGAAATGATAGTATCTGCACAGCAATGGGACAGGGCTGGGCTTAACATGTTGAAAAGTGGAGGAACAACAAGAAGAAAAGGGAGCAAATCAGTCAGATCCATTTCTAATGAGTCCGAACTATCAGCTCTGATATGCAGACCTACACAGGAGAAAAGAACAAGCTTATTAAGCTTTAGATTTCTACACAAGGAAACGGCAACATAAATGATCTCCATCTGTTGGAAGGGTCAGGCTCTTATTGGAAGTTAGCTACGCTGGCAGAATGTGAACCGCTTTGGCAGTTTATCCAACCACCGAGGACTGTTAGAGAAGCAGATCCACGCAGCTGAGGCCTGAAGCAAAGGTGTAGTATTGTCCACTGGTGACAACAATCACTTTAGGCCCATCCACAGCGGCTGAGACTATATCTGGCTTTAGACAACCATGCAGACTCTGGAGTAGGGCTGTGTGATCACCACAAAAATACTATCATGCACAGTGTCCTCCATGCTGACAGCCCAAAGAGCATCCAGACAGATGTTTAGTTGAATGGCTCCACCAGTGCTGTTGGAATACAAAGAAAGCAACGAGAAAAGAAAATCATTTTCATGACAGACAAGTTTTAGTCAGGAACTTAACAAACACATAAAGGGGGGATGTAATCCTCCTCTTCACTGGCATCATAGTCACTGCCCTCCTCTGTGGTTTCCTCTTCCTCTGATGTTGAAACATCTCTTGTGTCCTCATGTGGAGCCCATATCCTGTCCTCAGCCCAGTCAATACTGTGTAGGGGGCTAAAAATATCACTCAAACCTCAGATTAAATATGTAGAAATACTACTTATGTTGTTGTTGTTAACTGTTTGTCTTGCTAAAGCTGTGGGGATGTGAATAAGTGTTCTGCTGCGAGGAGTCACTGCAGCAACAGCATAATGCTTTGATCAGATTAACTGTTCGTATGGTCGCATGCCTGGGACCTGCAACACAGAAAATGAATCAAACTGAAGAAAATACAAGAAAATAAGATAAAAACACAGAACAATAAAAATGTGGATAAGGATCTTAACAGGAACATGAAACCTTGGACATTAATAAAATGCTTATTTTTACAGATGAGATGATTATTTAGATTAACAACGTTAAACAGCTGAAATGAATAACTTTTATTAACAAAATAATTGTACTTATTTGTCCAACAAGTTCATCTTTTGCTGCACTTAACTGAGATTACTTACCTGCTGCTTCTGCTGCGCCATTACTTTATGTTATCGTCTTCTTCTTCAAATCCCACCTTCTAGTCTGATGAACTTTGACCTACCCTTGCTCACTCCACACCCCCGGAGCTACAGTCTGCAGCCGGACCCTTCTGGAGAATGTTGGCCACACCTCAGTGTAATGTAGTGTTGTAGTGACTCAGAGTGACCACTGGAGGGCAGTAACTCCTCTGCTTCTTCCTCTAGGACAGGGGTATTCAATTAGAATTCAAAGAGGTCCAGTTAGAGAAAATTTCCCGAAGCGAAGGTCCGGAACATCATACCGACTAACTTGCGTTATCATTCAGTGCCATAACGTATGTGTATCAACATATATGTTTTTAGTCAACAACTGACAATATTTCAACAATATTCAGTTTTCACATTAAACTGGAGAGATAATAAATAATAATAAATTCTAAATTTAAGTAAACTAAAACAGTCCTTTTTTTTTAGAAAAATTAAATAAAAAGGGTAGCTTGAAGTGATAAAGTGTAGTCTTAACCAATTTTATAATAAACACTCAACACATCAATTGAACAGCTGTATTGCCTCCTCTCCTCTTTCATTCCCTCTTATAAACCTCTTTCCTACTTTCTCTGGTTCAGTGAGAAACGTGAGCTCTAGCTTGTCCTGCCAGCTGATTGGAGATATATGAGATATGTCTTTTCCCATACATTCATTGATATTAGGTGCCCGCCACAATTGATATTGATAGCGGGCAGATTGATTTTCAGTTGTTTTTTTATAAGCCTATTTAAAATCGTGATTTGATCGCAGAGCTGTCGCAGCATTCAGCTCAGCATGTCCTCCCCGTCCCTCTCTCTCTCCCTCACGGAACACCGCTGCACAAATCTGTCCATCACAACGCTGTCAATGACAGAGACCCAGCTTAAAAAAAGTTTTAGCCAGCATGCAAAGGAGAGCTAAGTTAATGTTGGAATGCTGCGGATTTTGGAGGCTACCACGCTGTATATAAGTTGTCAATATCCCTCCCCACAGTTACATTGTCATTCTGTGGGAAACACTGGTGTGCGCTATCGAAACGTCTCCGGTGGATCTCACACGCTGCTGCGGACTTCGACTATCTAATGCACAGATTTGATTGGCTGAGCAGTATCACATGAGACGATGCGATTGGTCTGTAAGTTTCCTGGGCCGCTGAACCAGTACAGTAAATGCTAGAAAACTGCGCTGGTTAAAATAGAAACGCCCGCCACGAGGTAGTAAGTCTCAATAATAAATCGGCTGTAGGTCGGCGGTCCGAGAGGACAGCGGCTGAGTCCGATCCGACCGCTGGTCCGCCTCTTGGTGACCACTGCAGTACAGTAAATGCTAGAAAAGCTGCGCGGGTTAAAATAGAAACGCTCCGTCACGAGGTAGTAAGTCTCAATAATAAATCGGCTGTAGGTCGGCGGTCCGGAGAGGACAGCGGCTGGGTCCGGATCCGGACCGCGGTCCGCCTCTTGGTGACCACTGCTCTAGGAGTCCACATCAGTCAGTCCTCATGTTCACATCTCTTTGTGTCTTTCAGAGCAGATTTGGAAACTCTGAGCTTCAAACATCCAAAGGAAACAGGAGCGTAGCTCCCACTGAGGGCGCTGACGTCCCGTCTTCAGGATTTCTTCTGTTTCAGAAACCTCCGCTGAGTTCACCTTCTACTCTAGTGGAGATTTTATTAGCTGACTTCATAATTTTTCCCTGTTTCTACGAACGCGCTGCACTCGAGGCAGTCGGACCTGCAGGGCGTGGAACCAGGGAGGCTGGGACCCAGAGGCGGACGAGCCAAAATGGTCTGGACCTAGCTGGGACACCCAGACAGAAACACATCCACCTAAAAAACCTTTTAACCCACAATAAACATTAAAACCAGTTAAACATAAATACCAACTTAAAACTTTTGAACCTCAAACCCCTTTAAAACATGTTGGAGGTCCAGCACTGATGCTGGTGATCAGGTGTGGCTCACAGTCAGAGGTATTGGACGGGGTTCAGGTCTGGGCTCTGTGCAGGCTTTTCTTCTACACCAAACTGGGAAAACCATTTCTTTATAGAAATGTGAACGGCGTCCACAAACTTTTGGCCATATACTGTATCTTCCAGCTGAATGGTGTCAGCAGTCCTGAGCTGAGAAAGACAACAAACACACTCACAGTAACATTCTGCTTTTATTGGAACAAGAGCCAGAATTCAAAGCAACACATGACAGAAGGTACAAGTCAACGGCATTTCCACCATTTAATGATCAGAGCTTCTATCTTTAAAGGACTGGAAGTGGAAGAAGTTTACAATGGAAATGAGGAATCTGTTCAATCACTTTGAATCACTTTGGATTTATTACAAGAAGCTGAAAGATTTCTGTGATCTGATCTGTTCTCTACCAGGAGGAGACTCTCCCTCCTACACAGAACACAGGGACACTGAGGAAGCAGACCAGAACCCAAATCCAGGATAAAGAGGTTCAGTGAATGTGGTGTTGAAGGTGTGGAGGTGGTTCAGTGTGTCAGAGGAGACTCTGTAGAAGGACAGAGAGCCAGCAGGACAGTCCACATACACTGCTACTCTACCAGAGGAGGAGGAGGAGGAGGAGGAGGAGGAGGAGGAGGAGGAGGAGGAGGAGGAGGAGGAGGTTTCTCTGTTATTGTGCCAGACAGAGTAACAACCATCACAGCAGTTCAGTCTCCAGGACTGATCATTCCCTCCAAACACACAGTCATTACTGCGTCCTCTCCTTCTGTTTCCTCTGTAACTCACTGATATATCAATAGCTCCACTCCACTCAACCTCCCAGTAACAGCGACCAGTCAGACCATCTCTACACAGCAGCTGAAGCCAGTAGTCAAACCTGTCTGGATGATCAGGATATGGCTGATCCTCCTTCACACATGTCGCCTTCCTGTTGTTGTCAGACAGTTTGATCTTTCTGTTTACTGTGTTTGTGTCGATTGTGAGTTGACAGGAATCTGATGAGAGAATCCAGCTGCAGTTATTGATCTATCATCTGTTCATTGATTGGCACTTTGAATGAGTGATGTCACAGTCTGAAGATGGTTGAATGTGTGCTGCTTTGTTTTCATGAATCAAATGAAAAACACACTTACACTTCCTCAGACCTGGTCTCAACCATCGGACTCCAGCAGGCTCCACCCTGAAAGGAGGAGGGGGGTCAGAGCAGCATCAAACATGGACATTACATTTCTCTCATCACGTCACGATAGTTTCTCTCCATTGAGCTCCTGCCGTTTACTCGTGGAGCACCGTTTTACTTCTCCCATACGCTGCATCCAGTCTGCTGAAGCCTCCCCCCCTCCCCCTCCTGTGACCCATCATGGTTGGACTGTATTCAGAGCCAGCGAGCAACAGACTATCAAAATATAAATAATAATATTATATCATAATATATATTTATATAATATGTACAAAACATTTGTACACTAATAAACATGCAAAGCAATTCAAATACAGAAGAAACAAATGTGTATTGTCCAGAAAAGGTAACTTAAGGTCTATATTTGATCTGTCAGCCAACCCTGGTGCTCAGGCATGAGCATTGAAACAGAGGATTAGTTATTGTAAAGACATCAATTTGACATCAATATAGAGTTCAGTATTTCATTTTTGGGAGAACTTTTTTACAACATGCAGCCATTTGTTTTCAGTGTTTTACCTGCCCAAATAAATGTTAATATCCAGCTTTGAGATTTCAAATGGATTCAGTTTCAGTTTTATTTATGCACCGCCAATTCATAATAAGTCCTCTGGTTGCACTTTTTCTACAGAGCAGGGAAGAGATCCAACCATTCCCAGTTCTTAAGAGACGCACTGGCCATCGATGCTAGCGCTCATGGGTTTTAGCCTCCTCGTCAGCGTGTCTGCCTCCCGTACCCGAGGTCACCGAGTCGAGTCAGGATCGTGCAGTACGTTCTCGGGAGCAGCCAGTTACATGAGGACAGGAGATATTTACTAAAAACATTTTTGCGTCAGCTAAATGAATAAATGCAAATGTGCTCTGTAAATGCAAATGCAAAATGTTCTCTATAGATGTTCTACACAAAGTAATAGTCATTCAGTCATCATTTGTAGAAATACACTTGACTGTAGCATCTCAAGGTCAGTCTGTAGTCTTCAGGTTTCAGCAGAGTTTTAACTAAACATAACTGCTTTGGAGTTATTGGAAGGTTTATTTTTTCTCTTTTGATGGAGCTAGGCTAGCAGTTTCCACCTCCTTCCATTTTTTTCTGCTAAGCTAGGCTAAACATGTCCTGGACCTATGTCTTTACTGTCACGCTTCCACAGGCAGGGAGGTGACAGCTGGTGTTGTGTGAATGTGTTTGAGTTTATTTTCTCTCTTTTTTTGAACTTGTGAGTGAGTGCGCCCAAAGCTCCGCCCTGAAGGAGAGGGGTGGAAAAGAGAGGAAGAGGGAGAGAGAGAGGGGAACTCCAAAAGAAGACAGACAAAACTAAAACCCACCAAGCATCTCTCACACACTCAAAAAAAGGGACAAAATAAACTCAAACACATTCACACAACACCAGCTGGAAGCGTGACATGTACAGAGATGAAACTGGTTCAATCCCAGGTAAAAGAGCTAAAAACGAATATTTCTCAGAATAACAGACAGTTCCTTTAACATGCAGCGATCTGGCAAAACCAACATGCATTTATGTTATTTTTTTTTTGTTCCTGGAGATGATCTCCTTGGAGACCTCCTACACAAATATCTCCTTTTTATGTTCAACCAGTGTTTCTGTTCTGAGCAAAGGAAAAAGGCTCTTACACGTGTGATTGTTCATATAACACTCATGCCCACCATTAACCAAAAACACCTCCTCTATCAGACTGTCAGTGGCTGCAGCAGGCCTCTTCATACCTGAGAGTGTCCAGTCTCCGGTGTGGATCCTCCAGTCCAGCAGACAGCAGCTTCACTCCTGAGTCTCCTGGATGGTTGTAGCTCAGGTCCAGCTCTCTCAGATGGGAGGGGTAGGAGTTCAGAGCTGAGGCCAGAGAAGTACAGCCTTCCTCTGTGATCAGACAGCCTGACAGCCTGCAAACACAAAAACCAACACACACAGAAACCCTCTGAGAGGCCGGATGTTTTTTTGTTTCAGATACAAATGTAGAAGACATCTTTAAGATCATGAGTGGTATTTAATGATTCAAAAGAAAAAAGAACGAACAACAGAAAATGATTTAAAGAATAGTCATGGGAATTTTCTCAGTCTACAAACTACTTTCGAAGTTTAGTTAAAGGTCCTTGAAAAATCTTATCAGTAGAAACAATCCTACAGAGGTTAGCTGTTTATTCACCAATGTAAATCAGATTTTAGATGGTCATCAACTCAGTGGTTTAATGAATCCTGACCTCAGGGTTTCCACATTACAGTGTGGACTCTCCAGTCCAGCAGACAGCAGCTTCACTCCTGAATCCTGCAGGTCATTGTTACTCAGGTCCAGTTCTCTCAGACTAGAGGACTGGGAGCTGAGAACTGAGGACAGAGCTTCACAGCTTCTCTCTGAGAGGTTACAGCCACTCAGTCTGGAGAGACAACAGGAAGGAAACAAGTAATAACACATTTATTTTTTCTCCAGTTTAAAGATAGCAGAGTATTTATTGATAAATAAACCCCACTTACAGAGCTTTGTTGGAGGCTTTGACCACTGGCAGCAGCCTCAGAAGAGCCTCCTCTGAAGCAGAGTATTTCTTCAGGTCAAACACGTCCAGATCTTTTTCTGATGACAGTAAGATGAAGACCAGAGCTGACCACTGAGCAGGAGAGAGTTTATCTGTGGAGAGACTTCCTGAACTCAGGGACTGTTGGATCTGATCCACTAGAGAATGATCATTCAGTTCATTCAGACAGTGGAACAGATTGATGCTTTTCTCTGCAGAGGGAGTCTCTTCGATCTTCTTCTTGATGTACTCGACTGCTACCTGATTGGTCTCTGAGCCACTTCCTGTCTGTGTCAGCAGGCCTCGTAGGAGAGTCTGATTGGTCTGCAGTGAAAGTCCCAGGAGGAAGCGGAGGAACAAGTCCAGGTGTCCATTTGGACTCTGTAAGGTCTTGTCCACAGCACTCTGGTAGAAACATGTTGTAAATTTGTATTTAAATAGTTTAGACCACCACCACCATAATGTAGGTTGTTCTTCTGCCAGCAGATTAACACCAGAGGTGATGAAGGTCAGATGGACATGAAGAGCAGCCAGAAACTCCTGAACGCTCAGATGGACGAAGCAGAACACCCTGTCCTGGTACAGCCCTCTCTCCTCTTTAAAGATCTGTGTGAACACTCCTGAGTACACTGAGGCTGCTCTGATATCGATGCCACACTCTGTCAGGTCTGATTCATAGAAGATCAGGTTTCCTTTCTGCAGCTGCTCAAAAGCCAGTTTTCCCAGAGACTCAATGATCTTCCTGCTCTCTGGACTCCAGTGTGGATCTGTCTCAGCTCCTCCATCATACTTGACCTTCTTCAGTTTGGTCTGAACCACCAGGAAGTGGATGTACATCTCAGTCAGGGTCCTGGGCAGCTCTCCTCCCTCTCTGGTCTGCAACACCTCCTCCAGAACTGTAGCAGTGATCCAGCAGAAGACTGGGATGTGGCACATGATGTGGAGGCTTCGTGATGTCTTGATGTGGGAGATGATTCTGCTGGCCTGCTCCTCATCTCTGAACCTCTTCCTGAAGTACTCCTCCTTCTGTGGGTCAGTGAACCCTCTGACCTCTGTCACCATGTCAACACACCCAGGAGGGATCTGATTGGCTGCTGCAGGTCGTGTGGTTATCCAGAGGCGAGCAGAGGGAAGCAGGTTCCCCCTGATGAGGTTTGTCAGCAGCACATCCACTGAGGTGGACTTTGTAACATCAGTCAGGATCTTAGTGTTGTGGAAGTCCAGAGGAAGTCGACACTCATCCAGACCGTCAAAGATGAACACAACCTGGAACTCTTCAAAGCTGCAGATTCCTGCTTCTTTGGTTTCAGGAAAGAAGTGATGAACAAGTTCCACCAAGCTGTACTTTTCCTCTTTCAGCACATTCAGCTCTCTGAAAGTGAATGGAAATGTGAACTGTATGTCCTGGTTGGCTTTGTCTTCAGCCCAGTCCAGAGTGAACTTCTGTGTTAAGACTGTTTTCCCAATGCCAGCCACTCCCTTTGTCATCACTGTTCTGATTGGTTCATCTCTTCCAGGTGAGGCTTTAAAGATGTCTTCTTGTCTGATGGTTGTTTCTGGTCTGTCTGGTTTCCTGGATGCTGTTTCAATTTGTCTGACCTCATGTTCCTCATTGACCTCTGCAGTCCCTCCCTCTGTGATGTAGAGCTCTGTGTAGATCTGGTTCAGAAGGGTTGGGTTTCCTGCTTTAGCAATCCCCTCAAACACACACTGGGACTTCTTCTTCAGCTTAGATTTAAGTTTACGCTGACAACTTCCTGAATGAAGACACAAGAAAACAGATGAATCAGTGATTGATAAAGTCCATGTGACAGTTTCATTTCCTTATATAAACATGTTTCCCTCCATCTGCTGAGCCATCAGTAAATGTCCCGTTTATCCAGCAGCTTAAATCTTTAGAGAAATCCTCTTACTGCTCTGCAGACGCTCAGCCAGCTCCTCCTGCTTCATTCTCCTCAGGAAGTGCAGTGTGATCTTCAGAAATGCCTCTCTGCTGCTCCTCCTCTGCTCTTCCTCCTCACCGTCCAACACCTCCTCATCTTCCCTCTGACTCTCTAAGCATTCTGGGTAATCTGAACTCAGACCCTTCTGGATCTTCTTCAGCTCGTTCTTCACAAAGTGACAATGTTGTCCTCCAGCAGCTGGAACAGAATATTATATGAAGGACACAATCAAAGTCAAATCATGGAACCAAACATCAGATCCATGTTGGACAGACTGACAATCCACTGGTCTAAAAAAGTGCAGCGTGGAGATTATTGTGAACAGAATAGATGGAAAAGTAGTTGTTGTACATGTACAGACCATAAATATGGAGTCCAGGTGTGTTTGATGCTGCTGGGCAGACTGACCACTGGGAACCTCTGAGCTCTCCTGGTGGACTCTGTGGAGGAATCATGAAGAGTTAGCTCACATTATGTCTGTCCACACAGAGACAGACACAAGGTAAAGGCAGTCGCTTTGGAGCTGCTCAACAGTCAGAACGTGTGTGTCGAGAAAATGTTCAACTGAAGCCAAGAGCTGAAGACTCCTTCTACTGCTTCTACTGCTTCTGCTGCTTCTACTGCTTCTACTGCTTCTACTGCTTCTGCTGCTTCTACTGCTTCTGCTGCTTCTACAGCTTCTACTCCTTCTACTGGGCAGCTTCAGATGGGAGAATATAAATGTATGTGGAGAAGAACGTTGCTGAAAATAAACACACAGGTTTAATAAAACTTCTCTGGATAAATAACAGTTAAACATGAATCAGTCAGAGTTTAATGGGATTAACAGCTGACCTCTCTGCAGCAGACGGCCGGCCTCCTTTAAAATCAATAAAGCGACCCATTGACTTGTCACTTTTTAAGGACACACAGCTGGGCTCAGGTCCAGGTCCAGGTCCAGCAGAGTCTGGTCCCTGCTGCTGCTCTGGGCTTCAACACAACACACACAGAGCTTTGAGAGTGAATAATGATGGTGGAGTGATTTGAGTCTTGGACAGTTAGAGATCCTCATCTCACCTCTGAGCTTTGGTCTGGCTGTCATGTTCCCCACACAGAGTGCTTTTAGAGGGAGGGACTCCCTCCTCTCTGTCCTCACACTGACTCATGCTGCTGAACTCACATCCACTTTCACCTGGAGAGGAAACACAAATCATTCATCTGCACATCAACTCAAATCCTCCTTTCCATCATTTCTCCTGGAAAAGATCAGCTGCTCCTCCACTGATTGGCTGCTAGTTTCTGTTTCATATCAGTGGCAGCTGAATGCAGTCAGACAGCAGTGTGAGGCAGAGGAAGCTGCCATCAGCTGCTGGACTTCTACTATCAGTCCACTAGATGGAGGCATGAAGCTGCAGCCCAGCACACACACCATGCATGGAGGAGCGGCTACATTCACTGACTCACTGATATGAAACATTTCAGGTCTGCCAGGAAACGCCAGTATCCTGCTGTGTCTGACTTTACGCTGGTGGAGACGACGCTTTGAAAAGCACAATGTAGTTTGTTTTCTGCCAGCTGAAGAAAGGAAAGAAACATCAGCTGTTCATCAGATTGTTTGATTCCAGTAAATCAATAATCCAACAACATGGAGATTTCTCTTCAAACACAAGAGTTCTCCAAACTCTCTACTGAAATAAGAAGTGAACAACTACTACAAACATTAGACCACAAGAAACAAACCCTGAAGGGACTAAAGACAAACTTGGTGTTAAACTATCAAACAAAGCAACTTCCAGTTGGAAGAGAAAAGGCGTCCACACAGGTCAGCTGTTTCCTGAGGAGTTCCGGCAAGATGGCGGATTGAACGGTCGGAGGAAACTAGAGCACCTGGGGAAAGTTCCTCAAATTGAGGTTTCTAAATTACATTACCCCTGCTAAACAGCTACAATTAATGGTCTGACTATGCCGAACGAACCAAAGAACCAAAAAGACGAGGGAAAAAGCCTCCGAACTACACGACATTCAGACCATGATTACGGAATGGACATGGAGACAGAGCCCAACAGCAGAGAAGGGAAAAGAGGCCATGACGAGATAAATGACTCTCCACCATTAACTCCATCCAAAGGAGCGCATGCGAAGAAAATGTCCAAACCTAATCCAACCGCGGTGGAGGTTTTAGATGCAATACAGGCACTCCCGTCCAGGTTTGATAGCCAAGACCAAAAGATGGCGCTTGACATTAAGCTAACTCAGAACACGATGATGATTGCTAATCTTGCGAAGTCAATTGAGTTCAATGCTGAAGGGGTGAAGGAATGCAAGGAGAACATTTTTACTTTGGAAACCCAAGTGTCTGTCTTACGCAAAGAAGTCACAGAAGGGTCAAAGGAGCAAGAAAGATACAGACGACGCTGGAATTTGAGAATAAAGGGAATCAAAGAGAAAGTAACGATGGATGAAAACATCAGACAAGAGGTGATACGACTGTTGGGGGAGATCGCGCCAGAATGGTCCCAGAAAATGGAAGAATATGTGGACATTGTACACCGCCTGGGGAGGAAGGTCTTGTTTTAAATCCATGCAGATAATAGACCCAAAAATAAAAAAGATTACTGGAAATTTAATGCAGACCTTCTAAAAGATGAGGAATATAATAAAATTATCCGAAGTTTGATACAGAAAATTAAAAATAATATGCAGATAGGTAATTATAGTAGTAGATGGGAGTACTTTAAGTTTAAGGAAAGGGAGTTTTCAATACAATACAGCAAATCCAAACACAGCCAACAAAAACAATATGAGGTCCAACTGGTACAGGAGATTAATAGATACTGTGACAAAACTCTAATGTCCGATGTTGACAAAAGCCAACTCACTAACTTACAAGAAAAACTAGATCACTTATATCTTAAAAAGGCTCAAGGGGCTTATGTATGGTCTCGAGCTAAATGGATAGAAGAAGGGGAGAAAAATACATCTTATTTTAGTGGATTAGAGAAAAGGAGACAGGAAAGAAAGATAATTAATTCATTAATGATCAATGATATAGAGTGCACAGATTATAAAGTAATATCTGAAGAAATCTATAAATTTTACTCCAAACTTTATGGCTCTGAATTTTCAAAAAATGACTCAGATGGTTTCCTTGGTGGTTTGAGGCCGTACATCCCCAAGATAGGTTTAGCCTTTAAAGAAATATGTGACTCTGAAATCAGAATGACAGAATTAGATGAAGCTATTAAGAGAATAGCAGCAGGGAAAGCACCAGGACAGGATGGCCTGACATGCAATTTTTACAAATTTTTTTGGGTTGACTTGAAAGAATTTTTATTAGAGGCTATAAAAGACATTTTGAGCAATAGGACGCTTACATCTACAATGAAACAGGGACTAATAACTCTCATTCCCAAACAAGGCAAAGATAAAAGATATATTGACAATCTTCGCCCTATCACCTTATTGAACACTGACTACAAGCTGTTCTCTCATGTGATTGCTGACAGGTTGAGGAATGGCCTGACTGATGTTAAAAGTGATACTCAATCTGGCTTTCTCCGAGACAGATCTATACACAACAATATAAGATTGGTATTAGATCTGTTAGATTATAAGCACTTAATTAAGGATGATGGAATTTTTCTTTTTTTGGACTTTTATAAGGCCATCGATATGGTCGAACATAGATTTCTTTTAGAGACTTTGGAATGTTTTGGGTTTGGGAATAAGTTTATAGACATAATCAATCTTTTATATACAGACATCAGTAGTTCAGTGTCTTTGCCATTTGGAACATCTCAGCGCTTTGATATAAAGAGAGGCATTCGACAAGGTTGTCCAACCTCGCCTTTGTTATTTATTATGGTAGCCGAATTACTAGCAATCCATGTAAAAAATAGCCCAAACATCCAACCCCTAAATGTTATGGGAAATTTATTGGTAATAAGTCAACTGGCAGATGACACCACACTTTTTTTTAAAGAATGCAAAACAAGTTCCAGCAGCATTAAAAGAGATCTCTTTGTTTTCCAAAGCATCTGGTTTAAAGTTGAATATGAAAAAATGTGAAATTTTAACTATTCAAGATCATGCCACGCGCAATGTGTGCAATATCCCAGTTAAAAATGAAGTCAAATATTTAGGTATTATAATTTCCAAAGATAAAAAGGTTAGAGAAACATCCAACATCGAAAATATCATTCAGAACAATAAAGCTATTCTTAACAGTTGGCTTCAAGAGACTAATCTATTTTTGGACATATCTTACTTACTAAAATGCAAAGCTTGTCAAGACTCACCTTTCCAGCCTACTCATTGGATATACCCGACAAATTAATTAAGAAGATAAATCAAGATAATTTCAACCTTATATGGAAAAATAAATATCATTATGTAAATAAAAGTGATACAGTTAAATCTGCCGAAGAAGGAGGGTTAAATGCCATTGACTTTGACCCAATGAATGGGACCATCAAATTAAAATGGCTGCAAAATTTTATTATAAAAGGCGATAATTTCTGGTTTGATTTCCCCTCCAAAATCTTCAAAAAAATTGGTGGCATACATTTCTTATTAAGATGTGATTTTAATATTTCCAAACTATCTATTAAGCTTTCAACTTTCCATCAACAGGTTCTCCACTACTGGAAACTCATTTACAAACACAACTTTACTCCTCACACGGTCCCAATATGGAATAACAGAAGTATACTAATTAAGAGAAAATCTTTTTTCTACAGTGAATGGATGGAAAAAGGTGTCTGGTCGATTGTTCACTTATTAGATAATTGTGGTAACTTCTTAACATATGATGTTTTCATTCGGAAATACAGCTTGATGTTAAAACCGTAATTAAGGCAATCCCACAAGCTCTGATCACTTTAGTAAAAGGGATGTTAACATACTCTGTAGTTACTCCTCAAGTACCCTTGTTATTAATAGATAAATGTAATTTCTTAGATAAAAATAAATGTAATAATAATTTTTTTAGAAATGTCCTCACCTCGATCTGCTTCCCTTCACCACTCAAGAGAAAACATATCTTCCAGAAATTTACCAGCACTTGTATAGTGAAGATAAGAACTAGTTACCTTTCTTGTCCTGTTTCACCAAAGGTAAAAGAATTCACTTCAAAGTGATGAATGAGATTTACCCATGTAACAACTTTCTACATCAAAGATTTAATATGGATGTGAATGTTTGTACTTTCTGTAATTCTGACATTGAAACCGCAGAACATCTCTTCTTCTCTTGTTGTGTGACCCAGACCTTCTGGGAGGCTTTCCAGTATTGGATCATGTACAATACACAAAATATGCTAATCTTAACATATGAATGTGTTAAATTTGGACTTCAAATGGAGAACAAAAGAACTGAATTTGGTATGAATAATCTGATTTTAATGGCAAAATATTTCATACACAAATGTCGGTGAACCATCACCTTATCGTGGTGGAGAGGTTTGCGTGCCCCAGTGAACCTGGAGGCTGTGTTGTCTGGAGCCTAGTGCTCCTGGTAGGGTCTCCCAAGGCAGAGAGGTTCCAGGTGAGGGGCCAGACCAAGAATGGTTCACACAAACCCCTGATGGAAGATCATGAAAGAGGAGGACTAACCCTGCCCGGAGGAAGCCCGGGGCCCCCGTCTGGAGCCAGGCCCAGAGGGAGGGCTCGTCAGCGAGCGCCTGGTGGCCGGGTTTGCCACGGAGCCCGGCCGGGCACAGCCCGAAAAAGCAACGTGGCACCCCCCTCTACATCCCTTGGACCCACCATCCATCGGAAGATCCGCAGGGGTCGGGTGCGCTGTCACTTGGGTGGCGGTGAAGGTCAGGGGCCTCGACGGACCAGACCCGGGCGGCAGAGGCTGGCTCTGGGGACGTGGAACGTCACCTCTCTGTGGGGGAAGGAGCCGGAACTTGTGCGGGAGATGGAGCGCTACCAATTAGATCTGGTGGGGCTGACCTCCACGCACAGTCTTGGCTCTGGAACCGTGGCTCCTCGATAGGGATGGACATTATTCTTTCTGGAGTTGCTCAAGGTGTGAGGCGCCAGGCGGTGTGGGGATACTCACAAGTCCCCGGCTGAGCCGCCACGCTGGAGTTTACTCCGGTGAACGAGAGGGTCGCCTCCCACGCTCGGTAGCGGGGAAAACTCTGACTGTTGTTTGTGCGTATGCACCAAACAGCAGTTCGAGTATTCGCCTTCTTGGAGATCCTGAATGGAGTCCTGTATGGGGCTCCAGTAGGGGACTCCATAGTTCTGCTGGGTGACTTCAACGCACATGTGGGCAATGACGGAGTTACCTGGAAAGGCGTGATTGGGAGGAACGGCCCCTGATCTGAACCTGAGTGGGGTTTGTTGTTGGACTTCTGTGCTAGTCATGGATTGTCTATAACAAACACCATGTTCGAGCATAAGGATGCTCATAAGTGTACATGGTACCAGAGCACCCTAGGCCGAAGATCGATGATCGATTTTGTAATCGTTTCATCTGATTTGAGGCCGCATGTTTCGGACACTCGGGTAAAGAGAGGGGCGGAGCTGTCAACTGATCACCATCTGGTTGTGAGTTGGGTCAGGGGTTGGGGGAAGACTCTGGACAGACCTGGTAAGCCCAAACGGGTAGTGCGGGTGAACTGGGAACGTCTGGAGGAGGCCCCTGTCCGTGAGATCTTCAACTCAAACCTCCAGCGGAGCTTTTCTGGCATCCCTGTGGAGGTCGGGGACATTGAACATGAGTGGGCAATGTTCAAAGCCTCTATTGCTGAAGCTGCAGTGGAAAGCTGTGGTCTCAAGGTCTTAGGTGCCTCAAGGGGCGGTAACCCTCGAACACCGTGGTGGACACCGGTGGTCAGGGAAGCCGTCCGACTGAAGAAGGAGGCCTTCCGGGATTTGTTGTCTCGGAGGACTCCGGAGGCGGTTGCAAGGTACCGACAGGCCCGGAAGGACTGCAGCCTCTGCTGTGGCAGAAGCAAAGCAGCGGGTGTGGGAGAAGTTCGAGAAGACATGGAGAAGGACTTTCGGTCGGCACCAAAGTGTTTCTGGAAAACTGTCCGCCATCTCAGGAGGGGGAGCGGGAACCGTCCAAGCTGTGTACAGTAAGGATGGGACCCTGTTGACCTCAACTGGGGAGGTAATTGGGCGGTGGAAGGAACACTTTGAGGAACTCCTAAATCCGACTGACACGCCTCTCTAGTAGAGGCAGAGCTGGAGGCTGATGGGGGTTTCTCGTCAATTTCCCTGGAGGAGGTCACTGAGGTAGTCAAACAACTCCACAGTGGCAAAGCCCCAGGGATTGATGAGATCCTGCCGGAGATGCTAAAAGCTTTGGATGTGGAGGGGCTGTCTTGGATGACACGTCTCTTCAACATTGCGTGGAAGTCGGGTACAGTGCCCAAGGAGTGGCGGACCGGGGTGGTGGTTCCCCTGTTCAAAAAGGGGGACCAGAGAGTGTGTGCCAATTACAGGGGTATCACACTTCTCAGCCTCCCTGGTAAAGTCTACGCCAGGGTGCTGGAACGGAGGGTTCGGCCGATTGTCGAACCTCAGATCGAAGAGGAACAATGCGGTTTTCGTCCTGGTCGTGGAACAACTGACCAGCTCTTTACTCTCGCAAGGATCCTGGAGTGGGCTTGGGAGTATGCCCATCCGGTCTTCATGTGCTTTGTAGATCTGGAGAAGGCATATGACCAGGTCCCCCGGGAGACACTGTGGGAGGTGCTGCGGGAGTATGGGGTGAGGGGGGCCCTTCTTAGGGCTATCCAATCCTTGTACATCCAAAGCGAGAGCTGTGTCCGAGTACTCAGTAGTAAGTCGGACTCTTTCCAGGTGGGGGTTGGCCTTCGCCAGGGCTGCGCTTTGTCACCAATCCTGTTTGTGATATTCATGGACAGGATATCGAGGCGTAGCCGTGGCGAGGAGGGGCTGCGGTTCGGTGGGCTTGGGATCTCGTCACTGCTTTTTGCGGATGATGTGGTCCTGATGGCATCATCGGTCCGTAGCCTTCAGCTCTCACTGGATCGGTTCGCAGCAGAGTGCGAAGCGGCTGGGATGAGGATTAGCACCTCTAAATCTGTGGCCATGGTTCTCAGCAGGAAACCGATGGAGTGCCAACTCCAGGTAGGGAATGAGTCCTTGCCCCAAGTGAAGGAGTTCAAGTACCTCGGGTCTTGTTCACGAAGTGAGGGAGACTGGAGCAGGAGATTGGCGGAGAATCGGAGCAGCGGGACGGTATTGCACTCGCTTTACCGCACCGTTGTGACGAAAAGAGAGCTGAGCCGAAGGCAAAGCTCTCGATCTACCGGTCAATTTTCGCTCCTACCCTCACCTATGGTCATGAAAGCTGGGTCATGACCGAAAGAACGAGATCGCTGGGTACAAGCGTCGAAATGGGTTTCCTCAGGCGAAGTGGCTGGTGTCTCCCTTAGAGATAGGGTGAGAAGTTCGGCCATTTGCGAGGAGCTCAGAGTAGAGCCGCTGCTCCTTGCGCTGAAAGGAGCCAGTTGAGGTGGTTTGGGCATCTGGTAAGGATGCCTCCTGGGCCTCCCTAGGGAGGTGTTCCTGGCACGCCCAGCTGGGAGGAGGCCTCGGGAAGACCCAGGACAAGGTGGAGAGATTATATCTCCACGCTGGCCTGGGAACGCCTCGGGATCCCCCAGTCAGAGCTGGCTAATGTGGCTCGGGAAAGGGAAGTTTGGGGTCCCCTGCTGGAGCTGCTGCCCCCGCGACCCGACTCCGGATAAGCGGTTGAAGATGGATGGATGGATGGACAAATGTCGGTTTCTTAAAACACCCCCCGTCTTTAATGCCTTTCTAAATGATATAATTTTGTATAAAGAATCCCTGAAATGTTGCCAAACGAGGATGTTTTATTTGTTGGTGTGTAGGTCTTATGTGTTTTTCTACTTTGTTATTCTTTATAACTCTTCTCCACTATACATATCTGACAACTTCAGTTACTTCAGATTATTAATACAAAATAAAGAAACTCATACAAAATCATATATTATTATACAGATTACTAGGGCTGGTCCGAATACCATTTTTTGAGCTTCGGAGCTTCGATAGTAATGAACATCGATTATTCGAAGCTTCGAAAAATCAATTTGTATCATTTATATTTAAATTTTCGAAGCTGCACAATCTCTTTAGGCTGCCTGTCCGTTTGTGTTAAAAAAGGCCATCTGTTGCTGGGAGGCTGTAGGGCATGAATATACAGTCACTGGCCAGTAGGGGGCTCACACGCTCCATTCTGCCCAGCAACACGAAAAGTGAGAGGCTTGTCTGCAGCGGAGAATAGGAGAAACTTAACACCGCTGTTAGGTGTTAGTCTTGGTTCGGGAGTGATTTGTGCGTTCATAAAACCGTAAGTTTCTGTTTTGTTGCTGTATTTACTTAGCCTGTTTCCTTGGCATTTTTTAAGTCATGTATAATCTGTAGCAGACAAGCGAATGAGAAGTTTGCCATCATTGAAGTAGAAAGTACGTACATACGATAGGATTACACAGTGTTTATTTTGTCTTTAGATGTTATGCTTTAAAGATAATTATTATTATTTACATATTATTTGTATTCTGTTTATGGTTTCAGAAACCACAAATCTCCTCAATGCCAATAGATAAGACTGTAATTATGCACCTTAAGGAGAAAATAAAGGAAACGCTCATTGCAACAAAGCCTGGTTATTGGAGCCGCTCTCTGTAAAGGCAAACCCAGAGTCCTGACCCGACTCTCCACAGCGATTTGAATTATCCACCACAACACATGCACAATTTTTCAGTTTGCATTTTGATTATTTCCAGAAACCGTTCATCCAAACGGTTTGAGGCACTGAGACGTGACGTCGCAGTAAAATCTCAAAGTCTCCTATATTTCGCAATAGATTGATTTAGATTGATAATAAGGGTAAAAACGCGTAAAGGGACAATCCATTTTGTTTCTATTATTCTATTTTCCACAATGCAGCTTAACCCAAAATACAAGCTCAGGCATGCACTTCTGTCTGTCCATACAAACTCCACTGTTCTGCGCTCTTTTGAATACTCCCGTTGCAGGAACACTTTCAGTAGTCCAAGAAGTAATATATATTTATTAAGTAACTATAACGAAGCTATATGTTAAGTATTATTTCACCAGATTTTATAGTGTAAAACATATATGCACGCTGTGCAAAAAAAAAAAAAAAAAAAAAACCGAATGTCGAATGTCACATTTTCAAATCGAATGCCAGCCCACCGAACGAATATTCGAATATTCGAATATTCTAGTCCAGCCCTACAGATTACTAAACTTAAATTATAGGTTTAGCAGGGAGGAGGGGAGAAAAGCTGAAGGACTCAGAGAAACTAAAGAACCAGTTCTCTACAAACTTCTGTCTGGAGGGGGTTCAGACAGATCACAAATTATAAACCCAATAGGGCTGCAGATAACCACTATTTTGATAGTCCATTAATCTATCTATTATTGAAACCAATAATTGACTCTTCGGATTATCAATGACAAAATTACACACTGCCTCTCATTTAGCCGTCAGCTTTTAAATTAAACTAGAGCTTGTTTCAGGCGTGTGCTAATTACCCAGATAGCAGAAGACTCTGGGGCCGATCCCCTTCCATAGACATATACACTAGATGTCGCCTTGGCTACGGCAGTTCATTGGAACGAATGCGTCAATAGAGCCGCCATCTTGGAACAGGGGAGCCCCTTCTGTTTAATGCATCAGCGTCAATGTAGGCAAAGGTCTAACGGAAATAAAATCACCATAAATCGTCATGAATGCGATTTTCTAGTTTTTTTGGTTCATTCCAACAGTCAGACATGTATTTATCATTGAGTCCAGAGAACATTTAAGGTTTTGATATTAAGATAATCTACTTCTTTTTTCAAAATATAATGTATAAGTTAGTGCTAGTAGACCTAAGTTTATTAGTCACATTCTGCCTCTTGAATAAACTTAGAATGAACTATCGCTACTTACCTTAGCTTACTGCATGCAAAATGGCTACAATGGTGTGACTATAAATGTTAATTTAAACATTTAAATTGTATTGGTTTATTTAAATATGATACACAAAGCAATTTGCACCTTTCTATGGCTACTTCCGACGACAACTTACAAGACCCCTGTTTCAAGATGGCGTCGGTTTTGACGCATGCTTAGAACCCCAAGGTGACGTCTAGTGTATATGTCTATGAATCCCCTTCAAGCTGGCACATCCGCCCTACGTTCTCTCCCATTTTGGCCACGCCCACCGGATCCGTCCCAGATTCACGCATCGAACGTGCCTGTTTTAAAAATTGTTAACCGTCGCTAACCGTTATTCTCTCCGAGGATACGAACACTGTGCTGTCAAATATATGATTTATTTGTACAGTTGCCTCGCCGGTAAAATGATAACGTTACCGGTCATAGATAATGTTGCTTTGTTTGCCGTTTTAATTCAGACAATATCTGATTATGGCAAGCTAAGTTAGCTCATGTTACAGCAGCTTAGCATTAATCTTAAACTAGCTAACTAACTCAAAAGTTACCAAAGCCCAATTTGGATGAGATGTTTCTGACATGGTGACAACAGCTGCACAGAGGGGGAGTTTTTGTTATGGAGCCCAAAGTTTCTAGCGGCACTGCTGAGTGCTGAGGTTTTCTTTACATACTTTTTATATCAGTCTGAAATCAGCATAGACATTTTCCAGGTCTGTAATTTAAAAAACTAAATAAATTATATCTTCAATTCAATTCAATTTTATTTTTTTTGCGCCAAATCACAAAAACAGCTATCTCACAGCGCTTTTCATAATCATAATATTCTTTTTACATCAGTCTGTGAAAATGTAATAGCTTCTTTAAATACTTATGTTGTCTTAAGCGTTTGATTATTCAATCGCTTCTGCCACACCGACTGCATTATGTTCAGCAGAAGCTCACTTTTATTTTGAATATGCTGCATCACGATGTTACCGTAATGCCTGGACGCCGACTTGACTGAAGTATTATCTGCGCCACAACTTTCAGCCAAGTGAAATTAAACAGGAAACAGCCAGAGAGCCTGTTCCTGACCAATCAGAGGCCTCTCTGTTAATAAGCTGTGATATATAAAACTAAAACAGCAGACTGGGACTTAATAATCCAGCTAAAGAGCAATGACAGACTTTAGAAAGTCAGGAACAGATCAGACACCTCCAGCAGGTGAAAATGAAGAGCCAAGTTTATTTGAACGTTTCTAGAAACAACAAACACTCACAGTTTCCTCAAAGTGTTGAAGAAGAAGACTCTCACTGGACTCCTGCAGAGAAAAGGCTCCACACGGTGAGCTGTTTCCTGGAAGGAGTCCGAGCCGCACCTGGACTGGCAGCAGGCCAGGTAGGAAGGGCTGCAGCAGGGGCAGCTTTTCACAATAAGAGCACGTTCAGCTGTGCTTTTATTCACTAACACAGACAGCTGTGTTAAAGCTCCGTTACTGACTGAAAGCATTGAAGGCAGGCTGAATGTTGAAAGGGACAGTTGCTAAAATCTGTAATCCATTCAGCGGCTCTTTTCTTTCCACGTCATTAAATAGCCACACTGATACCAACAGTGATGTGTTCAACACAAACATTCATCTCCCAGAGAAACTAGCATGATCACTGCCCTCCAGTGGTCACTGTCAGTAACTGCAGCACTGCCAATAATCCACATTATTCCACATTCACTGCATTATTTTAGCACTAATGTTCCTCAGGCTGATGAGCACGCTCTATATGTGAACACAGAGATTATTAAAGTGCTACAAACACTGAGCTTCTTTCTAAACTGACTGAGAAAGAATCACAGTGTTTACTGCCCTCCAGTGGTCACGCTGAGTCACTGCAACACTACATTACACTGAGATGTGGCCGACAGGACTCCCGCTTATTATTAGCTTCACCTTCAGCTCACTTTATTTGGAGCCACAGGTAGATTTGCTTTGCAGGAGACAAACATTTTACAAACGTGAAAAAAGTCCTCACGGCTCCAATAATCAGGACTTTAACAGAGAAACCTTCAAAACGCTGAAATAAAGAAGCACTAGAATAAAAATCTAGAGCTTCTATTTTTAAGAAACTTTGCTCGTCACTTTTCCTTCTGATTAATATTAAATAGGAGGCGACTTGGCAGAGAGGAGAATACTAATGTTTGTAGAATTCAGCTTCTGCACTACTTATTCAAAATGTCACAGGAGAGTCAGCTCACTTTAAAATGTGGACATCATTTTGTACAGAGAACTTTAGAAAGCAACGCTCATAATATAGTATATCAGTTTACTCTGTAATATTACACTGCAAAAATCAGATTTACTATCAAGGACGTTCTGCTGCATTCAAAGCTGAACTAAACAATAACGGACTGACCTGTTATTCAGATTGAAAAAAGCTGAAATCAGATGAAACAAGTTCTCTACTTAAAGTCAATGTTTTATTAAATCTACTCAAACACGAGAGCTGAAAGAAGGAGAAAGAAGGGAAATGATAGTATCTGCACAGCAATGGGACAGGGCTGGGCTTAACATGTTGAAAAGTGGAGGAACAACAAGAAGAAAAGGGAGCAAATCAGTCAGATCCATTTCTAATGAGTCCGAACTATCAGCTCTGATATGCAGACCTACACAGGAGAAAAGAACAAGCTTATTAAGCTTTAGATTTCTACACAAGGAAACGGCAACATAAATGATCTCCATCTGTTGGAAGGGTCAGGCTCTTATTGGAAGTTAGCTACGCTGGCAGAACGTGAACCGCTTTGGCAGTTTATCCAACCACCGAGGACTGTTAGAGAAGCAGATCCACGCAGCTGAGGCCTGAAGCAAAGGTGTAGTATTGTCCACTGGTGACAACAATCACTTAAGGCCCATCCACAGCGGCTGAGACTATATCTGGCTTTAGACAACCATGCAGACTCTGGAGTAGGGCTGTGTGAGCACCACAAAAAATACTAGCTAGATAGTTTCTGGGATTCTGGAGAGATTTTGGGACAATGAGACAGAGAGAGACAAAGAGACATTTGGCCTCCTTCACAAATGTGGAAAAGTCCTGTGTGAGTGTGGTAGAGGAGGAGGAGACTGAGCGAGGGTGTCGGTGAGCGGCGGCTCGGCAGGAAGCCCTCAGTTTAGCAGGAAATGTACAGTAGAAGTTCCAGCAGCTGGTGAATAAAGACAACAGCATCTCCAGACTAAAGCCAAGCTGCTGTGTGTTGCTGCCAGCTGTTGAAGAAGGGGCTCCAATTTATTTCAAACTGAAGCATTTAGTGAAAACAAAAGCACTTAAAAAGCATTTCATCTGAGTCCAGATCAGCCCTGAGTTCTGTCTGGAGCTGTTGTCTTAGTGGCTTTGATTCTGTCCTCAGTGCAGCTGCCTTTAAACTGGATCTTGTTTTTGTGCCGGTACCTCGGCCGCTTCAGGTCCGTCATGACAGCTGACTCCCGAAGCTTTTTATATTCTTCATATTCTGTGCGCCGGTTAGTTCGTGGTCTCTAACAGCAGCCGCTTGTTGACGGACAAAACGGACGTCCGGCTCCACGCGAGCTAGGCGGATCCAAGTCTAGCGGTTCAGTCTAACAACATAACGTTAGACTGCGAGGCTGCCGGTGTCCGTGTTTTATCTCCTGGCTCTGTTTGTTGGCTCCTTTTCTAAATTCAGTCCTGACTTTTTCAGCAGCTGTTGCTTCTTTAACTGGAGCACACGTGTGCTGCATGCATGATGCGTGACGCAGTGACTGACCTCATGTGTTTCTGATAGGTTTTTGGAAAGCGAGTGACGCAGCCTGCTCGATAACGTCTGCTCAGTGTCAGTGAGTTCTGGATGTGGAGGGAGACGCTGCAATAAAAGGCGTTTCCTGGCTTGAGCCTATGTTGGGATCCAGGCCTCGGTCCCTGAGACCGGAGATCTGGTCTCTGTGCCGGTGGGGGGGCAGCAGAAGGCCCAGCTGTGAGGATGACATGTGGTCATTTTCACACATTGTGTTATTATCACAGATTGGATAAGAAATGAAAAGAGATTCTGGCCACAGTAACATCTTCAGAGTGGCTCCAAAAACATCGGACTCTTGGCTCTTTTCTGTTGCTGCTACCAGCTGAACTCTCCTCGCCTCTACTCGCCTCGCTTTGGGCCGTCCTCCGTTTCCCGCTGCAGATAGAACCCCCTCCATGTAGCTGGTCCATTACTGTGTGGAGGCTCAGGTGTATGAGGGGAAGAGGAGGTCTCAGAAGGTGAGAGGGTTCCTGAACACATCAATGTCTGCTTCAATTCAAAGCAACAAACTCTGTTTATACTGCATAAAATGCTGCTAAAATATGTGCTCTGAGCCAAACTGACAGACGTCACATCTTTGAACATGCTTCTCATACACACATTTTATTTTTACCTTCCTAGTGTTTACACTCTTCTACTTACACTAATAATTGTTTGTCATTGACTCTGTGTTTTCATTGGCAGATATTTAGTACAAAAAGGTGGTAACTCGTGTTGTAGAGGTTTACTTAAAACTATTCTGTGACCATAACAGTTTAGCAAACAGAGGTTCAAACACATCATTCAGCCTGGTTTAGAAAACATATATGTGGCCGGGCCAGGAGTGATGAGGCCAAACACACAATACATTTTATGGGTTTTTATTCCCCGACTGAACTCAAAGGAGAACAGCGTTAATAAAGTAAACTCGAGGGGTTAAGGCAGTTAGTGGTTATACAAAAAAACCAGACTGACTTTCTTAGCCGTCCTTTGCTTATTGCATCTGATCTCAGCTATGTGACCGAGCAGTCTCACCCACACCACAATATGTGAACAGCTGCCGTAAACTGATTCACACTCACTCTGCTGCTCTTCAGTTACTGCTTCTAAACAGGAACCTAAACTCTCAACAACCAAGGCCGTAAAACAGCAAAATCTGGCCAACATAAAAATGTGGATATCCAGGTTAGAAACAGTAGTGGCCTTTCTAAAGAGGGAAAAGCAAAAATATAAATACATTGACTTGGCTACATAATGCAAAATAATAATAATAATGCACTGAGTGCAGAAACAAGCTGAAATATTGAAATATTACATTTTACCATAAAACATAAAATACATTCATCCACAGACACAATCTGTCAAAGACTTTGCATAGAAACTCAGAATTAGCATTTTAGGACTGAAATCAGTGACTCACCGTTTGACTGTGCAGTGTGCGTCCTCAGGACACGCGCACACACACACACACACACACACAGCAAGAAGTGTGCACGTGTACCTCCCCTCTAAGTCAGCGGGGAAATATGAAACAAACATTGTTTACAGCTTCAGTGGCATTTTGTTCGTTAACACACTTTATTGCCGCTCAGAGTTTCTTCCCCTCGTGGCGAAGATACACTCACTCAGTATTAATGTCAGGAATCAGCTGGGACAGGTAGGTCTTCATGCATCTACCTGGCTTACAGTTAGTTAACTCTTTCGTCTGCCGATCTGAAGGGTTATTACTGTACTTCACCCTGACTTATGGAGAAACCTACAGCCTTTGTCGCGTCTCTGTATCGCGGGACCTAACGCTTCCGTTTATTTCCCGTGTCCCGTCGGAAACTCTACCCTCTCGCGTGAGCCGTCCCGTGTAGAACTCTTAAAGTGACAGTGCCATTAAATCCAGAGGACGGTTACCGCTGCAGGAATCTCGCCAGCAGCTACATAACATTAAACATGTGACATTATAACTGACAGAACACTACTTAACTGTGTAACTCTGGTTCACCTGGCTACATATAAAACATTCGCGCCGTTCTTCTTCAAATCCCGCCTTCTAGTCTGATGAACTTTGACCTACGCCGAGACCCGCGCTCACGCCCCGCCCCCTGAGCTACAGCCGGAGCCATAGACATAATATACACAGACGCCGCATCGACTGCTGCTGCCTATTGGCGCTGACGAGCCGTGCGGCCGCCATCTTGGTCCGGTCACCTGCTCCACTCAGTCTAATCTGTTTGGCAGGTGCAACGAGCTGTCAGCACATTTAATTAATCATAACTCACTGAATACTGAACTGATTTTCACGCGGGTTTTTTTGCTGCAAAGGTTATACATGTAGCTATGACCCAGGATACATTTCGGTGTATTTTAATGTTCACAGTGGGCTTAACAGTAATAGAATATTCTGATATATGATATAAAGTGACCAGACGTCCGAGATCAGAACATAATCCCCGAAAAGGGGGGAAACGGGGACATTTCCAGTTTGACTATCAATTGTTTTTCCATTTTAAATGAATACTATTATTTCTATTCCAAGTTTTTTTTTTCTGTATTTAGCCAGGGACAGGCAGCCAAAAACAGGGACTGTCCATTAAGTCTGGGACGTCTGGTCACCCTATGATATGTGATGTAGGCTATGATAGGTATATATATATATCACACACTATAAATATGATAGAGAAGCAGAAACAGATAGAGTCAGATATTTTAATAATTTGAAACAATATATATATATATGATTAACAAACAAACAACATATGATTAAATTATATCTCCAGTCCACTTGAAGCTTTTTATATTTGTCCCTCTCTGTCACACTGTACGAACACGTTCTTCTACATCTCCTCCCAGCCCTTGACATTTAGCAGACCAATACACACACACGAAAACTTTGCATGAGCTAAAAGCCCTGAAAGAGGACTGTTTTACAGAACTTTTTTCTCGTGCTCCCTTTCTGCAGTTCAAGAGAGGTGAGTTTGGCAATGTGGTGCAGCCTGATCCTGAGAAACACAGACACAACCAATGACAACAAGTCAGAACGATGGCTGTCGATAACTGTCTCCTCAATGTGTCCCCGAGCAGAAAAACACCCTCCGATCCAATCTCCTCCCGGACGATGTGTGTGACATCTTAAGAGCTTGCTCTGTTGAAGCTCATCGTCTCTGTAGCCCTCAGCACCTAATAATAATAATAATAATAATAATAATAATAATAATAATAATAATAATACAAAAACATAATACATTATATTTATATAACGCTTTACACAGTGCTCAAAGACACGTTACATAACAGAGAAAATAAGAATACAAATACAAATATGGAATATAATTTATCAAGTCTCAGCTCATAGACTGTATACCTCGCTCCTTCTCAACTCTCTGGTAATTTTCTATTCACAAAATACAACCAATAGTAAGGAAATGTTAAATCTTACTTGTGAAAAGCAATCTCCCGAGCCCTGCTTGCGATGGTCCGCCGATTTAAGCATAAATATGCTGCACAGCGCTCTGGCATAATGCTTTCTTCAGCTGCGCGACTGGGAGTTTGACCGGACCAAGATGGCGGCCGCATTTCTCGCGTCCCGGCGGTCGATGCGGCGTCTATGTATATTATGTCTATGGCCGGACCCTCCTGGAGAATGTTGGCCCCACCTCAGTGTAATGTTGTAGTGGCTCAGAGTGACCACTGGAGGGCAGTAACTCCTCTGCTTCTTCCTCTAGGAGTCCACATCAGTCAGTCCTCAGGTTCACATCTCTTTGTGTCTTTCAGAGCAGATTTGGAAACTCTGAGCTTCAAACATCCAAAGGAAACAGGAGCGTAGCTCCCACTGAGGACGCTGACGTCCCGTCTTCAGGATTTTCCCCTGTTTCTGCGAACTTGCTGCACTCCAGGCAGTCGGACCGGCAGGGTGTGGAACCAGGGATGCTGGGACCCAGAGGGGGACGAGCCAACACGGTCTGGATCCAGCTGGGACACCCAGACAGAAACCACATCCACCTAAGGAACCTCTTAACCAGCAACAAACAATTAAACCACTTTTAAACTTAATACCGCCTTAAAAATCACAATACCACCTTTAAAAACTATATAACTCAATTTTTTTCATTTCAATTCAGTTTTATTTATATAGCGCCAAATCACAACAACAGTTATCTCACAGCGCTTTTCATAAAGAGCAGGTCTAGACCGAACTCTGAAGTTATTTACAGAAGCCCAACAATTCCCACCAAGAGCAGCACTAGGCGACACAGGCAAGGAAACACTTCCTCTGTTAAACACACTAATACCACCTTAAAACCATAGAATTGTCTTAAACTTAAATACCACCTTAAAAGCTCTTAACCAGTGACAAACATTAAGCCACTTAAACCATGTTAGATGTCCAACACTGACGCTGGTGATCAGGTCTGGCTCACAGTCAGAATTGTTGGAAGGGGTTCAGGTCTGACTCTCCCTCCTACACAGAACACAGGGACACTGAGGAACCAGACCAGAACCCAAATCCAGGATAAAGAGGTTCAGTGAATGTGGTGTTGAAGGTGTGGAGGTGGATCAGTGTGTCAGAGGAGACTCTGTAGAAGGACAGAGAGCCAGCAGGACAGTCCACATACACTGCTACTCTACGAGAGGAGGAGGAGGAGGAGGAGGAGGAGGAGGAGGAGGAGGAGGAGGAGGAGGAGGAGATGGGTGTTGCCCTGCAGCAGCATATTCTGTGTGAACACACAGCTCGTTGTTTGAAGCACTTCGTCATGATGACAGCTAATCTCTTAATTAAATATTTGGTAGTTTTAATAATAGTTTTTTACAGCAGGGCCCTTTAATGAAACCACCTGTCTATAAAGCAGCTGTCGATATTTGAGACATCAGAAATCCTGTTTTTAGGGGAGCTGCTGTCTTAATAAGAGGAGCCGTATGGGACGACTCAGATAGGCCCAATATGAGGGACGTCCCAGCTAATGCTAATAGTTCATCATTTATCTTCCGGCATGACAAACATCATTCGTTCATTTATTCAGTTTCAGAAACAGTGAAGCTGACAACAGCTTGTATGGAAGGTTCCACAGAGGCTCAGAGACGAGCTCAAATCCTGGGAGATTGTTTTTGTATATTTTTTAGAAAAATGTTTACATTGAGGCATCACAGGGTTTTGAACCCACAATCTCCTGGTTACAAGGTAAGTGGTATCCAAGTACGCCACCCCACCTCCACATATCAAGAACGCTCCCTGGTAAATGGATCCACAGAGACCAGCCTGCTCCTCCCCACTGCTGGGAGCTGGTTTCTCCTTTATTCACCCAAACACACCTTTGTCTCACAGGGGGACGTCACACCTTTAGAGTTGTTTTATTTTGAAATCTATTTCTTACGTTCTTTCTTTGGTAAAATAAAATAATGAAGAAGTAACGTAGCTAGCCGGCTTTCATCAAGCCAGCTAGCTGGACTCACCTTACTTCCTTACCTGTTCCTCGGTTCCTTGAAGGTCGGCTGTGTCGCAGTCAGACAACGGCGGAAATTAGCGACAGGAAATGTACGCAAGCGATTTCGGTGGGTTTGAACGCTTTTGTTGGTTTATTTGAAGTATTTTAGGGTTTTTTGAACACAGACACACACAAACACACAGTTTCATCACGCACCTCAGATAGTCCGGAGCCGGGTTTGAACCCATCGCTCCAGGTCGCCGGTCGGCGCCCTTCACCACCGGACCGTCTTCGGTACCGATGAAGACCAACAAGCAGAGAGAGGAAGAAGATCAGACTGAGGGAGGAACCTGCAGAAGATCCACCTCCATCAGTCTGGAGAGGAAACTCTGGATGATGGACTTCCTGGCTGTTGACTTTCTAATCATTTGGTTGTCGAAGCTGCTCGCCTCATCATTTACAATTAAACAAGAACTCTTTGTGCTGTTGGCCCAAATGGTCCTGTGGTCAGGACTCCTGGTTCCCATCCAGATGGTTCGGGTTCAAGGCCAGCTGTGGGAGAAGATGGTGTCGCTCCTTCTGTTTTAGGATCTGAACACGCATGCTGGCGCTAACCACGCTTAGCTAGTTAGCGCCAGATGAAATGAGTGTTTGGTAGAATATCTCTTTGTTGTAACAGAGCTTCTTGGCACACACTGCTGTGGGACGGCATCCCATCCTTCAGCCAGCATTTGAAATCAGAAATCCTTCTTCCAGTAATGCGTCTTCTTCCTCTCCTTGTGTTATCTGACAGTATTTGACAGCAGTGTGTGAGCAGGCTGCTGAGCAGCATGAGGAGCTGCCAGGCTGTTGTGGCTGTGGATGCTTCTTCACACGCTGCTGACGCTCCTGTGTGTTAAATGAAGAAATATGTCTTGTTTCTTCACACTTCAATCATCTGATCCAGCCAACACCACCGAACAAGAGTCGGCTGCAAACAGAAGGTGCTTGGCATTGGCAGAGAAGATTTGGCTCCGCCCACATACTGAGCTCTGCTGCTCATTGGATGTTTCTGTGTTGGCAGAAAATTGATGCGTCTTCTCTTCATGCTGATAATTATATATCTGCCATTCTGTCCTTGTAGTCTCCTTCTCTGGCGTCCTGCTGTTCACTAGGACATGCCAGGGCTGCTGGATGAACATCTGGGAAACTGTTGTGTCTCCTGCCTCTCTGTTACCATGGGAAGTGGAGTTTTCAGGGCCCTGTGTGAGGGAGCCGCCTCCCTGCTTTAAATGTTATGTCGGCCCTCTGCTCGGGGCCACGCGTGTCTGCTACGGCCCTCAGCGGTAGACGCCTGAGCGGCTGAATCTTTTGCACTTTTCTTCCTTTAATAAAGAGCAAAAGACAAGGCTTTGCTGTGATCCATTTATTTGTTCAGTTCTGCAGCGGGACGCCCAAGATTTCCACCACAGTTTCCAGCTTCACAAGTGGGAAGATTTGCTGCTTTTCCTTTCAATTATTTCACTGATTCAGAAATGATTCCTGATTCTACTTTTATTTAAGGAACATTTTCAGTGCAGCTCTTTTCCTTCTAACAGAGTATTTTTTACACTGAGGTATTAGTACTTTTACTGTAAAGGATCTGAATCCTTCGATCCACCGCTGCTGTTTTCCAGCTGCAAATGATCCATAAAACAGCACAGACTGGATTAAAACATCCTTTCGGGCCACATCACATGTTAAAAGCCAGATATGAAGAGAAGAAAACATTCAAAGACCTGGATGGTGTCAAACTTAGTGAGAACAGTTCCATCAGGGAGGCTTGTGGGACCTGGAGTGGTCTGCCAGAGCCTGAACTTTACCTGAGGACAGGTAAGTTGAGTCGCTCGACGGGGAACCCGATGACACAGAGTTCATATGTATCGCGACGCTCTTTCAATCTTCCTGTTTCCAGAGTGTAGAGGAGGAGAGAACACACACCTGTACAATCAGGAGTTAACAACACAGCAGATCAGTGGAGCAACACTGACCTCTGCTGGAGAGTTTAGGAACAAAAAAGCCACAGCGTTTTCTTCTTTAGTCAGTGCTGTTGATGAAGTTGTTGTGAACAGGAGCCTCCTGACTGAAGGGGCTGCACATGCTGCTTTCCAGGGGCCTCATTTAGAAAACTGTGCGTAGAATCCTCACTGAAAGTGTCCGTGCGCCCAAAAGACAAAAAAGATTCAGACTTAAAAGCCAAGCGAGCGTTCGGGGCGCTGACTTTCCATCCAAAGTCTGTCTTGTTTCCCTAAATATTGTGAAGGTGTCCAGTCTGGAGGCTTTGGCTGTGGAAACGGCCATTTTGTCACGTGAGCGCCAAAAGTCCAGCTTAGAGGCGTCTGAACTGAGCAGCAAAGGAGCCGCTGACTTCCTGACTCAACGGACACAGTCAACAACTTTGCACTGCATTTCAAAGGGAATATTTGTTCTTTGAAAATCCACAGAAATGGACTCAGGCCCGTAATAATGCAAATATACACATGCTAATACAATTTTATAAACTGAACTGTTGTCTGTTGTTTGAGCTGCAGCAGCTCCTCAGCCGCAACAGCCAGTACCAAAGATGAAGTCAGTGTGCTGTTGGAAAAGTGCAAAAATATAGTAAGACTAAAGACTTGTAACCTGATATACCTCCATGAATCAATGGCATTATTCTCCAATGAAGAAATCATTTATCTAATGTGCCAATCAGCCATAAAATGATGGCAAAATGACATGTTGGCAGCCCGTACACTGGCTATCAGCAGGAGGGGGAAGTCACAACTGTCAAATAGTGTCAAACTGTGTAACGTAGTGCGTGCATGTGTGTGCCCATGTTTTTCAGAGGAGGCTGGAGGTACTGGAAGGCTCCCCTACCAGTCCCTGCTGAATCAAAGGGGACCAGAAAATGGAAGGAACCAATGAGAAGCCATTTTAAAAGCTTCTGAGCCGTATTTCATTTGAAATAAGTCAGTGAAATGAACAGTGGCAGTTGTGTTTGTGTGGGTGAACAAATCAAACAGGCCTACATGTGAGTCTTTGTATAGTGCTGGGACATTTTCTTCTACATTCTCTATGTGTCTTTGCCACTTAGGGACGTGACAATATTCCTCAGCTGGAGTTTTGAACTTTATAGTGTAACACATTTTCTTAGTTTAATGTGCCGAGCAGCTGTGATGGCCCTTGGCAGTGGTTTCCATCTTTCACATGCTCATGAATATTAAGAATTCTTCATTTAGCTGATGCTGTTCCAAAGGGCCTTACAGCTGATGTACATGTCAGAGGAGCAACGAGGGGTTAAGCTGCCTTGCTCGGGGACACGTCGGTAGGAATCGAACACCGAGAGCCGCTGCCTTATCCAGCTGCCCGTCGCTGCCGCCGACTCTTCAGTAATTAAAGGGTCTGTTTTTCATTCCTGAGAATTCTGCTCCTTCATAGATAACGTAGATGTGTGATTCTGTTTTCTCCAGCAATGCAGGAACAGCGCTTATTTGTTGTGCTCATATTCCATAAGTGTTCCTTTTGTGCCTGAACATATCTATCAGATGCAGCACGATGCCACAGCACTGACACAGCAGAGGGAAGTTTAGGAACACATCAACGCAGAAGGTAGGCTGAGCTGCTTTTATTTGATCTGTACAGAAATATTTAGCATTAAAGTGAAGAAGCATCCTTTACTAGACATGTAACTGTGCTCAGTCTACCTAATGACACAGCACATTTGACCACGGGACACATTATTGTCTGATGAAACCATCATCACCTTTGTGTCACGGTTTAATGTCTTCAAATCAACAGACACAGCAGATGACACCCAGACCAAGTCGGTGGAAGAGATATTAGAGGCCATGTGTGAAAATGCTATTTCTTGGAATCCTAATACATTTGGAATGGCAGTTTTGGTAATGCTTAAATTAAAGCTTAATTAGAACTTGTGTTCTGAGAAGTCTGCCATTGACATTGGACACAGAGAGGAAAGCTCACTTGTTTGAAAAGTCCAATATATAGATAGAATATTTCTGGAGGTGACATTAATTTGCTATTTGGATCATTTTACACTTTAAACTGGCTGTTGAGATTTAGATGCAAATAATGCTGCTGTGTCTATTTCCTTTAAGCATCCACAGTATAAATGCTAACAAATGTCACTAAGAATCTGGAATGAAGATTCAATATTTGGATGGAAATTGATTGTAGTGAGAAAGTTGTTGTTGTGTTTTGTCTTCTGTCCTGTAGGTGCACAGCAGATGGAAGAAGAGTCCTCAGAAACAGCCAGTAATGTAGCCGTCCTGATGACTGCAGATGAAGGGATCTAAACTGGGCTTCTTTTATTGAACCAGGACGTCTCATTGAGACTAAGAATCTGCTTTTAAGGGAGACCTGGCCCAGATTGACTTCAGTCTAGATAAAAACAAGTGCTTTTAGACAGATTCCAATACTACAATAAGAACAGCTGTGGGAACAGAAGCAGAGACTCACTAAAAATGTGCTACTGTCCTTTGAAAGATTTCAAATCCTGATGAGGAGCATTTAGCTGTTTGGATTCTTTGGGCCTTAATCATTACTTGTAGATTTATGTAGATCAGAGTCTGAGTCTGAAAATGATCAGAAATCAAAATTTATTTAATAATATATATGTAATATTAGTAATTAGGAGAACATTCATGATGTAGTCTGTAGAAAAACTATGCAACATGAGTTCATTGTTTTCATGTAGTCACCATAAGGGCTGTGACATTTGAAACAAACAGGATCAATATTACATTTACATCCAATAAACATTTGGCCAGAAACAATATGGTCGAGGCCCGTTTCAGAAAGCAGCTTCAAAAAAACTCTAAGAGTGAAGTCCAAGTTAGGTAGGCAGGTTTATTGTCCCAATCCAACACGTTGTAGAGTGAAAGTGAGTTTTGTAACTCCCTAATGCTCCATAGCAGACAATCCACATTAAGAAAGAATCAACTGGGATTAGTTTATTTCCCCTGAGATGGGAAACAGCTGATTTGAGCTCAGAGTAGCTTCACTCTCAGTTAAGCGTGTGCACCACCACTCTAAACAGGCAGCATGAATGGAGCCACCATACTGCCAGTCACCATGGCAACAGCTAAAACAATCCTTCCTCATACTTCACCCGTCTGGAGTTGGAAATCCTCAGGCAGAACATCTGGAGAGTTGAACAGATCTTCTTTTTAAAAAGTGAATATAGTCTATTTCATTTCTATGGAATCACAATTCTAATATTCCAGGTGGAACAAGTGGAACCAGATTTAACATGGAACGTTTTCATTTAGGTGCAATTCTGTCTAGAACAGATGTGGAAGCAGCTCAAACTGAAACAGAAGAACAAAGTAGTGATGAGATTTCTGAAGGTGTCCCCGGAAAACTCATTAAAGCCGCTTTCATATCTGGGCCCCAGGAAGCTTCTTTGTTGACCTGCTTGTATCTTCTGATGCAGCATCAGCAACATCTGAGATGGTGGCTGTCACTTCTGCTCAATTTTCATTTGGCAGCAGTTGGAAATGAAAAGCTTCCTGTGAAACTTTGCTTTGAATATGTTGATTTCAGCAAACTGGCTTCACCTCCAACATGTTTTTGTTTTTCCTTTGGTAGATGGAGGCAGTCTGTGCTGCGTCTGCTGCATCCATTTAGATGACAAGAAGAAGAAGTGGCGCTCCACGGTCGCAGCTGTGCTCACACACTGCATGTGGATTTAAAAGCAACATGTGCCTTCACTGCCAGAGCCAAAGCACCATGCAAACAGCCTGAGCTTCTGCATCAGTGTTAGGAAACATGGAATGTTTCCATGTGTTGGAAATGAAAAGCCTGTTTGTTTAGAAATCTCTGCTGATGTTGATCTGATCAGACGCTTCACAGAGGCCTGACGGATTTTTCACAGTCCTGCACATGATGGCTAGAATTTCCTGTTGCATTGTCACTGGGAGGTATTTGGGAAAATGGATTTTAAAAAGATGTTTGATGTCAGAGCAGTAGTGACACTTGTGAAAACGTTCAGGTCATTCAGGTGAAGACTACAAGTTATTTTTGAAACTTTAAATGTAATAGATGCTCTGGACGCTCGTATCGCTGAAATCACGTAGCTCGCGTGACCATTTTCTTCATCGTGTTGAGCTTTCCTTTGAACGATTAACATTTGTAAAAAGGAAACAATAAAGTGTCCTTCATAATTCACCAACATGATCCGTTCATTATTTCTCCTTTGATTAGCAATAAAAACATGGTTGGAAGGTCTCAGCCTGTAGATTACCATGTATCAGTATGAAGGTTCTACATGGATCCTGCTTTGCAGAGACTCACAGTCTGTGTTTAAGAACTGATGGAGTTTCTCCACTTTGTGCAGACTTACTATCTACTTCAGCTCAGGTTCAGAGTCTTGGAAAGGTCTGGATCCAACATCCTGAAGTCCTGGATCAGAGCTGAGCTGGCTTCAGGCCCTTTCTTCACCGTTTGAGCCTTTTCCACCTGAACTCTGGCTGACTCTGTTTCTCCTTCTTTTATCACGCCTGTTCAGTAACTCAGACCTCAGACTGTGATACAGAACCTAAAGCCAAGTATGCAGACTTTATCTGACCCACATTCTCCTGGAGCAGCCTGAGGCCAAGAAGTTCCTGCTGAGCCCAGAGATCAGAGTCTGAACTCAAACCCTCAGCTAGCTTACAGCTAACGTCCAGCTGGTCACAGTCCCTGCTGCTGCTTCCTGTCTGAACACGAGTTTAGAAATGAGACGGACTGAATGAAACTACAGAACCAGGTCAGAGTAACAGGTTCAGGTTCCCTCAGGTTCTTCCACGCCCTGTGGCAGGGTGCCTCACCTCACCGATGTCACTGATTCCCAGGAGCTGGGTACCGATGATCTTCTGAGCAGTTGTTATCACCTGCTGCAGAGCCCTCTGGTCCTGGGCTGTGCACATCCCATAGTGATGTTTCCAGTTAGGATGCTTTCTGTTGCTCTTTCTGTACTTGCTGTGGGAATCTGGCCCTCTTACACAAGACTCTTACTTCAAGAAATACAGTCGTTTCTGGGCTTCCCCCCACAGCGTGGAGGTGTGAGATGACCATGTCAGGTTCTCTCTGTGACTCCCAGGCTATGAATGTCTGTCTAGTTATTTGAAAAATGTACTTTAAAATAAACCTCACCAGTGAATCTTACACAATGTGATTTTTAATTAATATATCATTTAATTAATATATATAACACTTTGCTTCTTAAAATTTGTATTGAAAAGCTGGAAATTTAACAAGGGCAAAAGATTCAATATAAGATTACATTGAACAGTGTGAGGTAGGCTATTGGCCAGTATTTATAATCAAATAATGAACTGAACACAAAAGGCACTGTTTTTTTAGGAATGTTTTATTTAAAACAAATACATTACATGTTGTTCTTCCAAAACTAAACTTTGAGATTAGTAGATTAAAAGTAACCACCTTTCACTAACACATTCTTTGTCCCCTTTGTTCTGTCGCCTACCTGGGGCCCCATAACCATGTAGATAAACTGCTGCCAGAGGAAGTCAGTGAAGACACTGCATCCAACTCAGTAAACATGGCCCTTCACTACATCCTGCAGAAAAGGAACTAATGTAAGAACAAGCGACACCAATGTTACGCAGGGATGGGCAAAACTGCTCAAACTGTAAAGGTATATAAATAAAACACAAATTAAAGCAACCATAACATCAAAATAAATCAAATCAAATCTGCTTTGAGAAGCACTGTATCATAATGGGGATTATTTTAGCTGACTAGCTGACTGTAGCCATGTTACAAAAACATACTCCAAATTGTTGTCCAATCAAAGAGCGACAAAAATCTTTGATCCCTGCGTGGTTGACCGCATGTCGGAATATAAACAAAAATACTGTCTATTCCTCTGTTCTGCAGGAGAAGTTTGCAAAGCCTGACAGACATACCAGGATTGAGGGGGGAGGTGATGAAGCAGTGGATAAGACACATGACCTAGCTGCTCCAGAGGTGTGCGACCTCATATATCGCACTAAATAAATAAATTAACTGGATAAAAGCGCCAGCGTCATGAATAAATGTGAGGGGGAATTCTATGCAGGATGACACTTCCATCAGGACCAGCTTGAAGCTTGTGTATCGCCAGTGCAAAATGTAGGAACTGCTCCAACGCTGTCTAAGGACGCAACTCACAGCACTGTGAGCGTGCAGCCATCTTTGAATAACACGACAAAACCAAGTCCATTTTTGTCTGGTGTTGTTAATTCACTAAATAGCCCCAGTAAGCTGTTGATAATCTAACAATATAATCATGATCCCATAGCATCCAGGAACTGAGTGAAACTTACCAAGCAAAGGTTTGCCTTACTGTACCGTTAGCAAACTACCTTTACAAATCAAATCCCACCTGGACGTTGTCTCATGGAGATAATGTAGCCTGTGTTGCTCACATCACCCAGGTGAGGTGTTCAAAGACTGTCTGCCTTCTGCCCTCCTGATCTAGGCTCCACTCCACAGACTGTATATAAAAGGATCCACTCTGAGGTCGGCTCCACCGTCAGGTCAGGAAACACATGCAAAAAATACAAAATCCAAAGTGTGATTAGACAGGAAACAGGAGAAAACACAAGATTAATGTTTATATACATGTGTTGTAGATCTCCCCCTTGTCCCAACATAGGGAGCTGTTTAAATCACTGTCACAGTACATCAGCTTCACTTCAAATAAGATCAATTCATACAGCCAGTCTACACTGGGACTGGCTCTATGATAGAAAAAAAAATAATTTTAAAACTTAAATCTTAATTGTAGGGGAGAGCGGGGTAAGTTGTCTCGTGTGTAAGCTGTCACACTGCTCAGTAACTCCAACACTAGAGGCTCTATGACAAAAAATCAAATAGCCATTTTGTGTGACTTCTTTTTCTATGTTCACTTCCTGTTCACATGTGGTCATGGTCTCTAATCAGAGGTGAGCACAATTTTATTATTTTTTTACTTCAAAAGTAAAACCTTTGCTCTTCACATTTTATGTATTCCAGCCCTGTTAGGTGTGAATGTTCAAAATGAAAACTCTGCACAACGTAGAGGAGACAGTAACGTGTCTTTTGATACTTCAGCTGAAGAGCTATGCTAAGCTAACCTTGAGATTTAGCCAACATTAGCACACATGTCAGTTTGGGCGAGTCGTCACATATGATTAGTTGCCCCAGTACAAATAAACACCTCTAACATGCTGAAAACACTATGTGAAATTGTGTAATTACCTCTGACACTAGTATTAAATTATTCTGTAAGTAGAATATTCTGCACTGTAGTCATACAGTTATTAATTTAGTTAGGCAACAAGAGTAGTAGACAAATACGCTTGTAATTAATTTGTAATTGCAAGAAGGAATGTGTTTCTGAAGATAGGAATATAGAAAGAAGACAGACGATGACAGAACACCACCTGACATCATGTTAAAGGCAGTCAGGTGAAGTTAAAGAACAAATCAATCAGAAGTACAGCTGAGGATTTCGATGTAAGCCGCTGACATCTATTTTGGCCTCATCGATGTGGAACACTTTTCATACAGTTTTCCAAAGAAGACGTGGTTTAAGTGTGAAATGCAACAAATAGGGCTGCGATGTTTGTATCTCAGGCAAAGGCAGTTTATGTGAAACAGAACTGTGACTCTAAACACGTCTGATTAGTCAGATACATGTCAGACAAAATGCACATTGTTGCATTAGTGTGTTTAAACACCACATCTGTTTAGTTAAGAAGTTACATTTAAGCTACTTATCTGCAGCATCACATTCAGTTACCACAGACCTGTTTGCTCTCCAGAGACCGTTTGAGTTTAAAAGTAAGTAAAGAGTTCAATGTGAGCTCTGCCAACAGTTTTGTTTTTAATGAAATTATTTATTTTCCAAATTCTCTAGGCTTGATTGTTGATGGATTTTATTTTTAGTTCTGGTAACAATTTGAAATTGAAATCAATATTCACAATTAATTGTTCTGTTTGATAATCCAGTGTGACAACTTACCTGCCGATGGGGCAAATTGTCACAAGTGCACACTCTCTATTCAACAGGCTACAGCTCCATGATGACATAAGATAGGAAGACGTAATGAAGACAAAACTTCTGCCCAAGACTTCATTCTTTCATTCTGTAGGACATTTGTACCTTTGTGATGTACGGTGCTCAGTAAATATGAGACAGTGTGAAAAGTGTGACAACATGCCCCCGCTCTCCCCTATCTTCTTTTGGATGACAAAAAACAACTTCAACATCATAGTCAACATTTTAAGACAATGTAAATATGCCCTTGCTGAAGCTTTACAACAATAAAGCCAAACACACAGTTAAATAATTAGCTTGCTGTTTCCACAGAAAAAAAAGCTAATTCAACTTTACTAAGTTACTTCAGGTGCTAACGCTAGCCAACCTGCAGTAGACTAACATTACATTTAAAACGACACATAGTCTAACATTACCCACGTGTGAAGCATTCAGTACTTTGCTTTTTTAGTTGCACAAACACTGATTGCAGTAGCTTTTTTGGCAGTGAACACAGACCCCATGCTTTTGGATGTTTTACAGTGTTTCAGGTAGTGCCAGGTTACCTACCGGTGCCACGATGTGTGGTGCAGCCAAACACTGCAGCCAAAACATCGGAGAAGTTACGCGCTTTCGGGACGAAAAAAGTCAGCATATCATTTCCAGTCTGGCAGCAGGGCGGACTTGAGAGCGGAGGCTGCACCGAAAGTGAGTTCAGAGCGGCACCGGTTTAAACAATGACGTGATTGGCCAACGCAAGTTGACAAGGTAACAACACGAGCTCTGATTGGTTGTTACTACATTTTGTGGTTAGCTAGCGAGATTATATCACGATATATTTTTAATGTGCAACAATTAAAGTTGGAAACAAGCAGTAATGTATTCAACAACAATTTATATAGACACATACAAAAAATGAACCAGTTCCCTGGAGGAGATCTATCAAATCGAAAACTAAAGGAGAAAAACAGACTTGGCCCCTGCCTATTATTTTGAAAGCACATGTTACCACAGTATTTAGCTTAAACACATTTTGATGGTTTCTGATGGTGGACTTTGTGACCATGAAGCATCTTGTACTGGTTTCTCTGGTCCTGAGCGAGCAGAGAAACTCTGAGAAGGTCAGAGTCCTTTAAGCCTGAACTATTCCAGAGACTGTTAACAGCTGTGCGACGTTCACAGGCTGCAGGAAACCTCATGTCCATCACTGCATTAAGTCATCAGGACGTCTCATTGGTTATTAACTCAAAGCATAAAATACCACACTAACAATAAAACCATCCACATCACTCAGTGACATTAATGTCTCCTGGTGTCTCAAACCAAGCAGGAAATAAGGGCCCTTTCACACCTGAACGTCCGAACCAAAGTAGACGCTCTATTGGCCGCTGGGATGCGAGAAAGGCGCCCGCCATCTTGAACCGATCATACTTCCCGTTGCAAGAAAGCGAGATGCCAGAGCGCTGTGCAGCATATTCATGCTCAAATCGGCGGACTATCGCTAACCGGGCTTTAACATTTCCTTACTGTTGGTTGTGTTTTGTGAATAGAAAATTACCAGAGAGCTGAGAAGGAGCGAGGATCTTTGATATCACTGTGCTGAAATCGTAGCCAGCTAGCTAGGCTATGTTTACTGCACCGGCCGGTGTTCACCGGCTATGAGCTGTTTATAAACAGTCTATGAGCTGTTTATATACAGTCTATGGCTGAGACTTGATAAATTATATTCCATATTTGTATTTTAAGGTTGCTTTGTTCTTATTTTCTCTGTTCTGTAAAGTGTCTTGTTGTCATTGGTTGTGTCTGTGTTTCTCAGGATCAGGCTGCACCACGTTGCCAAACTCACCTCTCTTGAACTGCAGAGAAAGAAGCTCTGTAAAACAGTCCTCTTTCAGGGCTTTTAGCTCATGCAAAGCTTTCATGTGTGTGTTGGGCTGCTAAATGTCAAGGGCTGGGAGGAGATGAATGTAGAAGAATGTGTTATTTGTTTGTGACAGAGAGGGACAAATATAAAAAGCTTCAAGCAGACTGGAGATGTAAGTAATAATTGAAATAAATTGATAGTCAAACTGGAAATGTCCCTGTCTTCTCCCTTTTCAGGGATTATGTTCTGATCTGGGACGTCTGGTCACTTTATATCATATACCAGAATATTCTATTACTGTTGAGCACACTATGAATATTAAAATACGGGTCATAGCTACATGTATAACCTTTGCAGCAAAAAAACCCACGTAAAAATCAGTTCAGTATTCAGTGAGTTATGATTAATTAAATGCGCTGACAGCTCGTTGCACCTGCCAAACAGATTAGACTGAGTGGAGCGGGTGACCGGTTCAAGATGGCGGCTGCATGGCTCGTCAGCGCCAATAGGCAGCAGCAGTCGACATACTAACACCACCTTAAAATCAGGTGAAAAGTACTAATACCATGTTAAACTAAAACGCCACCTTATAACCTCTTAACCAGCACAAATATTAAAACACTTTTAAACTTTAAACAACTTTAAAAAGTCACAGGACAGGAGCACCTTCAAAAACCTCATACGACCTTAAAAACAATATAACAGCCTTCAACATACTAATACCACCTTAAAAACCATTTAACAGTCTTCAACATAATAATACCACCCTAAAAACAATATAACAGTCTTCAACATACTAATACCACCTTAAAAACCATACCAAAGACTTCAACATACTAATACCACCTTATAAACCATATAACAGCCTTCAACATACTAATACCACCTTAAAACCATGTAACAGTCTTCGAAACACTAATACCACCTTAAAAACTGTAGAACTGTCTTAAACTTACTAATACCACCTTAAAACCATATAACAGTCTTCACCATACTAATACTACCTTAAAAATCATATAACAGTCTTCACCACACTAATACCGCCTTAAAAACCACATAACTGTGTTAAACAAACTAATACCACCTTAAAAACATATAACTGTCTTAAACTTATTAAAACCACCTTTAAAAACATATAACAGTCTTAAACATACTAATACAACCTTAAAACCATATAACAGCCTTCACCACACTAATACCACCTTAAAACCATATAACAGTCTTCAACATACTAATACCACCTTAAAAACCATACGAGAGTCTTCACCATACTAATACCACCTTAAAAAACATATAACAGTCTTAAACATACTAATACCACCTTAAAACCGTATAGCAGTCTTAAACATACTAATACCACCTTAAAACCATATAACAGCCTTCACCACACTAATACCACCTTAAAACCATATAACAGTCTTCAACATACTAATACCACCTTAAAAACCATACGATAGTCTTCACCATACTAATACCACCTTAAAAACCATATAACAGTCTTAAACATACTAATACCACCTTAAAACCATATAACAGTCTTCAGCATACTAATACCACCTTTAAAACCATATAACTGTCTTCAACATACTAATACCACCTTAAAAAACATATCACTGTCTAAAACATAGTAATGCCACCTTAAAAACCATATAACAGTCTTAAACATACTAATACCACCTTAAAACCGTATAACAGTCTTCACCACACTAATACCACCTTAAAACCATATAACAGCCTTCACCACACTAATACCACCTTAAAACCATATAACAGTCTTCACCACACTAATACCACCTTAAAAACCATAGAACAGTCTTAAACAAACTAATACAACCTTAAAAACCATAGAACAATCTTCACCATACTAATACCACCTTAAAACCATATAACAGCCTTCACCACACTAATACCACCTTAAAAATAATATAACTTTCTTAAAAACACACTAATACCACCTTAAAAATAATACAACTTTCTTAAAAAAACACTAATACCACCTTAAAACCATATAACAGTCTTCACCACACTAATACCACCTTAAAACCATATAACAGTCTTCACCACACTACTACCACCTTAAAACCATATAACAGTCTTCAACATACTAATACCACCTTAAAACCATATAACAGTCTTCGCCACACTAATACCACCTTAAAACCATATAACAGTCTTCGCCACACTAATACCACCTTAAAACCATATAACAGTCTTCACCACACTAATACCACCTTAAAACCATATAGCAGTCTTCACCACACTAATACCACCTTAAAACCATATAACAGTCTTCAACACACTAATACCACCTTAAAACCATATAACAGTCTTCACCACACTAATACCACCTTAAAACCATATAACAGTCTTCACCACACTAATACCACCTTAAAACCATATAGCAGTCTTCACCACACTAATACCACCTTAAAACCATATAACAGTCTTCACCACACTAATACCACCTTAAAACCATATAGCAGTCTTCACCACACTAATACCACCTTAAAACCATATAACAGTCTTCACCACACTAATACCACCTTAAAACCATATAGCAGTCTTCACCACACTAATACCACCTTAAAACCATATAACAGTCTTCACCACACTAATACCACCTTAAAACCATATAACAGTCTTCACCACACTAATACCACCTTAAAAACATATAGCAGTCTTCACCACACTAATACCACCTTAAAACCATATAACAGTCTTCACCACACTAATACCACCTTAAAACCATATAGCAGTCTTCACCACACTAATACCACCTTAAAACCATATAACAGTCTTCACCACACTAATACCACCTTAAAACCATATAGCAGTCTTCACCACACTAATACCACCTTAAAACCATATAACAGTCTTCACCACACTAATACCACCTTAAAACCATATAACAGTCTTCACCACACTAATACCACCTCAAAACCATATAACAGTCTTCACCACACTAATACCACCTCAACAGCCTTCACCACACTAATACCACCTTAAAACCATATAACAGTCTTCAACATACTAATACCACCTTAAAACCATATAACAGTCTTCGCCACACTAATACCACCTTAAAACCATAGAACAATCTTCACCATACTAATACCACCTTAAAACCATATAACAGCCTTCACCACACTAATACCACCTTAAAAATAATATAACTTTCTTAAAAACACACTAATACCACCTTAAAAATAATATAACTTTCTTAAAAAAACACTAATACCACCTTAAAACCATATAACAGTCTTCACCACACTAATACCACCTTAAAACCATATAACAGTCTTCACCACACTAATACCACCTTAAAACCATATAGCAGTCTTCACCACACTAATACCACCTTAAAACCATATAACAGTCTTCACCACACTAATACCACCTTAAAACCATATAGCAGTCTTCACCACACTAATACCACCTTAAAACCATATAACAGTCTTCACCACACTAATACCACCTTAAAACCATATAACAGTCTTCACCACACTAATACCACCTCAAAACCATATAACAGTCTTCACCACACTAATACCACCTTAAAACCATATAACAGTCTTCAACATACTAATACCACCTCAAAACCATATAACAGTCTTCGCCACACTAATACCACCTTAAAACCATATAACAGTCTTCACCACACTAATACCACCTCAAAACCATATAACAGTCTTCACCACACTAATACCACCTTAAAACCATATAACAGTCTTCAACATACTAATACCACCTTAAAACCATATAACAGTCTTCGCCACACTAATACCACCTTAAAACCATATAACAGTCTTCGCCACACTAATACCACCTTAAAACCATATAACAGTCTTACACACACTAATACCACCTTAAAACCATATAACGGTCTTAGCCTACACTAATACCACCTTAAAACCATATAACAGTCTTAGCTACACTAATACCACCTTAAAACCATATAACAGTCTTACCACACTAATACCACCTTAAAACCATATAACAGTCTTAGCCACACTAATACCACCTTAAAACCATATAACAGTCTTAACCACACTAATACCACCTTAAAACCATATAACAGTCTTACGCACACTAATACCACCTTAAAACCATATAACAGTCTTCGCCACACTAATACCACCTTAAAACCATATAACAGTCTTCGCCACACTAATACCACCTTAAAACCATATAACAGTCTTCACCACACTAATACCACCTTAAAACCATATAACAGTCTTCAACATACTAATACCACCTCAAAACCATATAACAGTCTTCGCCACACTAATACCACCTTAAAACCATATAACAGTCTTCACCACACTAATACCACCTCAAAACCATATAACAGTCTTCACCACACTAATACCACCTTAAAACCATATAACAGTCTTCAACATACTAATACCACCTTAAAACCATATAACAGTCTTCGCCACACTAATACCACCTTAAAACCATATAACAGTCTTACGCCACACTAATACCACCTTAAAACCATATAACAGTCTTAGCTACACTAATACCACCTTAAAACCATATAACAGTCTTCGCCACACTAATACCACCTTAAAACCATATAACAGTCTTCGCCACACTAATACCACCTTAAAACCATATAACAGTCTTCGCCACACTAATACCACCTTAAAACCATATAACAGTCTTCGTCACACTAATACCACCTGTAAATAACCCAGTATGTGCTTAACTCTTTGTTGAACAGTTATTTCAGTCGGTTTTATTATGTATTTTACCTGGTTTACGTGTCTTACTTCCTGTCCTGACTAAAGGTGCTTTTATTTTGAAAGCCACTCGCTGGCACCTTAAGTAGTTTTCCTGCTACATGCGAACAAAAAGAAGAGAAACCGTAAAATGCACACACAGTGAAAGATTTAATGTTTTAGCACCCCTTCAAAGAGGCACAAGGTTGGTATTTTTACAATACTGTAATATTAACATGTTGGTGGTGTTTCGAAGTAGTTTGAACATTGCAGCTGTTTATATTGTGAGCCGGTGCTAAACTATGCTAATTCTCTGAAACTATATGTTAAGGTAGCTAATCCGGTTGTTGTGTGTGTTGTTTATTTTTGTAACCAGCTCTTACGTTGGTTTTGGGATTTACAATAAATCGAAAGACATCAGTTCAAGTGTCAGACCATCTTTTGGAGGGATGTGCTACACCACCTTAAAACCATATAACAGTCTTCCCCACACTAATACCACCTTAAAAGCTCCTCCCAGCTGAATGGTGTCAGCAGTCCTGAGCTGAGAAAGACAACAAACACACTCACAGTAACATTCTGCTTTTATTGGAACAAGAGCCAGAATTCAAAGCAACACATGACAGAAGGTACAAGTCAACGGCATTTCCACCATTTAATGATCAGAGCTTCCATCTTTAAAGGACTGGAAGTGGAAGAAGTTTACAATGGAAATGAGGAATCTGTTCAATCACTTTGAATCACTTTGGATTTATTACAAGAAGCTGAAAGATTTCTGTGATCTGATCTGTTCTAGGCCCTAAGCACCTCCGTGACGCATTATCTAAAGATATAGTTTCCCTGGATGGCATCGCCCTGGCCTCCAGCACCACTGTGAGAAATCTTGGAGTTATCTTTGATCAGGACATGTCGTTTAACTCTCACATTAAGCAAATTTCAAGGACCGCCTTTTTTTCACCTACGTAATATTGCAAAAATCAGGAACATCCTGTCTAAAAATGATGCAGAAAAACTAGTCCATGCATTTGTTACTTCTAGACTGGATTACTGCAATTCCTTATTATCAGGCTCTTCGAAAAAGTCCATTAAGACTCTTCAGCTGATCCAGAATGCTGCAGCACGTGTTCTGACAGGAACCAGTAAAGAGATCATATCTCTCCTGTCTTAGCTTCTCTGCATTGGCTTCCTGTAAAATCCAGAATAGAATTTAAAATCCTTCTTCTCACATGCAAAGCTCTTAATGGTCAGGCACCATCTTATCTTAAAGAGCTCATAGTACCTTACTACCCCACCAGAGCACTGCGCTCCCAGAATGCAGGGTTACTTGTGGTTCCTAGAGTCTCCAAAGTAGAATGGGAGCCAGAGCATTCAGCTATCAGGCTCTTCTCCTGTGGAACCAGGTTCCAGTTTGGGTTCGGGAGGCAGACACCGTCTCTACATTTAAGAGTAGGCTTAAGACTTTCCTTTTGATAAAGCTTATAGTTAGGGCTGGCTCGGGTGAGTCCTGAACCATCCCTTAATTATGCTGCTATAGGCTAGACTGCTGGGGATTTCCCATGATGCACTGAGCTCCTCTCTTCTGTTTTTCTCTCTGAGTGCAACCTCATCCCATTAATGCATGTTACTAACTCGATTTTTCTCCCTCTCCCGTGGTCGTGTGCTTCCCCCCTCCTGTCACTTCCTGCGTGGTGTTGCTGGCTCTGGAGCTGTGGAGTCTGGATCTGTGGTTGGGAGTCTCCTGCTTCCCCGTGTTCCTGCTCGGACGCCTCTGCTACAGTTGCAATTGCTATTACTAGTCCTATTGCTATTATTACTGTTATTATTATTATCATTAACATTACTATAAATATCTGTACCATTTTTCATTTAGTCTATAGCACCATCACCTTTATTGTCTGTACCTCTATGTGTATACTGTGTAGGTTGCCTCCCTCTGCTCTCTCTCCTGCTCTCTCTCTCTCTCTCTCTTTCTCTTGCTCTCTCTCTCTCCCCCTCACCCCAACCGGTCGAGGCAGATGGCCACCCACCCTGAGCCATGGTTCTGCCTCGAGGTTTCTGCCTCTTAAAGGAAGTTTTTCCTTGCCTGTGTCGCCTAGTGCTGCTCTTGGTGGGAATTGTTGGGCTTCTGTAAATAACTTCAGAGTTCGGTCTAGACCTGCTCTTTATGAAAAGTGCTGTGAGATAACTGTTGTTGTGATTTGGCGCTATATAAATAAAATTGAATTGAATTGAATTGAATTGATCTGTTCTCTACCAGGAGGAGACTCTCCCTGCTACACAGAACACAGGGACACTGAGGAACCAGAACCAGACCAGAACCCAAATCCAGGATAAAGAGGTTCAGTGAATGTGGTGTTGAAGGTGTGGAGGTGGATCAGTGTGTCAGAGGAGACTCTGTAGAAGGACAGAGAGCCAGCAGGACAGTCCACATACACTGCTACTCTACCAGAGGAGGAGGAGGAGGAGGAGGAGGAGGAGGAGGAGGAGGAGGAGGAGGAGGAGGAGGAGGAGATGGGTGTTTGTCTGTTATTGTGACAGACAGAATAACCACCAATATCAGAGCACCTCAGACTCCAGGACTGATCATTCAATCCAAACAAACAGTCTTCTTTGCCTCCTCTCCTTCTGATTCCTCTGTAACTCACTGATATAGAAACGACTCCTCTCCACTCGACCTCCCAGTAACAGCGACCAGTCAGACCATCTCTACACAGCAGCTGAGGCCAGTAGTCAAACCTGTCTGGATGATCAGGATATGACTGATGCTCCACATCTGTCGCCTTCCTGTTGTTGTCAGACAGTTTGATCCATCTGCTTACTGTGTTTGTGTCGATTGTGAGTTGACAGGAATCTGATGGCGAAAAAGAGACATACAGTTATAGATTTTTAAAATACTTTTTAATTTTTTTTTAACCATTATATGTTCAGCAGAACTTCACTGAGAGGAAGTATCTTTTTTGATCACATTCACACTGTGACACATTCTGCTGGCCACTAAGCAGCTGCTCAAGATCTATCATCTGTTCACTGATTGGCTCTTTGAATGAGTGATGTCACAGTCTGAAGATGGTTGAATGTGTGCTGCTTTGTTTTCATGAATCAAATGAAAACACACTTACACTTCCTCAGACCTGGTCTCAACCATCGGACTCCAGCAGGCTCCACCCTGAAAGGAGGAGGGGGGTCAGAGCAGCATCAGACATGGACATTTATGGGCTTATTTATGTTTCAATATTATTTGTGTGAACAGATGAGCGCATCTGTGTGGAAATGTGTCATCTGGAAATATAAAACACAAACTCACAAAAAATATTTTGCAAATATTAAACTGATTTGCAAACACATGAACAAATTCCACAAATCAAAAATATCTGTGAATATATTTAATAGTTTACAAATAAATGAAGCACATTTGTGAAAATCTTTCAAACAGACATTTGTGAGTCCCGCCTGTATTTGTGGATCTCAGTTCTTCACACAAAGAAAATGGACTGGTGTCATTCGGCTGCTTTCGGAGACCACGTGATGGTGCCTCCACATTTCAAAGTAAAACGGCCTCTGAACTGCCTGAATGTGCCAGCTTGTTGCTGTCGCCAAGGAAATGTCAGCTGCTGTTTCAACAAAATGTGAACGCAGACTGAAATTCAACGGTGTTGTTGTGTCGGGAGAGGCAGCGATTCAAAGCAGCCGTGAGGAAGAAACAGTATAATTATACAACGTAATGTTATTAAGCTATGAGCACAGGGAAAGCCCAGCTAGTCAGCTCGGCTAATTTCAGCAGTTGGAATTTACATTTAGCCATATCCTTTTCTTTTTTGGAGTACGGCCAAAAGCCGAGTGGACATCGGTGGGAGTTCCTGTCCTGTGGTCAACACCAGCATCAACAAGTGGACAAAAAGAACAACAACAACAACCAAATGAAGAATGAATAAGTCCTTAGGATAGAAAACAAAGTTTAATGCAAACAATAGAATCAAATCCTTTTCTAATCCAGCCCACGTCTTGTTGTTTCTGTAAATACAGAGAAAGAATGTGTGTAACGTTGTTACTGTGTAATTATAGAGTTTAGGATAACAGTGGACACTTACTAGGTTCCTCTGGACCTCATTTAACATTAGATATGTTTGATCCCACTTCATACAGGCCAAACATTACATACATATATTTCACATTACTACATCACTGTATTACTTGAGAAAGGTACGTTTGTTAGCTGCTGCAGTGCAGGATGAATTTCTGAACTTGTTCTTATTCCAAATCAGACAGTAAAGGAGAAATGTTGATTGTCAACAGTTCAGCTCAGTTTAGCAGCACTGTACACTGTAGTTACCTCAGTATCTTCACTTTATTATTGACATGACTGCAAACCAAGGTACCAGTTATTAGAGCTGTTGGAGATGTAGATTAAGATCAACTAAAGTTGGCTGCTAGACCAGCATCTTGTCAGTGGTGGGTAGCTACTAATAATCTTAACCAATCCCACAGACACCCAGTATAATCTCATTATTCATAAAGCATCTTTAACAGTTAGATATCCGTTAATCTATGTTTTGGTTCCATGTCCTTGTACTTCAGTGTTGTTGTTTTGATCTGTCTAGTACCTGTCCTGGAGTTGTTGAGTCTTGGGTTCGGCCCTGTCTTGTCCTTTGTCCAGTATCTGTTAGTCTGTTGTGTTTTGGTATTTTCCTGATTTCAGTTCTGTCACAGTTCCATGTATTAGTTACTTAGTATTTGTCTTGTCTCGTATCTTAGTTCTTAGTCCTGTACCATAGTTCATATCTTTAGTGTTTTCTCCTGGTCTGTGTACTTCTGTGTTTTGCCCACTTCTGCTCTAAGTTTTGTGTTATCTTTGCTTCAATCTGTGTTCCTAGTTGGTGGTTATTCTGTTTGCTTGTGTCTGTTTCCCCAGTATTCCTCTGCTCGCTTGTCCACTAGATACTTTGTGTTCCAATTAATGTATGGTCTTGTGTTTTGCATCTATGAGTGTCTCGCTCTTTCCCCATGCTGTCTCTCTGCCCTGTCCGGTCATTGTTGCGTTTTGATGCTCGGTCATGTGTGTAGCTCTTGTGGGATTATACATTCATCAAGGGGTTGCTTTTGCTCTTTAGTACACTTAAAAGTGTGATTTGCTTATGATTGATGTAGTGATAAGATAGGAACAAAATGTCTGGCTTCATATTATTCACTATATAATTAACCATAGAGCCTGTGCAGAAAATAGGAACCACACCTTTCACCCAGTAAACTCTGCAGCATACAAAGCATACACTCCCACTCATACATCACTTCACAGACACACGATATACTTCTCCTACCCCCATCCTCACACACACCATGCCCTTTACACTGTCCAGACTCCATGCACACCTACATAAGGTCATAGGTCAGACATGATATGATTTACATCTTGTTTGGATTTACCTTAGTTTGGACTCTGTTTTACCAGCCACACTGCACGTAGGTGTGCTTGCCTTTTGTGTTGCCATAATAAACCACTGAACTATACCTGCTCCGCTCCGAGTCCTGCGTTTGGGTACACCTGCTTCAACACACACACTAACCAACCGTGACAGAATGACTGGAGCAACTATGGACCCAGTGGACATTATTAAACTGCCCAGCACCTGGGAGGCTTTGGGGGTGCCCAGAGAGGTGCTGGCAGACGCTGACTCTCCGTTTTTTGAACTGCTGTCTCTCGTGTGGATTACCGACCCAGAAATGGCTCTGCTCGTTGCTTCCTCCAGATGGAGAAAGAACTTTGAGTTTGAGACTGTGACAAGGTTCTGTTTGGCAACCCCCCAAGCATGCTAGCGCTCAGCCTGTTAGCTAACAGGCTAGCACCAGGCCGCCCGATCCCGGGCCTACTCGCTGCCGACTGGAGACTCAGCCAGCTCACACCAAGCCTGAACCCCAGCCTGCAAGCACTGAGCTTCAGCCTGTAAGCCTCCACATGCCTGGTAACCGGCCCAACAAGATTAGTTGTAGCAAAGGTAGAAATTACTAACGCTAGCCTATGGTGATGCAGACAGGGCAGCCAGCTAACGCTACATTAGCTTGGACCTGCCACTGTTTGCTTTGTAACGTTCACTTTAGGTTTATTGTGGTTTTACAGATACTCAGGTACACAGCTTCTCCACCTCTCAGCCGCTGTAACTAATGTGACCCACATAATATACAATACTGCAACAAAACGGGGACAACAGCACAGAGGAAGAGCCATCCACTAACACTACAGTAAAGTTACTGACTGCGGTCTGACTGTTAGAAAGTGGGACACAATCTCATTATAATATTCAGTCCAGCTCTCCACCCGTTTCATTATCATCCAGTACATGTAGCTGTGCTGACATTGCTGAGCCTCCGGTGACAGATTCACAGATAGTAAAGATAGTTACTGAAAGCAGCAGGCGAGCTAACGATGTAGCACGTCGGCTAAATGCAGTAAATGTACCGTGATCATGTAACGAGCGTGGATTAGTTCAACCTGCAGCTGATCAAACTATTACTGTAACGTTGCAGTGGGAGTTTCCCTGAGTTTTCAGCATGTTGTGTGAAGCTGTCTCCCTGTCTGTCTGTAGCTGCTGTCACTCTGCCTTTTTTTCAGGAGTATGTTGCCAACATGCGGCTCGCTGCACTGTCAGAAGTTATCCGTGTCCTTCAAATATAAATGAGGGCGTCAAAGTGGGGGTGGGGCGGTGGAAAGTGGGACTGATTTCCCAGGGCCCCATTGGGGGGAGGGCCCTTGAAAATCCTGGATAGATAGATAGAAGAGAAAGAGTTAGAAAGCTAAGTGAAGGGAAACAGCTGCCTACTAATTTCTTTCCAAAGAAAGGTAATCACAATCACAACTTGTCCAGGTATGGCTCGCTACCTCCCCAGTCCTGGACCCTGTACTACTTCAGGAGGAACTTTGACTCTGACTACAACAGTTGTTGTGTGGTATGACCCCCCCGGTTGTCATTGTTTAAATGGCACCCTGCTGACAGTTATACTGAAAAGCAAGCAGGCTAAGACAAGCAACTATGATTTGATCTCCGCTCCCTTTCAGCATTCTGGACAGCGCCGTTCCTTCACACAATTCCTAAGGACTTCACAATTTCACAGAGTGCCAGAGGGATCAATGCTGAGGACAGTTGGGGTTGTTTTACAGATAATTACAGAAAATAGATAATTAAACATATATTCAAATATGCCCAGATGTTTTTTTCCTGACCGGCTTCACACAGGACTTTATAAAATGTTGGCCTGCTGTATAGCCCATTCAATATCGTATATAGTGTAAAATATATACTGTATTGAATAGGAAAACATAGGCCTAAAAATAAAATAAAGTGAAACAATATCCTATATACAATACTGGCTGGTTAGGAGGTTTGTGAAGGCATAGCGCTGCCCAGAGTGCTGAAAGGGAGCAGAGACCAAAAAGCTAGTAATTATCACATCATGGTTTGTTGTCTTAGCCTGCTTGCTTTTTAAAATAACTGTCGGTGCCAATTCCTTTTCCACTCAGTGTAGCAGCATGAGAGAGAGAGATGTTTCTACGCTTCCCCCACTGATTTGAAGTATTTATCGTGAATGCTCTGATTAATGCTAGCCTACAAACAGAGCCTAAAAGTAGGCTACTGTAAATAAGGCAAAATACAAAAAATAAAATAAAACTATTTCTAAAGTCATTCATATAGATATATACAGTATCTGACAAAAGTGAGTCCACCCCTCACATTTGTGTAAATATGTGATTCTATCTGTTCATGTGAAACACTGAAGAAATGACACTTTGCTCCAATGTAAAGTAGTGAGTGTACAGCTTGTATAACAGTGTAAATCTGCTGTCCCCTCAAAATAACACATCACACAGCCATTAATGTCTAAACTGCTGGCAACAAAAGTGAGGACACCCCTAAGTGAAAATGTCCACATTGGGCCCAATTAGCCATTTTCCCTCCCCGGTGGAGGAGGGAGAGAGGGGGGGTGATAGGGGAAGGCCTAATTTTGCTGACCGCTGTTTGCACTGATTGTTGTATGTAATGGGAATTCCACGAGAACACTTTAAAACACTGCTCTGTGACTTATCACTGAGGCCATTTGACCACCTGGGTATGGGAACAAGGGACGCAAGAGGGGTAAGGTCCCTGTGAGTTCCTATTGTTTTAAGAGGTCAAGACACTTTCACCAGTTTCTTCACACCTGGGGTCTTTCACCACATTATTCATACATGGTTGTCCTTTGATCTTCAAAGTCCTTTTGTGAGATATCTGACCCTGAGTCAGATATAAAAAGCTGCATGTGCACAGCAGCTCACTCGGATGATACTCTTTGTTGCGTGTGTGTCCCTGTGAGCTCCTTCTGCAGAAGACTTGAATAAATCCACCAAAAGACAAGTGTTTTGCCTGAGCTTTTTATTAATAGAATCTCCTTGCAAAAAACATTGTATTTTATGGACCTGTTTTGCTGTTAGACGCTGGTATACAAGTGAAACTGTGGATCTCATGGGATGCTGTATGAAAGTGATAACCTGTCTACCTGCAATAAACAAGCACACGCAGCAATGGGATATTGGATTCTTTGGACATTCAGCGCGTCTGGCAGAAAAGGTTTCCTCTATTCAGCCTCTCTGTCTTTACATTTTTCTTTTTAGATAGTCGCCTACAGTAAACATTGTAAATAAATAAGCAAATATCTGAGAGAAGTCGTCATGATTCTTCTGTGTGTAAATCATTTAATATTAACGTCCCTGAAGTTCCCAAGAACTAGAAGAGCCACTTAGTTTCTGCACATTTCATATATTTGCAACCCATGTTTGCTGTGAAGACTATGTTCTCTACAAATGTTCTACACAAAGTAATAGTCATTCAGTCAGCATTTGGAGAAATACACTTGAATGTAGCATCTCAAAGTCCTGTCCTGTAGTCATAAGGTTTCAGCAGAGTTTTAACTAAATATAACTGCTTTGGAGTTATTGGAAGTTTTATTTTTCCTCTTTTGATGGAGCTAGGCTAGCAGTTTCCACCTGCTTCCATTTTCTCTGCTAAGCTAGGCTAAACATGTCCCTGTACAGAGATGAAACTGGTTCGATAAAGGGTAAGAGGGCAATAAAGGCTATTTCTCAGACTAACAGACAGTTCCTTTAACATGCAGCGATCTGTCCAAACTACATTAATTCACACCAACAGGCATTATTATTATTTTTTTGTTCCTGGAGTTGTTCTCCTTGGAGAACTCCTACACAAAGATCTCCTTTTTATGTTCAACCAGTGTTTCTGTTCTGAGCAAAGAAAGAAGGCTCTTACACGTGTGATTGTTCATATAACACTCATGCCCACCATTAACCAAAAACACCTCCTCTATCAGACTGTCAGTGGCTGCAGCAGGCCTCTTCATACCTGAGAGTGTCCAGTCTCCGGTGTGGATCCTCCAGTCCAGCAGACAGCAGCTTCACTCCTGAGTCTCCTGGATGATTGTAGCTCAGGTCCAGCTCTCTCAGATGGGAGGGGTTGGAGTTCAGAGCTGAGGCCAGAGAAGTACAGCCTTCCTCTGTGATCAGACAGCCTGACAGCCTGCAAACACACAAACCAACACACACAGAAACCCTCTGAGAGGCGGGATGTTTTTTTGTGTCAGATACAAATGTAGAAGACATCTTTAAGATCATGAGTGGCATTTAATGATTTGAAAACAAAAGAATGAACAACAGAAAATTATTTAAAGAATAGTCATGGGAATTTTCTCAGTCTAGAAACTACTGTCAAAGTTTAGTTAATATCAGTAGAAACAATCCTACAGAGGTTAGCTGTTTATTCACAAATGTAAATCAGATTTTTGATGGTCATCAACTCAGTGGGTTAATGAATCCTGACCTCAGGGTTTCCAGTTCACAGTGTGGACTCCCCAGTCCAGCAGAGAGCAGGTTCACTCCTGAATCCTGCAGGTTGTTGTTACTCAGGTCCAGCTCTCTCAGACTAGAGGACTGGGAGCTGAGAACTGAGGACAGAGCTTCACAGCTTCTCTCTGAGAGGTTACAGCCACTCAGTCTGGAGAGACAACAGGAAGGAAACAAGTAAAAACACATTTATTTTTTCTCCAGTTGAAAGATAGCAGAGTATTTATTGATGAATAAATCCCACTTACAGAGCTTTGTTGGAGGCTTTGACCACTGGCAGCAGCCTCAGAAGAGCCTCCTCTGAAGCAGAGTATTTCTTCAGGTGAAACACGTCCAGATCTTTTTCTGATGAAAGTAAGATAAAGACCAGAGCTGACCACTGAGCAGGAGAGAGTTTATCTGTGGAGAGACTTCCTGAACTCAGGGACTGTTGGATCTGATCCACTAGAGAACGATCCTTCAATTCATTCAGACAGTGGAACAGATTGATGCTTTTCTCTGCAGAGCGAGTCTCTTCGATCTTCTTCTTGATGTACTCGACGGTCACCTGATTGGTTTCTGAGCTGCTTCCTGTCTGTGTCAGCAGGCCTCGTAGAAGAGTCTGATTGGTCTGCAGTGAAAGTCCAAGGAGGAAGCGAAGGAACAAGTCCAGGTGTCCATTTGGACTCTGTAAGGCCTTGTCCACAGCACTCTGGTAGAACTGTGTCACTGCAGATTCATCTTTCATTGTTTCAGACTTCTGGGAGGTTGATTGTTCTTCTGCCAGCAGATTGACACCAGAGTTGATGAAGGTCAGATGGACATGAAGAGCAGCCAGAAACTCCTGAACGCTCAGATGGATGAAGCAGAACACCTTGTCCTGGTACAGCCCTCTCTCCTCTTTAAAGATCTGTGTGAACACTCCTGAGTACACTGAGGCTGCTCTGATATCGATGCCACACTCTGTCAGGTCTGATTCATAGAAGATCAGGTTGCCTCTCTGCAGCTGCTCAAAAGCCAGTTTTCCCAGAGACTTAATCATCTTCCTGCTCTCTGGAGTCCAGTGTGGATCTGTCTCAGCTCCTCCATCATACTTGACCTTCTTCAGTTTGGACTGAACCACCAGGAAGTGGATGTACATCTCAGTCAGGGTCTTGGGCAGCTCTCCTCCCTCTCTGGTCTTCAACACCTCCTCCAGAACTGTAGCAGTGATCCAGCAGAAGACTGGGATGTGGCACATGATGTGGAGGCTTCGTGATGTCTTGATGTGGGAGATGATTCTGCTGGCCTGCTCCTCATCTCTGAACCTCTTCCTGAAGTACTCCTCCTTCTGTGGGTCAGTGAACCCTCTGACCTCTGTCACCATGTCAATGCACCGAGGAGGGATATGATTGGCTGCTGCAGGTCGTGTGGTTATCCAGAGGCGAGCAGAGGGAAGCAGGTTCCCCCTGATGAGGTTTGTCAGCAGCACATCCACTGAGGTGGACTCTGTAACATCAGTCAGGATCTTAGTGTTGTGGAAGTCCAGAGGAAGTCGACACTCATCCAGACCGTCAAAGATGAACACAACCTGGAACTCTTCAAAGCTGCAGATTCCTGCTTCTTTGGTTTCAGTAAAGAAGTGATGAACAAGTTCCACCAAGCTGTACTTTTCCTCTTTCAGCACATTCAGCTCTCTGAAAGTGAATGGAAATGTGAACTGTATGTCCTGGTTGGCTTTGTCTTCAGCCCAGTCCAGAGTGAACTTCTGTGTTAAGACTGTTTTCCCAATGCCAGCCACTCCCTTTGTCATCACTGTTCTGATTGGTTCATCTCTTCCAGGTGAGGCTTTAAAGATGTCTTCTTGTCTGATGGTTGTTTCTGGTCTGTCTGGTTTCCTGGATGCTGTTTCAATCTGTCTGACCTCATGTTCATCATTGACCTCTGCAGTCCCTCCCTCTGTGATGTAGAGCTCTGTGTAGATCTGGTTCAGAAGGGTTGGGTTTCCTGCTTTAGCAATCCCCTCAAACACACACTGGGACTTCTTCTTCAGCTTAGATTTAAGTTTACGCTGACAACTTCCTGAATGAAGACACAAGAAAACAGATGAATCAGTGATCGATAAAGTCCATGTGACAGTTTCATTTCCTTATATAAACATGTTTCCCTCCATCTGCTGAGCCATCAGTAAATGTCCCGTTTATCCAGCAGCTTAAATCTTTAGAGAAATCCTCTTACTGCTCTGCAGACGCTCAGCCAGCTCCTCCTGCTTCATTCTCCTCAGGAAGTGCAGTGTGATCTTCAGAAATGCCTCTCTGCTGCTCCTCCTCTGCTCTTCCTCCTCACCGTCCAACACCTCCTGATCCTCCCTCTGACTCTCTAAGCATTCTGGGTAATCTGAACTCAGACCCTTCTGGATCTTCTTCAGCTCCTTCTTCACAAAAGTGACAATGTTGTCCTCCAGCAGCTGGAACAGAATATTATATGAAGGACACAATCAAAGTCAAATCATGGAACCAAACATCAGATCCATGTTGGACAGACTGACAATCCACTGGTCTAAAAAGTGCAGCGTGGAGATTATTGTGAACAGAATAGATGGAAAAGTAGTTGTTGTACATGTACAGACCATAAATATGGAGTCCAGGTGTGTTTGATGCTGCTGGGCAGACTGACCACTGGGAACCTCTGAGCTCTCCTGGTGGACTCTGTGGAGGAATCATGAAGAGTTAGCTCACATTATGTCTGTCCACACAGAGACAGACACAAGGTAAAGGCAGTCGCTTTGGAGCTGCTCAACAGTCAGAACGTGTGTGTGGAGAAAATGTTCAACTGAAGCCAAGAGCTGAAGACTGCTTCTACTGCTTCTACTGCTTCTACTGCTTCTACTGCTTCTGCTGCTTCTGCTGCTTCTGCTGCTTCTACTGCTTCTACTGCCTCTACTGCTTCTACTGGGCAGCTTCAGATGGGAGAATATAAATGTATGTGAAGAAGAACTATGCTGAAAATAAACACACAGGTTTAATAAAACTTCTCTGGATAAATAACAGTTAAACATGAATCAGTCAGAGTTTAATGGGATTAACAGCTGACCTCTTTGCAGCAGACGGTCGGCCTCCTTTAAAATTAATGAGGCGACGATTTGACTGGTCACTCTTGAAGGACACACAGCTGGGCTCAGGTCCAGGTCCAGCAGAGGCTGGTCTCCCATAGATCCTGTTAGACAGAGAGGAAGACCGCCAGGGATGGAAATGTCATTTTTAGCCTTCGGCCACAGAAGCTTCTGGAGAAACTGGCAGATCTCAACAAGAAAAGGTTCAAAGTTCACTAAAAGCTGAAGCTGAATGATTTCAGTCTGTGTATCATCGCTTCATTTCCAGCAAATATTGGACCAAACCAGGACTAAATGTTCTGATCTCTGAGCAGATCTTACTGTTCCTGACAGATCCCAAACTTAACTGTGGCTCCATCAGCAGCAGCTCTGTTGGCCTGTATTCTAACGTTTGCATTACTAGACTCAGCACAAATATCCTGACTGCTATTTACAGACTTTGGTAGGTGAAGCATTTTAGGACAAAATCCAAAGAAGAAGTTTCAGACTAAAATGAGCTGAACTTGATTTGTGGAACTCAGACTGCTGAAGCCTCATATTATCCTCAGCTGAACTTTCCAATGTCTTTTTACACAGAACCAGGACTGTGGACTCTGTCCTCCATCACTTCCATTGAAACCCCATCAGGAAGAGATCTCTTCAGGGCCAGTGTGCACAGGAGGAACAATTCCAGCCACCAACAACTCTTTCAGTGGACATATGGGCATGTCAGTGTTGTTTAGGGACAGACTGGAAAACATGTGGACCTGTCCTTTAATCCTAATCTGGCTCTGACCTTCATCATCATTCTAGGAGAACATGGACATTAGAAGGACAACTGGTCAGACTGGATTTAATGAGGACAAACATCAGCAGTGAGCAACATGAGGAGGGAGACATGAACATTTAGCTCTGATTGGCCAACACTGTTTAATACTGACACATACTCACTGTCTGTCAGACACATGTAGTCCTTTCAAATTACTGTGGCGTTTATTTGACTGGTCACTCTTGAAGGTTGGGCTGGGCTCAGGTCCAGAGAAATTAAAAAAAAAACACATGGATACTAACAGACACATTTCACATTCTCACCTTTTCTTAGTAAAGTGGTATCCAGCTTTGACCTCATGAGGTTCAAACATCAAACAGAGATCCTTGATGGATTTACGATGGGGTCCAGGTCCAGTAGAGGGTTGCCGTCCTTTAAAATGAAAGATAGCCTCCTTTTGACCGGTCACTCCTGAAGGACACACAGCTGGGCTCAGGTCCAGGTCCAGGTCCAGCAGAGTCTGGTCCCTGCTGCTGCTCTGGGCTTCAACACAACACACACAGAGCTTTGAGAGTGAATAATGATGGTGGAGTGATTTGAGTCCTGGACAGTTAGAGATCCTCATCTCACCTCTGAGCTTTGGTCTGGCTGTCATGTTCCCCACACAGAGTGCTTTTAGAGGGAGGGACTCCCTCCTCTCTGTCCTCACACTGACTCATGCTGCTGAACTCACATCCACTTTCACCTGGAGAGGAAACACAAATCATTCATCTGCACATCAACTCAAATCCTCCTTTCCATCATTTCTCCTGGAAAAGATCAGCTGCTCCTCCACTGATTGGCTGCTAGTTTCTGTTTCATATCAGTGGCAGCTGAATGCAGTCAGACAGCAGTGTGAGGCAGAGGAAGCTGCCATCAGCTGCTGGACTTCTACTATCAGTCCACTAGATGGAGGCATGAAGCTGCAGCCCAGCACACACACCATGCATGGAGGAGCGGCTACATTCACTGACTCACTGATATGAAACATGAGCAAACTAACAATTTCAGGTCTGCCAGGAAACGTCAGTATCCTGCTGTGTCTGACTTTACGCTGGTGGAGACGACGCTTTGAAAAGCACAATGTAGTTTGTTTTCTGCCAGCTGAAGAAAGGAAAGAAACATCAGCTGTTCATCAGATTGTTTGATTCCAGTAAATCAATAATCCAACAACATGGAGATTTCTCTTCAAACACAAGAGTTCTCCAAACTCTCTACTGAAATAAGAAGTGAACAACTACTACAAACATAAGATTTTCACAATAAGAGTGCAGGATTTTTTATTTGCTGGTGTTGATGCTTCCTCACAGTTTAACTTGTTGTCAGTTTTGTAGTTTGTGAACAAGAACTGAAACTGGACCTGAGTCTCTGAACACCAGTTTAACCAGTTAGACACATCTGGAATCACTTTTCCAGAAACATCAGTAACAGTGGAGGAAAGTAACTAAGTTTACTCAAGTACTGTACTTTAATACAATTCTGAGGTATTTTTCATGAGTATTTTCACTTCCTACTTTATATATATATTTCTACTCCACTACATGTATCTGACAGAGTTACTTTGCAGATTCAGATCATTAATAGAAACTTTAATCAACTATTAAATTATGATTATTGTTAAACATAAAGTTTCCCTATGCATTAAATCATTAAATGTAATCAAAGTTGTACTGTAGTTGAAGTACAAAGTATTATTAACAAACTGACAAACAGTAACAGTAGAAGTTAAAGAGCATTAAATATGTCTGGAAACTTTCATATATTATGTTATTTTATATTTTACTGAATCTGCAAGTAGAAAAACAAGGAAGCATTCTTTACTGCAGTTAAAGTCCTAATACTGATTCAAAGTATGTAAGTATATTTACAGTATTAAAAGTAAAATGTACTTATAGATTATTTTTCTATGTGCATTGGTGTGAAAGCAGGTTTTACTGCCAGAGTGCCCTGTCTACTTATTACAGAGTTCCTCCTACTGATTGTGTTCATGTTGTAGATGAGCGAGCTGGACAGAACTGGAACTAGTCCCAGATCCAATCAGCCGTGGACAGATCTCAGCTCCAGTATCGACCTCCTGAAGCAGCCAGAGGTTACCTGTTCACATTAAACACAGCTCCTTCGGCTTATTTCAGCTCTAACTTTCTCTGACTCTGTGTTCTGATAGAAGGTGCTCTCATGTTTGGTTTGTAAAATCTGGATCTGCAAAGTAACTGCTAACTAAAGCTGCCAGATAAATGTAGTAAAAAGTACAGTATTTAACTAAAACGTAGTGAAACAGAACTCTGAAACGTGTCTTCCTGTTTGCACTGAAAACAATCAGAGAGACAGAATCACAATTCCACCTTAACAGACAGAGCGTGAAAGGTTCACAGTTAAGATCAACTGACTCCTGCTCTGATTCCCCTGCTTACAACCCAAATATCCACAACATTTCTAGTGGAGCTAAGCTAACCACAGCTCCTGTTAACGAGGAAAACCTTTAAAGCTGGTTACTTTACCTGCAGCTGGAGGTTCAGGTGGAGAAAAGAAGCTGTGACACAAAGGTCCAGACTCAGTGAAGCTGAACTTTGAACAGGAAACAGCCAAAGCGCAGCTTTACTGTTAGTCATTAATCATATCTGTTACGGAGTCTCTTTAGCTGAGAGTTGTTACCATGGTAACCTAGTTGGTGTGGACAAAAATAGTTGATGTCAGAGGAGAATGGACAGACTGGTTCCAGATGACAGAAAGGCAACAGTAACTCAAATCACCACTTGTTACAACCAAGTATGCAGAATACCATCTCTCACACAACACGTCCAACCTTGAAGCAGATGGGCTCCAGTAGCAGAAGACCACATGCTGCTCCGGTCAGCTGGGAACAGGAAACTGAGGCCACAGTTCACACAGGCTCACCAACACTGCACAGTAGAAGATTTTAAAAATGTTGGCTGGTCTGATGAGCCTTGATTTCAGCTGTGACATTCAGATGGTCGGGTCAGAATTTGGCCGTAAACAACATGAAAGCGTGGATCCATCCTGCCTTGTATCAACGGTTCAGGCTGGTGGTGGAGGTGTAATGGTTTGGGGGATATTTCCCACCTTAGTACCAACAGAACATTGTTTAAATACAACAGCCTACCTGAGTATTGTTGCACAGTGGACCATCTTCTGATAGCAACTTCCAGCAGGCTAATGCACCATGTCACAATGCTCAAATTATCTCAAACTGGTTTCTCTGAGTTCACTGTACTCCAACGGCCTCCACAGTCACCAGATCTCAGTCCAACAGAGCACCTTTGGGATGTGGTGGAACGGGAGATTCTCATCATTGCAACCAATAGAATGCAAGTTTAAAGGACTTCTGCATTGGATTCAGGTCTCAGCTTCCTGCTTGATCCACGTCTTTGTCTCCTCCAGACCGGATTACTGTAATGGATTCTCATCAGGATCCCTAACAAGTCTGCAGAGACTGCAGTCCAGATGTCCAGAACCGCTGCAAGGATCCTGATGAGAGTGCGACAGTACGACCACATCACACCCATTCTCCATTCACTTCACTGGCTTCCTGTTTCTGCTAGGATTGAATACAAGGTCTCCCTCCTCACTCAACTACAAAACGATCCCTCCGCTCGACAAATTCAAACCGCCTCCGTCTCCCCAGGATGAAGCTCAGCTCCAGGGGTGATGTGGCTTTCTGTTCTGCTGCTCCTCAGCCCTCCCTGACCATCTGAGAGTACCGAGACTTTGAGAAAGTCTTGGTCTCAGATGAACATTTCTTATTAGCAGAACGTGGGAGTTTTAATTAACCTTGTGAGTCGTCACACTTGGTATTTTATATTATGTTTTTACCTGGCTTTTATCACCTTACCAGTAGCACTTTGGGATTTGTTTCAAATGAAAAGTATGTTCAGTCAACCTCTGATGCAACCCCCCCCCCCCCCTACAAAAGTCTTTACTGTTTTATAAAAACAACAAGTCCAAAGTCCACAGAGGCAGCAGCTGATAAACTGTCCAATAAAAACCAGCCATTACTTTCTGAGAACTGGACTCTGAGGTCATTATGGTTTTGTCTTCTCAGCATGTTTTAGTCTTCATGTGGACTTAAAGTGAGAGCTTGTCTACATGTTCCAGGACAGCGAGCCACATGAGACCAAAGTCAGCAGCTGTTTTTCACAAATCAACCTTTATTCTAACGTCTGAAAATAAAAAAAGTTCAGTCAGAACAACGTTTATCAAAGAGCTGATACTTGTAGCAGCATTGTAGTTATGTTTAGAGGTGTTGCTCTGTTCTGGGATCTCCCTGCCCATCCATGTGCATACGTGGGAAGCCCGAGGCAGAGAGCAGTAAAGAACCCTGTACAGAGCAGAGCAGCCATGCTGAGTTACATGATTAATTAGATACTAGATGGGCCCAGTGCTCAAGACCATGGTGTTTATTATGTGCACACGCACACACAGCAGCCAGCACACAGATAGGCCGTGGAGACGGAGGAACAAACAGCAGCACATTAAAACTTCAACATGCAGCTGACCACAGCTCAGGGCTGCTGGTCGCCATAGTAACACAGCACACTTTCCCAGATGCACAGCATTCACAAATAACAGAGCAGTGGAAGGAAGATGTGTGGAAACATCTGAGCCCTCAACACAGATTGAGACCAGAGTCACAGTCAGCACTGTTCACACTGCATACCTGGCAGTATACTCAGACTCATGGTCAGATGCTTTTCACTGTCTGACTCTTTGTCCTCCTGGACTCTAAACTGTTGAGTCCTGTTTTTAAACTAAAACCTGAGTTTAAACTCTTCCTGAGTCCGAAGCTTCAGCGCCCAGCTCCTTCAGAGCGGCGCTGCAGGAACATCCTGACTTTACAGCTTTACTCCACACCACACGTGTTGTTACTGACAGACTCACCTGTACAGGTGACTGCAGCTCTTATTGGAGGAGGACTTTAAACTGACCTGAGATCAGAGACCAACAACGAGTCATTAATGAAAAGAAAACCTATTAAGCAGATGGACAGATTTTATTGAGCTGAATCCCGTGATCCCTGGAAGTCTGAAAGATGGAAACCAGCTGTAGTTTCAGATCATTTCCCCTCTTTACCTACAGGACTGGAGATTTTACTGAAGCAGGCAGAAAGCAGAGGAAACTGAATCAGACCAAAACAGCCAACGAGCCAACAACCATTTACTGGACGCCATTAAATGTTGAAAGAAGAAGCGAACAGATGAAGCAGACAGCATCTTTACTCTGAGGGAATAAATGAGAAGCAGTTACTGACTTCCTGCTGCTTCAATGCTTCAAACTCATTTCCAGCTTCAAATAAAGTGAAGCTTTAGAACTCAGTCTGTCCCTTTGCTGACCTTTAATCTGTCTCTACTCACGACCCCCCGAGGCTGATGGGAGTCTGATTCTTTAGACTAAACCAATCAAACCTTTCTATGTGGTTCTCTCCGTCAGATCACTGAACTCAACCTGGAAGCAAACACAGCACAGCACTTCCTCCAGCTGTCTGAGAGAGGAGCACCCAGATCCTGATCACCCGGAGAGGTCTGACTGCTGGCCTCAGCTCTGTGGAGCGGGTAGGAAAGGTTTCTATGGCACTGAGCTACAGAGGAGACGGCCAGGGCTCCAGGTCTGGAGGGAAGGACGGCTCCTGGGTCTGAGCTGACAGAGTTAAACTCCTCAGCATTAAGTTCACAACGGACAGAACTGAAACACTCAGACGTGCAATCATTTCTGTTGACCTGGAACTTACTAATACTATCTTAAATCTATAAAGATCACTTTATTTAAACACATTGTTAAAATCCAAATACCACCTTAAAAACCTCAAAACAATCTTAAAAGTACTAATACCACCTTAAATCTGTATAGCAACCACTTAAAGCCCTTAAACCACCTTAATAGTTAGTATTGATCTTGAAAAGTAAGTGATCTCAGTGTTTCCCTGAAACGTAGTGAAACATTAACAGACAAAGCGTGAAAGGTTCACAGTTAAGATCAACTTACTCCTGCTCTGATTTCCCTGCTTACAACCCAAATATCCACAACATTTCTAGCGGAGCTAAGCTAACCACAGCTCGTGTTAACGAGGAAAACCTTTAAAGTTGGTTACTTTACCTGCAGCTGGAGGTTCAGGTGGAGAAAAGAAGCTGTGACACAAAGGTCCAGACTCAGTGAAGCTGAACTTTGAACAGGAAACACCCAAAGCGCAGCTTTACTGTTAGTCATTAATCATATCTGTTACTGAGTCTCTTTAGCTGAGAGTTGTTACCATGGTAACCTAGTTGGTGTGGACAAAAACAGTTGATATCAGAGGAGAATGGACAGACTGGTTCCAGATGACAGAAAGGCAACAGTAACTCAAATCACTCTGAGGAATCCTCACAATGAAGAGGATTAAACACAACTGACCTGGGCCCGTATTCACAAAGAATCTAAGAGTCCTCTCAGAAAACTCTTATCTTAGCTTAAAAACTTTTACCTAGGAGTCTCAGCTTAAGAGCTATTCAGGACTGATCTGAGAGCAGCTCTGAGCAAGGAAAAGACAAAAACTTTTATCTTAGTGAGGAGGCGGAGTTGACCCCGTTGCTATGTATGACACAATCTTTTGAAGACTGTGATTGGTTGGTTGTCCAAGAAGGAAAAAAAAGAGTGATTCTAGTGTAGGTTATATTCTAAGCCTTTACTTTGGAAATTACATGCGTAATATTTCCTATCTGACCGTTCTCTCCTCTCACACACACACACACACACACACACACATTATATATGTGTATATAAATCCTGTTTTTTTATTTACCATGCTGTTAATTTCCTATCAGGTATTTGATTGGCTCAGAATAATAAAATTTTTACTTTACTTGTGCACCAGGGAAGCTGCTATATTCATACATGCAGTTTTTTGAGCCTGCAAGGTGGGAATGTCCAGTGGAAACGAAATGAACTGCGACACAATAAGAGGTTCTGACAGTGCTGTAATTGTTTGTGTGATCATGCTTACAGAAGGTTGTGACAGACCCAAATCATCACCGCTGCTTTGTTGCCAAATATCCTAATGTAGTGATTCCTTTCATTCCTGCCTGTGTCGGAGATGTTAGCGTGTATCTAATAAGATCAGTCACAAACACGCATCCCTGCACGATCTAATCTATAGCTGCCTGATTAACTCACTGTCATCCTGCAACACATTTCTTCTCCCTCTGCGTCTTTCTGCCATTTTCTCCTCTACTAAAGAAACTCTTAAGCCTCTTAAAAGTCCTCGTCGCTGCTCCTAACAATTCTGAGCTTAGGAGCTCTTTTAAGGCTTAAGATGCTTTATGAATTACTTTTTTCTTTACTAGGATTTTTCTTTAATTCTAGAGTAAACGCCCACTTTTCTCAGAATTTTCTTAGAAATAAGTCACTAGTAGCTACTCTAGCCTTAAGATTCTTCATGAATACGGTAGAGCTTAGATTCTCTGTCTCGAGTCCGATATCATACATATATATATATATATATATATATATATATATATATATATATATATATATATATATATATATATATATATATATATATATGTGTGTGTGTGTGTGTGTGTGTATATATAATATATGTACCCCTGTATATGGCCTAGCACCCTTTCAGCACCTGCTTAAAAAAATTATCTGGCGACGCCCCCGGTTATAACGCCTACGTAATGTTTTAAAAATGGTCGGGTTTAAATCGGGATCGGGCTCATAATTACAGTTAATGTGTCGGGTCGGGTTTGATTTTTTGGGCCCGATCTAAGCTCTAGAATACGGGCCCTGATTTCTCCATCAAGAGTCACTGCTAGGAGTTGAACCCACAATCTCCTGTTTAAAAGAGAGGCACTTTAACCACTGAGCTACAACACCACTGGTTTTGTGGTGTGTCCAAAACCAAAGCGTTTGCTGCAGAGGTGTGAGACATCTGACAAACAGTAACTGTAAGTCTCTATAAAAAATAAAAGCGTCAGCTAGATGAATAAATGTAAATGTAGTTGGTGCCAGCTGATATTTTAGTATGATGGAACTGTGTTTGGAGGTCCCTCCCCAGCTCCACCTTCTCCTCCAAATGTGGTAACTTCCTCCAAACAACCAAGGTGGTGGCCAAAATGTTCAGAATACTGCAAATATATAAACATTGCAACACTTATTCATTCACAATACTTTCATAAAGAAAGCCAGATGCCATTCTGCAGGCCAGATGGGAAGCTTTGGTGGGCAGAAAGTAGAAACTGGCCAATGATACAGTGATGGTAACAATCAGGGCTGCTGGGGGTTGAACCCACGATCACCTGTTTACGAGACAGGAGTTTTAACCCACTCAGTCACATATAGACAACGCTCCCAGGTAAGTGGATCCACAGAGACCAGCCTGCTCCTCACCACTGCTGGGAGCTGGTTTCTCCTTTATTCACCCAAACTTGACTTCACAGACACACCTTTGTCTCACAGGGGGACGTCACACCTTTTAGAGTTGTTTTATTTTGAAATCTCTTTCTTACGTTCTTTCTTTGGTAAAATAAAACTAAAGAAGAAGTAACGTAGCTAGCCGGCTTTCATCAAGCCAGCTAGCTGGACTCACCTTACTTCCTTACCTGTTCCTCGGTTCCTTGAAGGTCGGCTGTGTCGCAGTCAGACAACGGCGGAAATTCGCGACGGGAAATGGACGCCAGCGATTTCGGTGGGTTTGAACGTTTTTGTTGGTTTATTTGAAGTATTTTAGGGTTTTTTGAACACAGACACACACAAACACACAGTTTCATCAACGCACTCAGATAGTCCGAGCCGGGTTTGAACCCATCGTCTCGGTCGCCGGTCGGCGCCCTTCACCACCGGACCGCCTTCAGTACCGATGAAGACCAACAAGCAGAGAGAGGAAGAAGATCAGACTGAGGGAGGAACCTGCAGAAGATCCACCTCCATCAGTCTGGAGAGGAAACTCTGGATGATGGACTTCCTGGCTGTTGACTTTCTAATCATTTGGTTGTCGAGCTGCTCGTCTCATCATTTACAATTAAACAAGATCTGCTGTTCACTAGGACATGCCAGGGCTGCTGGATGAACATCTGGGAAACTGTTGTGTCTCCTGCCTCTCTGTTACCATGGGAAGTGGAGTTTTCAGGGCCCCTGTGTGAGGGAGCCGTCTCCCTGCTTTAAATGTTATGTCGGCCCTCTGCTCGGGGCCACGTGTTCTGCTACGGCCCTCAGCGGTAGACGCCTGAGCGGCTGAATCTTTTGCACTTTTCTTCCTTTAATAAAGAGCAAAAGACAAGGCTTTGCTGTGATCCATTTATTTGTTCAGTTCTGCAGCGGACGTCCAAGATTTCCACCACAGTTTCCAGCTTCACAAGTGGGAAGATTTGCTGCTTTTCCTTTCAATTATTTCACTGATTCAGAAATGATTCCTGATTCTACTTTTATTTAAGGAACATTTTCAGTGCAGTTCTTTTCCTTCTAACAGAGTATTTTTACACTGAGGTATTAGTACTTTTACTGTAAAGGATCTGAATCCTTCGTCCACCGCTGCTGTTTTCCAGCTGCAAATGATCCATAAAAACAGCACAGACTGGATTAAAACATCCTTTCGGGGCCACATCACATGTTAAAAGCCAGATATGAAGAGAAGAAAACATTCAAAGACCTGGATGGTGTCAAACTTAGTGAGAACAGTTCCATCAGGGAGGCTTGTGGGACCTGGAGTGGTCTGCCAGAATAGAAAGCTCTAATCATTGTCCACCAGTCAAGCTGACGACGTGCTGACGTACTGCGGTAAGCGTGTTGACTCATTTCCGTTTCCGGTGCTTGTGTGTTGGTAGCCTGTTTGCTGCTCTCGCTAAATACCAGATAAAATTGTTAGATTATCATTACAGCGCCAATTGTCCGCTAAACATTTATTCTTACAGTAAGTTTGCCTAAGCACTCACAGTTCTTTCCATCTTTAGTGACTGCTGTTCGATCTCATAGTTGTTTTCAAAGTTGGTAGCTAACGCTACCGCACTTTAGCTTAGCCGTTAGCTTAACTTTAGCTTAGCAGCTAACAATGGCTTCTCCTCCTCTCTCCTGCTTTCTCCTGCTCGGTGTGTCAGATGTTCAGTTACTCCTCTGCCTCCTTTAGCGGTAATGGTACGGTAACAAGTGTAGTTTATTTTTAGACATGGAGGCGTAGGCTCAGTGAGTTAGAAGTCCGCCCGCACCTTGGTAGATCAGCCTACTGTAGCTAGCCAGTCCCTCGGTAGTCGGTGCGGACCGCCTGAGTTAGCCTCTGGTAGCCGCTCCCGGCATTTCCTGAGCAGCCAGGAAAGGGTGGCTGGGTGACTGTCCGAGGAAGAAATAGTCGTAAGCATTCAAAGCCCTCAGGACACCACCATTCGCTTCCCGCTTCTAATAGATTTTCCCCACTCAGCCAACACACCCGCTGAGAAACCAACTCTGATAATTGGCAGCTCCATTTTGCGTAAACGTGAAGTTAGCTGAAACCAGCCACCATAGTCAAATGCATCCCAGGGGCCAGAGCGGCGACATCGAAGTCCTATTTGAAACTGCTGGCTAAGGATAAACGTAAATACAGTAAGATTGTTATTCACGCCGGGCGGTAATGACTCCGGTTACGCCAATCGGAGGTCACTAAGATTAATGTTGAGTCGGTGTGTTCATACGCGAAAACAATGTCGGACACCGTAGTTTTCTGGACCCCTGCCCAATCTGACCAGTGATGACATGTATAGCCGCATGTCGCCATTCCGCCGCTGGTTATCGAGGGTGGTGTCCAGCCAACGATGTGGGCTTTGTAGATCATTGGCAGACTTTCTGGGAAGACCTGGTCTGATTCGAGAGACGGCATCCATCCCTCTTGGGAAGGAGCAGCTCTCATTTCTAGAAATCTGGCCAACTTTATTAGCGGACCAAATCCATGACAACCCAGAGTTGAGACCAGGAGGCAGAGTCGCAGTCTAACACACTTCTCTGCCCTTCTAATTCAGCAGTTACCCACTCCAAAACCCTACGCAGAGTTGCAGTTTAACACACTTCTCTGCTCCTCCGTTTCAGGAGTTACTTAGTGAAAACCCTATAGTGACGGTGTTCTGTCCCCCGACCATTGAAATTATTTAAATCAAAGGTAAACAGAAGAGGAGCTGTGCATAAAACCTCATAAAAAATTAAAACCACAGGAGCAATAGTGCAAACGAATAGGAGAGTAAAATGTGGACTCTTGAACATCAGATCTCTCTCTTCTAAAGGTGTACTAGTAAATGAACTAATATCAGATTATGAAATTGATTTATTCTGTCTTACTGAAACCTGGGTGATGGAGAATTTGTAAGCCTAAATGAATCCACCCCTCCCAGTCATATTAATACTCACATTCCTCGAAGCACAGGCCGAGGAGGTGGAGTTGCAGCTATCTTTGACTCTAGCCTAGTAATCAGCTCTAAACCTAAACTAAATTATAACTCATTTGAAAGCCTTGTTCTTAGTCTTTCACACCCAAGCTGGAAATCGCTGCAACCAATTCTATTTGTTATAGTGTACCGAAAGCACCTGGGCCGCACTCTGAATTCTTATCTGAATTTGCAGAGTTTTTGTCAACTTTAGTCCTTACAACGGACAAAGTTATTATTGTAGGGGATTTTAATATTCATGTGGATGTTGAGAATGACAGCTTTAGTACTGCGTTTATCTCTCTATTAGATTCAATTGGCTTCTCTCAGAGTGTTCATGAACCGACTCACTGTTTTGGCCACACCCTCAACCTTGTTCTGGTATATGGTATTGAAATTGAACATCTAATAGTGTTCCCACAGAGTCCCTCTTTGTCTGATCACTGTTTGATAACTTTTGAGCTTGTACTGCTGAACTACCCTCCATTGGGCAAAAATTTCTATACAAGATGTCTGTCTGATAGCGTATAGCTAAATTTAAGGATGCGATCCCATCGGCTCTAAATTCACTATCAGGTATCAAATTAACAGAGGACTCTTACGCTAATTTCAGTCCCTCCCAAGTCGATCATCTTGTTGATAGTGCTGCAGGCTCGCTGCAACAACACTCGACTCTGTAGCCCTCTACAAAAGAAAATACTAAAACAAAGACGGTTAGCTCCATGGTATAATACTGAAACTCGCAAATTAAAGCAAATATCACAGAAACTCGAGAGGAATTGGCGCTCCACCAAACTGGAAAATTCTCGCTTAATTTGGCAAGATAGTCTTAAAACTAATAAGAAGGTCCTCCGTAATGCCAAAGCAGCTGCATTACTCGTCATTAATAGAGGAAAATAGGAACAACCCCAGGTTTCTTTTCAGCACTGTAGCCAGGCTGACAGAAAGTCACAGCTCTATTGAGCAAAGTATTCCCATAGCTCTCAGTAGTTATGACTTCATGAGCTTCTTTAATGATAAAATCCTAGCTATTAGAAACAAAATCCACCAAGACCTGCCCTCAACTGGCACAGACTTAACTCTATACTCAGGAACTTTAGAAACAGCTGTAAAACCAGTTATATGCTTAGACTGCTTTGCTTCCCTCAATCTTTATCAACTAACTTCAATAATTTCTTCATCTAAACCATCTACCTGCCTCTTAGACCCCATCCCGACTAGGCTGCTAAAAGAAGTTTTGCCCTTGGTTGGCACTTCTCTGCTGGATGTGATCAATTTGTCTTTATTAACAGGCTACGTGCCACAGTACTTTAAAGTAGCTGTAATTAAACCTCTTCTGAAAAAGCCCAACCTGGATCCAGAGGTTTTAGCCAACTATAGACCTATATCTAACCTTCCATTTATCTCTAAGGTCCTGGAGAAAGCAGTCGCCAAACAGCTGTGTGACTTTCTACATAGCAATAGTTTATTTGAGGATTTTCAGTCAGGATTTCGAGCTCATCATAGCACAGAGACAGCACTGGTGAAAATTACTAATGATCTCCTAACTGCATCAGACAAAGGACTTGTCTCTGTGTTGGTTTTATTAGATCTTAGTGCTGCATTTGATACCATTGACCATCAGATCCTATTACAGAGAATGGAACATTTCATTGGCATCAAAGGAACCGCTCTAAGCTGGTTTAAGTCCTATTTATCAGATCGATTTCAGTTTGTACATGTTAACGATGAGTCCTCCATGCATACCAAAGTTAGTCATGGAGTTCCACAAGGATCTGTGCTCGGACCAATCCTCTTCACTTTATATATGCTTCCCTTAGGCAATATTATCAGGAAACACTCCATAAACTTTCATTGTTATGCAAATGATACTCAGTTATATCTATCGATCAAGCCAGATGAAACTCATCAGTTAGCTAAGCTTCAAATGTGTCTTCAGGATGTTAAAACCTGGATGACCTGCAATTTTCTAATGTGAAACTCAGATAAAACTGAAGTTGTTGTTCTAGGCCCTAAGCACCTTCGCGGACGCATTATCTAAAGATATAGTTTCCTGGATGGCATCGCCTGGCCTCCAGCACCACTGTGAGAAATCTTGGAGTTATCTTTGACCAGGACATGTCGCTTAACTCTCACATTAAGCAAATTTCAAGGACCGCTTTTTTTCACCTACATGTAATATTGCAAAAATCAGGAACATCCTGTCTAAAAAATGATGCAGAAAAAACTAGTCCATGCATTTGTTACTTCTAGACTGGATTACTGCAATTCCCTATTATCAGGCTCTTCAAAAAGTCCATTAAGACTCTTCAGCTGATCCAGAATGCTGCAGCACGTGTTCTGACAGGAACCAGTAAAAGAGATCATATCTCTCCTGTCTTAGCTTCTCTGCATTGGCTTCCTGTAAAATCCAGAATAGAATTTAAAATCCTTCTTCTCACATACAAAGCTCTTAATGGTCAGGCACCATCTTATCTTAAAGAGCTCATAGTACCTTACTACCCCACCAGAGCACTGCGTCCCCAGAATGCAGGGTTACTTGTGGTTCCTAGAGTCTCCAAAAGTAGAATGGGAGCCAGAGCTGCTCAGCTATCAGGCTCCTCTCCTGTGGAACCAGGTTCCAGTTTGGGTTCGGGAGGCAGACACCGCCTCTACATTTAAGAGTAGGCTTAAGACTTTCCTTTTGATAAAGCTTATAGTTAGGGCTGGCTCGGGTGAGTCCTGAACCATCCCTTAATTATGCTGCTATAGGCTAGACTGCCGGGGATTTCCCATGATGCACTGAGTTCCTCTCCCTCTTCTCTCTTCTCTCTGAGTGCAACCTCATCCCATTATTTCATGTTACTAACTCGATTTTTTCTCCCTCTCCCGTGGTCGTAGTGCTTCCCCTCCTGTCCTCCCCTCCCCTCACTTCCCAAGTGGTGTTGCCGGTTCTGGAGCTGTGGAGTCTGGATCTGTTGTTGGGAGTCTCCTGCTGCCCCCGTGTACCTGCTCGACGCCCTCTGCTACAGTTACAACTGCTATTACTAGTCCTATTGCTATTATTACTGTTATAATTAATATCACTAACATTACTACAAATATCTGTACCATTTTCCATTCAGTCTATAGCACCATTATCTTTATTGTCTGTACCTCTATGTGTATACTGTGTAGGTTGCCTCCCTCTGCTCTCTCTCTGCTCTCTCTCTCTCTTTCTCTCGTCTCTCTCTCCCCTCACCCCAACCGGTCGAGGCAGATGGTCACCACCCTGAGCCATGGTTCTGCTCGAGGTTTCTGCCTCTTAAAAGGAAGTTTTTCCTTGCCTCTGTCGCCTAGTGCTTGCTCTTGGTGGGAATTGTTGGGCTTCTGTAAATAACTTCAGAGTACGGTCTAGACCTGCTCTTTATGAAAAGCGCTGTGAGATAACTGTTGTTGTGATTTGGCGCTATATAAATAAAATTGAATTGAAAAATTGAATTGAACTAGGGACCTCCTTGATAATAATAAAAAGAGAGGAAGCGGCAGAGATGCCTCAGAGCGGTTGGAGTTTGTAACTGAGTACATCTCTGTCCGTTCTCCTCACGAGTAAAATGCCATTAACTCTCTTGTCTTTCTTCCTTGTTTGATATTTTAGGTGTCTAAACCTGACATCTTGTCAGTTTCAAAAGTCTTCTCTTATTCAGTCTTTGTGGACTTGTTATTTTTGGTGCAATACCCAGCAACGTCAGTAGGCACCAGCAGGACGTCGGCAGCTGACCGGAGCGCTGCTTTACGCTGGAGGAGTCACTGCAGCAACAGCGTAATATTGTCCTGTCTGCTCGTTCCACCTTTTATCAGGTTAGTGTCATGTATAAGCACGATGAAAACATATAATAAGTGATGGATGAATGTTGGAATGCATTTTAGATGAGCTGTCAGTCACTCTTTTTAAGTCCAGTTTCATTAGTTAATGTGCCTCTGCAGGATAGAGCTAGTGTTGCACTCGAGGCAGTTGGACCGGCAGGGTGCAGAACTAGGGAGGCTGGGACCCAGAGGGGGATGAGCCAAAACGGTCTGAATCCAGCAGGGACACCCAAATAGAAAGCACTTAGTAAAACTTAGTAACACCTTTAAAACATATAAAACATACTAATGCCACCTTAAAACCATATAACTGTCATAAACACACTAAAAACTATATAACTTACTTTAACATACTAATACCTCCTTAAAAAATATTAACCACTCTAATACCACCATAAAACCATATAACTGTCTTAAACACACTTAATACTATATAATTTACTTAAACATACTAATACCGCCTTAAGAACCATATAACTGTATTAAACATACTAGTACCACCTTAAAAACATCAAACAATACTAATACCACCTTAAGTCACAGGACCGCAGGACAGGACCACCTTAAAAAACCTAAAACCACCATAAAAACCATATAACTCTCTTAAACATATTAATTCGACCTTAAAACCTCTTAACCAGTGACAAACATTAAATCACTTAAACCCTTTAAAACATGTTGGAGGTCCAACACTCATGCTGGTGATCAGGTCTGGCTCACAATCAGAGGTGTCGGATGGGGTTTCGGTCTGGCTCACAGTCTAAGGTGTCGTGCAGGGTTCAGATCTGGCTTAAAGTCAGAGGTGTTGGATGGGGTTCAGGTCTGGACTCTGTGCTGAATAAGTTCTTTTACACTGGGAAAAGCATTTCTTCATGGACAACGGCTTCCACAAACTATTGGCCATATACTGGGGTGGCTGTGACTCAGGAGATAATCAGAGGCTCGGCAGTCCCTGGCTCCCCCGGGCTGCGTGTCGAGGTGTCCTTGGGCAAGATACTGACAGGAGCACCTTCAAAAATTTCATACCACCTTAAAACCCATATAGCAGTCTTCACCAAACTAATACCACCTTAAAAGCTTCTCCCAGCTGAATGGTGTCAGCAGTCCTGAGCTGAGAAAGACAACAAACACACTCACAGTAACATTCTGCTTTTATTGGAACAAGAGCCAGAATTCAAAGCAACACATGACAGAAGGTACAAGTCAACGGCATTTCCACCATTTAATGATCAGAGCTTCCATCTTTAAAAGGACTGGAAGTGGAAGAAGTTTACAATGGAAATGAGGAATCTGTTCAATCACTTTGAATCACTTTGGATTTATTACAAGAAGCTGAAAGATTTCTGGGATCTAATCTGTTCTCTACCAGGAGGAGACTCTCCCTGCTACACAGAACACAGGGACACTGAGGAACCAGACCACCAAAGCCCAAATCCAGGATAAAGAGGTTCAGTGAATGTGGTGTTGAAGGTGTGGAGGTGGATCAGTGTGTCAGATGAGACTCTGTAGAAGGACAGAGAGCCAGCAGGACAGTCCACATACACTGCTACTCTACAGGAGGAGGAGGAGGAGGAGGAGGTGGATGTTGCTCTGTTATTGTACCAGACAGAGTAACCACGAACATCAGAGCACCACAGACTCCAGGACTGATCATTCCTTCCAAACCAGCAGTCTTCTCTGTCTCCTCTCCTTCTGATTCCTCTGTAACTCACTGATATATAAACGATTCCTCTCCACTCGACCTCCCAGTAACAGCGACCAGTCAGACCATCTCTACACAGCAGCTGAGGCCACCAGTCAAACCTGTCTGGATGATCAGGATATGACTGATCCTCCTTCACACATGTCGCCTTCCTGTTGTTGTCAGACAGTTTGATCTCTCTATGTACTGTGTTTGTGTCGATTGTGAGTTCACAGGAATCTGATGAAAGAGCGAGACACAATCCAGCTGCAGTTATTGATCTATCATCTGTTCATTGATTGGCACTTTGAATGAGTGATGTCACAGTCTGAAGATGGTTGAATGTGTGCTGCTTTGTTTTCATGAATCAAATGAAAAACACACTTACACTTCCTCAGACCTGGTCTAAACCATCGGACTCCAGCAGGCTCCACCCTGAAAGGAGGAGGGGGGTCAGAGCAGCATCAAACATGGACATTACATTCCTCTCATCCCCCCGACAGAATAAGTAGGCCTACTAGAGAGGAGTCAGTGGAGCAGTCAGACAGCAGTGTGGAGCTGTGTGCTCCTGTTTACTCCCTCAGAGGAGGGAGGGGCTTCAAACTCTTTCTTTCACTCTTCTGCTTTCACTTCAATCTTGTTACCTGCTTGCTTTCTCTTTTTAAAGGAACTAGTTTCTGTTGATGATTGACTTTCATTTGTCAGTATTATTTCAATGTTAATAAAAATCTTTATTTGGTTGCACAGAATCTGTGGAGTATAAACTATTTCTATTAGTATAATATTCTAACATTAAGTTAAAACTCATTTCATTTCATAGCTAGGCTACTGTTAGCAGAGTTGGGAAGGAACTGTACTAATATTACTTTTCTCATTTTACATTTACTCATTTTCCCAGTAACTAGTAGTGTAACGGATTATTATTTCCAAAACATTACTACATTATCTAAGTAACGCTGCATTAGAGCGCTACTGAACACACCATCCTTGGTGTGAATGCGTGACTGGTCGGCAAGTGAGTGACAAGGGACCTGATGTTATTCACCTGTCACCTGTTAGCCGAGAAGCTAAAGTAAAAGTAAGATTTGAGAACGAGGGAGAGAGACGTTCTTTCCACACCTGTAATTATTGCTGTTATTGTGTCACAGATGCAAAGAACATGTCTATTGTAAACTCTGTGCGACTGCCAACATTTCTCCATCTGATTTATTGAACCATCTGCAGCAGCGGGTTACATGAGGAAAAGAGATATTTGATAAAAAAACAATAAGTTGAAACTTCCAACTTGAAATGATAAGAATTATGAATTAGAGATGATAATGCAGACTGTATTTTATGATAGTGTCGTTGGTTCTGCTTCAGCATTGTCTGGCTCTGTGTTCAGTGTTGTGATGGCCTGCTGTTGTGTTTTGCTCAAGAATACTTGAAGAATACTTTGTATTGAAAAGCAAGCAGGCTAAGACAACCAACTATGATTTGATCTCCGCTCCCTTTCAGCATTCTGGACAGATGGATTCCGTTCCTTCACACAATTCCTAAGGACTTCCCAATTTCACAGCCCAAATTCTGGAGCTTACAGTCGGGTAATTACAGGCCAGAATATTTGACAAAAAGCCTCTACTTCGCCAGTGCCATGTGGCTATTTCCGCCAATCATTTTTATTTTTCTGTATCTCAAAATAACACATCACACAGCCATTAATGTCTAAACTGCTGGCAACAAAAGTGAGGACACCCCTAAGTGAAAATGTCCACATTGGGCCCAGTTAGCCATTTCCCTTCCCCGGTGGAGGAGGGAGAGAGGGGCTGATAGGGGAAGGCCTAATTTTGCTGACCGCTGTTTGCACTGATTGTTGTATTTTATGGACTTGTTTTGCTGTTAGACGCTGGTATACAAGTCGAAACTGTGGATCTCATGGGATGCTGTATGAAAGTGATCACCTGTCTACCTGCAATAAACAATCACACGCAGGAATGGAATATTGGATTCTTTGGACAGTCAGCGCGTCTGGCATAAAATGTTTCCTCTATTCAGCCTCTCTGTCTTTACATTTTTGTTTTTAGATAGTTGCCTATAGTAAATATTGTAAATAAATAACCAAATATCTGTTGTCATGACTCTTCTGTGTGGAAATCATTTAATTTTAATGACCCTGAAATTCCCAAGAACTAGAAGAGCCACTTAGTTTCTGCACATTTCATATATTTCCAACCCATGTTTGCTGTGAAGACTATGTTCTCTACAAATGTTCTACACAAAGTAATAGTCATTCAGTCAGCGTTTGGAGAAATACACTTGAACGCAGCATCTCAGTCCTGTCCTGTAGTCGTCAGGTTTCAGCAGAGTTTTAACTAAATATAACTGGTTTGGAGTAATTGGAAGGTTTATTTTTTCTCTTTTGATGGAGCTAGGCTAGCAGTTTCCACCTTCCATTTTTTCTACAAAGCTAGGCTTATCATGTCCTGGACCTATGTCTGTACAGAGATGAAACTGGTTCGATCCCGGGTAAGAGGGCAATAAAGGATATTTCTCAGACTAACAGACAGTTCCTTTAACATGCAGCGATCTGTCCAAACTGCATCAATTAACACCAAAAAGCATTTATTATTATTTTTTTGTTCCTGGAGTTGTTCTCCTTGGAGACCTCCTACACAAAGGTCTCCTTTTTATGTTCAACCAGTGTTTCTGTTCTGAGCAAAGGAAAAAGGCTCCTACACGTGTGATTGTTCATATAACACTCATGCCCACCATTAACCAAAAACACCTCCTCTATCAGACTGTCAGTGGCTGCAGCAGGCCTCTACATACCTGAGAGTGTCCAGTCTCCGGTGTGGATCCTCCAGTCCAGCAGACAGCAGCTTCACTCCTGAGTCTCCTGGATGATTGTAGCTCAGGTCCAGCTCTCTCAGATGGGAGGGGTTGGAGTTCAGAGCTGAGGCCAGAGAAGTACAGCCTTCCTCTGTGATCAGACAGCCTGACAACCTGCAATCACACAAACCAACACACACAGAAACCCTCTGAGAGGCGGGATGTTTTTTGTGTCACATACAAATGTAGAAGACATCTTTAAGATCATGAGTGGCATTTAATGATTCAAAAACAAAAGAATGTGCAACCGTTAATTTAAATTATTTCAAGAATAGTCATAGAAAATTTCTCAGTCTAGAAACTACTGTCCAAGTTTAGTTAAAGGTCCTTGACAAATCATATCAGTAGAAACAATCCTACAGAAGTTAGCTGTTTATTCAGTAAATCAGATTTTAGATGGTCATCAACTCAGTGGGTTAATGAATCCTGACCTCAGGGTTTCCAGTTTACAGTGTGGACTCTCCAGTCCAGCAGACAGCAGCGACACTCCTGAATCCTGCAGGTTGTTGTTACTCAGGTCCACCTCTCTCAGACTAGAGGACTGGGAGCTGAGAACTGAGGACAGAGCTTCACAGCTTCTCTTTGACAGGTTACAGCCACTCAGTCTGGAGAGGAAATAATTAAAAAGACAAATAACATTTGACTCGCAATATTAAAATACTGAATATGGACTTTTGCTGACACAATGTGTTTAAAACATCTTCTCGGGATGTGTTGAAATAATTTCTGTTTGATTTTAAATATTTTGTAAATTTCAACAGTTATTACACAATTTTAAAAAAATGTACCTGCGAATGTCAATGTTTTGGCAATATTTACTGTTAATATGTTCACTTTTATTGGGAGTTATCTTTAAAACACTATTTCTCTCCATACAACCATGTTCCAAATAACAAAAAGCTTCCAAAACATTGAAATGTTGATAAAACCAGTCATTATAAATGACCAAAAGCACTCCCATGCTGACTGACAAAGTCCGCCTCTGCCAAACAAGCTCTTCTTCTATGAGAGAATTTGAGGTAGAAGCCGAAACTTAAATGACCCCAATGGCTTCAGTACGATGCCGGCAAGATGTCTATGTCTATGCGGACACGAATCAGCGCTGTTTCTGGACGGAAACCAGCTATAACAGCACAAATAGATTACAGACCCAGTACCGGGGTAGCTCGGAACGAGGTGGTTAATCATGAGTTAGTCAGTAATAATTATGAAATTATAAAAATGTAGTATTTGACGTAAATAAGGATTTAAATTCATTCAGAGTTCAGTCTAAACATTATATGTTTAGACTGCTTTGCTTTCCTCAATCTTTATCAACTAACTTATAATTTCTTCATCTAAACCATCAACCTGCCTCTTAGACCCCATCCCGACTAGGCTGCTTAAAGAAGTTTTGCCCTTGGTTGGCACTTCTCTGCTGGATGTGATTAATTTGTCTTTATCAACAGGCTACGTGCCACAGTACTTCAAAGTAGCTGTAATTAAACCTCTTCTGAAAAAGCCCAACCTGGATCCAGACGTTTTAGCCAACTATAGACCTATATCTAACCTTCCATTTATCTCTAAGGTCCTGGAGAAAGCAGTCAGCCAAACAGCTGTGTGACTTTCTACATAGCAATAGTTTATTTGAGGATTTTCAGTCAGGATTTAGAGCCTGACAACCTGCAATCACACAAACCATAGCCATAGTCCATAGCAACATTACCTTTACTGTCTGTACCTCTATGTGTATACTGTGTAGGTTGCCTCCCTCTGCTCTCTCTCTCTTGCTCTCTCTCTCTCTCTCCCCCTCACCCCAACCGGTCGAGGCAGATGGCCACCCTTCCTTAAAAGGAAGTTTTTCCTTGCCTGTGTCACCTAGTGCTTACAGAGATGCAAACTTAACACAGCAACAAAATGTTGATGAAATGCTGAAACAGATCTTTTCTCAAAGTGAGTCCTTTTGTTTTTAAAGCATCATGGGAGTTTTTGCTCACTTTGGCTTTTCTAAATGTTTACAGATAGACAACATCTGCATCCTACTGAAATGTGTACCTGAACACAACCAGCACTCAGGATCGGCCCACATGTAGCCTGTTAAGATCCAGTCACATTTAAATGGACTTTCTGTTCATTTCAGGGAGAAAAAGGAGCAACACTCTCTTTTGGACTGTCTCCCCATTTTCATCAGCCCACTGTTTGTTTTCTTCTTTCTGATGTGGAATAAGTGTTCCAGTCTCACATGGCTGCTGTCATGGCTACAGGCCTTTGAGTCTAGTTAATGATATGTATCAGATGGAATATTAATCAGTACTATTGGACCTTTTCCTGCTGTCCCTTCTTTGTGTTTCATATCCATATTCTATGGTAAAGAATCAGTGACCTCTCAGCACTGTGTCATTGCACCTTTGACACCAGCAGCAATCAACAAGCCCACTTCAGAGAGGAGCCGCTTCAGCCGGCCTACGCCAAAGCTTTTGGAAAAAAAGGATGGGATGGTACAAAGTTTTTCATTTTCTATTTCTTGAGCCGTTGTTTCTGACTGTTGGTTCATTCAAAAGTCTTGTGGAACACTTTTGTCAGGTTATTGGACTAACAGATAAACACAGGCTCACACAGACAGAGGCAATAATTTAACCTGAACTGATGCACTTATTAAAGACTTTGCAGTGACGTAGCTGCAAATATAGAAATAAACATGTAGACTGTTGAAGCTACTTGACCACAATCGGTCAGAAATACTCCACAACATTAGCAACATTATTTTTTCTATAATCTAGACTTTAGAAATTGCTCATGGTGAACATGTTAGCAATGCACACCACACAGAACTATAGGATTATTTGTTCAGAGCCACCTTTTCTGTTCACCTAACAAATGTAAGTCCATTACTGTCAGTATTTAAGCTCTCACCTGTTCACCCATCAACCTTCTGAAAAAGGTCCCAGTGCATAAAGCCCTTAGTGCATAAACCTATTTCTTCATTTCAAGCTGGGCTTGCTGATCCATTTGTTGTTTTTCCAGGTATTTAGCAGAGATGAATCACTCAGAAATAAAGTGTAAAAATATTCCTTCTTCAGATCCACATTGGAAAAGACATGTGGCTGCGTGAGGAGGTGTGGAGAAAAACCCACTGTACAACAAAGGACTCGCTCTGTGGAAAAGAGTCGGCTGGAGCCATCTGGGGTTCAGTAGAGCTGAGGGGAAGAAGCGAGTCTGGGAAGGAACGGCCGACAAAAAATACCGAAGCAAAGCCTCCCTGAACACCAGACAAGCTGTGAATCCTCAAAGGTCAGCTGCACATCTTCCTGCACTGAATGCCAACTGCAGAAAAACACTGCAGTTTTTCTGCAGTTGGCATTTTCTTCTATAACCCCACCTACCACGCCCTTTTTCAAGAGCGCTGCAGAGGATGGTGTTGCTACGTGTTGCTACAGTTAGTGTGAGTAAATACCGCACAATGCGTTTTTTTAATCAACCGGCGTATCAATAACTAACCTGGCTAGTTGTAAACAAACAGCTGGCCGAGCAAACAGCTGGCCGTCAACTCGGTTGTGACATCATTCCCAGCTCCAACCTAAATGGAAAGCAGCAACAGCTGCATCCATGTTAGCACATCACGTTTGATGTGGTAATTTCACAGTAGGCAGACACACAGTTTCGAAGAACCCTACAGTGCAATTCAGCTAGGTATACATCTGCGCTAAGATATCAAGGTGAAAGTCATCATAGCTTGCGTAGTATAGACCCAGCTCCCAACCCAACTTTGAGAATAGATTAACGGCGATATTTTTTTTTATCGCCCGAAAAGAGTCTCACGTTAGAGCAGAACGTTAACGCCGATAACGGCCCACCACTAATTTTAAGACAAAGTGTAACTAGATCTGACCTCAGGGATTCCAGTTTACAGTGTGAACTCTCCAGTCCAGCAGCCAGCATCTTCACTCCTGAATCCAGCAGGTTGTTGTTACTCAGGTCCAGCTCTCTCAGACTAGACGACTGGACGCTGAGAACTGAGGACAGAACTTCACAGCGTCTCTCTGAGAGGTTACAGCCACTCAGTCTGAGGAGGAAATAATTCACAAGACAAATAGCATTTGATTCGCAATATTAAAATACTGAATTTGGACTTTTGCAGATACAGTGTGTTTAAAACATCTCAGCATGTGCTGAAATCATTGCTGTTTGAATCTAAACACGCTGTAGATTTGAAATTTAATTTTGACTTAATCAGCAATAAATAATTATGAAATTATATTAATGTAGTGTTTGACATAAATATGGGTTTTAATTTCATCCAGACTTCATGTTTTATGCTGTACAATATGTGAATCTGAATGACAACTACATTTCAAATTTAAAAGATTTTTTATACTGTGAAATAGGAAAAGCCAACCTCAGGGTTGCCACTTTACAGTGTGGACTCTCCAGTCCAGCAGACATCAGTTTCACTCCTGAATCCTCCAGGTTGTTGTTACTCAGGTCCAGCTCTCTCAGACAAGAATGGGAGGTGAGAACTAAGGACAGAGCTTCACAACTTCTCTCTGAGAGGTTACAGCCACTCAGTCTGGAGAGGCAAAAGGAAGGAAACTTGCTCAACATTTTGTTGAGTATTTATTGATGAATAAATCCCACTTACAGAGCTTTGTTGGAGGCTTTGACCACTGGCAGCAGCCTCAGAAGAGCCTCCTCTGAAGCAGAGTATTTCTTCAGGTCAAACATGTCCAGATCTTTTTCTGATGACAGTAAGATGAAGACCAGAGCTGACCACTGAGCAGGAGAGAGTTTATCTGTGGAGAGACTTCCTGAACTCAGGGACTGTTGGATCTGATCCACTAGAGAACGATCATTCAGTTCATTCAGACAGTGGAACAGATTGATGCTTTTCTCTGCAGAGGGAGTCTCTTCAATCTTCTTCTTGATGTACTCGACGGTCACCTGATTGGTGTCTGAGCCACTTCCTGTCTGTGTCAGCAGGCCTCGTAGGAGAGTCTGATTGGTCTGCAGTGAAAGTCCCAAGAGGAAACGGAGGAACAAGTCCAGGTGTCCATTTGGACTCTGTAAGGCCTTGTCCACAGCACTCTGGTAGAACTGTGTCACTGCAGATTTATCTCTTCTTGTTGTTTCAGACTTCTGAGAGGTTGATTGTTCTTCTCCCAGCAGATTGACTCCAGAGTTGATGAAGGTCAGATGGACATGAAGAGCAGCCAGAAACTCCTGAACGCTCAGATGGACGAAGCAGAACACCTTGTCCTGGTACAGCCCTCTCTCCTCTTTAAAGATCTGTGTGAACACTCCTGAGTACACTGAGGCTGCTCTGATATCGATGCCACACTCTGTCAGGTCTGATTCATAGAAGATCAGGTTTCCTTTCTGCAGCTGTTCAAAAGCCAGTTTTCCCAGAGACTCAATCATCTTCCTGCTCTCTGGACTCCAGTGTGGATCTGTCTCAGATCCTCCATCATACTTGACCTTCTTCAGTTTGGACTGAACCACCAGGAAGTGGATGTACATCTCAGTCAGGGTCTTGGGCAGCTCTCCTCCCTCTCTGGTCTTCAACACCTCCTCCAGAACTGTAGCAGTGATCCAGCAGAAGACTGGGATGTGGCACATGATGTGGAGGCTTCGTGATGTCTTGATGTGGGAGATGATTCTGCTGGCCTGCTCCTCATCGCTGAACCTCTTCCTGAAGTACTCCTCCTTCTGTGGGCCAGTGAACCCTCTGACCTCTGTCACCATGTCAACACACCCAGGAGGGATCTGATTGGCTGCTGCAGGTCGTGTGGTTATCCAGAGGCGAGCAGAGGGAAGCAGGTTCCCCCTGATGAGGTTTGTCAGCAGCACATCCACTGAGGTGGACTTTGTAACATCAGTCAGTATCTTAGTGTTGTGGAAGTCCAGAGGAAGTCGACACTCATCCAGACCGTCAAAGATGAACACAACCTGGAACTCTTCAAAGCTGCAGATTCCTGCTTCTTTGGTTTCAGGAAAGAAGCGATGAACAAGTTCCACCAAGCTGTACTTTTCCTCTTTCAGCACATTCAGCTCTCTGAAAGTGAATGGAAATGTGAACTGTATGTCCTGGTTGGCTTTGTCTTCAGCCCAGTCCAGAGTGAACTTCTGTGTTAAGACTGTTTTCCCAATGCCAGCCACTCCCTTTGTCATCACTGTTCTGATTGGTTCATCTCTTCCAGGTGAGGCTTTAAAGATGTCTTCTTGTCTGATGGTTGTTTCTGGTCTGGCTGGTTTCCTGGATGCTGTTTCAATCTGTCTGACCTCATGTTCATCATTGACCTCTGCAGTCCCTCCCTCTGTGATGTAGAGCTCTGTGTAGATCTGGTTCAGAAGGGTTGGGTTTCCTGCTTTAGCAATCCCCTCAAACACACACTGGAACTTCTTCTTCAGCTTAGATTTAAGTTTACGCTGACAGACTGCAGAAGGACTTCCTGAATGAAGACACAAGAAAACAGATGAATCAGTGATTGATAAAGTCCATGTGACAGTTTCATTTCCTTATATAAACATGTTTCCCTCCATCTGCTGAGCCATCAGTAAATGTCCCGTTTATCCAGCAGCTTAAATCTTTAGAGAAATCCTCTTACTGCTCTGCAGACGCTCAGCCAGCTCCTCCTGCTTCATTCTCCTCAGGAAGTGCAGTGTGATCTTCAGAAATGCCTCTCTGCTGCTCCTCCTCTGCTCTTCCTCCTCACCGTCCAACACCTCCTCATCCTCCCTCTGACTCTCTAAGCATTCTGGGTAATCTGAACTCAGACCCTTCTGGATCTTCTTCAGCTCCTTCTTCACAAAAGTGACAATGTTGTCCTCCAGCAGCTGGAACAGAATATTACATGAAGGACACAATCAAAGTCAAATCATGGAACCAAACATCAGATCCATGTTGGACAGACTGACAATCCACTGGTCTAAAAAAGTGCAGCGTGGAGATTATTGTGAACAGAATAGATGGAAAAGTAGTTGTTGTACATGTACAGACCATAAATATGGAGTCCAGGTGTGTTTGATGCTGCTGGGCAGACTGACCACTGGGAACCTCTGAGCTCTCCTGGTGGACTCTGTGGAGGAATCATGAAGAGTTAGCTCACATTATGTCTGTCCACACAGAGACAGACACAAGGTAAAGGCAGTCGCTTTGGAGCTGCTCAACAGTCAGAACGTGTGTGGAGAAAATGTTCAACTGAAGCCAAGAGCTGAAGACTGCTTCTACTGCTTCTACTGCTTCTACTGCTTCTACTGCTGCTACTGCTTCTACTGCTTCTGCTGTTTCTACTGCTTCTGCTGCTTCTGCTGCTTCTGCTGCTTCTGCTGCTTCTACTGCTTCTACTGGGCAGCTTCAGATGGGAGAATATAAATGTATGTGAAGAAGAACGATGCTGAAAATAAACACACAGGTTTAATAAAACTTCTCTGGATAAATAACAGTTAAACATGAATCAGTCAGAGTTTAATGGGATTAACAGCTGACCTCTCTGCAGCAGACGGTCGGCCTCCTTTAAAATCAAGGAGGCCTTGCTTTGACAGGTCACTCTTGAAGGACATACAGCTGGGCTCAGGTTCAGGTCCAGCAGAGGCTGGTCTCCCATGGATCCTGTTAGACAGAGATACAGTAGAAATTCCCTTTTTAGTATTCAGACATGTAGCCTGTCTACCCTTACTGAGTTCTTTACCTCAAGTATCGTTCATGCTTAAACTCGATCTAATGTAATATTATTTCTTTCTTGGGTCACACTCTACACAGTACAGCTGTAGCCCGGGCTAAAATACATTTGCCAGTAAAACATGTGAGAAGTATGACAACCTAATTGATGAGCAGTTGAAATGTCAATCGTTGTTTTTCTGTACCCTGGTTGGAAAGTATACCATTGACAACCAATCCAAGTTCATTCCCAAGTAAAGGGGTGGGACTTAACAGTAGCTGACTCAGATCCCAGACATCGGAGAAGATAGAGACGTGTTCACGCAGAGGGTTAAACAGCAGACATCTAGGAGAGCAGTTTGTTCCTAACCTGCGGGTGACGACCAGTTATCCTGAATTTTGGACTATTGTGATCTACAAGAGGAAATGTCAAGCTTGTTTATTTGTGTGGTGACTGAATGTTACTGTAGCTGGAAAAACGAGTCATGTGCTAAATGCATTGGGCTCACAGCCTTTCTGTCTGTTGTACCTTCAGCTGTGTAATTGAGTAAAAGCGGTGTTTGTTTTCTGCACCGGCCATTGTATGTTTTGGGCCTCAATGCACCCGAGCCACGATCCAGGCCTGCAACAAGGTTTTGTTTAATTTCAGTTCCAAAGACGTGTATGAGTGTGTGTGTGGGCCCACAACAGTGTAATGCACTGGTTACATAGAGTCCAATGAAACAAGACATATAGACAAGGGTTTACAAGAGACTTACTAACAAGGGGGTGTGTTTATTTCCTGAGGATGTTATATTGGTATTTCCATTTGGCTGTATTTTGAAAAGGTATCATTTTAAGTTATTTTTAGTTAAAAGGGAATTTATGTTTTTTTGTGTTGCTGCTGAATTAAATAATTGTACTTTTTCTGCTAAAGCCTATTGGTGGTATATTTATACCAGATACATGTAATTACGTTTAGTATACAACAGGGAGGAGCATAAATATTACCTTTATGGTTATCTGATTGGAGGCACCGCCAGTTAAATCTTTCTATTCGAGAGTAGGTGGGTGAAGGTTACATCATTTTCTTTTGCTAGAATAATAGTACAGGTTACAGCGGCAAATTATAAAAACTGTACCCAGGGCCCCGCCCATAGTGACCTTATACAAAGAAGTTAGTTAACATTATATAGTCACATGGGACGGGTGTTACACAGCTTTTACACCTTCTGTTATAACTGCCCATTAGGAGAATACTGTTCACTAAAAGTTAAGTGTACTGACCCTTTAACACAATAAACACAAGCAGCACAATATACTGTGTGTAAACTAAAATTATGAAACACTCAGAAACAGTTTCACAATTAAAAAGGTTTTTATTTTAATTATAAAGACAAGTAAAAATATAATTTCAATGTAAAATGTGTTTTGTTCTTTTGTCCCAAAAGTTTCATCTTAATATGAAAATTATCTTTCACACACAGTAAACTGCTTTTCCTAACGTTATTATCAGACCTAATTAATTAAACACTTTGCACTCTATTAAGCGCTCCATACTAAGCCGGCAAAATAATCAAATGAAAATCGTTGCAGGCCTGATTCGGTGCTTGTGTTGAAACCAACTTCACTCGCACAGGAGCAAGAAGTAACTTAAATAGTACAGGCTGCCTTTTCTTTGAGAACAATGGGGTCTTTCAGAGAAGCTACCAACTGAGCAGGACGAAGCACGTGGGCCCCTCACGGAGCTTGTAGTTATCCCTCGTCTCCAGGTCGGAAACAGTCCAGACGAAGCTTTTGTATAGCTGGGTTAGCCGGCGCGGCTCACAGTCTGTCCACACGGTTTGTTACACTCCCTCTGTTAACGAGCAGTCTCAGGTTACAGCACAGCAAACGTCGGACAGACGCTCACTGTGACTCACGGAAACGTCTCCTTGCGGCCCTCTCGATTATCTGGCCGACAATCCAAGGCACCTCTCTCACAACTCTTCTCCAAAACGGCAAAAGTTCACCCGACCACTCATTAGCTCGTTAACCCTCAGTCCACTCTCCTCTCTCCTCCCACGTATGTTCGCCAATTAACAAGCCACAGTCCGTGTAACTAGAGACACTTCTCCACTAACAGCTCTTTAACAACATGGCTGAAATAAAATACATATGAAATATATTTTAACAGTCCTTATTTTAAAACATTTTAACCATGAACTTGACTTTTTACCACATAAAGAGAAATGTTTTTAACCTTTTACTTTCTTAACACATGTAGCCCACCTTTCCCTATCTGAAGCAGGAGTTCTTAAATCAAACTAACTGAATACTTAAAATAAGGTTCCTTTTTTTATCTTCTGTCTCTATACGCTTCTGATCGTCTTGGGTTTCTCTAAAGTCACCTAAACCTATATTATAATAACTAGCATGCTGCAATAAAATTAAATGTACTTAACACAACCGAGATTTACCTTATGTATTGAATATCACTTTGGTAAAACAACAACAACAACAACACACCAGGGTTAGTTTAGAAATAATAAATCTCCATTTTACTTTGGCAATTTTAACGTAAACCATGAAATAAACTTATATTCAGCCTCTCTGAAATATCCCTCTTCTTGAATACCAGGGTAACAATAATATTAATCCCCTTTTACTGGTGTAGACATACTAACAACTTTTCAGTTACCTTCAGTTCAAATTCAGCTTTACCTCAGTGGGCCCACACTCACCAAGCACGCACACACACACACACACACACACACACACACACACACACACACACACACACACACACACACACACACACACACACACGCCGGCATAAATTAAAAAAAAGATTAAAACCCCAAACTTTGTTGCAGGCCTGTTGCTGCTTGAGAGCGACGATACTTTAACTATTGGTCCACTTCACTCCAAGGAGCAACAGAACGAAAGAGCTTTTTACCTTTTAACAGTTCAGTCCGCTGTGCGGAGGTCAACAGCAGGGCCGGATTCAGCCAGCCCCACTAGGGGGTGCAGGTAGAATATCAGGGGGGGCAAGTCATTTAACGGAACATTTAAATTTGACAAATATAGTGATTTGATTTATATTGTGATATATATATCGATATGGCCAGAAATGAAAAAATATATTGTGAAATGAAAAAATCCTATATCGCCCAGCTCTAATCTATCAGCTCCTTTGATCCATTTGATTTGTCTTATGTTTTATGTTGGATGCCCTTCCTGACACTACCCTCTGCATTTACCCGGGCTTGGGACCGGCACAAATAGGACACTGGCTTGTGCCCTGTTGAGGCTGCATTTATATTTTTTTTTGTTGTTTTGTTTTTTTTATCTGTCTGACTGTTTGTCTTCCTGTCTGTCTGTCTGTCCTTTCGTTTTTGTTTTCATTTCTTTAGCTCTGTACACAGCACTGGCTTGTGCCCTGTTGAGGCTGCATTTATATTTTTTTTTGTTGGTTTTTTTTTTTTTATCTGTCTGACTGTTTGTCTTCCTGTCTGTCTGTCTGTCCTTTCATTTTTGTTTTCATTTCTTTAGCTCTGTACACAGCATGGCTTATATCAGTTATTATAGCATCAGTCGTCTGCTTTTCTGTGCAAACGTCCTAACAAATGCGTCCATATCTAGACCTGTTGTTATGGCCTTCTCGTGAGCCAGAATAACTAAATTTCTTTTTCTCTCATGTAGCATAGTACGGCGGAAGGGGGTAAGAACACGAGACAAAGTGGAGAAAGAGCTCTCGCATGATGCAGATGATATTCCAATCACAAGTGAGGTCACATACATGCGATGGAGCTGAGGAAAGGCATTCTTATACCCGTGTAGATATGTGCAAATGGTGGAGAGGTCTACAAACTCTACGTTCTCATCATCATTAGTCTTTTTGAATTCTTTTTCCAACATTATTTTTGCGACAAGAATCTCATTGGAAAGTTTGTCACTGTCACTTTTTGCCATTTTTTGCAGAGGACTTAACATGGCAACATCCAGAAAAGAGGGAGATTGTGGTTGAAGGCAATTAACTGCTTTCATGAGATCCAGATTGCTTTTGGAGAATCTTGTCTCCATCTCTACAATGGCGATGTCCAAAATGTTGAGAAGAGCTCTCTTCAGAGCCTGGCTAGGAGTCATGGAGTCTTCTGCACGGCCTACAGTGGACGTAACAACGCTACCTACGAGCAGTGAGCTCATTGTTCTTTTTCTTTTAGCAGCTGGTGCAGGCATGCTGGTTAATGTCTCACTCTCCTCATCTCTCATCTGCTTCAGAGCCTGCAGAGATGCACTGACTACTTCTGAAGCACAGCACAGGTCAACAGAATGAGCCTGCAGCATAGCATTTGCAGACTTTAAGGAACCCAGAACTTTAAGGAGGAATTTTCCTATTTCAAAGAAATGATGCCTCCTTAACATCATCAACAGCCCTGATGCCTCTGTACAGATATCAACAGCAGCGGCTCTGTCCTCTGTAACCTCTGACAGGATACTCAGAATAGCATCCTGATTCTCCACAAGACACTTGGTCACATCATGGTGGCTTGTCCACCTGATCTCCAACAGTCGTTTAAGGGAGGGAACATTATAGTTCTGTGACACATAATGACGGTGAAAAAAAGAGTGCAGTGATCCTGATAGATCAAAAGATTTTTTGCACGCGGCTCTCCTTGCATTGCATGGACCACGGCCAAGTGCAGCTGGTGGTTATAGCAGTGGATATAAGGAATATCCTTCCCTACCTTCTTTTGCAATAAGGCCTGAACCCCACCCCTGACCCCACTCATGACAGAAGCTCCATCATAGCACTGACTGATAATTTCAGCTGCACTGTAGCCTGAGTCAGAAAGATGCTCAAGAATTTGTGTGGTAATAAATTCAGCATTTAACTGACTGAGGTCAAGCAGGCCAATCAGGTGTTCCTCTGGAATGCCTTTACAGACAAATCTAACCATGATTGACAGATTCTCCACATTACATCTGTCCCTCGTTCCGTCACTTTTGATGCAAAACCCAGCATAATCTGCTTTGTCATAATTACCTTTTATCTGATTTAATACCATTTTGACCAGTGTTTCAATAATTTCATTTTGTATGTTGTGAGAGGTGTATTTTGCATTTGGTGGGATGTGTTTGTTAATTTCATTAAATTTGGGGTCCTTTACCAGTGTGTAGTCAACCATTTTTAAGAACAGTCCTGCAGAGAAATCATCATCATTTGAACTTTCCACACTGCCACGAAGTGGAAGTTCATTTACTGCTAGGAACTGAACTACTTCTCCAATTGTTTTAATATAATACCTATTTTTTTCCATTTGTGTGGGCCCTATTAAATTACAAATGGTGTCCCCTGTGGCCTCTCTTTGGGACATTTCAGACCAGGCTTTAGCATTTTTTATGTGGGATTGACTTGATGCGTGCTTTGAGAGTCCCTTGTCCTTTTCCAATGCAGTTTTCCAATTAGTAAATCCTTGTTTTGTGAAAACCAAATCCCTATCATTGTTCCTCCAAAATTTCTGACACGGGAAACAAAAGCACGCATCAAGCTTTGCTGAATATTCGAGCCATGGTCTCCCACGATACCAACCTGGGCAGAATGAGCGGGAGCTCTTGCCAAAATTACGTTTGGGGAAAATTAGAGCTATGGGTTGTGACGGTGCTTCAGTGTTTAAGCCTATGTTGTATTCATCCGCAACAGCCACGGATGTGCTGGGAACGACCGGGGATTCGGTCTCTGCTGCAGCTAATGCCCTAGCAGCCTCGTTGCTGCTGCCAGTGCTAGCCTTAGCAACCAGAAATCGGCGCATACTCGACTCGGAGTCGTCACTCGGTGCAAATTACAAGAGAAAGCGATATGGAGGGAATGAGAACACGCTTACAGAAAGAGTAACCAAATAATTTCAGTGACTGACGGGAAGGAAACTCAAAACAGGGGCTGAGCTCAGCTGGCGACAGTGTGTCTGAGTGCTCCGCTCTGCAGTGACTGACTGAAGCGTGAAGCTCAGCACTAGTGAATATAAAGCTGCGCTCGCATGCCAGAAAAAAGCGGTCAAATTAAATGTTTTGAATTAAAACCATAGACTGTAAAAGATTAAAACAAAGGAGAAGACAGCTGCTATGTGATCACTGATTGGTTCCTTCTAACACAGCGTGCACATGCGCCAGCTCATTCATGTCTATGTTCGCTGGCGTGCAGTCAACTGAATGTGCTGCTCCTCTCAGCCGCTCACTGACTGAACAGGCGCAGCGGGAAGTAAGACCTCACACTTGCAGTACTGGCGATATTTGGAATTTTGAAAGTTGCTAAGGTTTGTCCAAAAGTACGCTAGATTTGTCGCTAGTCGCTTTTTTTGAAAAAAATGCCGCTAAAGGGGTCTGAAAAGTTAAGCTAAAATAAGTTGGCAACACTGCTCAGCAGGTTCACCACAAGCCGGTGAAGCGACTGGCCACGCCCTCCCTATGCATCTTCCAATCAGTAGCTACTTTGAATGAGGGATAGAGTGCAGAGAGAGCTCACTCTGACCATTTTTCTTGAAATATTTTTTAAATTTGGGATCTTTGCATGCCATCACGTTTGGGGGGGCAGTCACGGCATTTGGGGGGGCATTGCCCCTCCTTGCCCATGCCTATATCCGGCCCCGGTCAACAGTCTTTCCCGGCTCCCAGCAAAATAAGGGCGGGCAGGTGTCCCCAGATGGCGGGGTCTGTCCCGCGCTCTGCGGCGATCGTCTTCAGTCTCTGCTGTCTAACGGGTGCGTCCAAACTGGCGTGGTCGGTGTCCCTCTTTCGGAAGAACTCTGAGCTTTGACTTCGCAGTGTAACTTTCAGATAACTCTTCAGGGTCTTCACGTCCAAACCCGTGAACTGCTCCACTAGTAAACAGCTGAGTTAGCTATACTGGCTAAGAGTCCATTCACTTTGCTAATGAATGCTAACACACAACACTGTCTGCAAACGAGCTCTGATGCACACCTGTCTAACTGCACGATACATTTCGGGTAGAAACTTATCACAACAGTACGCAGGATGGTGTTTCTGTGGTAAGACTGTGGATCGTCTAAAACACAGACTTACTACAACTTTGCATGAACCTCGCACACTTCGCATCGCGTTCGTTCGCAGTCAAGCTCCCACTTTTTCATTCTCACTCTCTTCCTGTTCACCCCTGAACCCCCGAAACAGACCAATGAACGACCAGCATTACCCATATTTCTCAGACCACTTCCTCTTTACTAGACAGAACTCTTCAAAATAAAACATTTATAACTGCACAAATCTCGAGCATATTTATTAAACTGTACCCTTTTTAATCTTTTATGAAATAACTTGTAAACCACATTTTTAACAACAATGATCTTGTTTTTAACTAGATCACATGCTTTACATGCTTTTTATCTATGAATCACAATGTATAGTAATTTTAACCCGGCTACACACATCTAATTTATTTAAAAATCAAAAACACAGATTCAACTTACTGCTTTATTTGTGACCAATGCGTTTGGCTCGTTTCTTCTTCAGGCTCACAGGTTAAGTAGATCCTGTGCAGGTCATGTGACACAATCACTGTATTACCTGACTCCCACAAAAACATCATCTTATACAGAGTATCAGAATATCATATCACGTGGGGTTCCTGTCCTTTTTCCAAGGTTAGCTAATATCCACCCCCCCGAGGGATATGTACTAAAGGTAAGAATGTCAGGCTGTTTTTCCTGATGATATTCATGTGGTCAGGTAGTAATTTTACTTATGTATGTTTTTTTATTTTTTTTTTAAAATATGTTATGTATATATGATATTCTGACCTGCACAGGATCTACTTAACACACCTGTAAATGCTTTTGTAATTTCACTGTGAGCCTGAAGAAGCAACAAGCGAAACACGCTGCTCACTAATAAATCAGTAAGTCGAATCTGTGTGCGGTCGTTTGTTTTTGATTTTTGAGAGTTATCCTGCTACCTACCAGCACCTTATTGTGTTGCTGTGCTCAGGATAATTTTTTGTTTTTAACATCTAATTTATTTATTTATTTATTTATGTAATGCACAAAACAATTTACTGTATTTATACATTTTTCAGCCATAATGCTAAAAGCCAAAAGTGATTCTGCTGCCATGTAGATTTCAAACTGTTGACTGAATCTGAGGTTTGTTCAGAAGTCCCTTAATTCTAACGTAGTAAATTTCACTGAATGAACTTCATTGAAAGTGGAAAACGAGACACGAGTTTAAAACTCACTGACATATTCAGAGCATGCACCATGTGGGGTTAGGGTCAGGCAAAGGTCAAGATCTCCAGGCGATCGCAGTAAAGAGCTGCAGGTGACAGAAAGCGACTCGTACCTGCTGCAGGCTCGACTGTTAGCTGATGTTTTCACTGTTAGAAACCAGCGTTCACTTAAGTTGGTCTGAAAACGTTTCATTTAGTTTAGCTGCAGACTGGAGCGGATAAGAGACACTGTTCGGTTTCCATAGCAACCAGCACGCCAGAGTCGGCTAACTGATCCTCCCGTCTACGCCACGTTCACACTACTGTCCAAAGACCAGACTGTGTTTACAGACTGGCTGCTGCTGCTCAGTCAGCTGTGGTTACAGCATCTGATCCTCATTCAAATAAGAAAAGAAAGAGAAACATGGAGTCTGAAACCCTCTTCTTCTTCTTAATGTCATCCTTTCTGTTTGATCACAGAATTACACTTTAAAGAGCTTTAAACCCCAAAAACACATCTGACGCTCCGTGACTGTCACATCACACGTGGAAAAATGTAACAACGCTGCTGCCTGCTGGTTTTGTTCTGGTGTGAAGTTGTTATTGAAGGAGGCTGAACAGTTTAACACGAATTAAAGTAAACGCTCTGGGACATGTTTTCATTTGCATCAGAGGGATCATCTTTTGTAATGGTGCAGACATCATAAAGTAACTTGATGTTGACTTACTCTGTTCTTGGGAAAAGTAGCGACTGGTCACTCCTGAAGGACGCATAGCCGGATTCAGGTCTAGGAGAGTCTGGTCTCCTACGAATCCTGTTGGACAGACAGGAAGTTCACTATAGCATCAGAAACTAGCAGCTATCAAGCAGAAAAGAATCAACAGAGCAAAGTTAAATAAAGTCTGAAGCTCTTCATCCTGAGTGATGTCTGACATGTTCATCCTGTTCTATCGATCATTTTCTTTGTGGGAGAACAAGAACACAGTGAGGACTCCAGGACTAATGTGATCGAACACCTTCCTCTACTCTGTGCAGGAAAAAGACTCCACTGTTAAACATGTGTCTGAGAAAAGTCCTCCTGACTGAGAGCAAAGTGCATTAATGATGAAACAGTGAAACACTTTTCTTTCAGCATGACAGTCTGCTGCCATGCTGACTGAAAATCCTCATCTCACCTCTGAGCTTTGGTCTGGCTGTCATGTTCCCCACACAGAGTGCTTTTAGAGGGAGGGACTCCCTCCTCTCTGTCCTCACACTGACTCATGCTGCTGAACTCACATCCACTTTCACCTGGAGAGGAAACACAAATCATTCATCTGCACATCAACTCAAATCCTCCTTTCCATCATTTCTCCTGGAAAAGATCAGCTGCTCCTCCACTGATTGGCTGCTAGTTTCTGTTTCATATCAGTGGCAGCTGAATGCAGTCAGACAGCAGTGTGAGGCAGAGGAAGCTGCCATCAGCTGCTGGACTTCTACTATCAGTCCACTAGATGGAGGCATGAAGCTGCAGCCCAGCACACACACCATGCACGGAGGAGCGGCTACATTCACTGACTCACTGATATGAAACATTTCAGGTCTGCCAGGAAACGTCAGTATCCTGCTGTGTCTGACTTTACGCTGGTGGAGACGACGCTTTGAAAAGCACAATGTAGTTTGTTTTCTGCCAGCTGAAGAAAGGAAAGAAACATCAGCTGTTCATCAGATTGTTTGATTCCAGTAAATCAATAATCCAACAACATGGAGATTTCTCTTCAAACACAAGAGTTCTCCAAACTCTCTACTGAAATAAGAAGTGAACAACTACTACAAACATTAGACAGCAAGAAACAAACCCTGAAGGGACTAAAGACAAACTTGGTGTTAAACTATCAAACAAAGCAACTTCCAGTTTCTTCAAAGTGTTGAAGAAGAAGACTCTCACTGGACGCCTGCAGAGAAAAGGCTCCACACAGGTCAGCTGTTTCCTGGAGTGGAAGCAGGACAGGCAGGAAGCAGCAGCAGCAGATTTTCACAATAAGAGCACATTCAGCTGTGCTTTTATTCTCTAACACAGACAGCTGTGTGAAATTATTCATCATCTGAAGAAATGTAGAGATCATACCTCTGTTGATGGAGATCCTAATTTTGATCTGTGTTTCTTCGCTGCTCTGATGAAGCAGGGAGAAGTTTCTCAGCAGCAGCAGACCCACCAGCTTCTGAGGGGAGGAGAGATTCAGCACTCGTCTGATTACAAGCTGGATCAGAGACAGTAAAACACGACATTAGTTCATATGAAGGTGAGAAAACAAGGAACCAGTTTAGACTGTGGACCCGATCCACAACTCTCCCCCTCCTCCTCCCCTCTAACTGCAGCTGGCAGCAAACATAGACCTGTAAACTGGTTTTTCTTCCTTCCACAGCTGATGACAGGTTAACAAACCTTTAGCTGAAGCAGAGAGAGGCTCGGTTTGTTGGCACCACTTCAGTTTTTGTTGTTGTTTTACAGTGACGGTGACTCACAGCTCACAAGGAAACATGAATTCATCTTATGCCAACATCTGAGAGCAGATTTCTGATCTGAGTGTGCTAAAGTGAGTCTAGAGCTGCTTGTTGCTGTTAATAAAGAGTTCATCCTGAGTGAACAGCTCACCACCGTATAACACAGGAGGCCTCCAACAAACAACGGATCAGAGCTGTACTTGGTAAGAGCCGTTCTTTTTACCATAGTGACCAAATTTCCCTGCCTGCCCTAAACCTACTCTCCTTTAAGGGAACAGTGACAAGCAGCCAGTCACAGAGGCAGAACTTTGCATCAGGTCTGTAAACAAAGGTCATATATTCCGTACGCTGAAAGAAATGATCCTGGTTCTTACAAGAGTTTCTATGGAAGGACCAGATCCATCAGATCCGGCTCCTCCAAAGACCTGATTCCCATCACTATTTTCAAAGGTAAAAACATCAGACTCACTCAGCTTGTTCCTGTGGACGTCCGTCAGATCAGCAGCCTGATGGCGTCTCGTCCAAGTCCGTCTGTAGAGAGAGAGATTATGGTGACTCCTCCCATAATCAGTCATGTGACTGCAGCTGCTGTCTCACCATCAAAACATGCAGTCTGACTGGTCTGAAGACACAAAGTCAGTCCCAGAGAAACCAGTTCACCTGGTATTTTGCAAGCTGGGACCTGTAACCATCTACAGTGAGATGGAACATTTCTGCTAACCTGTCCTGCTCTACTTTAGGCTCAGCAGCTGTTTCATACATTTCTTGTGTTGTCTCTCTGACTGCTGAAGGTTTTGTTGTTCTGAGGTCAGTGAGTCAGATTCTCTCTGACTTCAGTCAAACAGCCACATTAGCCCTAAATATCACGGCTCAGTGACCAGCAGCAACACACAGACATGAACAGAACAAAGATCCTTGTGAACTTTCCCACAAACATCATTTAAAGCAACATTATGTAGTAACTGATCTTAAAACAGCAGCTTTAAACCATTTTGATGCTACACTGACCTGTAACAGGCTGAATGGAGTCTCTGTCAGTACCACTCCGGGCCGGCGCTGGTTATTGGCTCTATGTAACTCTGGAGTCCTGAGATCAGAGACCAACAACGAGTCATTGATGAAAAGAAAACCTATTAAGCAGATGGACAGATTTGATTGAGCTGAATCCCGTGTACCCTGGAAGTCTGAAAGATGGAAACCAGCTGTAGTTTCACATCGTTTCCCCTCTTTACCAACAGGACTGGAGATTTTACTGAAGCAGGCAGAAAGCAGAGGAAACTGGATTAAGATTTAAACACGGGAAAAACTGAGACAATGCTAATTAGACCATTAGTCCTGGGTCTGAGCCTTTAAACCACCTTGAAACTTTGTTAAACATTCCAATACCACCTTAAACCTAAAACCACCTTAAAAACATCTTAAACACACCAATACCACCTTAAATGTTAATACCACCTTAAAAACCCTTAAACCATATTAAAAAGTGTAATACCACCTTAAATTCCAATGCCACCTTAAAAACCTTGAAACCATGTGAAAAATTCTATTACCTCCTTAAATTGAAATACCACCTTAAACACTTTAAAACCATGGTCAAAATTCTAATACCACCTTAAATCTAAATATCACATTATGTATTATGTCAAATGAAAACCACCTTAAGCCTTTAAACTACCTTAAAACCTTGTTAAAAATTCTAATACCACCGTGATCCTAAATACCAAAACATCTTAAACAAACTAAAACCAACTTAAACCTAAATACTGCCTTAAAAACCATGAAACCATGTTAACATTTCTAACACCACCTTAATGCTAAATCCACCAAAGCGTTTTTTTCCTGACGCCAGGGCTTCGTCCAACCTCAGCTCTTGGACCAAACGGCAGTACTCACCGAACCCACATACGGTGAGTCTGTCCTCTCTCTTCACCTGCTTCTCTTCATACAGCGCAAGGACCAGAACAAGTAGGCTCCTCTGGTGTTGACAGTTTTACATGAAGTAACGTTAGGAAGAACTACTTGCAACCACGGATTTGATGTATCATAGCAACCAAAGCAGTCGGAAAAAAACAGACTGTATAAAAAACCCAGCTAGCCTCAAAACGCCGCTAGCTCACTGCTGGGCGTTTTGAGAAGAGCAGCTGGTAAAAAACGCTTTGGTGGACATGGGGCCTTAAAACCACCTTATAAATGATAATACCACCTTGAACCTAAATACCGCCTTAAAAACCAGCTGTTTCCTAACAAGTCTGTCCTCTCATCAAGTTCCAAAGGGATCTGTCAGTGATCAGTGCTGCCCCCAGGTGGCCACAAACACTTAGTGCAGCTTTAAAATCAGGCCTTCTAATGATGCAGTAGACTTCACAGTAGAAGTCAGTCCTTTGAGTCCTCCTACCTCCTTCCCTGGATGGATCCACATGCATGGCAGTACACCCTAACCTCCCAGCCTTCTGCTCCCAGTTTCTCTGCTGCTCTGAAGCTTTGCTGCACAGCTCTGGGGACGACACCTCTGCTCGCGATCAAACTCCTCTCCCTCCGCTGGGAAGGCTTTCCGCTTCCTGTCCGGGACAAAGTCCCACGGAGAGGGGCCCATTTAGTAAAGTGCAGCACGTGAACACTACAGCACACACAGGGTTTGAACTGAGGGCCTTTAGTGCTGCGGACAGCGTTCAAAAGTCAGAAGCTCAGAACCTGGACCTGGAGCCTTCTGGGGGGAACCGCAGACAAAGAGTTCACAATAAGTTGTAGTGAGCGCTGGACTCAGTTCCACAGCTGACAGTAGGACAGCAGAGCTAAAGGCTAGGAGCCCGATGCTAACGGCTAACATGCTACAGTAACATTCAGTCAGCGTCCAAACATGAAGAAGCTGGAAATGAGCTCTGCTGGATCCCACAAAGTCCAGTCTACAGGGTCCCTGGTCCTCAGCCACAAGTTAGGAACCATGAGCTCTCTGCTTCACAACAGCTTCTCCTGTCCTCCAATCATCTGAGGCCGCTAAGCCCCGCCCCTCTACCACCTGTCCACAATCAGTTTAACGAGCAGCCGGTCCTCCGTCCTCCAGTAGTCCCTGTGGGGGGTCAGCTGTTGGTCCTCAGTCCTGAACCAGTAAACCCAGTGTAAAAGCCAAAGCGTGCAGTAATCTAAAAGTCGGCCACATGAAATCTGTCCATCAATGACGTGTAAAAGCCCCAGTTAGGATCAAGTTGTTCAAAGTGGTTTCCAGGTCTCTCACTGGGACAGATTTTCAGCTCTTTACCTCAGGAGTTCCCTCCGCTTTCCTCTCTCAATGACTAGAATGGATCCAGATCACAGCTCCAATCAGATGAAACGCTGTGTCTGCATGTGTCTGTGTTGGAACAGTGTGGGAAATGAGCCTGAATCCATTTCTAAGGCATCGTGGAGATTGAATTTACTGATCAGGGATCAGCAGCAGGCTGAGAAGATTTAAGAAAGACAGCCAGTTCTTTTGAAATGCTGATTTAGAAAATCACTGCCAATAATCAGCTGTTGCTCATCAATACTTTGATGCTGCTGACAATATTTGATTCAAATCAATCTTCCTTTAGTTTTTCCAGCACAGCCAGAAATCCAGTTGTTGTTAAATGAAGTGATTTAGCATCATCTTTCCAAAATGTTCCCAGATTTCCTTCAATATTAAACTTAGTCAGCTTAAAGAGCTGCTTACATGGATATATTCTGTTAAAGCTTTGAAAATTCACTTCTGCTGCTGTCGGAGGAGGAAATGTTGAACATTTGCTCCTGATTGGACAAAACAACACAATAATCCAACCTGATTGGCCGTCGCGAGTGGAAGCGTCTCTCTGACTGTTTCTCTGGACGTTATTAAGAAGCATCGACGTGTCTTCCAGATTCTGTTCAGAGAAGATTTCACTATCGACACTGACATCGATCGACCGATGGATCGGCTTTAAAAGCTCCTGATCAATATTCTGTGGATGGAAACTAAAGGTCGTCTCTAGCAGCGTCAAGAGAAAGCCAGCAGCAGCCTGAGAGCAGATTTCAAATGAAGAATCAATCTTGTTATTGATGAGTGCTGTTAGCCACACTGATACCAACAGTGATGTGTTCAACACAAACATTCATCTCCCAGAGAAACTAGCATGATCACTGCCCTCCAGTGGTCACTGTCAGTAACTGCAGCACTGCCAATAATCCACATTATTCCACATTCACTGCATTATTTTAGCACTAATGTTCCTCAGGCTGATGAGCACGCTCTATATGTGAACACAGAGATTATTAAAGTGCTACAAACACTGAGCTTCTTTCTAAACTGACTGAGAAAGAATCACAGTGTTTACTGCCCTCCAGTGGTCACGCTGAGTCACTGCAACACTACATTACACTGAGATGTGGCCGACAGGACTCCCGCTTATTATTATCTTCACCTTCAGCTCACTTTATTTGGAGCCACAGGTAGATTTGCTTTGCAGGAGACAAACATTTTACAAACGTGAGAAAAGTCCTCACGGCTCCAATAATCAGGACTTTAACAGAGAAACCTTCAAAGCGCTGAAATAAAGAAGCACTAGAATAAAAATCTAGAGCTTCTATTTTTAAGAAACTTTTGCTCGTCACTTTTCCTTCTGATTAATATTAAATAGGAGGCTGACTTGGCAGAGAGGAGAATACTAATGTTTTAGAATTCAGCTTCTGCACTACTTATTCAAAATGTCACAGGAGAGTCAGCTCACTTTAAAATGTGGACATCATTTTGTACAGAGAACTTTAGAAAGCAACGCTCATAATATAGTATATCAGTTTACTCTGTAATATTACACTGCAAAAATCAGATTTACTATCAAGGACGTTCTGCTGCATTCAAAGCTGAACTAAACAATAACGGACTGACCTGTTATTCAGATTGAAAAAAGCTGAAATCAGATGAAACAAGTTCTCTACTTAAAGTCAATGTTTTATTAAATCTACTCAAACACGAGGCTGAAAGAAGGAGAAAGAAGGAAATGATAGTATCTGCACAGCAATGGGACAGGGCTGGGCTTAACATGTTGAAAAGTGGAGGAACAACAAGAAGAAAAGGGAGCAAATCAGTCAGATCCATTTCTAATGAGTCCGAACTATCAGCTCTGATATGCAGACCTACACAGGAGAAAAGAACAAGCTGATTAAGCTTTAGATTTCTACACAAGGAAACGGCAACATAAATGATCTCCATCTGTTGGAAGGGTTAGGCTCTTATTGGAAGTTAGCTACGCTGGCAGAACGTGAACCGCTTTGGCAGTTTATCCAACCACCGAGGACCGTTAGAGAACCAGATCCACGCAGCTGAGGCCTGAAGCAAAGGTGTAGTATTGTCCACTGGTGACAACAATCACTTAAGGCCCATCCACAGCGGCTGAGACTATATCTGGCTTTAGACAACCATGCAGACTCTGGAGTAGGGCTGTGTGATCACCACAAAAATACTAGCTAGATAGTTTCTGGGATTCTGGATAGATTTTGGGACAATGAGACAGAGAGAGACAAAGAGACATTTGGCCTCCTTCACAAATGTGGAAAAGTCTTGTGTGAGTGTGGTAGAGGAGGAGGAGACTGAGCGAGGGTGTCGGTGAACGGCGGCTCGGCAGGAAGCCCCTCAGTTTAGCAGGAAATGTACAGTAGAAGTTCCAGCGGCTGGTGAATAAAGACAACAGCATCTCCAGACTAAAGCCAAGCTGCTGTGTGTTGCTGCCAGCTGTTGAAGAAGGGGCTCCAATTTATTTCAAACTGAAGCATTTAGTGAAAACAAAAGCACTTAAAAGCATTTCATCTGAGTCCAGATCAGCCCTGAGTTCTGTCTGGAGCTGTTGTCTTAGTGGCTTTGATTCTGTCCTCAGTGCAGCTGCCTTTAAACCGGATCTTGTTTTTGTGCGGGTACCTCGGCAGCTTCAGGTCCGGTCATGACAGCTGACTCCGAAGCTTTTATATTCTTCATATTCTGTGCCGGTTAGTTCCTGGTCTCTAACAGCAGCCGCTTGTTGACGGACAAAGCGGACGTCCAGCTCCACGCGAGCGAGGCGGATCCAAGTCTAGCGGTTCAGTCTAACAACATAACGTTAGACTGCGAGGCTGCCGGTGTCCGTGTTTTATCTCCCGGCTCTGTTTGTTGGCTCCTTTTCTAAATTCAGTCCTGACTTTTTCAGCAGGACCGCAGGTCTCTTCACTGTAGGCAGGGCGGGGCCACGAGGACGCAAAGACAACCAGATAACAAAAGGCATTTATCAGTATATGACTGAAGGAGAACAGAATCAGCAGAGTGCAGAAGACAATCCATTTTATTAACAGCAATGTTTTGCAGATGGAGAAATAAATCCCCCTGTATTTCCCATCTACTAGAGGCTCCTGCAGTTTCCTTTGGGTGTCAGCAGGTGGTCTGGACAGCGAGGCAGACGGGACTAAAACAGACATTATGATGTCACTTAGAAACAGGAAACAGTCGCACTTGATAAAGGAACAGAGCACTAAAATATGACTTCAGCATCATTAGAATCTAAAAACTTTATTCATACACACATTTTGTACGGATCGATGCTCAATTAAAAACTCTTCTTTAACCTTTAGAAGTCCGAGCAGGTGAAGCAGGAGGATTTTTCCTACTTTAAAAAACATGCAGAAAGACAAAAGGGCTCCTTCCCCTCAGCACTGAGGAGATCAGTTCATCAACCCTGTTGGTTAGTAGGAACATCAGCAGGTGATGATGATGATGAAGATGATGAAGATGATCCAATGGTGGAACAGATTGGCCTTTAATAAGACTGTTTGAATGTTCTGTCAGTAGGAAATCAAACAGAGAGTGTACTTACTGTGCACGTTCCTCGGTGGGTGATCTGCTCTGCATCTCCAGCTCCTCCTCCTCCTCCTCCTCCTCCTCCTCCTCCTCCTCCTCCTCCTCCTCATCATCATCATCATCATCAGTGCTGTAAAAACATGTGTTCCTACTTTCCATTAGTTTGCTTCCAGGCACATGTTCCATGACTGAGCTGCATTTTATTTCTCACTGCTCCACATTTAGTGAACAGAAGCTGCTTTGAGTCAAATCTGAGCCCCTTAGTTATTAAAACGCCATGTTTCCAATTCCACAACAGAAATACGACCTCATTTAATGCAGCTTTGGAAATCTCAAACTTTAAAAGTGAACTGAGAAAAATCAAATCAAATCATACGGTATTTAACGTTAGCCAGCAACTTTCCCCTGTTGTTAACCAGATGAGAGCAAAACTGTCCTCCAACATAGAAAAGCTCCGACATTCCCACAGACATCGCTGATATCTGCTCTTTGTTTATCTGCTGGAACCTTTGCAGCACAAAACACAAAGTCCGCAGTGCTTGTTGTTGTTGTTGAGCTGGATTTGGCCTCTGTTCTTCTCCAGTCACCGAAGGAAAAGGTGAGCACGAGACACGGAGCTGAAGCGGTTACAGCGCCACAAAGCGCTAGTGGCCGGAAGGCGCATTGCACCCGTAGTGGTTCAGCACTACCATAGAGAATGAAGGGGAAACGGTTTGCGCGTCCGAGGGAAGAGAGAAAAGGAAAAGCTTCATGCAAATCTGGGCCCAAAAGAAAGCCATGAAAAAACATTGTGAGAAAAAGAGACACTACAAGACATCTTCTCTGACAGTGATGAGGATGGAGGAGCTGTTCCCCAAAAGATTCACCAGGAACTAAAGAAACAAGACCTGGACCCTGAAACAACATGACTAGGCCTCTATAGCACACTGAAACACCAGAAGAAGTTTCCATCAAAGACACATCTAATCAATGCTGTCGTCTGCCGTCTGATATATTAATGCTGCCAGATTTGATTTCATCAAATAAAAGCATTTTTAATACATTTCTATAAAAGCGCTGGACATTTCTGTAAACATCTGTGCCTGTGTGTTCTTTAAATATCAGTTTTAGGATAATACCAAATGTCAGATGGAAGCGTGGGATACTAAAGGTTATTAACGTGCACATTTCCTGTTTCCTTCTTTTCAGAATAAAGCTCTGCTGAACTGGAGAACTGGAAATGTGAGCTGGAACAGGAAGTGGCAACTTACAGAAATGCAAACTTAACACAGCAACAAAATGTTGCTGAAGTGCTGAAACAGGTCTTTTCTCAAAGTGAGTCATTTTGTTTTTAAAGCATCATGGGAGTTTTTGCTCACTTTGGCTTTTCTAAATGTTTCCAGACAGACAACATCTGCATCCTACTGAAATGTGTACCTGAACACAAGCAGCACTCAGGATGGGCCCACATGTAGCCTGTTAAGATCCAGTCACATTTAAATGGACTTTCTGTTCATTTCAGGGAGAAAAAGGAGCAACACTCTCTTTTGGACTGTCTCCCCATTTTCATCAACCCACTGTTTGTTTTCTTCTTTCTGATGTGGAATAAGTGTTCCAGTCTCACATGGCTGCTGTCATGGCTACAGGCCTTTGAGTCTAGTTAATGATACGTATCAGATGGAATATTAATCAGTACTATTGGACCTTTTCCTGCTGTCCCTTCTTTGTGTTTCATATCCATATTCTATGGTAAAGAATCAGTGACCTCTCAGCACTGTGTCATTGCACCTTTGACACCAGCAGCAATCAACAAGCCCACTTCAGAGAGGGAGCCGCTTCAGCCGACGCCTCGCCCCAAAGCTTTTGGACAAAAAGGATGGGATGGTACAAAGTTTTTCATTTTCTATTTCTTGAGCCGTTGTTTCTGACTGTTGGTTCATTCAAAAGTCTTGTGGAACACTTTTGTCAGGTTATTGGACTAACAGATAAACACAGGCTCACACAGACAGAGGCAATAATTTAACCTGAACTGATGCACTTATTAAAGACTTTGCAGTGACGTAGCTGCAAATATAGAAATAAACATGTAGACTGTTGAAGCTACTTGACCACAATGGGTCAGAAATACTCCACAACATTAGCAACATTATTTTTTCTATAATCTAGACTTTAGAAATTGCTCATGGTGAACATGTTAGCAATGCACAGCACACAGAACTACAGGATTATTTGTTCAGAGCCACCTTTTCTGTTCACCTAACAAATGTAAGTCCATTACTGTCAGTATTTAAGCTCTCACCTGTTCACCCATCAACCTTCTGAAAAAGGTCCCAGTGCATAAAGCCCTTAGTGCAGAAACCTGTTTCTTCATTTCAAGCTCGGCTTGCTGATCCATTTGTTGTGTTTCCAGGTATTTAGCAGAGATGAATCACTCAGAAATAAAGTGTAAAATATTCCTTCTTCAGATCCACATTGGAAAAGACATGTGGCTGCGTGAGGAGGTGTGGAGAAAAATCCACTGTCACGACAAAGGACTCGCTCTGTGGAAAAGAGTCGGCTGGAGCCATCTGGGGTTCGGTAGAGCTGAGGGGAAGAAGCGAGTCTGGGAAGGAACGGCCGACAGAAAATACCGAAGCAAAGCCTCCCTGAACACCAGACAAGCTGTGAATCCTCAAAGGTCAGCTGCACATCTTCCTACACTGAATGCCAACTGCAGAAAAACACTGAAGGCAGAAAGGTAATGCAGGTGTATTTTCTATAACCCCACCCACCACGCCCTTTTTCAAGAGCGCTGCAGTGGATGGTTGAAGGCACAGAACATGGAGAAGACAGAGAGGGAGAAGAGGGAGAAGCTGGTGGGATACTACATTTCACCAAACATTCAAGACCTTGTGGAAAAAGAAAAAAACACTGTAAGGAAACTTGAACAAATTGTGGATCTGGATACTTTTACCAAAGCTGTTTGTGGTATAAATTAAATTCTGATGTTTATTCAGCCTTCATGTCAAAGTCGGGCTAATGCTTATTTATTAAGTGCATAATGAAACATGTAAGAAATGAAACTGATGTGTGTGTAGTATTTTTATGGAATGGATTGTAGACATTCTGCTACCTTTTTGCTAAAATATGTGCTCTGACCCAAACTGACAGACGTCACATCTTTGAACATGCTTCTCATACACACTTTTTATTTTTACCTTCCTAGAGTTTACACTCTTCTACTTACACTAATAATTGTTTGTCATTGACTGTGTTTTCATTGGCAGATATTTAGTGGAAAAAGGTGGTAACTCGTATTGTAGAGGTTTACTTAAAACTATTCTGTGACCATAACAGTTTAGCAAACAGAGGTTCAAACACATAATTCAGCCTGGTTTAGAAAACATATAAAACGTTTGCACCATTACTTTATGTTCTTCTTCAAATCCCTCCTTCTAGTCTGATGAACTTTGAACTATGCCGAGACCCGCACTCACGCCCGGCCCCCTGAGCTACAGCCGGACCCTCCTGGAGAATGTTGGCCCCACCTCAGTGTAACGTTGTAGTGGCTCAGAGTGGAGGGCAGTAAGTCCTCTGCTTCTTCCTCTAGGAGTCCACATCAGTCAGTCCTCATGTTCACATCTCTTTGTGTCTTTCAGAGCAGATTTGGAAACTCTGAGCTTCAAACATCCAAAGGAAACAGGAGCGTAGCTCCCACTGAGGACGCTGACGTCCCGTCTTCAGGGTTTTTCCCTGTTTCTGCGAACTTGCTGCACTCCAGGCAGTCGGACCGGCAGGGTGTGGAACCAGGGATGCTGGGACCCAGAGGGGGACGAGCCAACACGGTCTGGATCCAGCTGGGACACCCAGACAGAAACCACATCCACCTAAGAAACCTCTTAACCAGCAACAAACAATAAAACCACTTTTAAACTTAATACCACCTTAAAAATCACAAGACGACAGGACAGGACCACCAACTATATAACTCAATTTTTTTCAGTTCAATTTTATTTATATAGCGCCAAATCACAACAACAGTTATCTCACAGCACTTCATAAAGAGCAGGTCTAGACCGTACTCTGAAGTTATTTACAGAAGCCCAACAATTCCCACCAAGAGCAGCACTAGGCGACACAGGCAAGGAAAAACTTCCTCTGTTAAACATACTAATACCACCTTAAAACCATATAATTGTCTTAAACTTAAATACCACCTTAAAAACTCTTAACCAGTGACAAACATTAAACCACTTTTGAAGTTTAAAACCCTTTAAACCATGTTAGATGTCCAACACTGATGCTGGTGATCAGGTCTGGCTCACAGACAGAATTGTTGGATGGGGTTCAGGTCTGACTCTCCCTCCTACATGGAACACAGAGACACTGAGGAACCAGGACCAGAACCCAAATCCAGGATAAAGAGGTTCAGTGAATGTGGTGTTGAAGGTGTGGAGGTGGATCAGTGTGTCAGAGGAGACTCTGTAGAAGGACAGAGAGCCAGCAGGACAGTCCACATACACTGCTACTCTGTCAGAGGAGGAGGAGGAGGAGGAGGAGGAGGAGGAGGAGGAGGAGGAGGAGGAGGAGGAGGAGATGGAGGAGGAGGAGGAGGAGGAGATGGAGGAGGAGGAGATGGGTATTGTTCTGTTATTGTGCCTGACAGAGTAACGACTATCGTCAGAGCAGCTCAGACTCCAGGACTGATCATTCATTCCAAACACACAGTCTTCTTTGGCTCCTTTCCTTCTGATTCCTCTGTAACTCACTGATATATAAACTCCTCGTCTCCACTCGACCTCCCAGTAACGACCAGTCAGACCATCTCTACACAGCAGCTGACAACGTTTAAACCTCTCTGGATGATAAGGATATGACTGATCCTCCTCCACACGTGTCACCTTCGTGTTGTTGTCAGACAGTTTGATGTATCTGCTCACGGTGTTTGTGTCAATTGTGAGTTCACACAAATCTGATGAGAGAGCGAGACACAATCCAGCTGCAGTTATTGATCTATCATCTGTTCATTGATTGGCACTTTGAATGAGTGATGTCACAGTCTGAAGATGGTTGAATGTGTGCTGCTTTGTTTTCATGAATCAAATGAAAAACACACTTACACTTCCTCAGATCTGGTCTTGACCATCGGACTCCAGCAGGCTCCACCCTGAAAGGAGGAGGGGGGTCAGAGCAGCATCAAACATGGACATTACATTCCTCTCATACACATATACTCAATGGCCCTCATTTATGAAAAGTGCGTACACCAAATTTCCAGCATACACCCAAAACCACAGTGACTTTGACATTTATCAATATGGACGTTGGCGTACGGCACGCTCAAATCCTACGCCAGCTCAGGAGGTGGTGTTCATGTACGCAAGTTTTGAGTTAGACCCGAAATGCACAGAAATCATTTCCTAATAGCACAAAACGCACTGACAAACTAAAATACATGATATATTAGGACCCACTCTGACAGAAACAATTTTTGAAACATTTATTTTGTTGTGTATTTTTGAGCAACACAGACTACATACAGTCTATTGAGCAGTCAGAACATGCTTTGATTTGTATTTGGAATATTTTATCATAGCTGTAGGTGCCTTTTATTTGGCTGAAAAGGCTATGAACAAAAAATGTTGCAAGGTAAATAAATACTGCATAAAAACAACAAACAGCATAAGCGGATGGCTTGAAGCACTGAGACTGGCTGCTGACATGGACTCAGCCCCACGCCCTTTAGGTGAGGCGGGCACAGACATGTCACGCACAAAGCCCTGCATTTATTATAAGACAAACTTTACATTATGACCGCACAGCGAGCACCGACACCCCCACTAAAGGCCCCGCGTCCCAGGACTCTGGTGCACGCTGATCCCGGTTCATGTGTGAGTCCTGGGTCAGTGCGTAAAGCCCAGACCAGGAGGTGATGAGCAGCTTTTTATCAGAGCAACATACTTTCATTTGGAGCTTATTTGGCACTTAACTTTGATGGGCGTTTTAGCAGTGCAACATCTATCCCTTGGAGCACCACAAGGAGCCAATTTATAATTCTAGGAACAGACAAAAACTTCTAGTTTGCACGGAACGCGCTCCACAAACAGGTGGTACAGACGTGGTGCAGCTCATCATTGTGTTCGGACAATGTTTCACTCTTAACATAAAAGAAAAGTTGCACCGCGGATGGTCAGATCCAAGTCTGTGCGCGTCCAGACCCGTGTCCGTGCATTATAGTCCCAGGACAGCGCAGCGCTGTTTCCCAAAGTCACAACACATTATGAAGGCTTGCTTTGCATGCTGGGGGGACACTGCCCCGTATCTATCCGTATGTCCTCCATTCAGGGATGAGCACATCCTCCTCTGGGGCTGACAGCGTGCACTGGTCCCCTCCAGCGAGGTTGACAGCGCGCGGTGGTCCCCCTGACTCCAGCACTGGCTCTCAGGCTGGACCTGGACTGTTTATGGCCCAGCTCGTGTCCAGTTTTAAGAGCGTTGAACATTTTGTCAAAAATGAAAAGTTTAAATCATCGAATAAAAAAGTATTAAATTGTTTCCAAAAGAAAAACCTCGTAATATTAAAATGCATAATATTTTTGAACATTTATGCCGGGGAGGGGCTCTAGTGGTGAAACTAAACATTTAATCTTTATTTAAATCTGTCAAAACAACATAATGTTTTGTTTCTTAAGTTTTAACTTGTGGATTTCCTACTCCAAACCATGTATTTCTTGACGTATTTCGTCAGTCCCTGCCATGAATTCCTGGGTGCAGCCTCCTGAAGCTTGAATAATTGGGGGTGTTTCATTGAAATTACGCACGTTTTCAGCCGCTGCATTTATCAACACCAGGTGGTGGGTACACCTGAAATCCCAGGGTACACTCACATTGATAAATCAGGCCCTGAGAACAGTGTAAGCATAATGTCACACACAAAAATACACCTGTTTCCTCAAGTGGAATGGATTTGACTGACAACGCTCTGAAAAGTCAACAGACACGCTGAATCAGAGACAGTAAAAGTGGTCTGTTCTAATATCATTAGTCCAAATAACAGAGTGGGTGGGTCTTGTTTTTTGATACTGGATGATGGCTGTGTAGAAGTGGATCAGCAGCTGCTTAGACAGGTTGAGCTTCCTGAGCTGGCGCAGGAAGTATATCCTCTGCTGGGCCTTCTTGATGATGGTGTCCGTGTTGGGCTCCCACTTCAGGTCCTGGGATATAGTGGATCCCAGAAACCGAAAGGATTCCACAGCAGACACAGGGCTGTTGAGTATGGTGATGGGGGGCAGAGTGGGGGGATGGCTCCTCCTGAAGTCCACGGTCATCTCCACAGTTTTGAGTGTGTTAAGCTCCAGGTTGTTCTGACCGCACCAGAGAGCAAGCTGATCAACTTCCTGCCTGTAGGCCGACTCATCACCGTCCCGAATGAGGCCGATGACCGTTGTGTTGTCAGCGAACTTCAGGAGTTTGACAGATGGGTCTCCTGAGGTGCAGTCTTTGGTGTAGAGCAGGGGTATTCAAGTAGAATTCAAAGAGGTCCAGTTACAGAAAATTTCCCAATGCAAAGGTCCGTGTCCTCATAACGTGCGTTATGCTACTTGCATTATCATTCAGTGTTATAACGCAGAGAGAAATGTGAGCTTTAGCTTGTCCTGCCAGCTAGGATTGGAGACCTATGATGGCATTCTTGGTTAAAAGCAATGTGAAATCTCTTTTGCCTCCTCTCTCCTTACATGTTTCCAAAACGTCTCTGGTGTATCTCACTCGCTTAAAAAAAGAAACACTCCGTCATGAGGTAGTAAGTCTCAATAATACATCAGCTGTAGGTTGGCGGTCCGGAGAGGACGGCGGCTGGGTCCGGATCCGGACCGTGGTCTGCCTATTAGTGACCTCTGGTCTATGGTCTTGTAAATAACATAGCATTTATTATTTTGCTGATGCAAACAGTAGGGCTATGTCAAAGATCACCACGGAACGTTAACTTGTGTAACGTTCACTTCACCTTTCTCTCTCTTTGACCCCCATAAAGCAGCCATCCTCCACCTCCAACGAGGCTGTTAAGTTTTAGTCATGTTGGATATTTATGGGCCATTTGGGCTTTTGGGGATATATAACAATTTTAAAAACACAGCATTTAAAAGCTTCAAAGCTTTCAGGTTAGCCCTGGTATATAGTATATACACTCTTCCCTGAGGACATCAGGGCGGCTGAGTCAGTGATACTTTCCTGATTTTAGTTGATTATAATTTTTTAACTGTATTTTAATTTAATAACTTTCTTCCAGCTTTTATTGTGCATCTTATTTTGTTTTTGTTTTATTTTATTTTCTCTTGTGAAAGCACTTTGTAACATTGTTTTGAAAAGTGTTCTATAAATGTGGTTGCTATTGTTAGCACATCTTAAAATCCTTGCTGTTTTAATTGCTTACTTTAAACATGTTGGAGACATGACAATAAATCTTAACAGAAACAGGAATAAACAGACAACCAGTAAATGTTACTTATTTTCTTCTTCTGTTAAAAGACAGCAGAGTATTTATTGAGTATTAAGCAGCACCCAGATTATTGTCCAACCTGCCCTCAGAAAAGCTTGGCATCTTATCCACTGCGCCTTCACCACTCCACCACAGGGATTTCTTTTAAATACTTTGACCTCATTTAATTTAAGCTTTGGCCATGTTTAACATGAACATCCACCATTACAACATTGTAGATAAGTCATCAAATCTGGAAAAGCATAATAGGTCTTCTTTAAGACGGGAAGTGACTGATGCGTAAACCTTTAACAATGAGAGGTGAGCAGGTAACAAGGGGAGCGACAAGCAGGAGTGATTATGTGAAACTGTCGTGCTTGTGTCAAACACGCTGCCAGAGTTTCATTGTCTTGAACTTTTTTCTATAAGAACCACAGCCATCAGGCAGAGAGAGAGAGAGGCCTTTTAGCAGCTCAGGCACTAACACTACTCAATTAGCTGTTTCTCTCTCTCTCTCTCTCTCTCTCTAACATTACCACACTCTCTCTACTCCTCTCATGTCAACCCTCCCATTTTTCACTCTCTACAATCAAAATATATCAATGCAGTTTATGAAATTATGATCACAGTATTGCATACTGTGGACAAGACGATCTCACGATATCCGATCATGATACAGGGGCCACGTGGATTTAGAATAATGTCCTGCACAGTGTTTAAAATGCCAGCTGTTCTTTGTTACTCTGTATAATAAACAAGGAAAAGCCTTAAGGTTTGGACAACTTCATAGACTTAGTAAATAGGTGCAAATGAAATATTCTTTCATTTTTAAACTTAAAATGGTGTTTTTTGTTTTGTTTTTTTAACTGCATCACAGCATTTGCATATCAGCAGAACACTTTGCATATTGATTGATCTTTGAGCACAGCCCTAAAAGCCTTGTTCCATGGGGCCCATTTGTACTTTGAGCCCCGGCCCTACCAAAGGTCTCTGCACGGCCCTGCTTGGCTCCAGCTCCTACAGTCAAGCTCGAAATTATTCATACCCCTGGCAAATTCTGACTTAGTCAACCAGCGAGTTGTTTCTTGATTAAAAATGACACAGGCATCTCCAGAAGATAATAAGACGATGTACAAGAGGCATCATTGTGGAAAAGATTATTACTCATCTTTTATTTACATTTGAACTAAAAGTGGCATGTCCAAAATTATTCATACTCGTCTCAATAATCAATCGAAAAGCCTTTATTGGCTATTACAGCAATCAAACACTTGCTATAATTGCTGACCAGCTTTCTGCATGTCTCCACTGGTATTTTTGCCCATTCATCTTTAGCAATGAGCACCAGCTCTTTCAGGTTGGAGGGTCTCCCTGATCTTTAGCTCCCTCCACAGATGCTCAATGAGATTTAAATCAGGACTCTGGCTGGGCCACTGCAAAACGTCAATGTTTTTGTCTGCTAACCATTTCTTCACCGTGTTTGCTGTGCGTTTTGCACAGTATCTCTGCATCAAAATTCAGGCGGTCAGCTGATGTTGTTGAGAATTTTGATGTACTGCTATTTTTCATGGTGCCGTTTACTGTGATTAGGTTCCCTGGTTTACTGGCTGAAAAACATTAGGTTCCTACCACCATGTTTGACAGTGGGCAGGGTGTTCTTAGGGCTGAAAGCTTCTCCTTTTTTACGCCAAATGAAGGCTACATCATTGTGGCCAAACAATTCAATTTTTGTTTGATCTGACCATAGAACAGAAGACCAGAAGACTTCTTCTTTGTCCAAAGGCCAAGCGGGCTTTGGTGTGCCTTATCTGAAGAAGTGGTGTCCTCCTTGGTCTGTGTCCGTATAACCCAGCAGTGTGTAGTGTCCGTTGGACTGTCTGCCTTGAGATGTTGCCACCAGCATAGCCCAGATTCATCAGGACGGTCTTGGTGGTGATCCTTGGATTCTTTTTTACCTCTCTCACTATCTTCCTGGCCAACACAGGTGTCACTTTTGACTTACGACCACGTCCTCTGAGATTTTTCACAGTGTGGAACGTCTTGTATTTTTTAATAATACTTTGCACTGTAGCCACTGGATCTTCAGAACATTTAGATATGGTCTTATAGCTCTTTCCAGACTTGTGGCCTGCCGCAGGTCCTCAGTGAGCTCCTTTGTTTTAGCCATGACTGTCCACAAACCAACAGCAGAGAGCTTCTGATTTTCACCTGTTGAGTTGATTAAGACAGCTGTTCCCAATGACTCGGGTAATTAGGATGCTTTAGAACAGCTTGGACTATTTGGAATGGTGTAGATCTTTGGATTTTCCCATAGACTGTGACAGTTTGCAAAGGGTATGAATAATTTTGGACATGCCACTTTTTGTTCAAATGTAAATAAAAGAGGAGTAATAATCTTTTCCACAATGATGCCTCTTGTACATCGTCTTATCTTCTGGAGACACCTGTGTCATTTCTAATCAAGAAACAACTTGCTGGTTGAATAAAAGTAACTAAGTCAGAATTTGCCAGGGGTATGAATAATTTTGGGCTTGACTGTATATTGGACATGTAACTCCTGATGAACCTCTGCGTATTCTGAGGTCTTTCAGGTCTTTTGTCCCTCCCTGTCTCCAGACTAAGAACTAGAGGTGACAGATCTAATGTTGTCAGGGCCCCGAGGCTCTGGAACGACCTACCTGAGGACATTTGTAAAATAATTGCCTGTTTATTTTATCGTTTTTATTCTCATTTTATTTTCTCTTATATCCTGTGTAGTTTATCAGCTATCTCCCCACGCTGTGAGACTTTTAAACTCATATTCATCCCCAGTACATCTCCATTAAATATAGTGTATTTCTGCCATTCTAGGATTGATTATGTATAAAATATATTGTCTGCTTTGTAGCAGGAGGGAGTCAGAAAGCACGAGTCACTTAACCCCGTTGTAATATGACATACCTTCTACCTTCTTCTACCTTCTGCTGGTTGTTGCTGCTCAGGTCCAGCTCTCTCAGAGAAGAGGACAGAGCTTCCTGGATTATCTCTGGGAGGTCACAGACACTCATTCTGGAGAGGAAACAATAAACAAGGAGACAAATAACATTTGTTATTTTGGTGATACAGCGTACAGTACTGTAGTAGGGCTATTTTGAAATGCTTTGGGGAGTAAATTACTCTAGCCTATTTAGACTTTTTCTTACAAATTGTTAAATTAAGTCACTGCTTCTCCTGACAGAACACCACAGTTGTTGGTCACGTATGGACGCTTAGTAAAGACCCCTTGGCGTTGCTTTTTGCATTCAAACCTCCACGGTCAACTTAGCAACAATAGACAGCGTTGCGATACATCAGCATTTTCAAATGACACGTTTTTAAAGTTATCAAACGTTGTAATTGGTCAGATTTAGACAACAAGAGTACTTGGTGAGGGTTAGGAAAAGATTATGGTTTGTGTTAAAATAAATACGTTACGTGTGTCAGTTAACTTGCTTAAGTTAAGTAACTTACACAACTTACCTATCATTAAAAAACATTTAATGCTGACTTTGTTTCACACTCTGTCTTTTCTGTTAAATATCATATACCTGCCTTTACGGTCACAAACTGACGCTGCAGGGCTTCCCCCAATGTTTTGAACTGTGACACTAAGGGGCTACAAACTGATGCCAACAGCTTTTAACCATGTGGTCATATGTATCCTCACTAATCTGCCCAACTTTTAAAACAGCAGAGAATTCCACTAGTTTTTTTTCATAATGGTCATTATGTAAGAAAATAATTTGTATTTGAATTAATAAATATTGGTTTATATAATGTATCATATAAAATAATTTGATATTAGTTTTTACCCTATTTTTTGGGAATTGTCCTCCCCATAAGGTGCCCCTGGTTATCATCCGGCCATGCTGTTGGACATGGTGTAGGGTACATGGCTATGTGTAGGTGGAGATTCCACACAAAAGGATAAATCAGGCTTAAGATGCTGTTTAACGTTAATAATGCTGGATTTCTATTTGTCATTTCATGGACTATGGGGATTTTAAAAGCAATGCATATATATAAATCTTCTTCAAAGACACCTTTGAAATGCTGATTTGGACGTTGGTTACCATGGCAGCAGTAGAAGCTTGAAGCTTTTGGGTCAGCCCTAATTTACAGTATATAATCTTTTATCAGCACATGTTAAAATCCTTTCTCTTTCACTTTTAACATGTTGGAGACAATTAATAAGGACTGAATCAGGAATAACAACCAAAGTGTATTTATTGATGAATCTATCACTTACAGAGCTGTGGTGGAGGCTGTGGCCTCTGGCAGCATCTTCAGAAGAGCCTCCTCTGAAACAGAGTATTTCTTTAGTTAAATCAAGTCCAGATCCCTGAACAGCAACAGCACTTTAATAAAAAGATGTTCTGATACGATTAAATTTCCTGACATGCAAACACTCCTCACAGTTAGTCAAAGGCTCTTAATGTATAAAAACAAGCCTGAACCTTTAAGCTTGTCCACACTGAACTCAAAAACAGATCCCTGAAAGCTGTGAGCCAGCCTCTACTTTGAGAATAATGACTTCCAGTGTGAATCAAAATACAGGAAACTCAAAATCCTTGACTTGTAACTAAAGTGTCAATCTGAGAAGGTCCAACCACCGACCTACATGTTGATGTGGAGGAAATGAGACTGTTAATGAGGTTCCTGCAGCTAAAGGAGGCCCAGAAATCAAGAAAGCCATCACATGATAATCTTAAACCTTTTCTCAGAATAACCAGATCAGGCCTCAAACTTTATTCTTTTGTGAATGCAGAGAGTTTCTGTGCTGAGACCCTGTTCCCGTGTCAACAAGCTCTTCTTACCTGAAAAGCTACAACCAATAAAAAAACTGACCTTCTGGTCCTGAGCTGGTTTCTGGCAGACTCTGCACCAGGTCCTTCCTGGGTATCTCCTCTAAGACCTTCCTGGTCACCTTCAGAGCTCCATCAGGTTTATAGGCGTTCACCATCAGGTCCACAGTGTCCTGCCTGTTTGCCTTCTCCAGCTTGGATGCTTTGATGGGTTGGTAACCTTCCAGGACAGGCTCCTTCAGAGACCATTTGAACTCCTTGAATTCCTCCTCTTTTAAATCCTTTAGAGTCTTCAACAGGTGCTTTGCCGTCATGGTGGCTCCCTGCTAAAATCAGACAGTATTTTAGAGCTGAAGGAAAACTGGAACACAAATGTTTCAGAGCAGCAGCAGGAGCTCTGATTGGCCGACACAGGAGCTGTGTTTGAGTCTGGCTAGAATTAATTTTAAAAAAATATGGATAAAAAAAAACAACAAAATCAATGGTGATCCTGATTATTTTCTAAGAGACATACCAGCTTCCACAAGCACCGCCATTCAAACTGAATCATTAGTTTCAGTCTGGTCACTTTCCATGAACTGCATAAAGGTGTCCCATATCTCTGTGAACTCATATAGTTTCCCTTTGGCAATATAAGTTCATTTCTCCAGTGTCAAGCGTGACGCCATTTCTTGTAACCGTATTCCAGGTGTAGGGCCGTCCATACTTTTCCACCTCAGTGCAATCACTCGCCTAGCCTGAAGCAAGGATTTTACGGCCCGGAGCAAAGTGATCAGGGTATAAATACCTAAATATACAGATCTTTCCCTCAAGTGGAATCACCATATTATCCACATATGAAATTAAGTGGGTTACATTTTTCATAAATGACTGGACTTTTGGGCATTCCCACATGCAGTGCAACAAAGTGCCAACACTATCACTACATTCAGTGCAGCTGTCAGGAAAGTTGGGGTTGTTAAGTTCTGCATAGCCACTTGTATTGTATGAGTTTTAATGCTGTGTTTATAGTCTGTTTGTGCCTTTATACAAGCATTTCCCCACTTATTTTCCTTAATATTTATTTCTAAGTCATCTCTCCATGCCTTGAGTCTACAGTGAGAATTGTCCTTCGAATTGGATCGTAACATACCATACAGTCCTGACAGCTGACCTCAAGCTTCCTTATTACTGACAATAAACTTCTCTAAAGCTGACATGGGAGGTCTATCCAGGGAAGTTACCCCATATTGGGGCAAACTGAGGGAGTTTGGGTGCATCCCCTGTATAGGGGTGGGCCTCATGCCAAACAGAGAGAGTATTTTTTGTCTGCTTCTTCAGTAGAATACAAGTATGACTGAAGAGGTAGACCCGTTGTGTAGTACATTCAGTAGTTACCCACGCTGGAGGATCAGAAGCAGAGAAATAAAACATTGCTGTACGTAGCTGTGCTGCCCAGTAATACCATTATAAATTAGGGACTTGAAGTCCACCGCCATCATAGGGAAGATACAGTAGAGACAGCCGCAGTCTTGGACGTCTGTTGCCCCATATAAAATTTAAGTACAGGTTTCTGAGTTTCCAAAAGAAGGATTGTGAGAGGGATAGATTGAAACAGGTGTGACCAGATGGGGCTGCTGAAAAACCTGGGGTGGCACACTAAAAGCAAAAGTCATAACTGAATTTCAAGAACTATGTTAAAATATGAGTTATGGAATCACAGACTGCTGTACTTTGGTTTCTTATTTTACAGGTACAGGTCATATAAATCAAGATGGCTCCAGCTGAGACTCGGAGCGACAAAACGGGTGGATTTATGTGCTTAAAACAGGGAATATTAAAAAAAAAATAATTCAGCAGGTTTCGACCAGAGGCTCGCTGCCGTCGGTTTTTAACAGGTGAGATGGAAAACTAAAATATCAGACTGGGACTTAATAATGCAGCTAAAGAGCACTGACAGACTTCAGAAAGTCAGACACCTCCACCTGGTGAACAAAGTTCAGCAGCTGCTCTTCTGATGGAAAACCAAGAGCCGAGTTTATTTGAACGTTTCGAGAAACAACAAAAAGTTACCACTAGGGATGGGACGCTCGATACTGACGAGTCGACGCTGGGTCGAGATCCCGAAGCACAGACGTTTTGAAAGACTGCTTATTTAAAACGTCAAAGTCACGTGACCGTAGTGAGGCGCGTTTCACTCCTGTTTCGACAGGTGGCACAGCTGCTGCTTCTACGCTTGATTCACAGTGTTTGGAACAAACCGCACATCAGCCTCTAACTTTTGACAGATTTGTTCCAAGGACCTTTGATTTATTGGAGTGACGTGCTGAAGTATATCCACACCTGTAGGCCAAAACAAACCACTTTTGCCAGCAACAAAGGTTCCATGTGACCAAATTTTTCCAAGGCTGGGGATGTCAATTATGAAAAAAACCCTGAAATATTCAGCCTGAAAACAGCTGAATATTTCTGAATAAAATTCTTGACATGTAACAAATGTGAGACTTTTCATTTATCATTCTTGAAACAACTTCAACTTTACAGATTTTTAATCCCTTACGCCTCATCACTGCCAGCACTCATTATTATTACACTTGTATTACTATATTCAATGATTTGTACAGGCCTACTTTATTATATTCTTACTCACTAACTTCAACTACCTATTATTTCTGTTTATGCTTTGTGAATATCAAAAAGAATTCACCCTGGTAGATCAATAAAGTATCCTGACTGTGAAAACGCATAGAGCAGTGGTTAAGCTATGTGCCTTTAGTGTGAGAGATGTAGGTTCGATACCACTGTGATACGTGTTCCTGAGCAAGACACTTTAACCCCAGGCTGCGCTCTCTGACGTAGCAGGTGTGATTCACGTTTGAGAAATGCGCCAGCTAAATGAGTGATTACTTATGAAACAACACACAGATGTGTTTTATTTAACACACTTTTATTCCAAACCCATCTGCTGTCTGACGATCTGAAGACGTTTGTTTGCTGTGTGGTGATTTCTCCGAAATCCTGTTGGTCATTTAATAATAAGACGTTCAGAGCTGTAAACGCTGATCAGTCATTGTTTCAATGAAACTTCTACCAAGATGTGTCGATATCAAAAGTGTTTCAAAGTCTCGACACAATTCCGGCACAATTGCTTCAAACGTGTCAATGTTTCACAGCCTCGCTCTGCCCATCACTACTTACTCACAGGTTCCTCAGAGGGCTGAAGAAGGAGACTCTCACTCGACTCCTTCGGAGAAAAGGCTCCACACAGGTGTGTCCTTCCGTGTCCACTGATCCAGGGAGGGGGGGTTCTTCTTCTTCTTCTTCTTTTCTATCATGGCGGATTGCAAGCAACTTTAAGGTGCATACCGCCACCTACTGTTCATGAGTGTGCAGTAACATTGTAACATCTATTAAATTCTATTTTTTTAATTTTGTATTCTGAAGATAAATAAATAATGCTTTCCTTAATCTATAAATATCCTTTATATTTCCTTTATTTCCCCATAATCCTTTAAGACTCCATTCTTGGCCTGTCCTTTCAACTACTCTTCTCAATTTCTCCCTTTCAGGTTCATATGTTTTACAGTTCATCAATACGTGTTCTACATTTTCTATCTCTCTACATCCTTCACATTTATCATTATTTTTCCTCCCTATTAAATATAAATTGTCATTTAAATAAGTATGACCTACTCTTAATCTGATCATTGTTATTTCTTCCCTTCGGTTTCTCTCATTAATATTTCTATTTAATACTGACTTTTGTACTTTATATAATCTTCTTCCTTTTTTATCTTCATTCCACCTTTTTTGCCAATTTTCAATTTCTTTCCTCTTAATAAATGATTTTCCTTCCCTTTCCCTAAAGGAATTGTAATTGTTATTGCCTCCTCTAAAGCCCTTTTTGCTAATTTGTCTGCCTTTTCATTTCCTTTTACCCCTTCATGTGCTGGTACCCAACAAAACCAAATATCAATGCCACCCCTGTATAATCTAAATAAACTGTGCTGAATTTCTAATACTAAATCTTTCCTATTATTTCCTTCTCCCTGAATACTTTCTAAAACTGCTTTGGAATCCGTGCATACCACCACCCTGTCTGGTCTGACCTCCTCAGCCCATTGCAAACTCAGTATAACTGCCACCATCTCTGCTGTGAAAACAGATAGTTGATCTGACATTCTTTTAGAAATGTGTATTTTGAACTCTGGTACATATATTCCTATTCCCACACACCCTTTTAAATTCTTAGAACCATCTGAATATATTTTAAGGTAATTATAATATGAGTTTCTTAAATATATATCAGTCTGTATCCCTATTTCGTTTAAATTCCAATCATTTTTCATTTTAAGAAGTCTCATGTCTACATTTATCTCAGGAAATAACCATGGAGGAATAACACTAATTGGATTAAACTGTGCTATTTCCTTATCCTCTAATCCAAACTCTTTAATCAATTTGCTTATAGCCCAACCAAATCCATTATTATGGAACTTTGAATATTCCCAACAAGGTTTTAGAATTGTTGAAGTTACATTTTCATCCATGCTACTTTTAATTTTCATCCAATATACTAAACCTAATTTCATTCTTCTCATTTCCAGTGGAGTTTCTCCAGTCTCTACTAAAAGAGCGTTGATAGGTGTTGTTTTCACTGCTCCTGTACATATACGTAAAGCTCTACTCTGTAATCTATCTATCCTTTGTAATGTTGTTTTAGCTGCTGCTCCATAAATAAAACTGCCATAATCTATTATTGATCTCATAAGAGCCCTATATATGTTTAATAATGACTGTCTATCTGCACTCCAGTTATTTCCAGCCACAGCCTTTAGGAGATTTATAACTTTCTTACATTTAGTTTCCAAGTTATCTATATGTGTTTTCCATGTATAAGAGCTATCTAACCAGAGTCCTAGGTATTTAAATTCTGCAACCCTTTCCAGCGGCTGTCCATATAATGTTATTGTTCCTATATCAATATTTCTCTTGTTTGTGAATACCATGAAACAAGACTTGTTTGCTGATAATTTAAAACCCCATTCATAAGACCATTTTTCTACTTTATTAATTGCTTTCTTAATATTTCCTACTACATGTTTTATATTCTTTCCTCTCATCCATATGGCCCCATCATCTGCATATAATGCAGATTTAATACATTTATCAGTATCTGAAAAAATATCATTAATCATGATATTAAATAAAATTGGACTTATTACACTACCTTGAGGTATTCCATTTTCCACATTAAATTTTTTTGAATATTCATTCCACATCTTCACCCTTATTTTTCTATCCATCAAAAAATTTGCTATCCAATTATACATCTTCCCACCTATTCCCATCTGCTTTATTTTTATAAGTAACCCTTCTCTCCATAATAAATCATATGCTTTTTCTATATCAAAAAATACTACAATCATTATCTCCTTCATTTTTAACGCTTTCTCTATATCATTACTGACTCTAGTTAATGCATCCACTGTTGATCTCCCTGTTCTAAATCCACACTGGTATCCATTAATTAATTTCTTATGTTCAAGAACAAACCCTAATCTACTGACCACTATTTTCTCCATCCATTTACTTAAATGAGAAGTTAAAGCTATTGGTCTATAATTATTTGGACTGATAGGATCTTTCCCTGGTTTATTAAATGGTAAGATTGTTGCCCTTTTCCAACTATTTGGTATTGAACCTTCTTTCCATATTTTATTGAATAATTTTATTGAATAATTGAATAATTTCAATGTTACTTCTGGTATCTGTCGAAACATAGCATAGCATAATTGATCCTCCCCTGGAGCTGAATATCCTGTCCCTTTCAGTACTGTTTTAATTTCTTTCATAGTTATATTCATGTCTAGTGTTGATATACATTTTTTACATTTTCCCAATATATTTTTATGATTTCCAAGTTTTTGTAGCTTCTGCCTTCTATGAATGTCTGTAAGATGATCGCCATTATGAACTGCAGCAAATGTCTCGCCTAATAAATCTGCCTTTTCTTTATTTAAAACTACTATCTCCTGATCTCTAACTAAGGCTGGTATTTTAACATCATTCCTTTTCCCCGTCATTTTCCTAAACATTGACCAAACATTCTGTAATTTTATTTCTGAACCTATTGAGGAACAATATTCTCTCCATGTTTTCTTTTTTGCTTCCTTAATAGTTTTACGAACCATTGCTCTTTTCCTTTTATATTCAATAAGGTTTTCGGTTGTTAAATTTTTCTGTAATATTTTAAATGCCTTGTTACGCTCCTTAACTACTTTACTACATTCATCATTCCACCAAGGAACTACCTTTTTCTTACCTTTTATTTTTATTCTTGGTATGCTATAACTTGCTGCATTTAAAATATGTTCTGTTATCTCCCTTGCACATTCTTCAATGTTGTCTTTTAATGTAACCATATGACTGGTTTCCTCACACTTAATTTTAAATTTTTGCCAACTTTATTAAAGCACCATCTTGTTAATATGAAATCTTCTTGCCTGATTATTTTATCATCAATTATTGTACTTACTGGAAAATGATCACTCCCTATTGTGGACTCCCAGTTGACATCCCATTTACATGAACTAACAAGACAATCAGATATTAATGTAATATCAAGACATGAAACTGTATTTTTATGTATATTTACTCTTGTTCCTTTTCCATTATGAAGACAAACTAATGACCTTTCATCCATTATTTCTTCAACTATGCCATTATGATCTGTCTTCCTGCTACCCCAAAGACTATTGTGGGCATTAAAATCACCACACCATATTTCTCTTCTATGTATTTTCCCTACTATCTCCCTAAATATATCACTATCAAGATTTTTACATGGATTATAATAATTAATAATTTTAATATTTCCATATTTCCTTACATTAAATATTTCTATACTAACACATTCTAATTCTTCATTCATGGGATTTTTCTTATAAGCTATTCCATCTTTAATAAAAATGGCACATCCTCCTCCACTACCATTACTTCTATCCTGTCTTTCTATGCTATGTCCAGGAATCTTAAATTCTAAATTAGGTTTTAACCATGTTTCTTGAACGCATATTATATCTGGAATTATTTCTAATTCATAAACAAACTTTTTAAATTCTTGTCCATTGGCTATTAAACTTCTGGCATTCCACTGAAGAATGTGTAAAACCATGATAACAGCTAGGATCCTAATCCTGAACATTCTCTATTGTTTCAGTGGTACTCAAAATGGTACGGATCTGCTCTGCTTGAATTTCTTTCATATCTAAAAACCTTCCAGCTGCTGTTACAATTGCTTGGATTTTGTCACTTTTCTTCTTCATTTGTACTGTGGTATTAACAATATGACACATGAATGCTACAAAGTTTTCTTTTTCACCACCATTGTATTTTCATCCACTCTACATTTATGCAAACATGTGTTTTGAGTATTTGTTGTTGGTACCAAGGTTTGTCTTTGATAAATCTGCCTTTGCTTTGTATTCCCAGCCGAGTTTCTTTGACCTGCTTCTCCCAGCCTCATTCCTCCTGTGCTGTCTTTCCTCACTCTTTTTAAAGCTTCAGCATATGAAACTCTTTCTGTTATTTTGATTCTTTGAGCTTCTCTGGCTTCCCTTTGTACAACACATCCACCATATGCTGCGCTGTGTTCTCCTCCGCAATTACAACATTTGACCTTAGCTTCTTTATCACATTTACCAAATTCATGTGGGCCTCCACATCGAGCACATCTAGCTTTCCCTTTACATTCCTTTGCAATGTGTCCTATTCTTTGGCAGGTATAACATCTGAGGGGTTTAGGGATGTAATCTCTGACTCTGTAATTCATATATCCTAGCTGGATATTTTCTGGCATGGTATTTTCAAATTGAAGAATCACTGCCATTGTATCTTTAAGTTCCCCATTTCTTTTACTTTTAATCCTGGTGGCGTCTGTTATTTTCCCTCCTCTAATTTCTTTTTTCACATCCTCCATTGTCATTTCGATTGGAACTCCTGAAATTACTCCCCTCAACCTTGCTATAGCTCCTGGAATATATGTTTTAATCCTTTCCCCCATCAAGGTTTTCATTTTGAGTATCTTCTGTTGTTGTGATTCACTGACAGCATGAATTAGCACTTTTATGTTGTTCATGATTCTAGCCCAGTGTTTCTCAACGGGGGCGTTCCGAGGACGATGGGGGGCGGTGGAAGCAATATTTTAAAAAGGGGGGCTGAGCTGCTTTTGGGGCGCTTGTTGGTTGGAAATTCTAAGGTGAGTTTACACTTAAGATTCACAACAATACGAGTTTAAACTTTGAACTACTTGCAAAAAACTTTGGTCTGCAACATTTAAACCTGCCAGTTTAGTCCACTGCGACTGGAGAGACTGTGCATTTTTTCTCCATCAGCTACTTGTGGTGAAGCTTCGTGCTGCCTTCATGGGAACGGGAAGTCAGAGTATCATCTCTAAAATTTTACCCACATTGCGTTTACTGTGTAAACTCTAGAAAACCGACGCTCTCTTTCTAGCTGCAAGAGTGTTTATTTCTGTGAGGAAAACACCGTGAACGTCTTGTTATCGCAGTGGTTACACATTTACAAGAGGGATTTTCTACTGTCGGACTCACCCTGAAAGCAACTTCGCTGCGACACCAGCGAGTGACGTCGACCCTCCTCGCGCTGTGAGTTGCAGACAGTTTGTGTCAAAGCGGACACATAGGCTATAAAAATGTAACGTTGAAAACTGAAGCCCTGTCTCGCTCTGTTGGGGACTGTTAGCGGCATTTTATCAGAGGTGCTGAAGTTAAGCTGTGTGGAATTATTCGTGAGCTTCCTGTGTGATCACAGGTGTGTCGGTTAGTTCTCATTCAGTTTTGTCTGTCAGACGGCGAGGGGAAGCGAATCAGTAACATAATGCAGTAAGCTACAGGGCATGTAGTGGAATATTATGAATTCTCTTTAAATAAGATAATGACGTTAGTCTCCTTTAACGTCTTTTTTTCTTTACATGTCAGAGAACACAGATCTGTGTCAGATATTCTGAATGTGCAGAAAGTTTTGAACATGAGCAGATAAGTCACGCTATTTCCCATACGTTCATTTATTTCTGGCTGCCGCTGACCGCAACATATTGATTTTTTTACCAGGCCTATTTAAAATCGTATTTGACTGCAGAGCTGCAGGCAGCGCGAATTCGCGGAGCTCATCCTCTCGCTCGTCCCTCTCTCTCTCTCTCTCTCTCTCTCTCACTGTCCCTCGATCTGTCCTCTCTCTCCCTCGTGAACACAGGTGCACAACAGCCAATGTCGGAGACACAGCTAATAGAAGTTATTAGTAAGCATGTAAGGGGCCTGGCTAATAAGGAAAGCTAAGTTAATGTTAAAACACAGCTGGGTTTTAGAGGTTAGCATGCTGTACAGCTGCAGCACAGCTACACTGTCATTCAGTGGGAAACACTGACAGGAGCTAAAGTCCAGTCAGTTACTGAATTAAAACAGATTAATTTATCACTGAGATGAAAAGGGGCCATAAACACAATTAAATAAGTTACTTCCCCACAAAAGAGGAGGTAAGACTGAATCATGTGTGTTGACTCAGCAGGGATGATATTAAATAAGTTGATCTACTGGAGAAAAATATTTAAAAGCAAGAAAAATGCCAGAGAGCCTCACTACATTGTATTCTATTATAATTATATATTTTGAATTGTCACCTGAATTTACAGACATTTCCACCCCAAATTGGTGCAGAAAAGGCAGAAATTAGGGGAGAAATTTTCACCAGAATGCAGGAAATTAAGTCTTTAATGCTCAAAATCTTCTGGGGGAGGACCCCATACCCCCCACTTATTAAGTGCCCCATCCGAGAAAACAGTATTTTGCTTCATACACAGCTTCTGTGAGGAACATTCACTTATTAGTTAAATATAATTACTTTTCACATGGATTTTTTGTTACCTTTTCCATGTTTTAATAACAATAATAACAATAAAAAAATCAAAATATATTCAGGGCAAATAGTCAACATATTTTTTGATGGGGGGCGGTAAGGGGTTTGGATAGTGGATAGGGGGGGCGCTGGCCCAAAAAAGGTTGAGAACCACTGTTCTAGCCATTTTGATTTTCCCTATTTCTTCCTCTACTGCTTTAGTCAGCTTTATCGGGTGAATAAATCCACCCTCCTCCTTAAATTCCACCATTAATTTATATTCCTCTTCTATGTTTAAGTCATCCGTTTCTCGTGAACTCGCCCGTTCATTTGTTTTTGTCCTTTTGCTAACTTCTGCTCCTGCCTCGCTTTCTTCCGACCAACTTCTTGCCCTTTCTTGTCTCTTCCTAATCACTCTTTTCATTCGTGATGATCTTGAAATCATCCACTCCATCTCATTACCACTATTTCCTCCTGATGTAGAAGCCATGTTACTACAGTCAATGAACAGTTTATGTAATCCGCCAAATTCAAATCAAATCCTACCGCCTTCGATTGTTTGACACCTGCTGCAGAGCTTCCTAGTAGAAGCGTCGCCCCCCAGGGAGGGGTTGTGGAGCGCGTATCGAGACTCGTATAGGTGACGTTTGTTGTGACGTTCGAAGCCTCGCGAGCTTCGAATGTCACTGATTCAGGAACTGGGCCCTCTTTACCATTCTGTGGGCTTTTTAACGTGATGTTTGGTTTTTATTGAACACAGATTGTATCTGCAGCTTCTTCTATCAGAAACTCTGATGAAACATGTTTAGTTCACTCAGACTCAGTGTTGCCAACTTTGTCTCTGTGAAATCAGGCCAAGAGGAGGCAGGGCAGCATATTCTGTGTGAATACACAGCGCGCTGTTTGAAGCACTTCGTCATGATGACAGCTGATCTCTTAATTAAATATTTGGTAGTTTTAATAATAGTTATTTACAGCAGGGCCCTTTAATGAAACCACCTGTCTATAAAGCAGCTGTCGATATTTGAGACATCAGAAATCCTGTTTTTAGGGGAGCTGCTGTCTTAATAAGAGGAGCCGTATGGGACGACTCAGATAGACCTGATATGAGGGACGTCCCAGCTAATGCTAATAGTTCATCATTTATCTTCCGGCATGACAAACATCATTCGTTCATTTATTCAGTTTCAGAAACAGTGAAGCTGACAACAGCTTGTATGGAAGGTTCCACAGAGGCTCAGAGACGAGCTCAAATCCTGGGAGAATGTTTTTCTAGATTTTTTATAAAAATGTTTACATTTAGGCATCACAGGGTTTTGAACCCACAATCTCCTGTTTACCAGGTAAGTGGTATCCAAGTACACCACCCCACCTCCACATATGAAGAACGCTCCCTGGTAAATGGATCCACAGAGACCAGCCTGCTCCTCCCCACTGCTGGGAGCTGGTTTCTCCTTTATTCACCCAAACTTGACTTCACAGACACACCTTTGTCTCACAGGGGGACGTCACACCTTTTAGAGTTGTTTTATTTTGAAATCTCTTGTACCTTCATCATTTCTTCCTTACGTTCTTTCTTTGGTAAAATAAAAACTAATGAAGAAGTAACGTAGCTAGCCGGCTTTCATCAAGCCAGCTAGCTGGACTCACCTTACTTCCTTACCTGTTCCTCGGTTCCTTGAAGGTCGGCTGTGTCGCAGTCAGACAACGGCGGAAATTCACGATGGGAAATGTACGCGAGCGATTTCGGTGGGTTTGAACGTTTTTGTTGGTTTATTTGAAGTATTTTAGGGTTTTTTGAACACAGACACACACAAACACACAGTTTCATCACGTACCTCAGATAGTCTAAGCCGAGGTTTGAACCCACGTCTCCAGGTCGCCGGTCGGCGTCCTTCACCACCGGACCGTCTTCAGTACCGATGAAGACCAACAAGCAGAGAGAGGAAGAAGATCAGACTGAGGGAGGAACCTGCAGAAGATCCACCTCCATCAGTCTGGAGAGGAAACTCTGGATGATGGACTTCCTGGCTGTTGACTTTCTAATCATTTGGTTGTCGAGCTGCTCGCCTCATCATTTACAATTAAACAAGATCTGCTGTTCACTAGGACATGCCAGGGCTGCTGGATGAACATCTGGGAAACTGTTGTGTCTCCTGCCTCTCTGTTACCATGGGAAGTGGAGTTTTCAGGGCCCCTGTGTGAGGGAGCCGCCTCCCTGCTTTAAATGTTATGTCGGCCCTCTGCTCGGGCCACGTGTTCGCTACTGGCCCTCAGCGGTAGACGCCTGAGCGGGCTGAATCTTTTGCACTTTTCTTCCTTTAATAAAGAGCAAAAGACAAGGCTTTGCTGTGATCCATTTATTTGTTCAGTTCTGCAGCGGGACGTCCAAGATTTCCACCACAGTTTCCAGCTTCACAAGTGGGAAGATTTGCTGCTTTTCCTTTCAATTATTTCACTGATTCAGAAATGATTCCTGATTCTACTTTTATTTAAGGAACATTTTCAGTGCAGCTCTTTTCCTTCTAACAGAGTATTTTTACACTGAGGTATTAGTACTGTAAAGGATCTGAATCCTTCGTCCACCGCTGCTGTTTTCCAGCTGCAAATGATCCATAAAACAGCACAGACTGGATTAAAACATCCTTTCGGGCCACATCACATGTTAAAAGCCAGATATGAAGAGAAGAAAACATTCAAAGACCTGGATGGTGTCAAACTTAGTGAGAACAGTTCCATCAGGGAGGCTTGTGGGACCTGGAGTGGTCTGCCAGAGCCTGAACTTTACCTGAGGACAGGTAAGCTGAGTCGTTGACGGGAACCCGATGACACAGAGTTCATATGTATCGCGACTGAATCCTCACTGAAAGTGTCCGATGCGCTCAAAAGACAAAAAAGATTCAGACTTAAGCCAAGCGAAGCGCTCGAGCTTGACTTTCCATCCAAAGTCTGTCTCGCTTCCCTAAATATTGTGAAGGTGTCCAGTCTGGAGGCTTTGGCTGTGGAAACGGCCATTTTGTCACGTGAGCCTAAAAGTCCAGCTTAGAGGCGCCTGAACTGAGCAGCAAAGGAGCCGCTGACTTCCTGACTCAACGGACACAGTCAACAACTTTGCACTGCATTTCAAAGGGAATATTTGTTCTTTGAAAATCCACAGAAATGGACTCAGGCCCGTAATAATGCAAATATACACATGCTAATACAATTTTATAAACTGAACTGTTGTCTGTTGTTTGAGCTGCAGCAGCTCCTCAGCCGCAACAGCCAGTACCAAAGATGAAGTCAGTGTGCTGTTGGAAAAGTGCAAAATATAGTAAGACTAAAGACTTGTAACCTGATATACCTCCATGAATCAATGGCATTATTCTCCAATGAAGAAATCATTTATCTAATGTGCCAATCAGCCATAAAATGATGGCAAAATGACATGTTGGCAGCCCGCTACACTGGCTATCAGCAGGAGGGGAAGTCACAACTGTCAAATAGTGTCAAACTGTGTAACGGTGCGTGCATGTGTGTGCCCATGTTTTTCAGAGGAGGCTGGAGGTACTGGAAGGCTCCCCTACCAGTCCCTGCTGAATCAAAGGGGGGACCAGAAAATGGAAGGAACCAATGAGAAGCCATTTTAAAAGCTGCTGAGCGTATTTCATTTGAAATAAGTCAGTGAAATGAACAGTGGCAGTTGTGTTTGTGTGGGTGAACAAATCAAACAGGCCTACATGTGAGTCTTTGTATAGTGCTGGGACATTTTCTTCTACATTCTCTATGTGTCTTTGCCACTTAGGGACGTGACAATATTCCTCAGCTGGAGTTTTGAACTTTATAGTGTAACACATTTTCTTAGTTTAATGTGCCGAGCAGCTGTGATGGCCCTTGGCAGTGGTTTCCATCTTTCACATGCTCATGAATATTAAGAATTCTTCATTTAGCTGATGCTGTTCCAAAGGGACTTACAGCTGATGTACATGTCAGAGGAGCGACGAGGGGTTAAGCGCCTTGCTTCGGGGACACGCCGGTAGGAATCGAACACGCAGAGCCAGCGCCTTATCCGCTGCCCGTCGCTGCCGCTCGACTCTTCAGTAATTAAAGGGTCTGTTTTTCATTCCTGAGAATTCTGCTCCTTCATAGATACGTAGATGTGTGATTCTGTTTTCTTCAGCAATGCAGGAACAGCGCTTATTTGTTGTGCTCATATTCCATAAGTGTTCCTTTTGTGCCTGAACATATCTATCAGATGCAGCACGATGCCACAGCACTGACACAGCAGAGGGAAGTTTAGAACACATCAACGCAGAAGGTAGGCTGAGCTGCTTTTATTTGATCTGTACAGAAATATTTAGCATTAAAGTGAAGAAGCATCCTTTACTAGACATGTAACTGTGCTCAGTCTACCTAATGACACAGCACATTTGACCATCGGGACACATTATTGTCTGATGAAACCATCATCACCTTTGTGTCACGGTTTAATGTCTTCAAATCAACAGACACAGCAGATGACACCCAGACCAAGTCGGTGGAAGAGATATTAGAGGCCATGTGTGAAAATGCTATTTCTTGGAATCCTAATACATTTGGAATGGCAGTTTTTGGTAATGCTTAAATTAAAGCTTAATTAGAACTTGTGTTCTGAGAAGTCTGCCATTGACATTGGACACAGAGAGGAAAGCTCACTTGTTTGAAAAGTCCAATATATAGATAGAATATTTCTGAGGTGACATTAATTTGCTATTTGGATCATTTTACACTTTAAACTGGCTGTTGAGATTTAGATGCAAATAATGCTGCTGTGTCTATTTCCTTTAAGCATCCACAGTATAAATGCTAACAAATGTCACTAAGAATCTGGAATGAAGATTCAATATTTGGATGGAAATTGATTGTAGTGAGAAAGTTGTTGTTGTGTTTTGTCTTCTGTCCTGTAGGTGCACAGCAGATGGAAGAAGAGTCCTCAGAAACAGCCAGTAATGTAGCCGTCCTGATGACTGCAGATGAAGGGATCTAAACTGGGCTTCTTTTATTGAACCAGGACGTCTCATTGAGACTAAGAATCTGCTTTTTAAGGAGACCTGGCCCAGATTGACTTCAGTCTAGATAAAAACAAGTGCTTTTAGACAGATTCCAATACTACAATAAGAACAGCTGTGGGAACAGAAGCAGAGACTCACTAAAAATGTGCTACTGTCCTTTGAAAGATTTCAAATCCTGATGAGGAGCATTTAGCTGTTTGGATTCTTTGGGCCTTAATCATTACTTGTAGATTTATGTAGATCAGAGTCTGAGTCTGAAAATGATCAGAAATCAAAATTTATTTAATAATATATATGTAATATTAGTAATCAGGAGAACATTCATGATGTAGTCTGTAGAAAAACTATGCAACATGAGTTCATTGTTTTTCATGTAGTCACCATAAGGGCTGTGACATTTGAAACAAACAGGATCAATATTACATTTACATCCAATAAACATTTGGCCAGAAACAATATGGTCGAGGCCCGTTTCAGAAAGCAGCTTGAAAAAAACTCTAAGAGTGAAGTCCAAGTTAGGTAGGCAGGTTTATTGTCCCAATCCAACACGTTGTAGAGTGAAACTGAGTTTTGTAACTCCCTAATGCTCCATAGCAGACAATCCACATTAAGAAAGAATCAATTGGGATTAGTTTATTTCCCTGAGATGGGAAACAGCTGATTTGAGCTCAGAGTAGCTTCACTCTCAGTTAAGCGTGTGCACCACCGCTCTAAACAGGCAGCATGAATGGAGCCACCATACTGCCATTCACCATGGCAACAGCTAAAAACATCCTTCCTCATACTTCACCCGCCTGGAGTTGGAAATCCTCAGGCAGAACATCTGGAGAGTTGAACAGATCTTCTTTTAAAAAGTGAATATAGTCTATTTCATTTCTATGGAATCACAATTCTAATATTCCAGGTGGAACAAGTGGAACCAGATTTAACATGGAACGTTTTCATTTAGGTGCAATTCTGTCTAGAACAGATGTGGAAGCAGCTCAAACTGAAACAGAAGAACAAAGTAGTGATGAGATTTCTGAAGTGAAAATCGGGGACCTTTCCGGGACACCTATAGCCGGGGACAGGAAACCAAAATGGGGACTGTCCCCGAAAACGGGCCGCTCTGCTCAGCGGTCCCCCTATTTTATAGTCTGCCTAACAGACTTAATTAAATGAAGTCATGAGGAAACAGCTGTGTCAGAGGGAGGAGACTGAGAGGAACTCAAGGTTTATTGGAGAAAAAGGTCCCGCCAGTTACCATAGTAACTGACTCTGAGCTAAAGTTAGCTGGCTTTCTGAAAGGGTCTGAAAGGGAAAACCAAGAGTTCAACTCATTAAAGCCGCTTTCATATCTGGGCCCCAGGAAGCTTCTTTGTTGACCTGCTTGTATCTTCTGATGCAGCATCAGCAACATCTGAGATGGTGGCTGTCACTTCTGCTCAATTTTCATTTGGCAGCAGTTTGAAATGACATTTATGGAAGAATAATGCTCTTTTTCTCGGAGTTAAATCCAACATTTTATGGACTCAGTTGCACCTGTGACTAACCTCCTGAGGCTTTGAGCTGTCAGGATGTGTTAGCAGGTTTTCCTCTACATCCTTTTCATCAACAAACATGCGGGTTCCACGCAACGGCTCCACCTCACTTGTCCCGGAGCTTTGCTTCCTCACGAGGCCAAAGTTGGCGTCTGACGTCACATATCTCCATCCGCCCGGGAAATAAACACAGTACTCTTGGTTTTGTATCTGGTGCTACAGAAAAAGAGTTTAGGTCAGAAACAGCCATGGAATAAATAAGTGACTGACAAATGCTGAAAGATTCATCCTCAAACAGCCTTCAGAAATGCAGAGCACTGGGCTGATACACTTCCTGTTTAATTAGAATACTTCCTACAATAATGAAGTGATTTTGCAGAGATCAATTCAAAGCCATCAGTTCATGGAAACTGCAGTTCTGATTAATCAAACAGGAAGCGGCCTGACACTAGAAGCAACCTTTGGACCTGCTGGGCATGTGGTCCCATCATCAAACTGGGATGCCTAAACTGGGATATGGATTCTCCCAGCAGGGCTCTGTAGAGTGTGTTAACCCACGGTCTAAGCAGCAGTGAGAGAAAACATTCCTCTTTCAGACACTCAGATCTCCTACAGAAGGCCGAGGTGAAGCTGCTTTCACACACAAGCTTTTACATGCAGCTGTAGAATTCAACATGGCTCCATGTTCATCTTCACTGTTTCCATTTTGGTGGGATAATTAATGATGAGCACAATCATGGCAGGCTGTAATTTTCACATCCGTCTGGACTCGTCAGTCTTCACCTCACAGACTTCAGACTTACCTCTGCAAGTGTGAGCTTGTTTTTCCAGCCAACAGAAAGCTGACACTCCAGTGACAGACAGACAAGAAGCTCTAGCAGAGGGATGGAAAAGGCTGTGTGGGGCCCAGACCTGAGCAGAGTGCAGGCTTCTGCTTCACACGCACACATATTGACAGTGACGGTGCAGAGCCGTGCTGCCAAATAAAGAGAGGGAAATCAAATCAAACACAAACAAGTACTGCTAGAAAGACTGCTGTGTCAGCATAGACAAAACCACTTGAGTGGGTCACTTCTAACTTAATGTTTGATATTATTGGAATCAGCAAACAGGCACAGAGAAGAACTTTCATTTGATGAACTCCTGACAGGAAACCATTACTCCACATTTAATAGGATTTCATTCCTTAACCTGTCAAGAAAAGATTTTTCAATGCAAAATGACAAACCTGAGCTGACAATGACCTTCATGTCCTTCATGTACACAGCATGGGTGCCATGGCCTTCAGATAAATCTAGGAATAACCCCAAGGAGGAGGGCTCATAGTAGGTCTTCTGGAAGAAAGAGTGCAGCTCTAACAAAGTTCTTCTAACAAACAAACTGAAGAAGACACCTACAGTTAATGCTACATAGTGCTAAAACAATCAGAAGGATCTAATGAATCTGTTTCCAATGAATGGAAGTTTGCATGTCTGTATGTATGAATGCAGGCTATTGTTCTTCCATTCCACTGATCAGGAAGGTGCAGTGAATTTCTGTGAGTCCTCTTCAGACCAGCCTCACAAAAGACTGCAGTGGTGCTGCACTCCAAGCACCTCTAATCAGCATGTTGTAGGCAAACAGCACACTGGGTAGTGATGGTGCCCAACATTCAGAGGACACCTTCAGCACGTCATCCTCGACTGCATCCCAGGCAGAAAGCTCTCTCTTCTTTGCCTTACTGTACGCAGTCTTAGAACATGAGCTACTGCTCAGTGCCACATCATCAGGTTCAGCCTGTTGAGGGGTAACAGTGGAAGGGTCCCGAGGGTCCGTCTGTTCGGGGCTGGGCCGGGGAGGACCTGGACTAAGGTAAGAAACCTTTGTACACCCAGTGATACACTTCCTCACCACCTTAATCTCCTGAAGCATGCGCTCTTTACTGTTTGTCCCATTTCTGAAATCAAAATATTTGGCAGTTAGTGGAAAAGTGAAGCCCCGACTTCTTATCACAGCCTCAAAGACAGAAACACATCAGTGAACATGGGATGCAGAGGAGGGAGATGTACTTTGGGCCTCTATTTCTGCACATGTTAGATAGATAGTTTAATAAATTCTCACTCTCTCTATGCAGCTTGGCCCAAAACCTAATTTTGGATTGTTGATCAGAGACATAGTGCATGGTAAGAAATAAAAGAAAACAGAACTATTAACTTAGCACACAGGAACTGGAAGTGAAAGAGACACCACAGCCCTGATATCAGCACAGACTGTAAGTAAACCAGCTCAGGTATTTCTAATAAACTGGCAGCTTCCTCTTTTGTATGAACATATGATTGGAAGCTTCTAGCTAACACTCACAGGTGACAGGTGCAGCCCGACTGAGCTCGCTCCTCATCAACTGATTTTACATTCTAGTTTCCAAAGAGACCAAACATGTCAGGTTGAATTAGTTACATGTAAAGTTATTTCAAATGGTTCTCTGGACTGTTCCATTGCATGTAGCCTGACGTTAATGCTGCCGGTGCAGCTATAAAGAAATACGTTTTGGGTTTGAAGATTTTACTCAATCTGAGTGAAACAGCTTCAGTGAAGAGCAGATACAGATTAGAAGCTATGCAACATGTCTAACTTACAATCTCAGTGTGGGAAATGGCATTTTTACAGGCTAACGCTGAAGCCAATTTCATTTACCAGTTAAATCAGTCACGTGAAATTTACCAATAATTAGTAATGCTAACATATTACATAATAATAATACAAAGCAAAACGGTTATTTCCTGTCAGCACTCATGTCACACAACCTTAAAATTTTTTATTTTCTCATATTTGCTAATTAATCAGCGTTAAAATCCCTTTTAAATGGTCTGACCTGAAAATATCCCACTAACCAGCAGACTTTCGGTCAGCGGTGAGCTGGATTCCTGTTGGACAGGATCTGGAGTCTTCTCTCTTCTATTAGTATCGCTGATTAACCATGTAAATGGATGATAATGGCCTTCTGAACCTAACAGTAGGTGCTGCGGGGCCCTTCAGACCCATATCTATGGGGCTGATAACCGCAGATAACGCCCATTCAATCGAGTGCTAACATTGGAAGCGGGTGATGGCACATTATAACAGGCATTTACAATCATGTGTTGTTTTCTATCTCACCATGGTCCACTCAGCACTCCTGACCTTCAGCATCACTGCTCTGATAAAATACATGTTTCCTATGAAGATTAGTGTCAGGGCTGGAAATTACAACCTATTTAACCTTTCATTTTAACCACGCCTGTTTCAATCTCTCTTTGGTCCCTTCTACTCCAAAATGGATATTCATACAAGCCCCACTAATAGAATTAACTCAAATAAAATCCCCCACCCCCCAAAAAATAAGTAACTTACATTGATTTTATTTTTACAGGCACCACTATTATAGTTAAATTATATTAATATCACCCCCACCCAAAAAAATAGTTTTAAAGTAGCCTATGTTATTCAGATCCAACAAGTTTGGATGAAATGGCATTAAAGGAACGTATTTTAAAATAAATGAATAGGCTGCCTCTGTTTATATAGTGTGCTGCTAAACTTATCCATCGACTGGATCAGAATGTGTTTGTTCATTTGTTAACTGTTAATGTCCTTAAATATTCTAATTTAGTGGGGAAATCAACTAACATGCTTTAATGCACATGTTAACTTGATTCAGTTGTGCCGATCATTTATAATCACATTTATTTTATACATATTACCTTATAAACGTGTGTCCCAAATAGTTAGCAGCGCTGCTAGGATTTGCTGCTAACTTCCGGGAACTATTCAGACGTTCCATGAGCCGCCATTGCTGTAAAAAACTGGGCCATTAGAGTGAACAGAGATGACGAGACTCTCTCTTTACAGGAAATACTGACAGTTTTAACAAATATGTAAAAAAATATTTTTAGTAAAGTTACCTACTGAAGCTTTAAGTTTACTTTCTTCACATTTGTTTCTTCTACATTTAAAAATTGCATTGCATGTTTTCTTCTTGTGCAAATAAACCTTTCTCAAAGCATTTTTATTTGTAATAACATGTCTTGTTCTGAGCTATTTTTCAGAACATATTTAACCAATTCTGCTTTCAGAAAGTGACGGGGACATGTCCACAGCGACCCTGGTGTAAATGACACCAACAGCAGCAGGACGTTGGCAGCTGACCGGAGCACTGAGCTGTGATTACCTACCTGCTGCATCTGCTGCGCCATCACTTTATGTTATCGTCTTTTTCTTCAAATCCCGCCTTCTAGTCTGATGAACTTTGACCTACCTGCGCTCACGCCTCGCCCTAGTAACTCCTCTGCTTCTTCCTCTTGGAGTTCACATCAGTCAGTCCTCATGTTCACATCTCTTTGTGTCTTTCAGAGCAGATTTGCAAACTCTGAGCTTCAAACATCCAAAGGAAACAGGAGCGTAGCTCCCACTGAGGACGCTTTCAGGATTTCTTCTGTTTCAGAAACCTCCACTGAGTTTACCTTCTACTCTAGTGGAGATTTTATTAGCTGACTTCAGGATTTTTCCCTGTTTCTGCGAACTCGCTGCACACAAGGCAGTTGGACCGGCAGGGTGTGGAACCAGGGAGGCCGGGACCAAGAGGGGGGCAAGCCAAAACGGTCTGGATCCAGCGGGGACACCCAGAAAGAAAACACATCCACCTAAAAAACCTTTAAACCCGCAATAAACATTACATCACTTTTAAACATTATACCACCTTAAAAGTCACAGGACCAAAAGACAGGACCACCTAAAAACCTAATACCACCTTAAAACCAAATAAGTGTTTGACATAGTAATACCACCTTAAAACCATATAACTGTCTTAAACAAACTAAGACCACCTTAAAACCATATAACAGTCTTCAACATACTAATACCACCTTAAAAACCATAGAACCGTCTTCAACATACTAATGCCACCTTAAAAACCATAGAACTGTCTTCAACATACTAATACCACCTTAAAAACCACATAACAGTGTTCAACATACTAATACCACCTTAAAAACCATATAAAAGTCTTCACCATTCTAATACCACCTTAAAACATGTTGAACATACTAATACCACCTTAAAACCATAGAACTGTCTTCAACATACTAATACCACCTTGAAAACCATAGAACCGTCTTCAACATACTAATACCACCTTTAAAAACCATATAACAGTCTTCACCATACTAATACCACCTTAAAACCATATAACAGTCTTCACCACAGTAATACCACTGTCGGGTCAGAAATAAGGCCAGGCTGGGCCAGTGAAAGCCTGGACCCTACCTTCACCAACGTAATAAGCTCAACAGATAATTAGTTTTCTTCTTTAGCTGATTCATCGTAGTTAAAAAACTTCACTGGAGAGTCGCTGCAAAAGAGTTTATTCCAAAAAGGACGAATAAACCCGAGTAACATCCTAGCAGGTCAGGATGAAACACTGAGTAGTGGTCATATTTCAGGACTAGAAATTCACCATTGGGTTTCAAATTCACTCTCACCGTATTTTCTTAAGTCATACTTTTGACACTATCAAAGCTTAAACTTTTATCATTGTATTTTTTAAAAACAATCAACATAATCAACATAATCAATACGTGTATTGCATGATTTCATACATCATAACAGAATCAGGCACTTGGCACGCGTCCAACCGGGTTGGCATCAGGGATGCCATGCGTCGCGTTGGTACTCCTGCCTCCTGTCTGATAGGCTAAGATGTTCCTTCTGCTATTGGACAAGACACATATTTACTTCTGATAGGCTGAGATGTTCCTTCTGCTATTGGACATTGACACATGCTACATGATCTGCCCAAAATGTTTTCCTTTTTTTTTATATCATTCTGCGTCCCAAGTTCACTCTCAGTTCACTCGCTGAAGTTTACCTTCGGTCTGCATTACACAGTTCACTCCCGCACATGCTGAATGACATGAGAAATCATACCAATTCACAGCTTATATTTCTACTTGGTTACAGTAGATGCACGTCTGATTAATACAGCATCTCTAAATAATTATAAAGTGATTGATTAATCTGTGATTAAGTTTCAGTGACTACACCAATCAATGTGTATCCAGTAAATACAATAAACACAAAAATCCATAATATGTGAGTACATAAGTCATAAAATGTGAGTACAAGAGTTTATTCCAAAAAGGACGAATAAACCCGAGTAACATCCTAGCAGGTCAGGATGAAACACTGAGTAGTGGTCATATTTCAGGACTAGAAATTCACCATTGGGTTTCAAATTCACTCTCACCGTATTTTCTTAAGTCATACTTTTGACACTATCAAAACTTAAACTTTTATCATTGTATTTTTTAAAACAATCAACATAATCAACATAATCAATAATGTGTATTGCATGATTTCATACATCATAACAGAATCAGGCACTTGGCACGCGTCCAACCGGGGTTGGCACCAGGGATGCCACGTGCCGTGGCTGGTACTCCTGCCTCCTGTCTGATAGGCTAAGATGTTCCTTCACTATTGGACAAGACACATATTTACTTCTGATAGGCTGAGATGTTCCTTCTGCTATTGGACATTGACACATGCTACATGATCTGCCCAAAATGTTTTCCTTTTTTTATATCATTCTGCGTCCCAAGTTCACTCTCAGTTCACTCGCGAGTTTACCTTCGGTCGTACTACACAGTTCACTCCCGTACATGCTGAATGACATGAGAAATCATACCAATTCACAGCTTATATTTCTACTTGGTTACAGTAGATGCACGTCTGATTAATACAGCATCTCTAAATAATTATAAAGTGATTGATTAATCTGTGATTAAGTTTCAGTGACTACACCAATCAATGTGTATCCAGTAAATACAATAAACACAAAAATCCATAATATGTGAGTACATAAGTCATAAAATGTGAGTACATGAGTATACATCAAAATGAGATGGACTATATAGATGCATGTTCCAGAACACAACCCTCGAAAACTCCCCAGCAGGTGTTTTGATGCTGCCTTTGCTATCTTATGCTGCTCCCTCCCTTTGCTCCCAAAGCACACGTAACCTGCTCACTCACACAAACATGTGCAACTTGTTGAGCCTGGGCAGTTAGATACAGAAAGGAGCACACACACCCAGAACTATAGGGTTTTAACACTGTGATCCTATAAAATAACACTTTAAATAATGACTATGTGGACCACCCTTACTCTAGCAATTAATGATAACAATTTAAGCTATAAGCTATAATGCTCCAAAATAATTCACAACGCCACCTTAAATTCAATTCAATTCAATTCAATTTTATTTATATAGCGCCAAATCACAACAACAGTTATCTCACAGCGCTTTCCCCCCTTAAAAGCTCCTCCCAGCTGAATGGTGTCAGCAGTCCTGAGCTGAGAAAGACAACAAACACACTCACAGTAACATTCTGCTTTTATTGGAACAAGAGCCAGAATTCAAAGCAACACATGACAGAAGGTACAAGTCAACGGCATTTCCACTATTTAATGATCAGAGCTTCCATCTTTAAAGGACTGGAAGTGGAAGAAGTTTACAATGGAAATGAGGAATCTGTTCAATCACTTTGAATCACTTTGGATTTATTACAAGAAGCTGAAAGATTTCTGGGATCTGTTCTCTACCAGGAGGAGACTCTCCCTGCTACAAGGAACACAGGGACACTGAGGAACCAGAACCGAGCCCAAATCCAGGATAAAGAGGTTCAGTGAATGTGGTGTTGAAGGTGTGGAGGTGGATCAGTGTGTCAGTGGAGACTCTGTAGATGGACAGAGAGCCAGCAGGACAGTCCACATACACTGCTACTCTACCAGAGGAGGAGGAGGAGGAGGAGGAGGAGAAGAAGATGGGTGTTTGTGTGTTATTGTGACAGACAGAGTAACGACCATCAGAGCAGATCAGACTCCAGGACTGATCATTCCATCCAAACACACGGGCTTTTCTGTCTCCTTTCCTTCTGATTCCTCTGTAACTCACTGATATATAAACGACTCCTCTCCACTCGACCTCCCAGTAACAGCGACCAGTCAGACCATCTCTACACAGCAGCAGCCTGCAGTCAAACCTGTCTGGATGATCAGGATATGACTGATCCTCTTCCACACATGTCGCCTTCCTGTTGTTGTCAGACAGTTTGATCCTTCTGCTTACTGTGTTTGTGTCGATTGTGAGTTGACAGGAATCTGATGAGAGAATCCAGCTGCAGTTATTGATCCATCATCTGTTCATTGATTGGCACTTTGAATGAGTGATGTAACAGTCTGAAGATGGTTGAATGTGTGCTGCTTTGTTTTCATGAATCAAATGAAAAACACACTTACACTTCCTCAGACCTGGTGTCAACCATCGGACTCCAGCAGGCTCCACCCTGAAAGGAGGAGGGGGGTCAGAGCAGCATCAAACATGGACATTTATGGGCTTATTTATGTTTCAATATTATTTGTGTGAACAGATGAGCGATCTGTGTGGAAATGTGTCATCTGGAAATATTTTGCAATTAAAGCTGCAAGCAGCGAGGGCGGCCCTCACACATGTAGCTAGTCGGGCTGAGGCGGCCACGTTGCATATTTAGGAGCTCTGCCAGTGCGGCTGTGAATTTGCCAGGCGCTTCAGACGTTGCATAAAGGTTTTGTACCTCACTTCCTGTTTCCAGCAGGTGGCGCTATGACTGTGGGTGAATGTCGGCATGTACATGTGTTTAGGGCGGACTCTTATTAAACATAATACATTTTGTACAGATCTCAGCATCTACAGTGAAGTTACAACCACTTCCTGTGTCATGGCCATGAGTTTATCTTTGACGCTAACGCCATCGGACACACCCACTGATCTAAAACTTGCAGATAGCACAACTTTTCATCGCCAATGCCTTTAGAAGGCACAGCAGAAACTTGACGCCGATCCGACTTAATCCCTAGGAGGAGTTAGTTAAAGCACGGAGTGTGTAAGTCCAAAATGGCCGCCAAATTCAAAATGGCGGACTTCCTGTCGAATTTAGGGTATGGGTCCTGGATAGATAGATAGAAGGGAAAGAGTTGGAAAGCAAAGTGAAGGGAAACAGCTGCCTACTAATTTCTTTCCAAAGAAAGGTAATCACAATCACAACTTGTCCTGGTTTGGCTTGCTGCCTCCCCAGTCCTGGACCCTGTACTACTTCAGCAGGAACTTTGACTCTGACTACAACAGTTGTTGTCTGTATGCCCCCCCCCTCTCCCGGTTGTCATTGTTTAATTGGCACCCTGCTGACAGTTATATTGAAAAGCAAGCAGACTAAGACAACCAACCCAACTATGATTTGATCTCCGCTCCCTTTCAGCATTCTGGACAGCGCCGTTCCTTCACACAATTCCTAAGGACTTCACAATTTCACAGCCCAAATTCTGGAGCTTACAGTCGGCTAATTACAGGCCAGAATATTTGACAAAAAGCCTCTACTTGCCAGCATGCGGTGCATCTAAAGACGGCCTGTATGGAGCTTCTTCTATAACTTTAGAATCTCAGAGATTATCTGAGTTTTTATTCTGAAATTTCTATGTATATAAATAACTGTATGTTGTTTTATTTTAGTTTTAACTGCAGGGGTATCTCCCAGCTTGTGCTGCCAACGTTGCAAGGCATTCAGACGGTGAGTAGCCTAACTGTCTGTCATTATGCCGGTATTTCATTCATAAAATTTTTCCAAACTAATTTATTGCTTCTTTGGACTATTAGTGCTAGCATGCGTGCACGGCGCGGGTGTTCAGGGTTCATTTAACGCTCTTGTTGTTTTTTCTTTAATATGCTATTGGTTCTTGCAGTTTATACAGTGTTTTCATTACTTGTAGCGCTTATGGCCGGGCTGAGGCCTTAGTGGGTGCGCCATTGTCTCTAGATGCGTAGCGCCAAGAAACATTTTCATCTGCATGTGTATTTCTCTCCTTTCTCTTCCCTGCTGTGTATGACTGGTGCATTCCTTACATTAAATTGTTTTCAATTTATAGGCGTCGGCGTTGAACTTTTCCCTCGTGGGTTTGTACCCACACTAGAACAGTTGCTCCTGCTGTTATTGGGACTGATAGAGGTATTGGCTCTGTTAATGTATCATGTGGTTTTATGTGAATGGATGAGTGTGTGTGTGTGTGTGTGTGTGTGTGTGTGTGTGTGTGTGTGTGTGTGTGTGTGTGTGTGTGTGTCTGTGTGTGTGTGAGAGAGAGAGGCCTATGTTTTATGCATTTAAAATATTAGTGTATTTTGAAAACTGAACATTATAAATAAAGTCTATATTTGTGGATTCATGTCTCTGTTCATTCAGTTTTAGGATCTTTTACACTGTCCTGTAGGATAGTGTTGGCATAGTTGTTTTTGCTCATTTGGTTGCCTAATAAAGGTATTTTGAGTTTTTTTGTTGCAGGGATCTAATTCTAGTTTTGTTTTTAGACAACCCCACCCTCGAGTCGCTACACACCATTAACCAAAAACACCTCCTCTATCAGACTGTCAGTGGCTGCAGCAGGCCTCTTCATACCTGAGAGTGTCCAGTCTCCGGTGTGGATCCTCCAGTCCAGCAGACAGCAGCTTCACTCCTGAGTCTCCTGGATGATTGTAGCTCAGGTCCAGCTCTCTCAGATGGGAGGGGTTGGAGTTCAGAGCTGAGGCCAGAGAAGTACAGCCTTCCTCTGTGATCAGACAGCCTGACAGCCTGCAAACACACAAACCAACACAAACAGAAACCCTCTGAGAGGCGGGATGTTTTTTTGTTTCAGATACAAATGTAGAAGACATCTTTAAGATCATGAGTGGCATTTAATGATTCACAAACAAAAGAATGAACAACAGAAAATTATTTTAAGAAGAGTCATGGGAATCTTCTCAGTCTAGAAAATACTGTCGATGTTTAGTTAATATCAGTAGAAACAATCCTACAGAGGTTAGCTGTTTATTCACCAATGTAAATCAGATTTTAGATGGTCATCAACTCAGTGGGTTAATGAATCCTGACCTCAGGGTTTCCAGTTTACAGTGTGGACTCTTGAGTACATCAGACAGCAGAGGGCTGTTTCACAAAAGTAGAATTTAGAAATCCAGGATAAGAGATAAAGCTAGGCTTGACCTAGTGTGATCAGAGCATCCTGGCTTTATCAGTTTCACAAAGGCCAAACCAGGCTCAGAAGGTGCAACTAAGTCAAGCCAGGTGTAAGTAATTCAGATAAATGGGCGTCAACAACTTTCTTCAAGAGACCACGCTGTCGATCACAGATTCATTGATGCTGAAATGTCAAAGACGTGTGCAGCATACTTTATTTGCTGTTCCTCAATGAGTGTAAAAAAGGTTTTTGATGAAAAAATGCACATAATATAAAAAAGAAAGAAAGAAAAGTATTAAAACAGCGAGAAAAGCGTGGCAGACAATATTTATGTACAACACTTAATAAGTAAGTTGCTAAAAGAATCACTGCTCCCAACTGAAACTGTTAATTATAACGTTACCATGAATAGTAACGTTATGTCAGACCTTACAAGTAAGCACCGGACCTTAATATGTCACTCAGCAAATGTATTAATCACAACCACTAATCAACATACTGTATATTCAATTCAATTTTATTTATATAGTGACAGTTCACAACAAAAGTATTTCTTTTTCTGGCAGCATTACTACTAGTACTAGTACTAGTATTGCCCATTTAACCCTATTTTGAAATAATATGTAATGCTGAGATATGTGAGTGGGGAGTCTGGGGTCCTCCCCAGATGTTTTGAGCATTAAACACTTAATTTTCTGACGTCTGAAGAAAAAATTATTTTATATATATAATATTATATATATATATTTATATAAAAGGAAACAAAATTCAGCTGGCAGGTGACAATTCAAAATCTAAAAATATAATGCAGTATCAGCAGCTTGTTCAATTAGCTTAAGTTTCATTTTTGGACAGTGCACATATCTTTCTTCTATGTTTGCACAGCATGTTTTCTTATTAACCTTTCTTAAAGCCTTTTCAGTTATTTACCATTTTTTAGTGCAAGCAACATTTTGACAAATACTTTTAAAAAGTGTGTGTATATATATATATATAGTAGGCTCGGCAGAGAGGCTGGAGGTCTGTCAGTTTTGTGTGAAAATGGTGTACTTGTTTAGTCAATATGGACAATAGATAAAAAGTCAGTGTTGTGGTGCTCATAGAAAATACTGTATGATATCTGTAACTTGACCCTGAGGCTGTAGTCCTACAGTCTGCCAATGTAGTCAGTATAAGCACATCCAGTGGTGAACGCTGCCTGCTGTGCTGACTGTTATGTGTTTTACTGTCATATGTCTGAACTGAACACACTTGAAAAAATTAACAAAATAAAAAACAGACTTAGATATGGAGATAAAAAGAAGCACTGAAGATATTAGAAAACCAGCAACTACAAAGAGAAGTGATTTAGTGATTTAGTGTACTAGAAGTAAACTGTAAGCCAAACTGTAGCACAATGTATTGTGGTAATCATTGTTTTCTCTCCCAAACACGCAGTTGTTTCATGAATAAACAGTACAATATATCCTCCTTACTGAAGTAGGACTATAATTTGAGAGTATTATAAAAAGACATAGGAATCCTACATAGTGTGTGTGAGTTTCTTACATAGTGTGTGTGAGTTTCTTGAGTAATGTCCGGTGCTCACTTTTAAGGCACAATATAACATTATAATTATGACAGTTTCAGTTAAGAGCTGTGATATTTTTAGCTTCTCACACATTCAGTCGGTCAACAATTGGCTGCCACTTTCTTTCGCTGGTTTATTGCTGTACCCGTGTTACTTTTTTCTTTTATTGATCCTTTTTATTATTTTTATTTTTTTTACAAGGGCTTTCATTCCACATAAACCTAACTTACTCGCTGATGTCATTGTGTGCAAAGTATGGTGGACGCATCTTCTCTAGTTATGAAACCTAATAACCACAACCTACTATTTTAATACAGGCTACTGAAAAATATGCAAAACACACAGGCCTACATAAGAACATGGAATGACTGAAAAAACACTTTGGTTTCTGATCGGCGTGACCGCTGACTGAACAGATCAGGCACCAGGATTAACTAAGCCTGGCTGTTAGCCTGGTCTGGAGCAGGCTAGCTGCACAGAATAAATCGCCATGGTAACTTATGTGCTACTGCTTTCGTGAAACCGAGTCAAGGCTTAATTCAGCCAGGATAACTGGAAGATCCCGGCTTAATCCCTTATCTTGGTTTTGTGAAACAGCCCTCAGGTTCACTCCTGAATCCTGCAGGTTGTTGTTACTCAGGTCCAGCTCTCTCAGACTAGAGGACTGGGAGCTGAGAACTGAGGACAGAGCTTCACAGCTTCTCTCTGAGAGGTTACAGCCACTCAGTCTGGAGAGACAACAGGAAGGAAACAAATAATAACACATTTATTTTTTTCTCCAGTTGAAAGACAGCAGAGTATTTATTGATGAATAAATCCCACTTACAGAGCTTTCTTGGAGGCTTTGACCACTGGCTGCAGCATAAGAAGAGCCTCCTCTGAAGCAGAGTATTTCTTCAGGTCAAACACGTCCAGATCTTTTTCTGATGACAGTAAGATGAAGACCAGAGCTGACCACTGAGCAGGAGAGAGTTTATCTGTGGAGAGTCTTCCAAAACTCAGGGACCATTGGATCTGATCCACTAGAGAACGATCCTTCAGTTCATTCAGACAGTGGAACAGATTGATGCTTTTCTCTGCAGAGGGAGTCTCTTCGATCTTCTTCTTGATGTACTTGACTGCTACCTGATTGGTTTTTGAGTCACTTCCTGTCTGTGTCAGCAGGCCTCGTAGGAGACTCTGATTGGTCTGCAGTGAAAGTCCCAGGAGGAAGCGGAGGAACAAGTCCAGGTGTCCATTTGGACTCTGTAAGGCCTTGTCCACAGCACTCTGGTAGAAACGTGTCACTGCAGATTTTCGTCTTTTAGACCTCTGAGAGGTTGATTGTTCTTCTGCCAGCAGATTGACTCCAGAGTTGATGAAGGTCAGATGGACATGAAGAGCAGCCAGAAACTCCTGAACGCTCAGATGGACGAAGCAGAACACCTTGTCCTGGTACAGCCCTCTCTCCTCTTTAAAGATCTGTGTGAACACTCCTGAGTACACTGAGGCTGCTCTGATATCGATGCCACACTCTGTCAGGTCTGATTCATAGAAGATCAGGTTGCCTTTCTGCAGCTGCTCAAAAGCCAGTTTTCCCAGAGACTCAATCATCTTCCTGCTCTCTGGACTCCAGTGTGGATCTGTCTCAGCTCCTCCATCATACTTGACCTTCTTCACTTTGGACTGAACCACCAGGAAGTGGATGTACATCTCAGTCAGGGTCTTGGGCAGCTCTCCTGCCTCTCTGGTCTTCAACACCTCCTCCAGAACAGTAGCAGTGATCCAGCAGAAGACTGGGATGTGGCACATGATGTGGAGGCTTCGTGATGTCTTGATGTGGGAGATGATTCTGCTGGCCTGCTCCTCATCTTTGAACCTCTTCCTGAAGTACTCCTCCTTCTGTGGGTCAGTGAACCCTCTGACCTCTGTCACCAGGTCAACACACCCAGGAGGGATCTGATTGGCTGCTGCAGGTCGTGTGGTTATCCAGAGGCGAGCAGAGGGAAGCAGGTTGCCCCTGATGAGGTTGGTCAGCAGCACATCCACTGAGGTGGACTTTGTAACATCAGTCAGGATCTTAGTGTTGTGGAAGTCCAGAGGAAGTCGACACTCATCCAGACCGTCAAAGATGAACACAACCTGGAACTCTTCAAACCTGCAGATTCCTGCTTCTTTGGTTTCAGGAAAGAAGTGATGAACAAGTTCCACCAAGCTGTACTTTTCCTCTTTCAGCACATTCAGCTCTCTGAAAGTGAATGGAAATGTGAACTGTATGTCCTGGTTGGCTTTGTCTTCAGCCCAGTCCAGAGTGAACTTCTGTGTTAAGACTGTTTTCCCAATGCCAGCCACTCCCTTTGTCATCACTGTTCTGATTGGTTCATCTCTTCCAGGTGAGGCTTTAAAGATGTCTTCTTGTCTGATGGTTGTTTCTGGTCTGTCTGGTTTCCTGGATGCTGTTTCAATCTGTCTGACCTCATGTTCATCATTGACCTCTGCAGTCCCTCCCTCTGTGATGTAGAGCTCTGTGTAGATCTGGTTCAGAAGGGTTGGGTTTCCTGCTTTAGCAATCCCCTCAAACACACACTGGAACTTCTTCTTCAGCTTAGATTTAAGTTTTCGCTGACAAACTGGAACAGAAGGTCCTGAACAAATAGAAAAGATCAATAAGTGATTGATAAAGTCCATGTGACAGTTTCATTTCCTTATCTAAACATGTTTCCCTCCATCTGCTGAGCCATCAGTAAATGTCCCGTTTATCCAGCAGCTTAAATCTTTAGAGAAATCCTCTTACTGCTCTGCAGACGCTCAGCCAGCTCCTCCTGCTTCATTCTCCTCAGGAAGTGCAGTGTGATCTTCAGAAATGCCTCTCTGCTGCTCCTCCTCTGCTCTTCCTCCTCACCGTCCAACACCTCCTCATCCTCCCTCTGACTCTCTAAGCATTCTGGGTAATCTGAACTCAGACCCTTCTGGATCTTCTTCAGCTCCTTCTTCACAAAAGTGACAATGTTGTCCTCCAGCAGCTGGAACAGAATATTATATGAAGGACACAATCAAAGTCAAATCATGGAACCAAACATCAGATCCATGTTGGACAGACTGACAATCCACTGGTCTAAAAAAGTGCAGCGTGGAGATTATTGTGAACAGAATAGATGGAAAAGTAGTTGTTGTACATGTACAGACCATAAATATGGAGTCCAGGTGTGTTTGATGCTGCTGGGCAGACTGACCACTGGGAACCTCTGAGCTCTCCTGGTGGACTCTGTGGAGGAATCATGAAGAGTTAGCTCACATTATGTCTGTCCACACAGAGACAGACACAAGGTAAAGGCAGTCGCTTTGGAGCTGCACAACAGTCAGAACGTGTGTGTGGAGAAAATGTTCAACTGAAGCCAAGAGCTGAAGACTGCTTCTACTGCTTCTACTGCTTCTACTGCTTCTGCTGCTTCTACTGCTTCTGCTGCTTCTACTGCTTCTACTGCTTCTACTGCTTCTGCTGCTTCTGCTGCTTCTGCTGCTTCTACTGCTTCAGCTGCTTCTACTGCTTCTACTGCTTCTACTGCTTCTACTGGGCAGCTTCAGATGGGAGAATATAAATGTATGTGAAGAAGAACGATGCTGAAAATAAACACACAGGTTTAATAAAACTTCTCTGGATAAATAACAGTTAAACATGAATCAGTCAGAGTTTAATGGGATTAACAGCTGACCTCTCTGCAGCAGACGGTCGGCCTCCTTTAAAATCAATAATAAATTCCTTTGACTGGTCACTCTTGAAGGACACACAGCTGGGCTCAGGTCCAGGTCCAGCAGAGGCTGGTCTCCCATAGATCCTGTTAGACAGAGAGGAAGACCACCAGGGATGGAAATGTCATTTTTAGCCTTCAGCCACAGAAGCTTCTGGAGAAACTGGCAGCTCTCAACAAGAAAAGGATCAAAGTTCACTAAAAGCTGAAGCTGAATGATTTCAGTCTGTGTATCATCGCTTCATTTCCAGCAAATATTGGACCAAACCAGGACTAAATGTTCTGATCTCTGAGCAGATCTTACTGTTCCTGACAGATACCAAACTTAACTGTGGCTCCATCAGCAGCAGCTCTGTTGGCCTGTATTCTAACGTTTGCATTACTAGACTCAGCACAAATATCCTGACTGCTATTTACAGACTTTGGTAGGTGAAGCATTTTAGGACAAAATCCAAAGAGGAAGTTTCAGACTAAAAAAGAGCTGAACTTGATTTGTGGAACTCAGACTGCTGAAGCCTCATATTATCCTCAGCTGAACTTTCCAATGTCTTTTTACACAGAACCAGGACTGTGGACTCTGTCCTCCATCACTTCCATTGAAACCCCATCAGGAAGAGATCTCTTCAGGGCCAGTGTGCACAGGAGGAACAATTCCAGCCACCAACAACTCTTTCAGTGGACATATGGGCATGTCAGTGTTGTTTAGGGACAGACTGGAAAACATGTGGACCTGTCCTTTAATCCTAATCTGGCTCTGACCTTCATCATCATTCTAGGGGAACATGGACATTAGAAGGACAACTTGTCAGACTGGATTTAATGAGGACAAACATCAGCAGTGCGCAACATGAGGAGGGAGACATGAACATTTAGCTCTGATTGGCCAACACTGTTTAATACTGACACATACTCACTGGCTGTCAGACACATGTAGTCCTTTAAAATCAATGAGGGAACCGTCCATTGACCGGTCGCTCTTGAAGGACATACAGCTGGGGTCAGGTCCAGGTCCAAGTCCAGGTCCAGCAGAGTCTGGTCCCTGCTGCTGCTCTGGGCTTCAACACAACACACACAGAGCTTTGAGAGTGAATAATGATGGTGGAGTGATTTGAGTCCTGGACAGTTAGAGATCCTCATCTCACCTCTGAGCTTTGGTCTGGCTGTCATGTTCCCCACACAGAGTGCTTTTAGAGGGAGGGACTCCCTCCTCTCTGTCCTCACACTGACTCATGCTGCTGAACTCACATCCACTTTCACCTGGAGAGGAAACACAAATCATTCATCTGCACATCAACTCAAATCCTCCTTTCCATCATTTCTCCTGGAAAAAGATCAGCTGCTCCTCCACTGATTGGCTGCTAGTTTCTGTTTCATATCAGTGGCAGCTGAATGCAGTCAGACAGCAGTGTGAGGCAGAGGAAGCTGCCATCAGCTGCTGGACTTCTACTATCAGTCCACTAGATGGAGGCATGAAGCTGCAGCCCAGCACACACACCATGCATGGAGGAGCGGCTACATTCACTGACTCACTGATATGAAACATTTCAGGTCTGCCAGGAAACGTCAGTATCCTGCTGTGTCTGACTTTACGCTGGTGGAGACGACGCTTTGAAAAGCACAATGTAGTTTGTTTTCTGTCAGCTGAAGAAAGGAAAGAAACATCAGCTGTTCATCACATTGTTTGATTCCAGTAAATCAATAATCCAACAACATGGAGATTTCTCTTCAAACACTAGAGTTCTCCAAACTCTCTACTGAAATAAGAAGCGAACAACTACTACAAACATTAGACAGCAAGAAACAAACCCTGAAGGGACTAAACACAAACTTGGTGTTAAACTATCAAACAAAGCAACTTCCAGTTTCTTCAAAGTGTTGAAGAAGAAGACTCTCACTGGACGCCTGCAGAGAAAAGGCTCCACACAGGTCAGCTGTTTCCTGTGATAGCAGACCACCTCAGGGTGACACTATGTTGCCAAAGGTTGCCAAAGGTTTTAGGGTTAACCCTGGTGGTCACATAACTCCATAATATGTACATATACATAATACCATAATTTCAAGCATTGGCCTACAATGGGAAAAGATTGAATAATACAGTAAAAATGTCAAATATAACTACTTTCCTTCTAAATGAAATGCTTACATTACAGAAGTCATGGTTTTATAATGTAATGGCAGTGAGATCAAAAAGTGTGGTTTGAATGGACGTCTATGAGGCCTTTTCTGCCACGAAGGTGTCAAGAGGGAGTATTTTGCAAATGCCTCAGATAATTCAACTGGCATTTGAAGGGTTAAAATCCTGAAACTATTTGAATATTTGGTATGTTTAAGCAGAGAATAAGTTTTTTAAGAGATTTATGAAAAAAGCAGAAAAAAAAACTCGTGTGATGATTTTATAGCAATTTGTTGTGTACTGGATTCTGGACATAATCCAGTTTGCCATGTTCATTTAGATTGAATTATGGCCATTAAATGACATCTATACATAGGTGTGATGTTAAGAGACTTATTTCTCTTAATTTTACAATAAAAATACAATGACACTGTTAAAGTTTGAAAGGGCATTTTTTATGGTGTCTTTTAATCTTGCATCAAATAGTGAACTGCTAACTGTATGCAGACAGTAGCCTAAAAATCACCAGCAGTAAATATTGGGGTAGTACTAGTATTGAAGTACAAGAAAAATGACACTTGCAAGCCTTTAGCTAGAGTTATGTAAAGTTTTTGATGGGACAGTTAGGTCCTAGAGATGTGGTGACAACAGCTGCACAGAGGGGGATTTTTTGTCATGGAGCCCAAAGTTTCTGGCGGCGCCGCTGAGTGCTGTGGTTTTCTTTACATACTTTTCAGGCTGAAATCAGCATAGACATTTTCCAGGTCTGTAATTTAAAAGACTTCATCAATTATATCTTCAATTCAATTCAATTTTATTTTTACAGCGCCAAATCACAACAACAGCCATCTCACAGCACTTTTCATAATCATAATCTTCTTTCTCTTTACATCAGCCTGAATTTAGTAAACATTCTGTGAAAATGTAACACCTTCTTTAAATACTTGTGTTGTCTTAAGCGTTTGATTATTAAATCGCTTCTGCCACACCGACTGCATTATGTTCAGCAGAAGCTCACTTTTATTTTGAATGTGCTGCGACACGATGTTACCGCAATGCCTGGAAAACGAAGTGGACGCCGACTTGACTGCAGTATTATCTGCGCCACAACTTTCAGCCAAGTGAAACTGAACAGGAAACAGCCAGAGAGCCTGTTCCTGACCAATCAGAGGCCTCTCTGTTAATAAGCTGTGATATGTAAAACTAAAACAGCAGACTGTGACTTAATAATCCAGCTAACGAGCACTGACAGACTTTAGAAAGTCAGGAACAGATCAGACACCTCCAGCAGGTGAAAATGAAGAGCCAAGTTTATTTGAACGTTTCTAGAAACAACAAACACTCACAGTTTCCTCAAAGTGTTGAAGAAGAAGACTCTCACTGGACTCCTGCAGAGAAAAGGCTCCACACGGTGAGCTGTTTCCTGGAAGGAGTCCGAGCCGCACCTGGACTGGCAGAGGGCCAGGTAGGAAGGGCTGCAGCAGGGGCAGCTTTTCACAATAAGAGCACGTTCAGCTGTGCTTTTATTCTCTAACACAGACAGCTGTGTGGAATTATTCATCATCTGAAGAAATGTAGAGATACCTCTGTTGATGGAGATCTTAACTTTGATCAGTTTCTCAGCAGCAGCAGACCCACCAGCTTCTGAGGGGAGGAGGTTTTGATTCATTTACATGAAGCTGAGAAAACAAGGACCCAGATCAGAACATGACATGGCAGAAAGCTGGACCAGATCCTCCTCCTAATTATATATCTACCATTCTGTCCTTGTAGTCTCCTTCTCTGGCGTCCTGCTGTTCACTAGGACATGCCAGGGCTGCTGGATGAACATCTGGGAAACTGTTGTGTCTCCTGCCTCTCTGTTACCATGGGAAGTGGAGTTTTCAGGGCCCCTGTGCGAGGGAGCCGTCTCCTGCTTTAAATGTTATGTCGGCCCTCTGCTCGGGGCCACGCGTGTCTGCTACGGCCCTCAGCGGTAGACGTCTGAGCGGCTGAATCTTTTGCACTTTTCTTCCTTTAATAAAGAGCAAAAGACAAGGCTTTGCTGTGATCCATTTATTTGTTCAGTTCTGCAGCGGGACGTCCAAGATTTCCACCACAGTTTCCAGCTTCACAAGTGGGAAGATTTGCTGCTTTTCCTTTCAATTATTTCACTGATTCAGAAATGATTCCTGATTCTACTTTTATTTAAGGAACATTTTCAGTGCAGCTCTTTTCCTTCTAACAGAGTATTTTTACACTGAGGTATTAGTACTTTTACTGTAAAGGATCTGAATCCTTCAGTCCACCGCTGCTGTTTTCCAGCTGCAAATGATCCATAAAAACAGCACAGACTGGATTAAAACATCCTTTCGGGGCCACATCACATGTTAAAAGCCAGATATGAAGAGAAGAAAACATTCAAAGACCTGGATGGTGTCAAACTTAGTGAGAACAGTTCCATCAGGGAGGCTTGTGGGACCTGGAGTGGTCTGCCAGAGCCTGAACTTTACCTGAGGACAGGTAAGCTGAGTCGATTGACGGGGAACCCGATGACACAGAGTTCATATGTATCGCACGCTCTTTCAATCTTCCTGTTTCCAGAGTGTAGAGGAGGAGAGAACACACACCTGTACAATCAGGAGTTAACAACACAGCAGATCAGTGGAGCAACACTGACCTCTGCTGGAGAGTTTAGGAACAAAAGCCACAGCGTTTTCTTCTTTAGTCAGTGCTGTTGATGAAGTTGTTGTGAACAGGAGCCTCCTGACTGAAGGGGCTGCACATGCTGCTTTCCAGGGGCCTGGAAGTCTGTCTTGTTTCCCTAAATATTGTGAAGGTGTCCAGTCTGGAGGCTTTGGCTGTGGAAACGGCCATTTTGTCGCGATGGCCTAAAAGTCCAGCTTAGAAGCTCTGAACTGAGCAGCAAAGGAGCCGCTGACTTCCTGACTCAACGGACACAGTCAACAACTTTGCACTGCATTTCAAAGGGAATATTTGTTCTTTGAAAATCCACAGAAATGGACTCAGGCCCGTAATAATGCAAATATACACATGCTAATACAATTTTATAAACTGAACTGTTGTCTGTTGTTTGAGCTGCAGCAGCTCCTCAGCCGCAACAGCCAGTACCAAAGATGAAGTCAGTGTGCTGTTGGAAAAGTGCAAAAAATATAGTAAGACTAAAGACTTGTAACCTGATATACCTCCATGAATCAATGGCATTATTCTCCAATGAAGAAATCATTTATCTAATGTGCCAATCAGCCATAAAATGATGGCAAAATGACATGTTGGCAGCCCGTACACTGGCTATCAGCAGGAGGGGGAAGTCACAACTGTCAAATAGTGTCAAACTGTGTAACGTGTGCGTGCATGTGTGTGCCCATGTTTTTCAGAGGAGGCTGGAGGTACTGGAAGGCTCCCCTACCAGTCCCTGCTGAATCAAAGGGGACCAGAAAATGGAAGGAACCAATGAGAAGCCATTTTAAAAGCTGCTGAGCGTATTTCATTTGAAATAAGTCAGTGAAATGAACAGTGGCAGTTGTGTTTGTGTGGGTGAACAAATCAAACAGGCCTACATGTGAGTCTTTGTATAGTGCTGGGACATTTTCTTCTACATTCTCTATGTGTCTTTGCCACTTAGGGACGTGACAATATTCCTCAGCTGGAGTTTTGAACTTTATAGTGTAACACATTTTCTTAGTTTTCTTAGTCTGAGCTGCTTTTATTTGATCTGTACAGAAATATTTAGCATTAAAGTGAAGAAGCATCCTTTACTAGACATGTAACTGTGCTCAGTCTACCTAATGACACAGCACATTTGACCACAGGACACATTATTGTCTGATGAAACCATCATCACCTTTGTGTCACGGTTTAATGTCTTCAAATCAACAGACACAGCAGATGACACCCAGACCAAGTCGGTTGGAAGAGATATTAGAGGCCATGTGTGAAAATGCTATTTCTTGGAATCCTAATACATTTGGAATGGCAGTTTTGGTAATGCTTAAATTAAAGATTAATTAGAACTTGTGTTCTGAGAAGTCTGCCATTGACATTGGACACAGAGAGGAAAGCTCACTTGTTTGAAAAGTCCAATATATAGATAGAATATTTCTGGAGGTGACATTAATTTGCTATTTGGATCATTTTACACTTTAAACTGGCTGTTGAGATTTAGATGCAAATAATGCTGCTGTGTCTATTTCCTTTAAGCATCCACAGTATAAATGCTAACAAATGTCACTAAGAATCTGGAATGAAGATTCAATATTTGGATGGAAATTGATTGTAGTGAGAAAGTTGTTGTTGTGTTTTGTCTTCTGTCCTGTAGGTGCACAGCAGATGGAAGAAGAGTCCTCAGAAACAGCCAGTAATGTAGCCGTCCTGATGACTGCAGATGAAGGGATCTAAACTGGGCTTCTTTTATTGAACCAGGACGTCTCATTGAGACTAAGAATCTGCTTTTAAGGGAGACCTGGCCCAGATTGACTTCAGTCTAGATAAAAACAAGTGCTTTTAGACAGATTCCAATACTACAATAAGAACAGCTGTGGGAACAGAAGCAGAGACTCACTAAAAATGTGCTACTGTCCTTTGAAAGATTTCAAATCCTGATGAGGAGCATTTAGCTGTTTGGATTCTTTGGGCCTTAATCATTACTTGTAGATTTATGTAGATCAGAGTCTGAGTCTGAACATGATCAGAAATCAAAATTTATTTAATAATATATATGTAATATTAGTAATCAGGAGAACATTCATGATGTAGTCTGTAGAAAAACTATGCAACATGAGTTCATTGTTTTCATGTAGTCACCATAAGGGCTGTGACATTTGAAACAAACAGGATCAATATTACATTTACATCCAATAAACATTTGGCCAGAAACAATATGGTCGAGGCCCGTTTCAGAAAGCAGCTTCAAAAAACTCTAAGAGTGAAGTCCAAGTTAGGTAGGCAGGTTTATTGTCCCAATCCAACACGTTGTAGAGTGAAACTGAGTTTTGTAACTCCCTAATGCTCCATAGCAGACAATCCACATTAAGAAAGAATCAATTGGGATTAGTTTATTTCCCTGAGATGGGAAACAGCTGATTTGAGCTCAGAGTAGCTTCACTCTCAGTTAAGCGTGTGCACCACCGCTCTAAACAGGCAGCATGAATGGAGCCACCATACTGCCAGTCACCATGGCAACAGCTAAAACAATCCTTCCTCATACTTCACCCGTCTGGAGTTGGAAATCCTCAGGCAGAACATCTGGAGAGTTGAACAGATCTTCTTTTTAAAAAGTGAATATAGTCTATTTCATTTCTATGGAATCACAATTCTAATATTCCAGGTGGAACAAGTGGAACCAGATTTAACATGGAACGTTTTCATTTAGGTGCAATTCTGTCTAGAACAGATGTGGAAGCAGCTCAAACTGAAACAGAAGAACAAAGTAGTGATGAGATTTCTGAAGTGAAAATCGGGGACCTTTCCGGGGACACCTATAGCCGGGGACAGGAAACCAAAAATGGGGACTGTCCCCGGAAAACGGGGCCGTCTGCTCAGCGGTCCCCCTATTTTATAGTCTGCCTAACAGACTTAATTAAATGAAGTCATGAGGAAACAGCGCTGTGTCAGAGGGAGGAGACTGAGAGGAACTCAAGGTTTATTGGAGAAAAAAGGTCCCGCTCAGTTACCATAGTAACTGACTCTGAGCTAAAGTTAGCTGGCTTTCTGAAAGGGTCTGAAAGGGAAAACCAAGAGTTCAACTCATTAAAGCCGCTTTCATATCTGGGCCCCAGGAAGCTTCTTTGTTGACCTGCTTGTATCTTCTGATGCAGCATCAGCAACATCTGAGATGGTGGCTGTCACTTCTGCTCAATTTTCATTTGGCAGCAGTTGGAAATGAAAAGCTTCCTGTGAAACTTTGCTTTGAATATGTTGATTTCAGCAAACTGGCTTCACCTCCAACATGTTTTGTTTTTCCTTTGGTAGATGGAGGCAGTCTGTGCTGTGTCTGCTGCATCCATTTAGATGACAAGAAGAAGAAGTGGCGTTCCACGGTCGCAGCTGTGCTCACACACTGCATGTGGATTTAAAAGCAACATGTGCCTTCACTGCCAGAGCCAAAGCACCATGCAAACAGCCTGAGCTTCTGCATCAGTGTTAGGAAACATGGAATGTTTCCATGTGTTGGAAATGAAAAGCCTGTTTGTTTAGAAATCTCTGCTGATGTTGATCTGATCAGGCGCTTCACAGAGGCCTGGACGGATTTTTCACAGTCCTGCACATGATGGCTAGAATTTCCTGTTGCATTGTCACTGGGAGGTATTTGGGAAAATGGATTTTAAAAAGATGTTTGATGTCAGAGCAGTAGTGACACTTGTGAAAACGTTCAGGTCATTCAGGTGAAGACTACAAGTTATTTTTGAAACTTTAAATGTAATAGATGCTCTGGACGCTCGTATCGCTGAAATCACGTAGCTCGCGTGACCATTTTCTTCATCGTGTTGAGCTTTCCTTTGAACGATTAACATTTGTAAAAAGGAAACAATAAAGTGTCCTTCATAATTCACCAACATGATCCGTTCATTATTTCTCCTTTGATTAGCAATAAAAACATGGTTGGAAGGTCTCAGCCTGTAGATTACCATGTATCAGTATGAAGGTTCTACATGGATCCTGCTTTGAAATACTGACCTTTGAACCTTCACCTCGCTGCATGTTTGAATGCTTAGAATTCATCAACCAAAGAGACTACAGACATGGGACCAGCTGTTAAAGAGAGCTCTGGGCCTCAGCTGTCATGTGACTATAGTCACCAACTGGGGGCCAATCAAATGTGCTTCAGATTCCAAACTCCAATTTTAAAGAAACGCTCAAGGCGTTTTAGAAACTACAATTCCCTACAGCCACGGCGTGCAGTTTGAGTCACATCAGCACCACAGCTGGAGTTTTTCCTGTGTGCAGGCTTGTAAAATAGGGCGGTAAAAACATACAGCTACTGAATATATCAAATATCTGGTACAGCCGAACTACTAATTCCACTGAATCTAGATGATCCGTGTTCAGAAAAAGGAAATATCTTGGTTTATTTCACAGATTTGAGCAGAAACAGGAGTCCAAAAGGCAAACTCCGCCCACAAAATAAAGCACTTCCGTAACCTTCCACGAAGCAAAAAGTGAGAAAAACAACTTTATTTCTGGGAGTGGATGGAGAAATGATTCAAAGTGGCCTTAGCGTTGAACATATCATATTGTTGAGTTATGAAGTTGCTGTTTTTCTGTTAAGAAATGCTAAAGATATCATTAAAATATATCTCAGGTTGACAGGAAGAAAAATACTTCCGGCGACCGACGTCACATAGGCGACGTGGTTTCAGCGATAGCAGCGTCAATAGCAACCGCCATAGCAACGGACTAAAAGATCAAACTAAACACAATATACATTCTCTGATCAAAGATCGGAAAATAAAATTCACATTTTAATGCCGATACTATCTTAAAATATTGCAGAGTGACAATTCAGATTTCCAGCTCAGCAGTCTCATCCCTTGTTTTCCAGCTTCCGCGATGACGCCAAGGCCTGATACCCTAAGCAGCCAATAGGAAGAGGAGAAAAAGCTGCTCACCTACATCGGCCTTGATCAGGGAGCATTTCATGGCAGAAACAGCTTCAGTAAGAACGTAGGAGGACCACTGTCAGGCTGGTTAGGATTGGAAAATGATTGGATAGCTCATATATTAATAAGTTCCTGTGAATAACTGCTCTGACAGTGGCTGGAAACACACCTGGACCTCATTGTGGGAATGCTGTTGTAGAGTCAGTACACCTGTATTCTCCCTTTCATTTTACAAACTTAGACTGAGTGTATTGTGGAAGTAACCTTCATTTAAACATGTTTTACAAAAACATGCTGTACAAATCCAGTGAAATGGTTGGTGTTAACTGGAAAGTTCAGAACAGCAAAGCTGACTGGACCTTGAGTATTACTAGGCTTTAGAAAGTTCCTTCTACAAAAACAGTCTTTATTGTCCAAAACAGCAAGTTTAAAGCAGCTTTGGTTTAAACTGGCCGGACAGTTCACAGCTCATGAAAAACAAACATGGAGTCTGTTGCAGTTCCACTAATAAAGTGATCAGCAGCACAGCCTTAATGTGATTGTGAGCAGCTCCAATGAAAACACACACAGAACCTAACTGTCTGAGTCTGATGCCTTTTGGTTGGTCCTGAATTAAGGAGGCATTTTTAATGATGTGGAACAAAACATCCAAATGAGCTCAAAGTCTTGGTTCCAGAAGCAGAAAAGCAGCCCTGGTCTAGAGTGCTTCCAGACCCAGCTGCTATCATCGTCATCATGATCATCATCACCATCATCATCACTGTATACCAGTGTCTGTATGCTGGACATGGGGAGGGCCTGAGACGAGGCGGGGCTTGTCTGGGCTGACATGTGACCATGCGTTGCAGGAACAATGTCTGCTACATGTTGGTGAAACATCACAGTGGCGTGATGTAGTTTCCTTTGCAGCTGTTTGAGACGTTGGAGGAGAGCAGCTTCTGCACCTGGCTGCTCTGTGTCATTGATGGCAGAACACAGGAAGGCACGCTGCTGATGGAGGCTCAGCTACACTTCTCATTTCCTGCTAAAGCGTGTGCTTTTCCTCAGCGGCCCGAGTCTTCATATGTAAGGCGTCGATCCCTCGCCTTTTCAGACTCCTCGGAACATCGTCTTCTTCAGCCTGGAAGAAGACAAAAGAAAACAATGTGCCAGGTAGTTGTGCTTAGTAAGCGGCTGTCAGCTGGTTACTAGAGTGATGTGCTCACTAGGTTTAGCTAACTGTACTTACAGTGTCATCAAAACAGAAGCAGACTGGCCAAGAGGGATGGCATGCTTCTTGAAAATCACTAGTTGCAGGAAGATGCTCCTCTGTGGTGGCCACTGAATGCTGCAGGACTCTTTTATTGCCTGTCTCAGTCTCTTGTTGGAGTCGGCTACCTGCTGGGACAGTCTAATGGCAAAGCCCGCCCATCTAAAGGAAACTTAGAAAACAGACATGCAAACAAACGCAGCCTTCATTAGTTTGTCTTCTGGTCCTTTACAGAGCTGGATCTTAGTTTTTAAATGGATCTACTTATCCACAGCACTTTACCTGGATATTTTCTCTTCAGATGGAGGAGGACGGCTCTCTGCTCTGATTCACTTCTAGCCTCGTGAGATCAGTCGGCCTCTGAGGTCACGGTCAACATCTTTAAGGGCAGACCGGAAGATTCAATCAGGTTCTTGCCATCTGTTTTTTCTCCATGTTTAGCAGAGTTCTCACTTCTCCAATGGTCAGAGAGTCAAACTGATTGTTATTTAGGCTCTTAATCAGAGAACAGTAACAGACTGATGCTGCTTCCTCACTCTGTTTCATCCTCCATGTGTGACTCACGAGTCCCAGATCTATAGATTAGAAAAAGTAGAGCCCAACACATCAGTAGTTACCAAGCAGAAAACATTCCTGTGGTCCACCTGAGCAAACATTGGAAGTTACAGGGGGAGCTTGGTGCTAACTGATTATTAATCACAGCATATTTAATTAGTGCAGCTTTAGGGCAACTCTTCCATTGGGACAGTTTCCTGCTATTGTCTGGCTCATAGCTGTGTAATCACAGCCAGGCTTCCATGTTGAAGCACATCAGTAAGGCCCTCAAAGATGGCTGGAATCCCCAGATAGTCTCACAGAAACAAAGTGAACTTGTAGAAGTGAATGAGCTTAGTGATGTCGTCCCTTTTCCATCTGCAGACAGTGTCTGGAGAACAGATGATGACATTACTACAGCTCTAATAAAGTGCTTCATTTCATGTTCCTTCTTCCCCGACACAGCTTACAGGATACTCTATACTGTACATGGAAAAGGAAGCAGAACATCTTTGCAATATTCTTTCTTAATAATCTGTGTTACCTTTTTACAATATTCAACACGTTCACTTCAGTTCCTTCCTTATTGGCTTGGCTTTTTCTTGGGCTAGCTCCAGCTCCCTTTTCTTCCATCTCTCCATGTCTCGGCTCTGAGACTAACACTAGCCAATAAACAGAAGAGAAAAGAAACAGCTGTCAGTGCTACATACTCTGTGCAAAGGGCGCTTGGACCTGGAATCTAAAGTTGTCCCGTTCACAGCTATTGTTACCTGCATGAGCGTGACTTACCTGGTGCCTCTCTGATGACAGATGAGACGTCTTCTTGAGCCAGAATTGATCTTTTCTCTGCCAGGAGCTGCACCTCTGTAAAGACAGTTTGTGTTTCCTTCTTCTCCATCTGCAGCTCTGACACTGTTCTGTTCGGCCTGGAGTTTAACCCTGGATCCCAAATCTTAATCTGGTAAAGACGTTACCATCTGTCTTCTTCTTTTACTTGGCAGACACATGTTGGCCTCACTGCTGCCCTCCACAGACACCAGGGTTCACGCTTTCTTAGCTTGTTCTAATTATTCCTGTGTACTTTGTGTGTCTGACGTCGTGCTGCTGCTGCAGTCTGTGAAACGTCAGGACGTTTATATAAAAGTGTCTCCAGCACTTCTTCAGACACGAGGCCGTCAGATTCCTGAAGCAGCTCTCGTGTCGTCTGATGGTGAACAGGTGTGCAGGACACGTTTTTATCTTAAGAAACTCACTTTGTACTCAAACCACAGACACAACCAATCACAGAGGAGGAACTTATGAAAACAGCTTTTATTTTGGCGGGATGAAAGAGACGGCCACAGATGGAAATGTGAAAGCAGATGAAGATGAAGTCTCTTCTCCAGAGACATCCAGAGAAAGTTACATGGAGACGTTTGTCTTCATGAAGAGTCTCAGGAGTCAGACGCTCGTCTCTCTGCTCTACATGAAAAACACAGCGACACGTCAGACTCACAGTGTCTCCTGGGAAACAGGACCTGTCCTCACTTTCATAACCACGGTTTCAGCATCCTTCCATTCCAACATTAGGCTACGAAGCCAGTGACACGTCACCATCAGTGGGCTCCGTAGAAACCTGAACTATAAGCTAAGAAAAGATTTGAAGGCTTCAGTGATGTCCAGCAGTTTTTGTTGTTCTATTCTTCAGATCCTTCAGAGACTTCCAGAGCAGATTCTCTCATCCTAAACACCTGCAGGCTGTCTGAAGCTACTTCATTCATTTTACAGGCTGGAGCTAAAATGATCCAAACAAGTGTTTTCATTTTACAGCCAATCATCTTGCACTGCTGCTACAACACTAGGTGACAACAGGTTTGATTGGTCTGAGGTTTCTCTGGTGGGCGGGGCCTGGTGTTACAGGAAGTCCGTCAGAGAAATCGTGTGTGAGAGAGCTTGACTCAGTAAATTTCTCTCATCACTGAGCAGGGCGATAAAGTAATTCTAAGTAAGCTCAGGACAAACAAAATGTTTCTGAAAGATGTTTGGACGTTTGTAAAGAAACTTTTTCCTTTGCTAAACCAAGTTCACAGAAAGTGAGGCTGCAAAACAGCTTCAGGGTCCGTTTGTATAATAAGGACTTTAACTGAGAGTGAGCCTGCAGAGACTCACAGTCTGTGTTTAAGAACTGATGGAGTTTCTCCACTTTGTGCAGACTTACTATCTACTTCAGCTCAGGTTCAGAGTCTTGGAAAGGTCTGGATCCAACATCCTGAAGTCCTGGATCAGAGCTGAGCTGGCTTCAGGCCCTTTCTTCACCGTTTGAGCCTTTTCCACCTGAACTCTGGCTGACTCTGTTTCTCCTTCTTTTATCACGCCTGTTCAGTAACTCAGACCTCAGACTGTGATACAGAACCTAAAGCCAAGTATGCAGACTTTATCTGACCCACATTCTCCTGGAGCAGCCTGAGGCCAAGAAGTTCCTGCTGAGTCCAGAGATCAGAGTCTGAACTCAAACCCTCAGCTAGCTTACAGCTAACGTCCAGCTGGTCACAGTCCCTGCTGCTGCTTCCTGTCTGAACACGAAGTTTAGAAATGAGACGGACTGAATGAAACTACAGAACCAGGTCAGAGTAACAGGTTCAGGTTCCCTCAGGTTCTTCCAGCCCTGACTCAACGTCCAGCTTTCAAACATCACATGCAGACAGCTCATGTGAAACGTGTTACCATCCTAGTCAGGAGCGGTGGGCAGCCACTGTGCCGCTGAGTCCAGAACCATCTGAGGCAGAGTGAGAATAAAGATCAAGAACTGTTCCCCTGTTCTGTTGGACAGCTGCAGCTGTGCAGTGCTTATTATATATACTGTATACATGTACTCTATGTACTGTGTCTAATACAGGAACGCCCCGACAACGACCTGCAGGAAACTTTATTATTATTAATGATGCTCCTGCAGCTAAAGGTGGCCCAGGATGAACCTGTCTGTGCTTTTGACTGCATCACATGGGAATGAACGTCCCAGAGCAAACCTTTTCACTTTATTTTGAAAGCACATGTTACCACAGTATTTAGCTTAAACACATTTTGATGGTTTCTGATGGTGGACTTTGTGACCATGAAGCATCTTGTTCTGGTTTCTCTGGTCCTGAGCGAGCAGAGAAACTCTGAGAAGGTCAGAGTCCTTTAAGCCTGAACTATTCCAGAGACTGTTAACAGCTGTGCAACGTTCACAGGCTGCAGGAAACTTCTGCTTCATTTCACGTCCATCAACATGTCAACCTCATGTCCATCACTGCATTAAGTCATCAGGACGTCTCATTGGTTATTAACTCAAAGCATAAAATACCACACTAACAATAAAACCATCCACATCACTCCAGTCACATTAATGTCTCCTGGTGTCTCAAACCAAGCAGGAAATAAGGGCCCTTTCACACCTGAACGTCCGAACCAAAGTAGACGCTCTATTGGCCGCTGGGATGCGAGAAAGTGCCGCCATCTTGAACCGGTCATACTTCCCGTTGCAAGAAAGCGAGACGCCAGAGCGCTGTGCAGCATATTCATGCTCAAATCGGCGGACCATCGCTAACAGGGCTTTAACATTTCCTTACTGTTGGTTGTGTTTTGTGAATAGAATATTACCAGAGAGCTGAGAAGGAGCGAGGATCTTTGATATCACTGTGCTGAAATCGTAGCCAGCTAGCTAGGCTATGTTTACTGCACCGCCTGGCTGTTCACATCGGCTATGAGCTGTTTATATACAGTCTATGGCGAGACTTGATAAATTATATTCCATATTTGTATTTTAAGGTTGCTTTGTTCTTATTTTCTGTTCTGTAAAGTGTCTTGTTGTCATTGGTTGTGTCTGTGTTTCTCAGGATCAGGCTGCACCACGTTGCCAAACTCACCTCTCTTGAACTGCAGAGACAGAAGCTCTGTAAAACAGTCCTCTTTCTGGGCTTTTAGCTCATGCAAAGCTTTTGTGTGTGTTGGGCTGCTAAATGTCAAGGGCTGGGAGGAGATGGATGTAGAAGAATGTGTTATGTGTTTGTGACAGAGAGGGACAAATATAAAAAGCTTCAAGCAGACTGGAGATGTAAGTAATAATTGAAATAAATTGATAGTCAAACTGGAAATGTCCCTGCTTTTCCCCTTTTCGGGATTATGTTCTGATCTCGGGACGCCTGGTCACTTTATATCATATACCAGAATATTCTATTACTGTTGAGCCCACTATGAATATTAAAATACGCTGAACCATGTATCCTGGGTCATAGCTACATGTCTGACCTTTGCAGCAAAAAAACCCCTGAAAAATCAGTTCAGTATTCAGTGAGTTATGATTAATTAAATGCGCTGACAGCTCGTTGCACCTGCCAAACAGATTAGACTGAGTGGAGCGGGTGACCGGTTCAAGATGGCGGCCCAACGGCTTGTCAGCGCCAGTAGGCAGCAGCGGTCGACATACTAATACCACCTTAAAATCAGGTGAAAAGTACTAATACCATGTTAAACTAAAACGCCACCTTAAAACCTCTTAACCAGCACAAATATTAAAACACTTTTAAACTTTGAACCACCTTAAAAAGTCACAGGACAGGAGCACCTTCAAAACCTCATACCACCTTAAAACCATATAACAGCCTTCAACATACTAATACCACCTTAAAAACCATATAACAGTCCTCACCATGCTAATACCACCTTAAAAACCATATAACAGCCTTCAACATACTAATACCACCTTAAAAACAATATAACAGTCCTCACCATGCTAATACCACCTTAAAAACCATATAACAGTCTTCAACATACTAATACCAACTCAAAACCATATAACAGTCTTCACCACACTAATACCACCTTAAAAGCATATATCAGTCTTCACCACACTAATACCACCTTAAAACCATATAACAGTCTTCAACATACTAATACCACCTTAAAACCATATAACAGTCTTCACCACACTAATACCACCTTAAAACCATACAACAGTCTTCCA
>JALXJV020000002.1:40959627-41089246 GCA_024633595.2 Lepomis macrochirus
TGCTGTCACTGACAAAATGGAGTATTTGGAGGGACAATCCAGGCGGAACAACCTCGTTTTTGAGGGAATTCAGGAGGCGCCGGGAGAGACCTGGGCCGAGACGGAGGAAAAAGTCAAGAAAGTGCTGGCGGAAAAGCTACAGATGCAGCGAGAGGTTGAAGTGGAGAGGGCCCACCGGACAGGGAAACCGGGAGGGGACAGAACAAGGCCAATTGTAGTGAAATTTCTGAGGCACAAGGACAGATCTGCCATACTTCAACGAACAAAGTTACTGAAAGGATCCAATATCTTTATCAACGAGGATTTCACGGATACTGTCAGAAGGAAACGAAAGGAACTGATGCCGGATTTGAGAGCTGCGAGACAAAGGGGAGACATTGCCTATCTAAGACATGACAAACTGGTCATCCGTCCCCGGTCTAGTACACCAAAATAGATAAGAAATACTTCATTTCCAACCAGGTATGCTGAACTGCTGACTGCACTGTGACACTATGACATCTTTCACAACACACACACATACCGGAGCTAATCAACTACTACAGAGGATTGTTGATCATGATGAACAAGAACTGAACATCTTTCATTACACTGATCATCACTCACAGGACATGGAAAACGATATTGATCCGGTAAACAACTTCTTTCTCAACACTAATAGCAATTGCTGTTATTACACTAATGAACAGTTTAATAGTTCAGTAAATACAGAAAACCAACTATCAATAATACATTTTAATAGCAGAAGCCTTTACGCTAACTTTCAAAACATTAAATATTATCTAGATCAGTTTAAACAGCCTTTCAATATAATTGCAATATCTGAAACTTGGATAAACAGTGAAAAGAGCTCAGACTTTGAAATTGAAGGATATGAAATGTTTTGTATTAACAGAGAAAACAAGAATGGGGTGGTGTGGCTTTGTATATAGATAAGAAATTTAATCACAAGGTGGTGGAAGAAATGTCTACAGTGGTGGATGATTTACTTGAATGTGTAACAATAGAAGTATGTAGGGAAAAAAAGAAAAATGTTATTGTAAGTTGTATCTATAGATCACCGGGTTCTAGTATTGATTCATTTAAGGAATGGATGGAGAAAAATTTACAAAAACAAATCAGAAAGTCATGTTCATCTGTGGGGATTTCAACATTGATCTGCTAAATCCAAATAAGCACAATAAGACAGAGGATTTTATTAATACAGCGTATAGTCTGGGTTTCTTCCCCCAAATTACCAGACCCAGCAGGATTACTTCCCACTGTGCAACATTAATTGATAATATTTTTACAAATGACATAGATAATAATTCAGTTAGTGGACTATTAATAAATGACATCAGTGACCACCTACCAGTTTTTACAGTTTACAACAGCAATTACACATCTAAAAAAAGACAATAAACCTCTATTCAGGCGGGTCAGAACTGAAGAGTCTATGGTTGCATTTAAAGATGATCTGCTTTTACAAGACTGGGAAGTAATATATAAGGAAAAAGATATTGATAAAGTATATGGTGAATTCCTAAGAATATTTCAATTATTATATGATAAAATTGCCCGATAAAAAAAGATTCCAGAAAACAAAAATATAGCAATAGACCATGGATTTCAAAAGGATTACAAAATGCCTGTAAAAGAAAAAATACACTTTATAGAGAATTCATTAAATACCGAACTATAGAAGCAGAAAATAAATATAAGAAATATAAAAATAAGTTAATTAAGATTATGAGAATTTGTAAGAAAGAATATTATAGTAAACTATTAGATAATAATAAAAATAATATGAATGGTTTATGGAAAATACTAAACAGTATTTTAAGAAGGGGCACGAGACAGTCTAATTATCCCCAATATTTCATTAGTAATGAAAAGAACATCAATAACATGGAGGACGTGGTCAATAAATTTAATAAATATTTTGCAAATGTTGGACCAGATTTAGCTGGAAAAATTCCTAAGTCACTGATAATCGATAATAAATATAATGATCTTATTGAAAGAAATCAAAATTCAATGTTTCTTAAAGCTATAGAAGAAAAAGAAATAATAGACATTGTTAAAAAATGCAAAACTAAAACATCCACTGATTGTAACGAAATAGATATGATGATAGTAAAAAATGTAATCGAGGGGATATCAAAACCATTAACTCACATTTTTAATTTGTCGTTTCAAATTGGTCAATTTCCAACAAAAATGAAAACAGCAAAAGTCATACCTCTGTATAAAACTGGAGATAAACACCACTTCACAAATTACAGGCCTGTCTCTCTATTGCCACAATTCTCAAAAATTCTAGAAAAACTCTTCAATGACAGATTGGACAAATTCATAGATAAACACAAACTGCTCACTGACAGCCAGTATGGATTTAGAAAAAATAGGTCAACATCATTTGCATTAATTGAACTCATTGAAGAAATTACTAATTCCACTGACCAAAAAAAATATGGAGTTGGGGTATTTGTTGATTTGAAAAAAGCATTTGATACAATTAATCATGAAATACTAATTAATAAACTGGAAAGGTTTGGGATCAGAGGGATAGTGCTGAAGTGGTTAAGCAGTTATTTAAAAGACAGGAAACAATTTGTGAAGTTGGGTGATTACACATCTGAATGTTTGGACATTGCTTGTGGTGTCCCCCAGGGGTCAGTGTTGGGACCAAAATTATTTACTCTCTACATAAATGACATATGTAAAGTATCTGATCTACTCAAATTTGTATTATTTGCTGACGACACAAACATCTTTATTTCTGGTCAGAATTTACAGCAACTCCTGGACTTAATCACTTCAGAATTCAGAAAAATAAAACAGTGGTTTGACACTAATAAGTTATCATTAAATCTGAGCAAAACTAAATTCATGATATTTGGCAATTGTAAATCAAACAATCAAGTTCAGTTACAGATCGAAGGTGTTAATATAGAACGAGTACATGAAATAAAATTCCTTGGAGTGATTATAGACGACAAGATTTGCTGGAAATCTCACATTAAACATATCCAAACAAAACTGTCTAGAAGTATTTCAGTACTGGCTAAAGCTAAACACGTTCTAGATTACAAATCACTTCACATTTTGTACTGTTCACTGGTGTTACCATATTTAAATTACTGTGTAGAGGTTTGGGGAAACACATATCAAAATTCATTGCAATCCTTATTTATACTTCAAAAAAGAGCAATTAGAATAATTCATAACACAGGATATTTGGAACACACCAACACATTATTTTTACAGTCTAAAACAATAAAACTATTTGATCTAGTTGAATTTCAAACAGCTATAATTATGTTCAAGGCTAGGAAAAATGTATTGCCTGGTAGTATACAGAAAAGGTTCTCGGAAAGAGAGGGGGGTTACGATTTAAGGGGAAAGTCAAATTTTAAGATTCCCAGCTATCGAACTACTCGGAAAAGTTTCTGTTTGTCTGTCTGTGGTGTTAAGTTGTGGAATAAACTAAATGATGAATTAAAGCAATGTCCAAACATAATCCATTTTAAAAGATATTCAAAGAAATGATATTCCAGAGGTACAGAGAAACACTATGCTAACCTGAGCTTATATTTAATAAATCTGTAGTATGTATAAATATTGTCATGTATGGGTAATATCCTTATGTGTATAGAACTTTTGAATATATATTCTTATTGACTATAGATTTATTATTTATTTAACCTTATTATTTAGTGTGATTTGCATAAATATGGTAGTAAGGGTATAAAGGGGTAGGAGTACATAAGTTTTACTTCTTCCTACTCCTTTTGTACATGTAAATAGAGGGAAGTATGGATTTTGTTTTGTTGTTCATTTGTCTTTACCATTGTTCTTTGTATCATTGATTTTTTAATTTTTTATTTACATGTTCAAAATAAAGATATCAAATCAAATCAAATCAAATCATAGTGTGTCATACAGTAAACATCAGACCAACAACCAGACAGCTGCTTTACCAACACAAACACCACCAGGTGCAGCCAGTTAACTCATGACTGTGACGTTACGACCCAAAACTCACGGCCTAACCAGGAGATAAAAACGAACGTGGGTGTGCACATCTTCAACTGAGGACTGTAGCTTAACTTTGGCTTCAACTCAACAATCAATCATGATTTCAGTTAGATGCTAAAGTTGCTGTTACCTTGTCTGTGGTCTGCTGGCAGAACGCCAGCTGCTTTTTCATCAGGTGAGTTTCTTTTATGGTGGATCGGACGGTAACATTACAGAGCTGATTTCTTTAAGCTTGAAATAATCCCATACTTTGCAAACAGCTGTGCCACAGTGATAATTGTCCGTATTGAAACAGTATGTTAAATAGTTATATGGCTAAGGCGAAGCCTCGATGCAAGGCAAGTTTATTTATATAGCACATTTCAACCACAAGGCAATTCAAAGTGCTTTACATAAAACATAAAAGCAACAGGGAAAAACAATAAAAACGTTTAAAAGCAACATAAAAGTTAAAAGAGTTAAATGGAAAATAAAAACAGGCTGAGGGGTTGAGCAAATAACTGAGTCACAATCATTCTGAAAAGAGAACAAACAGAAGTACTCTTAATCTACTCTCTCTAGCTAGTCTGTACTCGGGTCCACAGCAATCTTTGGATCCACTGATACTCCAAAAAACCCTCGGACACTACAGAGAAACCAGGACATGTCTGTCAGCAGGCCCCTTTGATCCAGTTATACTCTGTACCCACCTGCACGTTTACAGGTGGACAGAGGTTCCTGCAAATCACTCGGGCGCCAGATTTAAGATCCACTTCCTTCACTCTGTTCAATCTCACTCCCAAAACGTCCTAACCCAGCTACCTACTCATTTCTCACCGTGTAAATATTTAATTAAAAGCAATGGTAAAAAAGCTAAAAACAAAGAAAAAGAAAACAGGACAGTAAAAGTTACAGTGCAGTGTAAATCTTAAATATTTAATTAAAAGCAGTGGTAAAAAGAAAGGTCTTCAGTCTTGATTTAAAAGAACTGACAGTTTCAGCAGACCTGCAGTTATCTGGGAGTTTGTTCCAAATATACGGAGCATAATAACTGAACGCTGCTTCTCCTTGTTTAGTTTTGACTCGGGACAGAAAGCAGACCTGCCCCAGACGACCTGAGAGGTCTGGATGGTTCATAACGAAGCAGAAGATCAGAAATATATTTTGGCCCTAAACCATTTAGTGCTTTGTAAGCTAACAGCAGGATTTTGAAATCAATTCTTTGACATACAGGAAGCCAATGTAAAGACCTCAGAACTGGAGTGATGTGATCCACCTTTTTGGTCTTAGTGAGGACTCGAGCAGCAGCGTTCTGAATCAGCTGCAGCTGTCTGATGGATTTCTTAGGGAGCCCTGTAAGGACACTGTTACAGTAGTCAAGTTGACTGAAGATAAATGCATGGATAAGCTTTTCCAGGTCCTGCTGAGACATAAGGCCTCTTATCCTTGATATATTCTTCGGGTGATAGTAGGCTGACTTTGTAATTGTCTTAATATGGCTCCTCAAATTCAGGTCTGAGTCCATGACTACACCAAGATTTCTGGCTTGGTCCGTGATTCTTAACATTACAGATTGAAGTCGAGCACTGACTTTCAATCGTTCCTACCTGGCTCCAAAACAATAACTTCAGTCTTATCTTTGTTTAATTGGAGAAAATTCTGGCACATCCAGTCGTTGACCTGCTCAATACAGTTACTCAGCACCTGTATGGGATCATAGTCTCCTGGTGAAATGGTTATGTAGATCTGTGTGTCATCTGCATAATTATGGTAACATATTTTGTTGTTTTTCATAATCTGAGCCAGTGGAAGCATGTAAATGTTAAACAAGAGAGGCCCCAGAATGGAGCCTTGGGGAACTCCACATGTCATTTTGTCAGCTCAGATGTGTAGTTACCTATAGACACAAAGTAGTCCCTGTCCTTTAAGTAGGATTCAAACCAGTTTAGTACTGTGCCAGAAAGTCCAACCCAGTTTTCAAGTCTGTCTAGTAATATGTTGTGGTCTACCGTGTCGAATGCAGCACTGAGATCCAATAATACTAAGACTGAAATTCTTCCACTATCAGTGTTTAAATGGATGTCATTAAAGACCTTAACTAGAGCCGTCTCAGTGCTGTGGTGTGGTCGAAAACCTGACTGGAAAACATCACAACAGTTATTTAGTGCCAAGAAAGCACTAAGCTGTTGAAAAACAGCTTTTTCAATTATTTTGCTCTTTTTTAAGAGTGGCTTAATGACTTTAGTTTTCAGGGCCTGTGGGAAAAAAACTGAGAGGAGAGACATCTTGACAATTTGTAGTAAATCTGAGGCCATGCATTTAGACACCTTTTTGCAAAGAATTTGCGTTGATGCCTTTTAGTAATCAATTTAATTGCTGAATTGTTTCAGCCCTACTACAGACTGAGATGGAGAGTTTGCTGAGTGGTGCAGGCAGAACCGTCTTGACCTCAGCCTCTCCAAAACAAAGGAAGTGGTGGTTACAGTCCCCGCTCTCTTAGTCAACAACCAGCCAATAGAAATGGTTTCTATAACAAATTTACCGTCTAACTTATTTACTTACAACTTTTTATTACTGATATGTGATGTGTGTGTGTTGTATTATGGTATATCTTGACAGCCAAACACAAACCCAAAATTCTCATAATTCAGAAAAGCCCAAACTGCAAAGAAACTAAACCAGCTTTACAGACCAACAACCAGACAGCATGGGGGGGTAGGGCTGGGTATCGACTAGGGCTGAACGATTTTGGAAAATAATCTAATTGCGATTTTTTTTAACCGATATTACGATTTCAATTTAATGTGCAATTAATTTTAAGCTATTTAACTTCTGTTTTATTCAAAACGGACAAGCAGTAAATCAGTGTATAGTGTGATATTAGATAGATTAAACTTACACTGTTCTTTCTTGTGGGTCAGGCCTGTTATGATGAATTAGGTAGAATTATTATTATGAGCAATAAGATATATCAAATTATAATAATATGAGAAAGACAATTTGAGTCAAGTCATGGCATTAAATAATATGATATGATATCATCAGGTCGGCCTACCTTTTCACCACAGGGTGTTATACAGTAAGTGCTCAATACAAAATCCACAGTTCAACCACCAATTAATGATTCCTGATCTCAGTTCAGATCTCCTGGAGTCCATCTTTCTGTATCCCCGTAAGTAAACTAAAAATACACAGTTTGAGGTTCAATTCAAAAGTTGGCTAACTAAAATAGAACAGAGTGTGTTCTAGTCATGTGACCAGAGTATAATCGCCGCCTTTGCGATTAGAAAATTGCGTTTTATTAAATCGCGATTAAATCGCAAATGCAATTAATCTTTCATGTAGAATATAATCACACTATGTTTGTAACCTGTACTATCACCAAACGCTCACAGGATGGCAGCAAAAGACAGTGTATGAATGTCAGGCATGGCCATTAGCGTCTGCAATACAGGCCTCCGTGTCATTCATTTTCATCAGAGAATCATATGGATAGAAGCAAAATGATCGCGAGAGGGTAAGAAACAAATATTAATCGCTGTTGATAACAATCGATTTGGGATTTGGTGGAATGTTGAGACAGAAGCACAAAATTTGACACGTTAGTGGTAAAATGTGAAGTTTGGATGGTTGATTGTTCTGATGCTGACGTGAGCTGGTTAGCTCAGACTATGCTATGCTCGGTATCAATGGAGAGAGTAGCTTCTCAAGTTTCACTCGACACCCAATAAGGGGGGGTGGAGCGATCGCATTACGTGTATTGTTGCGTTCCATTTCAACCGCCGCCTATATTTATCGAATGTTATTTTTTAAACAAAACAAACAGTCTTTGTACAAAATACACATGGAGTAATGCTTTGATAGTGTTGAGCCATCTTCTTTTTGATAAAATAGGAAAAAAAATATCACAGCATTTTATTAACCTTTTACAGGCAGTTATTTATAGTACTGTTCTGCTCGACCCCGTACCGGGTCGGTCGGTCCTAACAGGTTAAAGGTATTTAACAGGTAAAAAAGGACTATGTGAGCTATAATCTGTTAAATGTAACTTCTGTATGAAAGCAACTAATTTCAGGGCAGAAATAACCTTTCAGTCTGTATTTAACAGGTAAAAAAGGACTAGGTTGGTTGGTAGGCCTACACAGCAAGTACAATAATGCAGAGTCATAAGGATTCATTTTATATCTAAGTTGGCAGTAAGTCATGTTACTTAGGCTACAGCCTGTTTTCTAAATATAAACAAAGATATTAGACATAGGCCTACCAAAAATCAGTTTTCAGCTCTCCCATTTTGGACCAAAACAAGTTGTGATTTCATGAAAGAGATTCAAGCAGTCTGTCGCAAAACAAGCAGCAGTGAAGGTTAACAAGAAATCCTCCTCACAGATCATTCAGACGGATCGTTTGTTCCGCGCGCTCCGCCATGACACAAGCTGCACCGCGCACGCGCAGCGCGGGAAAATGCCGACAGTCACAGAACAAAGCAAAGAGAAACGCTCGTGAGTTTTCTTTCAGCTTCCTCTCTTCAAGATGAAAACAGGAATCACGTTGACACTTTGGAAATCAAACCACGTCAACACAAACCCTGGAGCGGGTTTTCAGGGTCTGATCTCTAACAACAGAATGAACGGATGATACACGGACCCTCGAGACTCTTCCTCGTGTCTTTAGTCTCGTGATGAAGTCATGAACACTGACCTGAACATCGGTGCTATCAGAGCACGAGGCTGCTGTTTGGCTCCTCTGGTCCGGGTTCTGGTTCTCCATCGTCCTGCAGGTCTCCGCTGCGTTGTCCTCGACTCTGTTGTCCTGGACTGAGACTGGATTCTGTCCTCGGAGGTCTTCCGGCTGAGATACAGGAGCGCCGCCACTGCGGGATCCCGCGGAGTGTTCTCGCGATGTCGCGGCGTCTCGCCCCGCCCCCTTAGTTACTGTTGCTAAGGCCGTGTAGAAACAATGGCTCCTTGATTTCAGGCAGAAGCTCAGTCAGTCAGTTTCAGTTCGTCCTGAAACCAGCTGTTCTGACCATGTTACCACTGACAGGAAGTTAAGAGTCAAGTTAAACCACATGTCAGAACTTTCTGCAGCACCAGGATTTAGAAGATGCTGGAAGCTGCTGTCTTTATATTTTGGACACATCAGAGTTTGATATTTTCTTAAGAACCACAAACATGTAAAATGTGCAGGAATGTGGGAGCAGACTTGCTTCAGCGCTTTAACATTAGGAACAGAAAGAAATTTTAAACACATACATTATCTCATGCACTCACACAGATTAACATCAGGCCATGTAGGAGGAGGACAGAGTGAAGGATCACAGCACCTCCACACTTAGTGTTACCTGAACACCTGTTTGAAGTCACTGAAAAACACACAGAGACACCAGTTGTGTCTTCCAGACTTCATTCACAAACCATTATCTCTATAACTATAAGTATAGTCTCTATTTCTTCCTTTCTGTCCTTTCTCTCAGGGCTTTCTGGATCTCAATGAGAATAAATATATCAAATATTTGAAATGGTCTGAACAGATGGAAACCCCTCCGAACGTGCAGCGCAGAGTGACGTACCTTTACATTATAAAAGTTATCACACGTGGGATAGGTACCAAAACCCACTGATCATGTCCTGATCTCATACCAGCCACAGACTTTCTGCTCGTTCCAGACTTTATTTTGGGGAGGTTTATCTAAAGACTGTTTCCATTTGATTGAATGGTGCATTCATGAAAACACGGAGGATCTGGTTTGAATCAACAAAGGAAAAAGTGTTTGGTACAATGTTCAAACTAATAAAGAAAATCTGCTTTCCTAGCAGCTAAACAAGTGTTGACTGTTGCATAATTTTATAAAATATGATCATTTCACTCTCTCTAAGCGCCTGTTTGCATTGCTCATTCAAGCTGAGAGGTTTTGGCCCAGAATACCCGTCTGTCCACCATTACAGGCTCGACACAAGAGCGTTGGCAAGTGACGACGTTGCCACCTGCACTGAAAATCCTCTCTGAGGGGAGCTTGGAGCAGGATTGCATAGATACTTGCGGGCAAGCTTGGCGAGTCGTGGAAAACTAACTCTGTGAGTTTTCCACCATGCAAGTGGATCTTCCTCTTTGTCTGTGGAACGTGTCAGCAGGTAGTTGTTTAACTCTGCTTCCACAGCATCCTTAAAGGTCCGAGAGGAATCAACATTTGCTGCAGCTCCGCTTTGTTTAAAGAAACTTCCCAAATACTTCTTGGCTTTCTTTGCCTGTGATGTGTCAGCATCTTTTGGCTCCACTTCAGCGCTACAGCTCGGTGTCTCCTGGCATCCCATCATCTCTGATAACACTCTGGCCTTGTTACCTGCATTGATGAAGTCCATCTTGCACTGGGGGTCCAAACAAGGACATCTGTATCTTGCCAGTTTGGAATTAGATGCCGAGCCTTCTTGTCTGCAGAGAGGACCTGAGTTAAAGCCTTCTGCTGCTCATCATCTGCCTGGAGCTTGTGGGATATATATCTGCTTTCTGAGCTCAATAAAATATTGTGGGAATCTGATAACTGGTCTCCTACTGATCCTTTCTCATTAACGGACTCGGGAAGTCGTACTATACTATTTTGGGGCTCGTCCATGATGAGAAGGATTACAATTTGGTTTACTTGCTGAACACAAAGGACTCGATCTACTCTGCCGCGGCATAATAAAAAGGTGAGCAGAACCTGTTTAATCTGCATATTCGGTCTAATTCTGCTAAATTAACGAGTTGAAAGAGTCCTGACTGTACAGTGTTAAAACAGAGAGGGGGTTATCAGAATCCTACAAGGGTGAAAGGCCCGGATATCTGGAATATCCAAGCATTGAGTTTGTCCTAGAGATGGCTGCTCCACTTCTCTCTCGACGGCGGGAAAAGACTCAGGGTTCGATTCCCGTGAAGGCTGGGTTCGAGTCCCGGGGAATTGAGGACCCCCGAATTCTACAAGGGTGAAAGGTAATTAAAAAGTCTGGAACCTTAGCGTGTTGTGAGTGTGAAAGACGAGTGAATGAGTGTGCGTGTGATATTCTCCAAGGGACAGTGTGTGCATTAGTGTCTCAAACATGAAAAGCCTCCCCTCTAATTCACGGATACCTAACGGTGATAACGAAGTGAATAAAGGAAGTTGAGTGAGAAGTAGTGTTTGACTGGGTCAGTTGCTCGGGTGAACTCCATACAAACTGACTGGCTGGTGCACATGTTAGGCAGGGTCAGGATGGACGGAGAATTTGATCGAGAAATTGATGATGGTGGTCGGGGCCCGTGGAGGCCCTGGGATGAGCAGATTGCTAGTGTTGGTGGTGGTAAGTAAGAGGACTAAGCCGAAAGATCGATTAAGGGAGTCGGAGGAAGCAAAACACAGAATGGAGAGCGCAGTAGCAGAGGTCCCTGGAGAAGAGGGGAAGTCATCTCTGCATACTGTGCTGTGGAAAAAGGAGCATGAGTGTGTTAAGAAGCGTGATGAGGCGGAGGAGCGAGAAAAAACTGTGAGACTCAAGTTTGCCTTAGCAGTAGATGCTCAGGCAGTGAAACATCTGGGAAGAGAGAAAAAAATCAGAAGATCAAGGTAGAGAAAAAAGGGGTTATAACCCCCACCCTATACCCAAGGGAAAGAGCCTACAGCACCTTCGGTAAGTATTTACCCGGTGCTGGACGTGTCAGGAGGGAGATTTGTGATGGAATTGGAGCCGAAACAAGAAAATGGGGGGGATACCATTCCCCCACTTAAAAGGAGCATGTAGAGGTCAGCTCCAGTCCCACCCCCGCATCATCTGGCCTTCGAGAGTAGAATCAGACGAGAAGAAGGTGCCAGGAAGCATGAAAAGACCACGGGTGTGGGGAGAAAGACGTGCATGTCTATGGCCAGCTGAGAGGTAAGTAGGGAGAGGAGGATGATCAACCTATGAGGCCCTGGAGGGAAGTAAGGGGCCATGATAAAGAACCAATTGAGAGAGAGATGATGGCGAGAGTAATGGTGAGTATCGAGGAACTGTGAGTTGGAGTTTGCTGCATCTTGACACTCAGGACGAGTGTCAAAGATGGGTTCACGGAAGGCAAGGAATGTCAACACATGGAGCGGAAACCCCGGCACAGGAGTCCGAGGAACAGGAGGAAGGTCAATCTGAAGACATGCCGAGGCTGGCTAGGGAGGTGCAGAGGTTACTGTCAGAGTCACAACAGAAGAATCAGACAGCCCGAGCCCTGATTGACACATTAGACAGGAGATAGGGCTCACACACAGGCTCCCCAGCTTAAGGGAAATTTTCCACTGATGCAGGAGACAGGAGGGGGAGAGAAGTATAAACCATGGGGCCTAGGGGATGTGCAGGCTCTTGTAGACAAGATGCCTCAATATCAGAGGGAGGAGGTTTGTGGTTGGATCAGTTAGACAAACTAACAGCAGGACAGAGACTAGCTTTGGGTGATTGGAGAGCCATAGCAGCCAGATGTATGTCAGGTCACGCGATGAGAGAGCTAGAGAAGGAGGCCCAGACAGATGACAACGGGGATGAGGTCCCTTTTGTGAGGGTCGTAAATCAGATAAGCAAGGCTATGAGAGAGAAGTTCCCACTCCCTAATGCTCCCACGGTTCCAAAGCTCCCTTGGAAAAGTGATCAAAACCCTCGAAAATTTTGGAGCAGGCCAAAGAGACATGGACCAAACATACAGGGTGCCATCCAGGAAATAATGGGGTTCAACAGGAGTGGTTCCGAAAGCAGTACTCAGTAGTTCTCTCTGCAACAGAAACTTGCTCAGGCAGCAGATCTTGCGTTACTTGATGATTCGGTGCCTTTTCATTTGGATGTTTCTGAAACAGAATGTATGTTAGCGTAATGCTAGATGCTATGGAAAAACGTCATCCCAGATGTACTCAACATGCAGCAGGGGTTACAAAAATCATTTTGAAAACAGCACACATAGTCATGGGACATCCGCTACACGTACTCACATCACATAGTGTAGTCTCATGTAAACTCACAGACCTTCACGGTGACGTCTTTAAGACAGCAGAGACTGAGCAAGGTGCTGGAGGCACCAAATCTGAGTTTTACACATGAAGGGATCAACATGGCAGACAGAATGGGAGTAGGGACACCTCACATGAGCGAACAGGAAGTGCTGAGGGAAGAGAAGGTAAGACCAGATTTGCAGGCACAGCCTGTTAGGAATTATTGTTGTGAGCCAGGTTCAGGTATGAAGAAGTTTCGGAGACTGATGAAGACTTAACATAGCATAGTTTATTGAGCCCGGCCGAGGAGATACAGTGCCAGCATACAACATGTGAACACGTCAAATGCCAACACCAAATCTGAAGGATAACATCTTGTGGTCCCTTATATGTTTCTGTATTCCCCCTAGAGCCTGTAGGTTTCTCTATTAGGTCATCTTCACCTAGAACACCTAATCTATCTGATGTTTAGATTCCAGTGCTTCATCATAATGGAATCTCTTACTATCCAAGAGTTGTACTCTAATCTGTGGAGCCAGTTAGTTCTTGTAAACATTCTTGTATGGCTCAACCTTGTTAGATTCCCAGAGAACACTCATATCTGCTAGTCTGATGCCTGAGCTACTGTCTCTAGCTGATCAGTCTATTGTTGTCTTCTTGACGAGGAGAAGTACATATGAGAAATACCTAAAGCTATAATGTCAAATATTTATGGAGTCAGCTATATTACTCTAAGCTAGACCTGTCTTACCTTTCCCTGTTACATCAATTAAGACACCTAAGAAATATTTCCAACAGTTCCCCCATTTTTTATCAAAAGATAAACTCAATCACTAAACCCTTTATAAATTTGGGAACCCAGTTATTAAAAACTTTGCTAAATGTTATGGACCAGTCAGGACATCTTCAGAGTTGGGTTGGTACTTTTTCAAAAGTCAATCACAGCAGTTAAGATCACAAACATTTAAATCAACATTATCCTTGGCCAGTAAATATAAAATACAATTTCCAATATGAAACCATTTCTGTTATTACTATCATAGTTAGAATGATTATTGTACATATGGAAATGTAAGAAACCTTACATCATCTAGCTACATACGTCCCATAAGCTCTGTCTCCGTGCAGCCTAACAGTGGCTGTGACACAAAAGATTATTCTGCTCTAAACTAATAATAATAAAGAGTCTTATCAAGTGATAAGTCCCTGACAGAGGTTACCGGTCGCATGCTCATAGCCAAAAACACCCACTTCTCTATGTTTCATGTATTGAAGTCTGAAATTATAGTTAAAAGTTATAAAATGGGCAAAAGGCTTATGAGACTAGCTACACCCCTAAACAGTGCAAAATGGAGAAAACCTCAATATAGAAAATCAGAGGAAAACTCACAGATGCACTTATTGCTAAACTCAAATAAGACCATAAAATCATACAAACATTGCAATCATCTGAATACATAGGCACAATTTGTAATGAATATGAATAAGAAAATGTCTATCCCAAAGAAAAGCATTGATCAACATCCCTTATTATCATACTTGGTATGTTCATATAGCATGATGCATAAATATTAAACATTTAAACCCCTTTAAGGTAAAGCTGATGTAGATCCCATTTATCATACATGAAGTATTGATTTAACTTTAACATTTGAAATAACATAGTAATTTCTTATCACCGTCATCGTGGATTTACGCTATAACTGCCTGTACTTAAAAGAAACCCTCAAAAGGAAAAGGAGGACAACCTGTGTTGCCCTATATCAAGTCACATCTCACATAAATTTTTAATTAACTGGTAAATATTGTAAATCAATTTAAATTAAAAACATTACCACATTTCTATTAGGCACTTAACTGGTATTAATTCAAAATGTAAATACAAATATTGAGTCCCCTTTTTGTCCATTCAAAAGCCATCAGTACTCTCATTTGTACAGGTCATCCGTTGTGACCTGGAGCTTTAAACCATCACACCCAGAGGGAAATATTGAAACAAATAAGTGAAATTAATATTTTCTGCAGCAGTAAGATATTCATAACTTCGTTTACACTTTTTTTAAGTTACCGTGATTATTATTCTCATCATAACACAATTCGTTTAAAACCTGAAAACAGTAACTTTAGAACTCCCTAAGAGTCAAACCATAAGATGCAATTTTTCAGCAAAGTCTATTGGTGGAAATCTGATCTGTAGTAGTTTAGTCCTGTTTACAACATTCTCAAGCAATACATTTCAATATATTAATTATCTTCAATGATCCAAAAAATTTCTACTTTGGATCTTTTTGCTTACTTTAGACCAGGAGGACCTTCATTCCAATAGAAAATAGTCAACTTCTTGCAACTCTATGAAAATGAGTTAAATTTTATGATTAAAATGTAATAACCTGATAATTGGCACTCAATTATTATGATCACTAATTAAGTTATCCAACCACATCCCCTCGACTCCCTCTTATTTTATCAATATAAATGAACATTTTTCATTGATGAAATATTCTATTGTAGATTTATTCTATTAAAACTCTTGTCTAATGGTTTGCTGTTGGGGCCCCGAGGCTCTGGAACAGCCTGCCCGAGGAAATCAGGTCAGCTGAGTCAGTGAACTCTTTTAAGTCCCTTAACAGATTTAAGATAATCATTTTACTCTTAGCCGTAAATTAGCAACTCTATATTTTGTGTGGTAATAAACTAGCCTTACCTCATGGTTGGTAATACAGATTAACCTACAACAACAAGAAAACAACAGCTTTTTCTTAAACTGGGGGTGGGCGGTGCCTTGTAAAAACTTAACCTTTATTAGTTTGATTAAAGGAAAAACTCAAATCATACCTGTCTAAAATTTTACTATCTGCTTTGGTGAACTAAATTTTTAATAAACATTTGAGAGTGCATTAATCTTGGTATAGTTTGACATATTTTGCTTAGGTTATGTTCTTGTGCATAGTTAGCCCTTAAACGGTTGAATTTGTTTTTACTTAGATTGGTGAACACAGTGTGTTGTTTTGCTCAGCATTGATGCTTCAGTTATAATTGCTTTTAAGTTTATAGGTGAGAAGAAGCAAAGTGTAGAAACTCATCTTAATATCACAATTAACATTCCATAATTTACAGAAAGTTGTACTTTCCCATCAAAATTATATCATGGGATGATTACCATCATTTACTTGTAGAGTATAAAATTGAATGTCCATCAAAACAGTCTTTCATCTTTCATGGGTAGGACTTTTAAACCATTGAGATCCACTTGAGCTTAATGAGCATGTCCATAAGTCTTTTCTGAATAGCTCTGCTGTATTTTGTCATGACAACGCCTTCTGATAAAGTCTGCTTGTCAATTCATTGTTCAATGCAGTCTTACTTTGTTACTGAGCAGAAAAGTGTTAGTGGAAGTCCAGGATTCCGTATTTAGGTTGGAGGACATTGTGTGACATTGTGGCAATTTTGGTGAGCTCTGACGAGAGCCCTCACGCTGTTATTGTGATCCGCCGGGTCCACCCTGGCCTGATCTGATCATCTAGCAGAATAAAAGAGCAGGATCCTGCTCCCTCTCTCTTGCAACCAAAAGGTGGTGCAAGCCCTTGCATGGAATGGATGTTTTCACCTGGGAGATAAAGAAAACTCATACAAAGATTGGATTAGTACAAGATCATACACTTTCATACACTTACAGAGATACAGAAATCAACAGAATATGCTCCTCTGATGGTTTTAGGAGTCTGCCAAAATACCTGAAAATTAAAAGGTTTCTGTTAGTCCTATGTCGTACTCCTATGTTCAGTCCAGAGCAGAGTGGCTTTGTACATTTCATTAGATCAGATGTATGGTGTAATGATTTTACATGACTTCTTTTCAGTTAGTTGTTTGCAATTACTCTGAGACGTTTGTGTTTATTACTTTTACTTTTATTGATATTATTCCCTGTTTAATTAATCAATTAGTTTAGAAAAATGAGTTTAAATATTCTTAATATTTACATTCTTCTGATTTCAATATTGCATCCTCTTAATGGGTGTGCTGTATCACACAGTCTCCTCCAACAACCCCAACAAGCAGTCTCTTCTCACCCTTGGAGTCGTTTACGACCCATCCTTAGGGGAGGTAGACTTTCTGGATCTTTGGGCGTTATTAAACCCTCCCCAGCTGCGCGCAGATCAACTTGTGTGGAAGGTGGACAGAGGACAGTATGCATTAGGACACCTGAAACATCCTAGATAGTCATGGCAGTTTTGAAATGCCACGCTGACAGAGAGGAACGAGATAAAGATCTCTTAACAATATTGTCATCCTTTCTTTCAGAGCATCTTCAGGCTCAATTTCATCATTTTAAAGTTACTATTTCAGACTTGTTGTCATTTCTTTGGAAAATGTCTTTTTATTGTGCATTGAAATCTTAGTGCCGTTATAAGACTTTGGGCTATCTTTTCTTCTGGTTAATTGACATGTCATAGTCATAAGATTTTGCGATGTCTGCTAAAAAACATTATGTATAATTCTTTTATTTATTCCCCCTTTTTCATTACTTTCTGTTGCCGTGTGCAACCCAGATTAACACATGTAGGAAGGAATTAAGAAAGGAATTAGGAGTGGCATTTTGTATCATTAATTGGTAAAGTATTGTTAGAAACAAAATATTCTTTAACAGAATCAGTATGACTTCCTTGTGCAGCTCATGTACTTGTTCATTTTTGTTTCTAGTTAAAGTTCTCTCTATTTGTTATTACTTATAATTGCTATTTTGAATGGCCATGATTAATTAATTATTATGTTAAATGCAAACGTTTTGATTTTGGTGCGAACCTCTTTGACAACACAGTTTAACTTAAACATTCATGGCCATAAAGCATATTGACCTGTAACTGAACTACACGAGATTTTGCTGGATGTTGTCATAAAATCAAATGCATCTCTTGAAACAGGGCAACTGGTGGTAGTTTGGCCCTCAGCTAAATCTAGACATATTTGTATGTTATTTACTGTAGTTTAATGAGCAGGTATTCCATTAGGCAAATCAAACAGTATATAGTGTGTAATGTCTTTATGTTGTGACAACATACACTAAAGGATAGGTATTTGAGAATCTCATCTGAATCATTACTAGGAAAAATAATATTAACCAAAATTTGGAATGTGGACTTGCTTTAAATCTGGCCTATAGATGATTTATCTGTATCCAGAGGTGGTAAGTAACTAAGTATCTTTACTTAATCTACTGTACTTGAAATCAGTAATTCCATTATTTTCATATTTTGTATTTCCACTCCATTGCATCTCAAAGGTCAATATTGTATTTCTTTAATTATTTCACTTCACATTTATTTTATAACTTTAGTTATTTTGCAGATTCAGATTATCTTATTCAACGTTATAGTTAACAAAAACATGATGATGTATTAATATAGACAAAGAAAAACTTTAATTATTTCCCGAGAAAAAACTGGAGAAACTTTGAAGCTTCCCATCAGTATCTAAATTAATTACCATGAGCTCCATCGTTATCATTTACAGCATCAACAGTAATAATATTCAAATCATATAATTTGTACTTTGAAATGGTCAAATTATTATTTTATTTTTTGGTACTTTAGGTATGTTTTTTTATGCTAGTGCTTTTGTACTTTTACTTTAAGTAAGCTGTTATCTTTGTAATGTTATTAACAGAGACCTAACATATCCTATATTGTTGTTTAATAAGCATTGTATATTTCTCAAAGTCAATCAACTTATATGATCAATGCAACTGGATATGGAGGCGGGCTCTATTAACTAAGATATCAGAATTAGAAAGAATGGTCACATTGTAACCTGATCCGGATCAGCTGTCCTGTGTTAAGCGACAGAAGTGTTCAGAATGTGCAGATTTGGTATAGCAAACACATAAAATTAGAGTGCCTAACAATAACAATCTTTTAGAATAGCTTTAGCTGTAACAGCTAGCAAATAGACTGGGCTTCCCTTTTATAGGAGGCATCTTATAAGTATAGAGAGCCAACAGTGGCAATGAAAGCCATGTTTTTGAACCCAAATGCCCATTATGAAGCAGTACGTCTCCAAAAGGCAGATCTTGTCTGGTGCTGATGTGGGAGCAGCCTTTAAGTCTTTGAATGCAGATGTCATGCTTTCAGTTCATTATACACGTTCAGGTGCAGAGTCCAGAGTGACAGCAATAAAGTCCATTTCAGCGGAGCCATAAATCCATAATTGGCTCACATCTCTGTTTTGGTGTGTGGAGGAGGCACAGCAGACGGCAGCAAAGTCTGTGTGGTATAGGGGAGGCAACCATTTTTCCAAAATGTACCCCTTGTTGATGACCCCTTGGCTGATAGCTTGGCAAGCAATGCTCTGTGACCTCTTTCAGTCAAACATTTCATTTCAGGAGGAGAATAGAGTCTGTTCACATGCTTTCTCAGAAGCAACGTGCTTTCATCGGGTCAAGAAGGTCAAATAAGGCTCCACTACCTCTGAGGCCTGAATACTGCAGAAATACTACTGACTATCAGATTGATAGATGTGAACACAAATTCACCACTGCTTAAATTTGGAATCTTAAAGTAATGAGGTCAGATTTGAATAAACCTCTGTCAATATTTAAATTGCACATAGCTTCCAGAACTTTAAATAAAGTGCCCATTCTTTAGGTTTATTAACTAGGAATACATTCTATAAAAGGATTGTTGCAGTTGTCAGAATATTTTTATTTATTGATTTATTATTTTAAATAATGTCATATTTTGATGTGTTTACCTGTTTCTTTTAAGGTATAAAATATTGTTGCCTACAGTGTGGCAAAACTTTCAAAAGTCAAATTATCTTTTTAGTTAAGCGGAAAGTACAAACTCAAAAGTGTTTTTAAATCAAGGCCCTAATAAACTCTAAGGAAACCAATAATTATAATTTAAGAAATATATAAAATGTGAATTTTGCTCTGATGCCTGTAAAACCTGCTCACTCAGTGTCAGAGAGGGAATGTAAAAAATCCTAGGAGCACCAAGGGATGTTTATTTCTGTGTGTGTGTTATCAGACAGCCTGTTTTGTGAGCTCCCGAACTCAAGGTTGAACTTTCTGAGACCAATTTAGAAAAAAAATTCTACTTTTTATCTGAATAAGGTGAGATAGATCACCCATATTACTTAATCCTATACAAATACTGAGTAGCTGTATGGAACTAATCAACGGAATTTTCCCCAACCAAACAAAGTCAAAACTTATGTCATTTTCTTTTTTATGGAACAAATGAAGAACAATTAAATTGTCAATATTCAGCTTCAACCCACAGTCTTTAAAAAACAAAAAACAAAACCACAAACCAAGCCAGAAATCTTAGTGGTTTAGTCACCGGAATTTTAACAGCACATTAGTATTAAAAAAAAAAAGCCAGCCTACTATCACCTTATAAATATAGGATAAAAACGTTTCACAGCAGAATCTGAAAACAAAAACTTGTCCGTGCATTTATCTTTAGTGACTAAACTAGTGTAATAGTGTCTTTACAAGCAGTAGTCAAACAGCTGCAGCTGATTCAGAATGCTGCTTCCTTTTATTAAACTGAAAGTAAATTTAAGACTTTTAATTGTGCATGCAGTGTATATTTTGCTGTCATGTTTTATCCTAATTTTATTTTCTATTTAACACTAAACTTTCATTGTATCTAAATCTGTCCTTATATTGCGCTATGTTGCCTTGTTGTTTCTTGTAAAGCACTTTGAATTGCCCTGTTGTTCAAATGCGCTACGCAAATATACTTGCCTTGCCTATCTGAAAATTAATATCATCCGGTCAGAAGTTAACTTTATAACATTAAATCAGTTTAAAACAATAATTTTTTAATCAGAACTTAAAACATGCTGTTAAAAGGAAGTGTGCTTCATAGTAATCATATTATACAAACACCTTGCCTACAAACTCAATTTAATATTTATTGATCTTTTACTTTTAGAATCAAAATAATAACTAATTGAATACTAGTTTTCTTTATCTGCTTGATGCAGTTTTCAATAAAAACTCTATGACAGTAATTTAAGTTTTCTTTTAGATAGTAACTGTAGAAAGAATAAACATTTTGCAACCTACATTGTAACTGAAATTAGACAATTTCATTAATGTGTTCATTTAATTTAATTAATGTTTATTTATTTTCAGCTTGCACACAGAAGAAATACTGATTTCTGCTCAACCTCAATATGTTTTTGTTTAATGACACTTGCCTTTTTTCATCTTTCTCTGCGTGTCTATGTACAGCATGTGTGTTTGAATTGAAAATATTTTTCATTTGAAATTGCTTATTTTAAAGATAATTGCTCTATTAGACAACAGTTAAGTAGAGTTTAAAAATAAACCGATCACTACTGTTAATTTTGTAAAAGCATTTGATTGACCATATCTTCTAAAAAGTTGATACTCATTTTTACATATTCTTTTGGGCTTTGGACGTACTCAGTGAAAATACTAATTTCAGCTGTTTATCAAATGTTGTTACCATTAAGTCTTATTTTCATAATTTTTCGCAGTTTTATTTTGCAACACAGCATCCTCACAAGTCTAAGACATGAAGCAGCATATTTAGCACTCTTGGCCACTGTTTAAGCTCTTCAGCCATTTACTCGTTGTTTGCCATTCTCAGTCACAGCATAACACTGATAGGCCACAGCTGACTAAATTGTCATACATTCTTTCATATATTTGAAATCCCAGGCAGGATCTTCATAGTTTGAAGTACTCTTTATTTTAGCCATTTGCTGTTTACTTTTATAAACGACTTTTTATATGGTCATTCAGCCTTTATTAATTCACATAGAAACAAAGTGGAGAAAACTCAAGACTTTTTCTGTCTACTGATAATCAGCATGTGTGTGTAAAACATCGCTTCATATTCTGACTTCATATCAGGGACATTCTGATTTGCGTTCTTGACTCCGGTTGCCAGATACTTGCAGATTGATCCTTTTGTTTTACATATTTACTTTTTATCAACCTTTAAAACTAAAATTATCATTGGGTGTGTTTTTTGCTTTAAATTTTTACTCTTAGTGAAGTAACTACAGATTAATTTTTGCCTCTGCTATGGACTGATTACCAATTAAGTATTTACAAAACTTAAACATGCATTGACACATTAAATAAATAAATTCAATAAACACATACATTCAATAAACACTGCTACTGCATCAAAAGTCTCAACACCTCTTCAATTTCTTTATTTTGCTTTTAGTGGTTGGCGATTTGATGACTTGGGAGTGAAAAACTCATATTTCAAGTATTTTCACCTTGTGTACACAACTTTTAAATTAACATACAGGTCTCTGAAGCCACAAGCAACCAGAACCATCTTTCCCTATGGACACAATCTCAGCGCCGGTCTTGATTAACCGAAATAAGCCCCTCATATCGTGCTTACCCCAGAACGTCTTCACCAAAGAGTTAACCTCACGGTGCGGTATGTGAATGTGTCGGGTACAGCCCGAAGCTGTCCCAGAAACCACCCTTTCGGTGGGCTGCGTTGGTTAAACACCACACAGTCTTTTAAGTATCAATTTCATAGTTTAGACCTGTTGTGCTCACTCGATTACTTATTTTGAAGTTTTATTTAAATTTGAACATTTGTTATATGACACATTTGTCCCGAGCCCTGCTCGTCGAGAGATCAGCCAGGACACTGTCCCCAGACTTGAATCCTCTTTAATCTTAAATGTTCTTTAATAATCTTAGAAATTATTCACAGCCAGATTATAGTTAGGCTACTACACAGATTTCTTTGATCTCGTCAAACACAACATGGCAAGGCAAAAAATAAAATAAATTTGCACTTACCAGTTGTTGTTTTGTTGAGATCCTGTTCACGTGACGCCAAATTGTTAGGAATTATTGTTGTGAGCCAGGTTCAGGTATGAAGAAGTTTCGGAGACTGATGAAGACTTAACATAGCATAGTTTATTGAACCCGGCCGAGGAGATACAGTGCCAGCATACAACATGTGAACACGTCAAATGCCAACACCAAATCTGAAGGATAACATCTTGTGGTCCCTTATATGTTTCTGTATTCCCCCTAGAGCCTGTAGGTTTCTCTATTAGGTCATCTTCACCTAGAACACCTAATCTATCTGATGTTTAGATTCCAGTGCTTCATCATAATGGAATCTCTTACTATCCAAGAGTTGTACTCTAATCTGTGGAGCCAGTTAGTTCTTGTAAACATTCTTGTATGGCTCAACCTTGTTAGATTCCCAGAGAACACTCATATCTGCTAGCCTGACGCCTGAGCTACTGTCTCTAGCTGATCAGTCTATTGTTGTCTTCTTGACGAGGACAAGTACATATGAGAAATACCTAAACCCATAATGTCAAATATTTATGGAGTCAGCTATATTACTCTAAGCTAGACCTGTCTTACCTTTCACTGTTACATCAATTAAGACACCTAAGAAATATTTCCAACACAGCCCTTAGAGGGTTCAGAGGAGCTCTTCACAGATGGGTGCTCTTTTAGACGTGAGACAGAAGGACTGAGGGCAGGATATGCAGTAGTAAGGAGAGAAGGGAATGAGTACCGAATGGTGAAGGCAAAAAGATTAAAGGGACTGCAGTCAGCACTGAGGGCAGAGGTCAGAGCAGTGATAGAAGCCTTAAAGGAGGGGGAAGGTAAAAACATAACCATCTACACCGACTCAGCCTGCAGCAGGAGCAGCAAATGTGGAGTTGGGACATTGGAAGAGAGCAGGATTTCTCACAGCAGGAAATCAGCCAATCAAACATGAAGAAGGAATTAAGGAACTGGCAGAGGCCTCGCTCCTTCCCAGTGAAGTAGCAATTGTTAAGTGCAAAGGACACGACATCACAAACGCACCAGTGGTCAAGGGAAATCAAGCAGCAGACCAGGCTGCTAAGCAAGTGGTGGAATATTCTCCATCTCTGCAAATGATAAGTACTGAGGAGGAAATCCAGAAGAACACAAAGCTGATAGAGAATTACATCAAACAATGTCAGCAGAACGCCTCCCCACAAGAGAAAACAATATGGAAACAAAGAGGTTCTACTGAAGTGGATGGACTCTGGAGAGGTCCAGATGGGAGACTGGTCCTACCACCCACAATCAGGCAAAAAGTCCTGGAGGAAGCACATGGGGTAGGACATGTTGGTTCTGCCCAAATGAACAGGCATTATGTCATTGGTGGCATCCATATCTGGGGGACATGACGAAGGAATTTGTGCGTGGGTGTCAGGTATGTATGCTGTATAATCCCAGACCAACGGTCAAACCAGAAATGGGCGCGTTTCCAAAGATTACCAGGCCAGGACATGAGATTTCTATTGACTACACAGACATGGTGGATACAGTACGAGGGCACAGGTACGTATTGATGTGCATTGACACCTTAACAGGATGGCCAGAGGCAAGATGTGCAGATGGGTGTGGTTTCTAGTATATAGTCATTGTTTAGCAGGAAGAACTCAGACTCTTGTGGGGAACCTCAGACTTGTGAGGGAGAGAGCAGAGTCTCCAGATATATATCTGCTTTCTGAGCTCAATAAAATATTGTGGGAATCTGATGACTCATCTCCTTCTGATCCTTTCTCATTAACGGACTCAGGGAAGTCGGCGTACTTTAACAAGCTCCATCTTGTTTGGCATTCTGATACAAGGGAATGTGATGGTAGATCGAAAAACGGAGAATCGCTCGCTCAGCAACGTAAGTTAACTTTAACCTAAGTTCCCCTTAACTGCCGAATCGGAAGCTGCGAATCAGAAGCTAACTTTAGCGTCGTGATATAACATATAGTTAACTAATATAGCTAACGTTAGCCAAAGGCAGTCACTTTCATTTACCTTCTAACGGTATTGCAGGTTAAAAGGAATGTGAGGTGTTAGTGGCCTTTATTTAGCCCTTAATCACAGTACTAACCTACCAAACATGTATTTACATATCCTGGCTTGGTGTGCCACTGCCGATCTCCGCCGACACGGAGAGCAGAAAACATTTCTCCTTGGCTCCTGCTCAACAGCTACAGCAGTAAAATCCTGCTCTTACATTAATGAGTCATTAAAATAACAGAAACGTCAAATAATTAATATTTTTAATGCTTCAAAGTTATGACATTTTTTACTTACAAGTCATGATGAGATATGAAGTAACTTAGTATCTTTTTTTTTTAATTGTACATTTCCTTCTGAAGAAATAAAAACGCTACAACAAACATTTGTCTTTGTGATATTTATTAAAGTAAGAATAACAGAGTGATTCAGCTGAAGGGCAGAGCTCAGACACCAGAGGGCTGTTAGAGAGTCTGACCCAGAGAAACAGAGAAGACATTTAATGCTAGAGAATAATTGTGGAATATAATAGAAAAGCCTTTCTCAGCCTTGAGCTCACAGGAAAGCATGAAACAAAACAATCTCACAGAAGGTCATTATATCAAAACACTGGGACACTCAGTGGAAATTATGACACCACGTAAGACGAGCAAAGAACAAAAGGTAATGACAGGATTTTTAAAAGTACATACAGGTAAAATATAATTGTTTCTATTACAGTCCCCCCTTTGGCCGTCCCATGGTCACATTAAGTTTATAACAAGCTGTCAGTTCATCAATGAATGCTCTCATTCACTCAGAACAATATATTTATAAAGACAAAGGACAACACATGCTTCATGACAGCGACATTTAGCCGCTGTAAAGGCTTTTTTAAAAATCACATGTTTGTTCCTGCTTTCTTTCTCTCCAGCAGCCTTCCTCTGTGCTTGCTGTAGATGCGTCCACAGAGCCAACTACAGTGTCGCAGAGCAACGGCATGGGTTGGTGCAGGAGCCACGTTGAGAGCTTCAGTCTGCTTCAAAGCAGAGCTTGAAGAATCAAAGAGAATCGGCACAGAGAATATTTGCATCGACTAGATTTATATTTGCTCTCAGTCTGAACAAAACCACATTCAGTAATAGAAATAAAAACAGTGATGTAAAATACAGATTTAATGTAAATATGTGTAACTACAGCTCAATAACAAGAATATATGTATGAAACACACAAACAATATTTCAGCAAGTGTGGAGCTTCATTCTTCACGTTAGAGAACACATCTGTAATAAATGAGTGAACTAGAGCCTCACATAACACGTCTTTGTTGGAGCTTTTGACCACATCCCACAGCCTTCTTAAAGAGTCACTAAACCCCCAAACCTCTTATTTCAGCTAGGGCTGGTCCGAATACCATTTTTGGTGATGAATTCAGGTACACATGTAGACACTTTACTGTAAACGATTTGAATTCTACATATAGTGATATAAAAATGCAGTGACTGCCCTCTACTGGTTAAAACCTGCCTACTCCAATTTAATTTTGCGAGCTCGGTTCTGTGAAAAATGTCAAAATGATCAGAATCAGCTTTATTTGCTAGACATGTGTACACATACGAGGAATTTTACTCAGGATTGTACAATACTCACTGTGCTTACTTTAAATGCTTTGTGTTTGCATTTGTGTCTCCTGTCGGCATAAGATTTGCCACACTGTTCACAGCAGTAAGGTTTCTCTCCAGTGTGAACACGTTGGTGCTCTTTTAGGGCACCTAATCGAGTAAAAGTTTTTCCACACTGTTCACACCAGTAAGGTTTCTCTCCAGTGTGAACACGTTGGTGGAGTTTTAGGTTACCTAATCGAGTAAAAGTTTTTCCACACTGTTTACACCAGTGTGGTTTCTTGCCAGTGTGAACACGTTGGTGCTCTTTTAGGGTACCTGATGCAGCAAAAGTTTTTCCACACTGTTCACACCAGTACGGTTTCTCTCCAGTGTGAACACGTTGGTGCTCTTTTAGTTGACCTGATGCAGCAAAAGTTTTTCCACACTGTTCACACCAGTACGGTTTCTCTCCCGTGTGAACACGTTGGTGGATTTTTAGGTCACCTGATCGAATAAAAGTTTTTCCACACTGTTCACACCAGTACAGTTTCTCTCCAGTGTGAACACGTTGGTGGATTTTTAGGTGACCTGATTGAGCGAATGTTTTCCCACACTGATCACAGCTGTATGGTTTCTCTCCAGTGTGAACACGTTGGTGGATTGTTAGGGCACTTGATTGGGCGAAGGTTTTTCCACACTGTTCACACCAGTGAGGTTTCTCTCTAGTGTGAACACGTTGGTGGATTTTTAGGTTACCTGAGTGAGCAAAAGTTTTTCCACACTGTTCACACCAGTATGGTTTCTCTCCAGTGTGAACACGTTGGTGCTCTTTTAGGGTACCTGATTGAGTGAAAGTTTTTCCACACTGTTCACAACTGTATAGTTTCTCTCCAGTGTGAATTCTCTGATGAATCTTCAAATATCCAGATGTTGAGAAGGATTTGTCACAGTGCTGACAGCGGTAACGTTTGAGTCCAGCTCTTCTTCTCCTTTTCTATATCAAAAGAGAGAAACACAGTAAGTGAGATGTCATAGTTCAACGAGCTATCTAAAGTCATAAATCACATCAAAGCAAATCCTTGTAATCACCTACTTATGTAACACATAGTGAGTATGTACTGGCTATTATATAACCAGTCATACACTGAACTGCATAGTAAATGAAAGCCAGAGGTGTAAAGTAACAAATTGCAATTACTCAGGTTAAGCTAACAGAGTAGTTTTTTAAATCTGCAATTTTATTTACTTAATTACGTTTTGTTTAAAGAATTGTACTTTGCTACATTTTCAGTCACATCCGCACATCCACAGTGCAAGAAAAATCTTACAACCACTTTGGTTTGAAGTGCGAGAGACAATTGTGCAACAGCTTCATGATGCAGTGTAAGTTGCATCTTGCTGCTAATGCAACCTGAACATTTCCTGCTGCTGCATCTTCACACTAAAAGTTAAATTTGAGACTTTAAGACCTTTTTAATACCAACTTCACTGCTGTTTAATGGAAAATCTGTATTAGTTTTAAACCCGAGAAAATGATTTGTATTATAATTAGTGCTGGGTCGTTATAGGCGTTAACGCGAGACTCTTATCGGGCGATAAATAAAACAGCTGTTAATCTATTCTCAAAGTTGGGTTGGGAGCTGGGTCTATACTACGCAAGCTATGATGACTTTCACCTTGATATTTTAGCGCCGAACTGCACTGTAGGGGGCGAGAACAAGCCATCGAACCTGTGAAATTACCACATCAAACGTGACACGCTAACATGGATGCAGCTGTTGCTGCGTTCCATTTACCTCGGAGGGCGGAGCTGGGAATGACGTCACACCCGAGTTGACGGCATTCCAGTTACAACCTCGCTCGGCCAGCTTATTGTTTAAAACTAGCCAGGTTAGTTATTGATACGCCGGTTGATTACGCATTGTGCGGGCGGCTGTGGCTCAGGAGGTAGAGCGGGTTGGCCGTTAATCGGAAGGTCGGCGGTTCAATCCCCGGCTCCCCCAGGCTGCGTGTCGAAGTGTCTTTGTACGAACAGTTCTGAAGCCGCCGGGTTTGCTTCTTGGAAAATTTACTTTTAAGAAGTTTCCCAATGAGAAATTCAACAAGACTAAGGTTGTTTGCACCTTGTGCAATGCGGAATTACACATGCACATCACACGCTACACACAAGTACATCTTATTGAACATAATTTATCTTCATCACCAATTATCATAGTAGAACAGCTTTCTCAAGCGGTTTGTGATGCATTTTGGAAACAGCGGATGAGCCCCTGGCCTAATGCGCCACCTGGCTTGAAACCTGGCTTGAAAGCCGTTCACACATATTGTCTGAATGCCTTCCGCAGAATTCAAATGAACCATTTTAATCTAGATTAATCTAATTTTTGTTAAAAAAACAAAAAACATTGTGGCGCCCTATCGATTTAATTTTTGTTAAAAAAACAAAAAACATTGTGGCGCCCTATTGTCCAAACTCAGGTCACGCAGACTACGTCCACTTCTTATATACAGTCTATGATCCCAATCAATGTGACCATAAATACGCCAGCATCACCTCCTGAGGTCCTTATTACAACAGCCAACACCCCTCCTCCGATAACGGGATCAGCTGTGTACGTTGATAGATGATAGATATTTATTAGTCCTTTCGGAAATTCATAGTGTGTCATACAGTAAACATCAGAGCAACAACCAGACAGCTGCTTTACCAACACAAACACCAACACAGCCAGTTAACTCATGACTGTGACGTTACGACCCAAAAGTCACGGCCCAACCAGGAGATAAAAAGAAACGTGGGTGTGCACATCTTCAACTGAGGACTGTAGCTTAACTTTGGCATCAACTCAACAATCAATCATGATTTCAGTTAGATGCTAAAGTTGCTGTTACCTTGTCTGTGGTCTGCTGGCAGAACGCCAGCTGCTTTCTGATCAGGTGAGTTTCTTTTATGGTGGACGGACGGTAACATTACAGAGCTGTTTTCTTTAAGCGTGAAATAATCCCATACTTTGCAAACAGCTGTGCCACAGTGATAATTGTCCGTGCGAAACTGTATGTTAAATAGTTATATGGCTAAGACGAAGCCTCTATGCAAGGCAAGGCAAGTTTATTTATATAGCACATTTCAACAACAAGGCAATTCAAAGTGCTTTACATAAAACATAAAAGCAACAGGGAAAAACAAAAACGTTTGAAAGCATCTTAAAAGTTAAGAGTTAAATGGAAAATAAAAACAGGCTGAGGGGTTGAGCAAATAACTGAGTCACAATCATTCTGAAAAGAGAACAAACAGAGAAGTACTCTTAATCTACTCTCTCTAGCTGGTCTGTACTCGGGTCCACAGCAATCTTTGGGTCCACTGAAACTCCAAAAACCCTCGGACACTACAGAGAAACCAGGACATGTCTGTCAGCAGGCCACTTTGATCCAGTTATACTCTGGACCCACCTGCACATTTACAGGTGGACAGAGGTTCCTGCAAATCACTCGGGCGCCAGATTTAAGATCCTTCCTTCACTCTGTTCAATCTCACTCCCAAAACGTCCCAACCCAGCTACCTACTCATTTCTCACCGTGTAAATATTTAGTTAAAAGCAGTGGTAAAAAGCTAAAAACAAAGAAAAAGAAAACAGAACAGTAAAAGTTACAGTGCAGTGTAAGTTATCAATAAAAAGAAAAATCTTAAATATTTAATTAAAAGCAGTGGTAAAAAGAAAGGTCTTCAGTCTTGATTTAAAAGAACTGACAGTTTCAGCAAACCTGCAGTTATCTGGGAGTTTATTCCAAATATACGGAGCATAATAACTGAACGCTGCTTCTCCTTGTTTGGTTTTGACTCTGGGGACAGAAAGCAGACCTGCCCCAGACGACCTGAGAGGTCTGGATGGTTCATAACGAAGCAGAAGATCAGAAATATATTTCGGCCCTAAACCATTTAGTGCTTTGTAAACTAACAGCAGGATTTTGAAATCAATTCTTTGACATACAGGAAGCCAATGTAAAGACCTCAGAACTGGAGTGATGTGATCCACCTTTTTGGTCTTAGTGAGGACTCGAGCAGCAGCGTTCTGAATCAGCTGCAGCTGTCTGATGGATTTCTTAGGGAGCCCTGTAAGGACACTGTTACAGTAGTCAAGTTGACTGAAGATAAATGCATGGATAAGCTTTTCCAGGTCCTGCTGAGACATAAGGCCTCTTATCCTTGATATATTCTTCAGGTGATAGTAGGCTGACTTTGTAATTGTCTTAATATGGCTCCTCAAATTCAGGTCTGAGTCCATGACTACACCAAGATTTCTGGCTTGGTCCGTGATTCTTAACATTACAGATTGAAGTCGAGCACTGACTTTCAATCGTTCCTCCCTGGCTCCAAAAACAATAACTTCAGTCTTATCTTTGTTTAACTGGAGAAAATTCTGGCACATCCAGTCGTTGACCTGCTCAATACAGTTACTCAGCGCCTGTATGGGATCATAGTCTCCTGGTGAAATGGTTATGTAGATCTGTGTGTCATCTGCATAATTATGGTAACATATTTTGTTGTTTTTCATAATCTGAGCCAGTGGAAGCATGTAAATGTTAAACAAAAGAGGTCCCAGAATGGAGCCTTGGGGAACTCCACGTCATTTTTGTCAGCTCAGATGTGTAGTTACCTATAGACACAAAGTAGTCCCTGTCCTTTAAGTAGGATTCAAACCAGTTTAGTACTGTGCCAGAAAGTCCAACCCAGTTTTCAAGTCTAGTAATATGTTGTGGTCTACCGTGTCGAATGCAGCACTGAGATCCAATAATACTAAGACTGAAATTCTTCCACTGTCAGTGTTTAAATGGATGTCATTGAAGACCTTAACTAGAGCCGTCTCAGTGCTGTGGTGTGGTCGAAAACCTGACTGGAAAACATCAAAACAGTTATTTAGTGCCAAGAAAGCACTAAGCTGTTGAAAAACAGCCTTTTCAATTATTTTGCTTAAAAATGGGAGATTTGAAATGGGCCTATAATTCCTCATTAATGAACTGTCTAGATTGCTCTTTTTTAAGAGTGGCTTAATGACTGCAGTTTTCAGGGCATGTGGGAAAAAAACCTGAGAGGAGAGACATCTTGACAATTTGTAGTAAATCTCAGGCCATGCATTTAGACACCTTTTTGCAAAGAATTTGCGTTGATGCCTTTTAGTAATCAATTTAATTGATGAATTGTTTCAGCCCTACTACAGACTGAGATGGAGAGTTTGCTGAGTGGTGCAGGCAGAACCGTCTTGAGGCAAAATTCTCATAATTCAGAAAAGCCCAAACTGCAAAGAAACTAAACCAGCTTTACAGACCAACAACCAGACAGCATGGGAGGCTGAACGATTTTGGAAAATAATCTAATTGTGATTTTTTTTTTTACCAATAAAGGCCTTTACCATTAGAAAATTGCGTTTTATTAAATTGCGATTAAATCGCAAATACAATTAATCGTTCATGTAGAATATAATCACACTGTGTTTGTAACCTGTAGTATCACCAAACGCTCACAGGATGGCAGCAAAAGACAGTGTATGAATGTCAGGCATGGCCATTAGCGTCTGCAATACAGGCCTCCGTGTCATTCATTTTCATCGGAGAATCATATGGATAGAAGCAAAATGACCGCGAGAGGGTAAGAAACAAATATTAATTGCTGTTGATAACAATCGATTTGGGATTTGGTGGAATGTTGAGACAGAAGCACAAACTTTGACACGTTAGTGGTAAAATGTGAAGTTTGGATGGTTGATTGTTCTGAAGCTGACGTGAGCTGGTTAGCTCAGACTATGCTATGCTCGGTATCAATGAAGAGAGTAGCTTCTCAAGTTTCACTCGACACCCAATAAGGGGGGGGTGGAGCGATCGCATTACGTGTATTGTTGCGTTCCATTTCAACCGCCGCCTATATTTATCGAATGTTTTTAAACAAAACAAACAGTCTTTGTAGAAAATAAACAGAGTAATGCTTTGATAGTGTTGAGCCATCTTCTTTTTGATAAAATAGGAAAAAAATTATCACAGCATTTTATTAACCTTTTACAGGCAGTTATTTATAGTACTGTTCTGCTCGACCCCGTACCGGGTCGGTCGGTCCTAACAGGTTAAAGGTATTTAACAGGTAAAAAAGGACTATGTGAGCTATAATCTGTCAAATATAACTTCTGTATGAAAGCAACTAATTTCAGTGCAGAAATAACCTTTCAGTCGATAACAAAAGGCTTCAGTCATTTTCTGGCAAGTCAAATACTGCTTCTATTTCGTATAGGCTTCGCCCTCTAAGAGCTATCGCTATTGGGTTCATCCCCGCGCGCATGCGCAGTCCTGAAGATTTCTTTCGCGCCCTTGTGCCGTGCACAGGCCTCTCTCAGGTCCGCAGTTTGGGTATATAATACCAGCGAGACCAGAGATCTACCCCCCTTTTTTCTTCAGCGCTGCTGTAGCAGTCACTCGGAGAGCAGAGTAGCAGCTAAAGAGCAAATTTTCCTCTAAAGAGCTTCTAAAGAGCTTTCCTATGGCTACTCACCGCTCTACCACTGAGGTCCCCCGCTCCGAAGGACTCCGCCTCTGCAAGTCCTGCAACGCCGGATACATCTTGGGGTTCGACCCCCACGACCGCTGCGAGACCTGCCTCGGTCCTCAGCACGCCGGTTTGGCTCTGACTCCCCGGGCCTCGTGCCCCGACTGCGCACAGCTGCCCGTGGAGGAGAAGCTACGACGGGTCGATAACTTTGCGGCCTTGCAGGAGGAAGAGGCTGACGATACTAGCTGGGCTAACCCAGTTAGCTTCACGCCGATGCCGGCACGCCCTTACGTGTGGCCTCTTTTCTCGCCGCTTCCGCCCTTTCTCGCTGAAGCGGAGCCCGAGCCTGGGAGGCTGAAGGCACCGGTGGCGAGGTATGTCAACTTCACTAAAGTTGAGGGCCTCACCGACCGTGGTTTTCCCTCCGTCTCACCTCTGGAGCCTAGCCTGGCTGCCATCCCGCTGCCTAAAGCCACCGTCTGCGGCAGGAAGAAACCGACTCCGCCCTCCGCCCGCGACCAGGTGACGGTGCGAGCCACCGACCGAGCCCACCGGTGTGCCGCCCAGACAACAGCTGCCATCAATAACATCTCTCCACAGCAAGCTTCGGATGAAGCAGACAAGGTGAAGCGGCACACATTTTGGAGCAGAGCACCGCCTCAGCATCCGCGGCGCTCACAGGGCTCCCGGCGTGATCGCCGTGATTCCCGCCCCAGGCCGAGGCGCCCCGAGGCCACTGCTGCGGCGGCGCCCCTGCCGGCTCCAGCCACAATTCCGCCGACGGCTTGCTCCGGGTCCAACCCGCCCGCCGAGCCTCCCCGCAAACAGCGGAGGTTTTGGCGGGAAGCGAGAAACGTGTGTTTTCTTCCCGGAACAGCCGGACACAACGGCTCTTTTCAGAACCAACCAAATGTCAAAGAGCATGTTCCTCACAGTCAGTCTGCCGCTCTCTCCCCTGAGCCTGCAGCTGAAAAAGCACACGCTTCCCACACACAAGCGAGCTCCACTGCCGTGGTGCAGAGACGCACTCTCGCAACTAGGGCTGAACGATTAATTGAATTTCTAATCGCAAAGGCGGCGATTATACTCTGGTCACATGACACCCAAGCGGAAAGCAGTCTGACGAAGTTATCGCTTCGTCTGCACGTTACGCTGTAACTTGCCTTCTTGTTGTAAAATGGCCTTAAGCTTGACAGAAGCTCAGCTACATAAACTTTAATGTCACATGGAATGAAAGTAGCAGCCGCCACCGCGGGTAACTTGGTGGTGAGGGGTGAAATCGTCGGGCCGTCCATGGCTTTGATGGACGGAAAAATGCACAACAGAAAGAGGCTGTAGTAAGGTAAGCGCATTGTGGCGATCGGCGCCTGCGTCTCACACACAGCCACCAGTCAGCTCAGGAAATATCTGTAAATTGGCGTTTCAAACTAAACACCTAAGTCCGAAAGAGGCCCAGTCTGTCCCGAGTTAGAGCCTGGTTAAAGCCGGTGCGCTGCTCACCAGCATCGGAGGCTGCGGGGGAGGAGGGGGACTCCAGTGTTGTCGGGGAATTACTAAGATTGTCTATTAAACACGAGAGGCGTCACTCTGTTCTATTTTAGTTAGCCAACTTTAGAATTGAACCTCAAACTGAATATTTTTAGTTTGCTTACGGGAATACAGAAAGATGGACTCCAGGAGATGTGAACTGAGATCAGGACTCATTAATTGGTGGTTGAACTGTGGGTTTTGTATTGAGCGCTGACTGTATAATATCCTGTGGTGAAAAGGTAGGCCGACCTGATGATATTTTATCATATTATTTAATGCCATGACTTGACTCAAATTGTCTTTCTCATATTATTATAATTTGATATATCTTATTGTTCATAATAATAATTCTACCTAATTCATCATAACACAGGCCTGAGCCACAAGACAGAACAGTCTGTTTAATCTATCTAATATCATACTATACACTGATTTACTGCTTGTCCGTTTTGAATAATACAGAAGTTAAAGAGCTTAAAAATTAATCGCACATTAAATCGAAATCGCAATATTGGTTAAAAAAATCGCAATTATATTATTTTCCAAAATCGTTCAGCCCTACTCGCAACTGGTCAGCGCCATCCTCCACTTCCCAGTGATAGGTCAGCGTCTGTGGGCTTGGCCCCTGAACGGGAGCGCCTTGAAAGGCTAGGATTGCCCCCTAATGTAGTGCACACCATCCAAGGCGCTAGAGCGCCCTCCACTACTGCTTCTTATAGAGCAAAGTGGGCCGCTTTTCAGCACTGGTGCCTGGAACGGGACACGGACCCCGTCTTGTGTTCCTTATCTCATGTTCTGTCCTTCCTCCAGCTGCTGGTGGACAGAAACCTGGCCTTATTCACGGTCAAATCATACGTGGCGGCCATCTCATCCTGCCACGAGGGCTTTGGAGAGAGATCGGTTTTTGCGCATCCGCTGGTTAAGCGTTTTTTAAGAGGAGTGAGAAGGCAGCGGCCTGTGGGGGCCTGCGGCCAGGCGCAACGCTGCTGGCTCGGGGCACATTACGCACACATAAGCTCCCTGTAAGGAGCCGGTAAGGCTCCTATTGCCACGGGCTGTTGGGGCTCTACTCGGCCTTAGTTGCGCTCCAGTTGGACTGTCACAATGCGTAACAGCCGTCCTTACTGTTCCCTCAACATAAGCCCGCAGTGTGCGTCTTTGTGTGCCTTTTACTCTGGGCTCTCTCGTGCGCCACGATTTTCCACACACACATATTGACGTGGTGTGTGTGGTTCCACTCTCACGCCTGCTCTGCTCGCTTTTGGGACTGGTTACAATGCGTAACTTTCGTTCCAATTCCCTCACAGCAGCAGGCGTAAGGAATGTGAGTGATGTGTTCAGCCATCCTGTTATCTGATGTAATGCGGATGGTTAACTCTGTTGCACTTGTCTATGGCATAATGCCCTAGACGCCGCCTTCTGTTCGGGAGGTCCCTGGTTCGAGACCAGGCGGCAACAATGACCTATATTTTGGTCCCTTGTCGTGCATTCGGTGATTAAGGTGCGGTACGCTGGTGTGTTCACCGCTGGTGGTCCAGTGGGCATTGACTACATCTGGCTTCGCCCTTATCCCAATAGCGATAGCTCTTAGAGGGCGAAGCCTATACGAAAAAGAACGTTGGTTACGTATTGTAACCCCAGATTCTATGAGTATAGGCGTAGCCCTCTAAGCTGCGGGCCCGACTGGTCCCACCAGCGTCGGCTGAAGAAAAAAAGCTGACCTTTTGGGAGCAGATCTCTGGTCTCGCAGGTATTATATACCCAAACTGCGGACCTGAGAGAGGCCTGTGCACGGCACAAGGGCGTGAAAGAAATCTTCAGGACTGCGCATGCGCGTGGGGATGAACCCAATAGCGATAGCTCTTAGAGGGCTACGCCTATACTCATAGAATCTGGGGTTACAATACGTAACCAACGGTTTTATGGGTTGTACTGGCCATTTAAAGGTATTTAACAGGTAAAAAAGGACTAGGTTGGTTGGTAGGCCTACACAGCAAGTACAATAATGCAGAGTCATAAGGATTCATTTTATATCTAAGTTGGCAGTAAGTCATGTTAATTAGGCTACAGCCTGTTTTCCAAATATAAACAAAGATATTAGACATAGGCCTACCAAAAATCAGTTTTCAGCTCTCCCCTACTCACTGTTCATTTGTGCACAATAGAAAGCCAATAGAACCGTGTTGTTGTTGTTGTTGTTGTTGTTTGTCCCATTTTGGACCAAAACAAGTTGTGATTTCATGAAAGAGATTCAAGCAGTCTGTCGCAAAACAAGCAGCAGTGAAGGTTAACAAGAAATCCTCCTCACAGATCATTCAGACGGATCATTGTTTGTTCCGCGCGCTCCGCCATGACACAAGCTGCACCGCGCACGCGCCGCGCGGGAAAATGCCGACAGTCACAGAACAAAGCAAAGAGAAACGCTCGTGAGTTTTCTTTCAGCTTCCTCTCTTCAAGATGAAAACAGGAATCACGGAGACACTTTGGAAATCAAACCACGTCAACACAAACCCTGGAGCGGGTTTTCAGGGTCTGATCTCTAACAACAGAATGAACGGATGATACACGGACCCTCGAGACTCTTCCTCGTGTCTTTAGTCTCGTGATGAAGTCATGAACACTGACCTGAACATCGGTGCTATCAGAGCTCGAGGCTGCTGTTTGGCTCCTCTGGTCCGGGTTCTGGTTGTCCATCGTCCTGCAGGTCTCCGCTGCGTTGTCCTCGACTGTGTTGTCCTGGTCTGAGACTGGATTCTGTCCTCGGAGGTTTTCCGGCTGAGATACAGGAGCGCCGCCGCTGCGGGATCCCGCGGAGTGTTCTCGCGATGTCACGGCGTCTCGCCCCGCCCCGTTAGTTACTGTTGCTAAGGCCGTGTAGAAACAATGGCTCCTTGATTTCAGGCAGAAGCTCAGTCAGTCAGTTTCAGTTCGTCCTGAAACCAGCTGTTCTGATCATATTACCACTGACAGGAAGTTAAGAGTCAAGTTAAACCACATGTCAGAACTTTCTGCAGCACCAGGATTTAGAAGATGCTGGAAGCTGCTGTCTTTATATTTTGGACACATCAGAGTTTGATATTTTCTTAAGACCCACAAACATGTAAAATGTGCAGGAATGTGGGAGCAGACTTGCTTCAGCGCTTTAACATTAGGAACATAAAGAAATTTTAAACACATACATTATCTCATGCACTCTCACAGATTAACATCAGGCCATGTAGGAGGAGGACAGAGTGAAGGATCACAGCACCTCCACACTTAGTGTTACCTGAACACCTGTTTGAAGTCACTGAAAAACACACAGAGACACCAGTTGTGTCTTCCAGACTTCATTCACAAACCATTATCTCTAAAACTATAAGTATAGTCTCTATTTCTTCCTTTCTGTCCTTTCTCTCAGGGCTTTCTGGATCTCAATGGGAATAAATATACCAAATATTTGAAATGGTCTGAACAGATGGAAACCCCTCCGAACGTGCAGCGCACAGTGACGTACCTTTACATTATAAAAGTTATCACACGTGGGATAGGAACCAAAACCCACTGATCATGTCCTGATCTCATACCAGCCACAGACTTTCTGCTCGTTCCAGACTTTATTTTGGGGAGGTTTATCTAAAGACTGTTTCCATCTGATTAAATGGTGCATTCATGAAAACACGGAGGATCTGGTTTGAATCAACAAAGGAAAAAGTGTTGGGTACAATGTTCAAACTAATAAAGAAAATCTGCTTTCCTAGCAGCTAAACAAGTGTTGACTGTTGCATAATTTTATAAAATATGATCATTTCTCTCTCTCTAAGCGTCTGTTTGCATTGCTCATTCAAACTGAGAGGTTTTTGGCCCAGAATACCCGTCTGTCCACCATTGCAGGCTCGAGACAAGAGCGCTGGCAAGTGACGACGTTGCCACCTGCACTGAAAAGCCTCTGTGACGGGAGCTTGTAGCAGGATTACATAGATACTTGCGGGCAAGCTTGGCGAGTCGTGGAACGCTAACTCTGTGAGTTTTCCACCATGCAAGTGGATCTTCCTCTTTGTCTGTGGAACGTGTCAGCAGGTAGTTGTTTAACTCTGCTTCCACAGCATCCTTAAAGGTCCGAGAGGAATCAACATTTGCTGCAGCTCCGCTTTGTTTAAAGAAACTTCCCAAATACTTCTTGGCTTTCTTTGCCTGTGATGTGTCAGCATCTTTTGGCTCCACTTCAGCGCTACAGCTCGGTGTCTCCTGGCATCCCATCATCTCTGATGCCACTCTGGCCTTGTTATCTGCATTGATGAAGTCCATCTTGCACTGGGGGTCCAAACAAGGACATCTGTATCTTGCCAGTTTGGAATTAGATGCCGAGCCTTCTTGTCTGCAGAGAGGACCTGAGTTAAAGCCTTCTGCTGCTCATCATCTGCCTGGAGCTTGTGGGATATATATCTGCTTTCTGAGCTCAATAAAATATTGTGGGAATCTGATAACTGGTCTCCTACTGATCCTTTCTCATTAACGGACTCGGGGAAGTCGGCGTACTTTAACAATTTGGGCGCTCGTCCGGGATGAGAAGGATTACAATTTGGTTTACTTGCTGAACACAAAGGACTCGATCTACTCTGCCGCGGCATAATAAAAAGGTAAGCAGAACCTGTTTAAACTAATCTGCATATTTGGTCTAATTCTGCTAAATTAACGAGTTGAAAGAGTCCTGACTGTACAGTGTTAAAACGGAGAGGGAGTTATCAGAATCCTACAAGGGTGAAAGGCCCGGATATCTGGAATATCCAAGCATTGTGTCCTAGAGATGGCTGCTCCACTTCTCTCTCGACGGGGGGGAGAAGACTCAGGGTTCGAGTCCCATGAGTGCTGGGTTCGAGTCCCGGGGAATTGAGGACCCCCGAATTCTACAAGGGTGAAAGGTAATTAAAAGGTCTGGAATCTTAGCGTGTTGTGAGTGTGAAAGAAGAGTGAATGAGTGTGCGTGCGATATTCTCCAAGGGACAGTGTGTGCATTAGTGTCTCAAACATGAAAAGCCTCCCCTCTAATTCACGGATACCTAACGGTGATAACGAAGTGAATAAAGGAAGTTGAGTGAGAAGTAGTGTTTGACTGGGTCAGTTGCTCGGGTGAACTCCATACAAACTGACTGGCTGGTGCACATGTTAGGCAGGGTCAGGATGGACGGAGAATTTGATCGAGAAATTGATGATGGTATTGATGGGATGAGCAGATTGCTAATGTGTTGGTGGTGGTAAGTAATAGGAGTAAGCCGAAAGATCGATTAAAGGAGTCGGAGGAAGCAAAACACAGAATGGAGAGCGCAGTAGCAGAGGTCCCTGGAGCAGAGGGGAAGTCATCTCTGCATGCTGTGCTGTGGAAAAAGGAGCATGAGTGTGTTAAGAAGCGTGATGAGGCGGAGGAGCGAGAAAAGTGGTTTGCCTTAGCAGTAGATGCTCAGGCAGTGAAACATCTGGGAAGAGAGAAAAAAATCAGAAGATCAAGGTAGAGAAAAAAGGGGTTATAACCCCCACCCTATACCAAGGGAAAGAGCCTACAGCACCTTCGGTAAGTATTTACCCGGTGCTGGACGTGTCAGGAGGGAGATTTGTGATGGAATTGGAGCCGAAACAAGAAAATGGGGGGGGGATACTATTCCCCCACTTAAAAGGAGCATGGAGAGGTCAGCTCCAGTCCCACCCCCGCAACATCTGGCCTTCGAGAGTAGAATCAGACGAGAAGAAGGTGCCAGGAAGCGTGAAAAGACCACGGGGTGTGGGGAGAAAGACGCTCACGTCTATGGCCAGCTGAGAGGCAAGTAGGGAAAGGAGGATGATCAACCTATGAGGCCCTGGAGGGAAGTAAGGGGCCATGATAAAGAACCAATTGAGAGAGAGATGATGGCGAGAGTAATGGTGAGTATCGAGGAACTGTGAGTTGGAGTCTGCTGCATCTTGACACTCAGGACGAGTGTCAAAGATGGGTGCAAGGAAGACATGCCGAGGCTGGCTAGGGAGGTGCAGAGGTTACTGTCAGAGTCACAACAGAAGAACCAGACAGCCCGAGCCCTGATTGATATATTAGACAGGAGAAGACAGGAGAGAGTAGCAAGAGGAGATAGGGCTCACACACAGGAGGGGGAGAGAAGTATAAACCATGGGGCCTAGGGGATGTGCAGGCTCTTGTAGACAAGATGCCTCCAATATCAGAGGGAGGAGGTTTGTGGTTGGATCAGTTAGACAAACTAACAGCAGGACAGAGACTAGCTTTAGGTGATTGTGGAGCCATAGCAGCCAGATGTATGTCAGGTCACGTGATGAGGGAGCTAGAGAAGGAGGCCCAGATAGATGATGACGGGGATGAGGTCCCTTTTGTGAGGGTCGTAAATCAGATAAGGAAGGCTATGAGAGAGAGGTTCCCACTCCCTAATGCTCCCACGGTTCCAAAGCTCCCTTGGGAAAGTGATCAAAACCCTCGAAAATTTTGGAGCAGGCCAAAGAGACATGGACCAAACATACAGGGTGCCATCCAGGAAATAATGGGGTTCAACAGGAGTGGTTCCGAAAGCAGTACTCAGTAGTCTCTCTGCAACAGAAACTTGCTCAGGCAGCAGATCTTGCGTTACTTGATGATTCGGTGCCTTTTCATTTGTTTGTTTCTGAAACAGAATGTATGTTAGCGTAATGCTAGATGCTATGGAAAAACGTCATCCCAGATGTACTCAACATGCAGCAGGGGTTACAAAAATCATTTTGAAAACAGCACACATAGTCATGGGACATCCGCTACAGGTACTCACATCACATAGTGTAGTCTCATGTAAACTCACAGACCTTCACGGTGACGTCTTTAAGACAGCAGAGACTGAGCAAGGTGCTGGAGGCACCAAATCTGAGTTTTACACATGAAGGGATCAACATGGCAGACAGAATGGGAGTAGGGACACCTCACATGGTCGAACAGGAAGTGCTGAGGGAAGAGAAGCTAAGACCAGATTTGCAGGCACAGCCCTTAGAGGGTTCAGAGGAGCTCTTCACAGATGGGTGCTGTTTTAGACATGAGACAGAAGGACTGAAGGCAGGATATGCAGTAGTAAGGAGAGAAGGGAATGAGTACAGAACAGTGAAGGCAGAAAGAGTTAAAGGGACAGCAGTCAGCACAGAGGGCAGAGGTCAGAGCAGTGACAGAAGCCTTAAAGGAGGGGAAGGTAAAAGATAACCATCTACACCGACTCAGCCTGCAGCAGGAGCAGCACATGTGGAGTTGGGACAGTGGAAGAGAGCAGGATTTCTCACAGCAGGAAATCAGCCAATCAAACATGAAGAAGGAATTAAGGAACTGGCAGAGGCCTCGCTCCTTCCCAGTGAAGTAGCAATTGTTAAGTGCAAAGGACACGACATCACAAACGCACCAGTGGTCAAGGGAAATCAAGCAGCAGACCAGGCTGCTAAGCAAGTGGTGGGATAGTCTCCATCTCTGCAAATGATAAGTACTGAGGAGGAAATCCAGAAGAACACGAAGCTGACAGAGAATCACATCAAACAATGTCAGCAGAACGCCTCCCCACAAGAGAAAACAATATGGAAACAAAGAGGTTCTACCGAAGTGGATGGACTCTGGAGAGGTCCAGATGGAAGACTGGTCCTACCACCCACAATCAGGCAAAAAGTCCTGGAGGAAGCACATGGGGTAGGACATGTTGGTTCCGCCCAAATGAACAGGCATTATGTCATTGGTGGCATCCATATCTGGGGGACATGACGAAGGAATTTGTGCGTGGGTGTCAGGTATGTATGCTGTATAATCCCAGACCAACGGTCAAACCAGAAATGGCGTTCCAATGATTACCAGGCCAGGACATGAGATTTCTATTGACTACACAGACATGGTGGATACGTACGAGGGTACAGGTACGCATGATGTTGACACTTCAGGATGCCAGAGGCCTACAAACAAGAGACAGTAAGTCAGTGATTGGCTTGATTATCACTACATTCCAGAGCCTGAGAAGATAAGGTCGACAATGGTACACACTTTAAGAACACACATCTCCAGCAGGTGGAGACGATGTTGGGTTTGAAGCATGCTTTTGGTACAGTGTATCACCGACAATCACAAGGCAAGGTAGAAAGAATGAATCAGAATATTAAGAGTAAATTGGCTAAAATCTGTGCACAGACTAAATTAAACTGAGTGGACTCATTACCATTAGCACTGATGTCAGTGAGGAGCTCAGTGAACCAAAAAAACAGGATTTACACCCTATGAGTTGCTAACAGGATGACAGTTTCCAGGACCAGTACAGGGTTGAAACTGCAGGAAGGGTTTGAAGATGATGTGGCTCACAGGGCGTATTTTAATCAACTGCAAGCTCTCGTTTCAGGTTTTTCCAACCAGCTGGGAGAAGAGGAAGCCCAAGGGAAGCAGTTCACAGTGCCTCAAGCTGACTGGGTGTTGCTGAAGGTGATAAAGCGGAAGTGGTCGGAGCCAAGGTGGACAGGCCCCTTCCAGGTGGTGGAGAGAACATCTCATGCTGTGAGACTCAAGGGAAAAGGTGATACGTGGTACCATTGGAGCCAGTGTGCCGCAGAAGGACCTGAACGCACAAGCAGAGCCCTGACTCGGACGAGTCAGAGAAAAACCAGACCTCAACATAGGGGCAGAATAATCCCCTGGTCTGTGTTACTGGTCTCAGGGTAGTCCACCCCCTGAGACTGAAGAAAGAAGAGCAGCAGAAGAAGAGGACCAACCATCCAGGATGATCTCGGTGTTTGGACAATGGAAAGGGTTGATTGTGTCAGTTAGGTTATCTCTTGCTACTTTCTTAGCTATATTAGTCACTTGTGGTTGTTGTTGTATTCTTTGCATCCGCAGCTTGATCCAAAGAGTAATCACCACAGCCATAGAAAAACGACCCTATGTACACATGATGCCCATGTTGGCAAATGCAGCTGAGCATGAGTACGAGGTGGATCAACTCTGGGATGACTTGTGATCTCTTAAAAGAGATCAAAAGGGGGAAATGTGGGATTATACATTCATCAAGGGGTTGGTTTTGCTCTTTAGTATATTTAGAAGTGTGATTTGTTTATGATGGACTTCGTAATAAGATAGGAAGAAAATGTCTAGCGTCTGGAGCGGGAGTCAGCTCGACGGAAGCCTGCAGGAACAATGACCTTTCTGCCTCACTGTTCATTACACATATATAAGATATGTTCAGACATCTGATAGATACCATAAGGTCACTGACCCTCTATTTTGCTGATACAGCTGCTACTGTGAACTGTTGTAAGTGGAATGCACAAACACTAGATAACTGATACAATCAAATGCATAGAGACTAGATACTACACTAGCATTATATTAATCAGTATATAATTAATAAAACAGGAACCACACCTTTCACCTAGTAAACTCTGCAGCATACAGAGCATACATTTACACCCATACATATCCTCACACACACACACATACACTGAGGATAGACCTCTCCTACCCCCCATACTCACACACACCATGCCCTTTACACTGTCCAGACTCCATGCACTCCTACATAAGGTCAGAGGTCAGCCATGAGATTTACATCTTAACCAGACATACCTAAACAAGGCCAAAGGAAGATGTGCAGATGGGTGTGTTTTCTAGTATATAGTCATTGTTTAGCAGGAAGACCTCAGACTCTTGTGGGGAACCTCAGACTTGTGAGGGAGAGAGCAGAGTCTCCAGATATATATCTGCTTTCTGAGCTCAATAAAATATTGTGGGAATCTGATGACTCATCTCCTTCTGATCCTTTCTCATTAACGGACTCAGGGAAGTCGGCGTACTTTAACAAGCTCCATCTTGTTTGGCATTCTGATACAAGGGAATGTGATGGTAGATCGAAAAACGGAGAATCGCTCGCTCAGCAACGTAAGTTAACTTTAACCTAAGTTCCCCTTAACTGCCGAATCGGAAGCTGCGAATCAGAAGCTAACTTTAGCGTCGTGATATAACATATAGTTAACTAATATAGCTAACGTTAGCCAAAGGCAGTCACTTTCATTTACCTTCTAACGGTATTGCAGGTTAAAAGGAATGTGAGGTGTTAGTGGCCTTTATTTAGCCCTTAATCACAGTACTAACCTACCAAACATGTATTTACATATCCTGGCTTGGTGTGCCACTGCCGATCTCCACCGACACGGAGAGCAGAAAACATTTCTCCTTGGCTCCTGCTCAACAGCTACAGCAGTAAAATCCTGCTCTTACATTAATGACTCATTAAAATAACAGAAACGTCAAATAATTAATATTTTTAATGCTTGAAAATCAAAGTTATGACATTTTTGACTTACTGAGTCATAATGATGAGATATGAAGTAACTTAGTATCATTTTTTTAATTGTACATTTCCTTCTGAAGAAATAAAAACGCTACAACAAACATTTGTCTTTGTGATATTTATTAAAGTAAGAATAACAGAGTGATTCAGCTGAAGGGCAGAGCTCAGACACCAGAGGGCTGTTAGAGAGTCTGACCCAGAGAAACAGAGGAGACATTTAATGCTAGAGAATAATTGTGGAGTCTAACAGAAAAGCCTTTCTCAGCCTTGAGCCACAGTGGAAACTCCTTTCTCACAGGAAAGCATGAAACAAAACAATCTCACAGAAGGTCATTATATCAAAACACTGGGACACTCAGTGGAAATTATGACACCACGTAAGACGAGCAAAGAACAAAAGGTAATGACATGTAGAGGATTATTAAAAGTACATACAGGTAAAATCTATTTGTTTTTATTACAGTCCCCCCTTTGGCCGTCCCATGGTCACATTAAGTTTATAACAAGCTGTCAGTTCATCAATGAATGATGTCATTCACTCAGAACAATATATTTACAAAGACAAGTCCAACACATGCTTCATGACAGCGACATACAGCCACTGTAAAGGCTTTTTAAAAAATCACATCTGTTTGTTCCTGCTTTCTTTCTCTCCAGCAGCCTTCCTCTGTGCTTTCTGTAGACGTGTCCACAGAGCCAACTACAGTGACAGAGCAACGGCATGGGTTGGTGCAGGAGCCACGTTGAGAGCTTCAGTCTGCTTCAAAGCAGAGCTTGAAGAATCAAAGAGAATCGGCACAGAGAATATTTGCATCGACTAGATTTATATTTGCTCTCAGTCTGAACAAAACCACATTCAGTAATAGAAGTAAAAACAGTGATGTAAAATACAGATTTAATGTAAATATGTGTAACTACAGCTCAATAACAAGAATATATGTTGGAAACACACAAACAATATTTCAGCAAGTGTGGAGCTTCATTCTTCACGTTAGAGAACACATCTGTAATAAATGAGTGAACTAGAGCCTCACATAACACGTCTTTGTTGGAGCTTTTGACCACATCCCACAGCCTTCTTAAAGAGTCACTAAACCCCCAAACCTCTTATTTCAGCTCATAACCAATGTGTATTTAGTAGTGTTGTTGATGAATTCAGGTACACATCTAGACACTTTACTGTAAACGGTTTGAATTCTACATATAGTGATATAAAAATGCAGTGACTGCCCTCTACTGGTTAAAACCTGCCTACTCCAATTTAATTTTGCGAGCTCGGCTCTGTGAAAAATGTCAAAATGATCAGAATCAGCTTTATTTGCCAGATATGTGTACACATACGAGGAATTTTACTCAGGATTGTACAATGCTCACTGTGCTTACTTTAGATGCTTTGTGTTTGCATTTGTGTCTCCTGTCGGCATAAGATTTGCCACACTGTTTACACCAGTATGGTTTCTCTCCAGTGTGAACACGTTGGTGTCTTTTTAGGGCACCTGATGAGGTGAAAACCTTCCCACACTGTTCACACCAGTATGGTTTCTCTCCAGTGTGAACACGTTGGTGGATTTTTAGGTTACCTGATGTGGTGAAAACCTTCCCACACTGTTCACACCAGTATGGTGTCTCTCCAGTGTGAACACGTTGGTGGATTTTTAGGTGACCTGGTAGAGTGAATGTTTTTCCACACTGTTCACACCAGTATGGTTTCTCTCCAGTGTGAACACGTTGGTGGATTTTTAGGGAACCTGGTAGAGTGAAAGTTTTTCCACACTGTTCACACCAGTATGGTTTTCTCCAGTGTGAACACGTTGGTGGATTTTAGGGAACCTGATAGAGTGAAAGTTTTTCCACACTGTTCACACCAGTATGGTTTTTCTCCAGTGTGAACACGTTGGTGGTCTTTTAGGGTACCTGATGATGTGAAAGTTTTTCCACACTGTTCACACCAGTGAGGTTTTTCTCCAGTGTGAACAAGCTGGTGTTTTTTTAGGTTACCTGATGTGGTGAAAGCTTTCACACATTGATCACACCTGTGAGGTTTCTCTCCAGTGTGAACACGTTGGTGGATTTTTAGGTTACTTGGTAGAGTGAAAGTTTTTCCACACTGTTCACACCAGTATGGTTTCTCTCCAGTGTGAACACGTTGGTGGATTTTTAGGTGACCTGGTAGAGTGAATGTTTTTCCACACTGTTCACACCAGTATGGTTTCTCTCCAGTGTGAACACGTTGGTGGATTTTTAGGGAACCTGGTAGAGTGAAAGTTTTTCCACACTGTTCACACCAGTATGGTTTTTCTCCAGTGTGAACACGTTGGTGGATTTTTAGGGAACCTGATAGAGTGAAAGTTTTTCCACACTGTTCACACCAGTATGGTTTTTCTCCAGTGTGAACACGTTGGTGGTCTTTTAGGGTACCTGATGATGTGAAAGTTTTTCCACACTGTTCACACCAGTGAGGTTTTTCTCCAGTGTGAACAAGCTGGTGTTTTTTTAGGTTACCTGATGTGGTGAAAGCTTTCACACATTGATCACACCTGTGAGGTTTCTCTCCAGTGTGAACACGTTGGTGGATTTTTAGGTGACCTGATCGAGCGAATGTTTTCCCACATTGGTCACAGCTGTATGGTTTCTCTCCAGAGTGAATACGTTGGTGGATTTTTAGGTGACCTGATTGAGCGAATGTTTTCCCACACTGGTCACAGCTGTAGGGTTTCTCTCCAGTGTGAACTCTCTGATGAATCTTCAAATATCCAGATGTTGCGAAGGATTTGTCACAGTGCTGACAGCGGTAACGTTTGAGTCCAGCTCTTCTTCTCCTTCTCTATATCAAAAGAGAGAAACACAGTAAGTGAGATGTCATAGTGGAACGAGCCATCTAAAATCATAAATGATATCAGAGCAAATCCTTGAAATCACCTACTTATGTACCACGTAGTGAGTATGTACTGGCTATTATATAACCAGTCATACACTCAACTGCATAGTAAATAAAAGCCAGAGGTGGAAAGTAACAAATTGCAATTACTCATGTTAAGGTAACTGAGTAGTTTTTTTAAAATCTGCAATTTTACTTTTACTTAATTACGTTTTGTTTAAAGAATTGTACTTTGCTAACGCGAGACTCTTATCGGGCGATAAATAAAACAGCCGTTAATCTATTCTCAAAGTTGGGTTGGGAGCTGGGTCTATACTACGCAAGCTATGATGACTTTCACCTTGATATTTTAGCGCCGAATTGCACTGTAGGGGTCAAGAACGAGTCTTCGAACCTGTGTGTCTGCCTACTGTGAAATTACCACATCAAACGTGACATGCTAACATGGATGCAGCTGTTGCTGCGTTCCATTTACCTCGGAGGGCGGAGCTGTGAATGACGTCACACCCGAGTTGACGGCGTTCCAGTTACAACCTCGCTCGGCCAGCTGTTTGTTTACAACTAGCCAGGTTAGTTATTGATACGCCGGTTGATTACGCATTGTGCGGTATTTACTCACACTAACTGCAGCAACACGTCCACAGACAGCTGTTGGACAGCACTTTGTGTACGAACATTTCTGAAGCCGCCGGGTTTGCTTCTGGGAAAATTTACTTTTAAGAAGCTTCCCAATGGAAAATTCGACAAGACTAAGGTTGTTTGCACCTTGTGCAATGCGGAATTAGTTTACTGTAGAAGTTCTTCCAGTCTCAAGTAGCCTACCACCTAAACGCAAAGCACATCACACGCTACACACAAGTACATTTTACTGAACATGATTTATTTTCATCACCAATTATCATAGTAGAACAGCTTTCTCAAGCGGTTTGTGATGCATTTTGGAAACAGGAGAAGAGCCCCTGGTCTAATGCGCCACCTGGCTTGAAACCTGGCTTGAAACCCATTCACACACTTATTCTGATGCCGTTGGCAGAATTCAAATGAGCCATTTTAATCTAGATTAATCGAATTTTTGTTAAAAAACAAAACAAAAAACATTTTGGCGTCCTATCGGCCAAACTCAGGTCACGCAGACTACGTCCACTTCTTCAATACAGTCTATGATCCCAATCAACGTGAAGTTGAGCGCACATGCACAAGCAACATCCCTGCATTGGCACCTCCCATAAATTAGAATGTATATGACCATAAATACGCCAGCATCACCTCCTGAGGTCCTTATTACAACAGCCAACACCCCCCTCCGATAACGGGATCAGCTGCGTACGTTGATAGATGATAAATATTTATTAGTCCTTTCGGAAATTCATAGTGTGTCATACAGTAAACATCAGAGCAACAACCAGACAGCTGCTTTACCAACACAAACACCACCAGGTGCAGCCAGTTAACTCATGACTGTGACGTTACGACCCAAAAGTCACGGCCCAACCAGGAGATAAAAACAAACGTGGGTGTGCACATCTTCAACTGAGGACTGTAGCTTAACTTTGGCTTCAACTCAACAATCAATCACGATTTCAGTTAGATGCTAAAGTTGCTGTTACCTTGTCTGTGGTCTGCTGGCAGAACGCCAGCTGCTTTCTGATCAGGTGAGTTTCTTTTATGGTCGACGGACGGTAACATTACAGAGCTGTTTTCTTTAAGCTTGAAATAATCCCATACTTTGCAAACAGCTGTGCGACAGTGATAATTGTCCGTGCGAAACAGTATGTTAAATAGTTATATGGCTAAGACGAAGCCTCGATGCAAAGAATTTGCGTTGATGCCTTTTAGTAATCAATTTAATTGATGAATTGTTTCAGCCCTACTACAGACTGAGATGGAGAGTTTGCTGAGTGGTGCAGGCAGAACCGTCTTGACCTCAGCCCCTCCAAAACAAAGGAAGTGGTGGTTACATTCCCCGCTCTCTTAGTCAACAACCAGCCAATAGAAATGGTTTCTATTACAAAGTTACCGTCTAACTTATTTACTTACAACCTTTTATTACTGATATGTGATGTGTGTGTGGTGTATTATGGTATATCCTGACAGCCAAAAACCAACCCAAACGCAAAATTCTCATAATTCAGAAAAGTCCAAACTGCAAAGAAACTAAACCAGCTTTACAGACCAACAACCAGACAGCATGGGGGGGTAGGGCTGGGTATCAACTAGGGCTGAGCGATTTTGGAAAATAATCTAATTGCGATTTTTTTTTTTACCAATATTGCGATTTCGATTTAATGTGCAATTAATTTTTAAGCTCTTTAACTTCTGTATTATTCACAATGGACAAGCAGTAAATCAGTGTATAGTGTGATATTAGATAGATTAAACTTACACTGTTCTTTCTTGTGGCTCAGGCCTGTTATGATGAATTAGGTAGAATTGTTATTATGAGCAATAAGATATATCAAATTCTAATAATTTGATAAAGACAATTTGAGTCAAGTCATGGCATTAAATAATATGATATAATATTATCAGGTCGGCCTACCTTTTCACCACAGGGTGTTATACAGTAAAGCTCAATACAAAATCCACAGTTCAACCACCAATTAATGAGTCCTGATCTCAGTTCAGATCTCCTGGAGTCCATCTTTCTGTCTCAGTTTGAGGTTCAATTCAAAAGTTGGCTAACTAAAATAGAACAGAGTGACGCCTCTCGTGTTTAATAGACAAGCTTAGTAATTCTCCGACAACACCGGAGTCCCCCTCCTCCCCCGCAGCCTCCGATGCTGGTGAGCGGCGCACCGGCTTTAACCAGGCTGTAACTCGGGACAGACTGGGCCTCTTTCCATGTTTAGTTTGAAACGCCAATTTACAGATATTTCCTGAGCTGACTGGTGCCTGTGTGTAGTGCGCAAGCGCGACGAAGCATCAACTTCATCAGACTGCTTTCCGCTTGGGTGTCATGTGACCAGAGTATAATCGCGCTTTGCGATTAGAAAATTGCGTTTTATTAAATTGCGATTAAATCGCAAATGCAATTAATCGCTCATGTAGAATTTAATCACGCTGTGTTTGTAACCTGTAGTATCACCAAACGCTCACAGGATGGCAGCAAAAGACAGTGTATGAATGTCAGGCATGGCCATTAGCGTCTGCAATACAGGCCTCCGTGTCATTCATTTTCATCGGAGAATCATATGGATAGAAGCAAAATGATCGCGAGAGGGTAAGAAACAAATATTAATCCCTGTTGATAACAATCGATTTGGGATTTGGTGGAATGTTGACACATAAGCACAAAATTTGACACGTTAGTGGTAAAATGTGAAGTTTGGATGCGTGATTGTTCTGATGCTGACGTGAGCTGGTTAGCTCAGACTATGCTATGCTCGGTATCAATGGAGAGAGTAGCTTCTCAAGTTGCACTCGACACCCAATAAGGGGGGGTGGAGCGATCGCATTACGTGTATTGTTGCGTTCCATTTCAACCGCCGCCTATATTTATCGAATGTTTTTAAACAAAACAAACAGTCTTTGTACAAAATACACATGGAGTAATGCTTTGATAGTGTTGAGCCATCTTCTTTTTGATAAAATAGGAAAAAAATTATCCCAGCATTTTATTAACCTTTTACAGGCAGTTATTTATAGTACTGTTCTGCTCGACCCCGTACCGGGTCGGTCGGTCCGAACAGGTTAAAGGTATTTAACAGGTAAAAAAGGACTATGTGAGCTATAATCTGTCAAATATAACTTCTGTATGAAAGCAACTAATTTCAGGGCAGAAATAACCTTTCAGTCGATAACAAAAGGCTTCAATCATTTTCTGGCAAGTGAAATACTGCGTTTTATGGGTTGTACTGGCCATTTAAAGGTATTTTAACAGGTAAAAAAGGACTCGGTTGGTTTGTAGGCCTACACAGCAAGTACAATAATGCAGAGTCATGAGGATTCATTTTATATCTAAGTTGGCAGTAAGTCATGTTACTTAGGCCACAGCCTGTTTTCCAAATATAAACAAAGATATTAGACATAGGCCAACCAAAAATCAGTTTTCAGCTCTCCCCTACTCACTGTTCATTTGTGCACAATAGAAAGCCAACAGAACCGTGTTGTTGTTGTTGTTGTTTGTCCCATTTTAGACCAAAACAAGTTGTGATTTCATGAAAGAGATTCAAGCAGTCTGTCGCAAAACAAGCAGCAGTGAAGGTTAACAAGAAATCCTCCTCACAGATCATTCAGACGGATCATTGTTGTTCCGCGCGCTCCGCCATGACACAAGCTGCACCGCGCACGCGCAGCGCGGGAAAATGCCGACAGTCACAGAACAAAGCAAAGAGAAACGCTCGTGAGTTTTCTTTCAGCTTCCTCTCTTCAAGATGAAAACAGGAATCACGGAGACACTTTGGAAATCAAACCACGTCAACACAAACCCTGGAGCGGGTTTTCAGGGTCTGATCTCTAACAACAGAATGAACGGATGATACACGGACCCTCGAGACTCTTCCTCGTGTCTTTAGTCTCGTGATGAAGTCATGAACACTGACCTGAACATCGGTGCTATCAGAGCACGAGGCTGCTGTTTGGCTCCTCTGGTCCGGGTTCTGGTTCTCCATCGTCCTGCAGGTCTCCGCTGTGACTGGTGGACTCTGTTGTCCTGGACTGAGACTGGATTCTGTCCTCGGAGGTCTTCCGGCTGAGATACAGGAGCGCCGCCACTGCGGGATCCCGCGGAGTGTTCTCGCGATGTCGCGGCGTCTCGCCCCGCCCCCTTAGTTACTGTTGCTAAGGCCGTTTAGAAACAATGGCTCGGGTGAGGGGGCGGAAAGCAGCGAGAGAGGATGGCGTCTTTGAGCCCGGGAGAAGAACTTTTTGAAAATAGTGAGAGTATGGCAAGTGAATCGGATGGCGAGCAAGGACAATGGCATGAGGTGACCTCAAAGAGAACAAGAAAGAAGAATTCTGTGTCAAGTCACAGTGAGTCGGAGCTACAGAACGAAATGAAAAAAGCGAGGAAAACAAATGGGACAGAAGAATGGAAAGTGGTGATTGAGTTCGGAGAAGTTTCTGGTAACAAGCTACATCCAGTAAAACTTACTAAGGCAATCCATGATGAAATTGGACACATTAAACAAGCTAGATTTCTGAGTAAAGGCAGGATGTTGATTGAAGCAGTCAATAGAGTACAACAGCAAAAGATTTTGAAAATGAAGACACTGAATGAAGTGCGAATGAAAAGCCACATTCCTGGAGCTAATAGTAAGGTTAGAGGAGTAATAAGTGGAGTACCATTAGATATCTGTATTGAAGAAATTAAGAAAGAAATTAAAGGAGATAGAGTATCGGTAGTGAAACGTCTTCCTACAAGATATCAAGGGAAATTAGTGGATAGTCTGTCTGTACTACTGCAATTTGAGGGAGAAATGCCACAAAAAGTAATGATAGGATGCATGTGCTTTAATGTGAGGGAATATATACCTAAACCAATACGTTGCTTTAAATGTCAGAGAATGGGTCATGTGGCTGATCAATGCAAGTCTAAGCCAAGGTGTGCCAGGTGTGCAGGAGAACATGAATATGGCCGCCATGAAGTAGGTACTAAAGCTAAATGCTGTAATTGTGGGGGGGAACATAGTGCTGCCTATCAGGGATGTGAAGTACAAAAAAGAGCAAAAGAAATTCAGAAATACAAAATACAAAATAAAGTAACATATGCTGAGGCAGCAAAACAAGTCTCATTGGGAGTGACAACAGATTCTCAAGCAGTGGGTCAATACACCTCCTCAGCAAAGAATTTCCTAAGCTTTCGCGAGATGCATAACATGAGTGCCATAAAGTGTTCACATAAGTGTGCAGTAAATGACGATACACTGATAGTTGATAAGTATAAATTTGTAGCTTTCATAGGTATGGTAGTGAATGTAGCAATGCAGCAAACAAAGAAAAGATCCAGGCTGAGGACTATTGTTGAGGCAGCAAAGGATTATCTGGGGATCAATGATATGACAGTAGATAAATTACATGAATTGTTAGTACCTAATGAAGGAGTATCTCAGGTTAGTGATTAGGTTCATAATGGGTTTCCTTATACTTCAATGGAATGCTAGAAGCCTTATAGCAAATGGACAAGAACTTAAGAGATATGTACAACAACTAAAAGTAAAGCCTGATGTTATTTGTATTCAAGAAACATGGCTGAAACCACACCTGGATTTTAATATCAGAGGGTATAAAGTTGTAAGACAGGATAGAGACAACGGTCAAGGGGGGGGATGTGCCACTTTCATTAAAGAAGGTATTTCTTATGGGAAAATTGCAATGAATCACAATACTGATTTAGAGGTAGTGGTTACTGAGATTTGGGTAAATAAAAGAAATATATTAATTATTAATTTGTATAATCCATGTAAAAGAATGAAGATTGAAGATTTACTGAAGTTTGATCATGGACACAAAATAATATGGTGTGGGGATTTTAATGCTCATAATACACTTTGGGGTGGGAAATGTACAGATTATAATGGATTGATATTGGAGGAATTAATTGAGGATAAAGGCTTGGTATGTCTAAATAATGGACAAGGTACAAGGGTCAACCTAAGTAATGGAGTAGAGTCAGTATTAGATTTAACTTTGGTGTCCAGTGAGTTAGCAAGTGGGAGTAAATGGGAAGTGCAAAGTGAAAATAGTATAGGAAGTGACCATTTTCCAATTATAATTAGTTTTGAGGAAAATTTTAGGATAGAACTTGATGGAGTCACAAGATGGAAATTGGATAAAGCAGATTGGAGTAAATTTGCAAATGCTTGTGATGAGGAGTTTAATAAGATTGACATGACAGAGGAAGTAGAAGAAATAAATGAAAATATAGTCAAAGCTATAATAAAAGGAGCAACACAAGCAATAGGAAAGAGTACTAGTAAAAAGAAAGTTAAAATGGTACCATGGTGGAGCAAAGAATGTACTGAAGCTGTCAGAAATAGAAATAAAATGTTCAGAGAACTAAAAAGAAATCATTCAATGTTGAATTTGCTAAATTACAAAGGGCTCAGGCAGTAGTAAGGAAGGTTATCAAAAGCGCAAAAAAGAAATACTGGAGAGAATTCTGCTCTACCATTGGAAGAACAACACCGCTAGATAAAGTTTGGGGAATGATTAAAAGAATGAGGGGAATAAGGCAAGATAAGGATCTTCCAGTGTTGAAGAAAGGGGAAAAAGTAGCGTGTGAGAATAAAGAAAAGGCAGAAATGTTGGCAAAGAATTTTGTTAAGATTCATAGTTCAGATAATTTGACAGAAGAAGGTAAAATCAGAAGACAACAAACATTAGATAGATATCCGGAGGTACTTGAAAAAAGAAACAATAATCAGAGTCCTCTAGATGAGGCCTTTACCATGCCTGAGCTGAGGAGAGCTCTGAATAAGAGTAAAAGAACTGCACCAGGAAAAGACAATATAAGTTATATTATGATTAAAAATTTAAATGATACAGCGTTGGGTAAAGTATTAGAGTTATTCAACAAGGTTTGGGAGGAGGGTAAATTACCAAAAGGGTGGAAAGAAGCAATTATTATTCCGATAAAGAAACCTGGGAAAGATCCTACAAATCCTGATAATTACAGACCAATAGCTTTAACTTCACATGTGTGTAAAACCATGGAGAAAATGATTACAGAAAGAATAACATACTACTTAGAAAGAAATGAGCTGTTTTCACCTTTTCAGAGTGGATTTAGAAAGGGACGCAGCACTCTGGACTCGTTAATATGCCTGGAAAATGATATTAGGAAAGCACAAGCAAATAAAGAGGGGGTAGTAGCAGTGTTCTTTGATATAGAGAAAGCGTATGATATGATGTGGAAGGAAGGCTTGTTAATAAAACTAGATAAAATGGGTATAGGTGGTAAAATGTATAACTGGATTAAAGATTTCTTATTTGGCAGGTACATTCAGGTACGTGTGGGTAACTCTATATCAGACACTTTTCTAACTGAAAATGGCACCCCTCAGGGAAGCGTCATTAGTCCAGTACTTTTTTCTATCATGATAAATGATGTTTATGACAAAGTTAATCCTGAAATTGGAAAATCACTTTTTGCTGATGACGGGGCAATTTGGAAGAAAGGAAGGAATATGGAATTTGTGATAAAGAAAGTTCAGGAAGCTATTGATGTGGTGGAAGACTGGTCGTTGAATTGGGGATTTAAATTATCTGTTGAGAAATCTCAATCCATCTTTTTTACAAGAAAGAAAGTAAGAGAAGATATTAGTTTGAAATTGTATGATCAAAAGTTAGAAAGAGTGAATACATTTAAATTCTTGGGGTTGTGGTTTGATATATTGCTAACATGGAAAAATCATTTTAATAAGATGGAAGAAAAGTGTAAAAAAGTACTGAATATTATGAGGTGTCTGACAGGCAGTGTATGGGGAGCTGATCGAGTGGCATTAAGAAATATTTATATTGCATTAGTTAGATCAGTTCTAGAATATGGATGTATTGTTTTTGGTTCAGCGGCTAGTTCATCTTTAAAAAGGTTGGACAAAATTCAGGCCCAAGCATTGAGATTATGTAGTGGAGCAGTAAAATCAACACCAATATCAGCGCTTCAGGTGGAGGTAGGAGAAATGCCATTAATGCTAAGAAGGAAACAGTTAAGGGCCAACTACTGGGCTAATTTACAAAGTCAAAAGGAAACACACCCTACAAAAAGAGCTATAAACGAAAGTTGGGAAAGCAGTAAAATTAAAAAGGAGGTATTCAGTAATGGAATTATGGAGATTACTAAGGAGTTAGGAATCAACAATTGGGTCGCTAGTCCTACCGCCATAACGCCAGCTGTTCCGCCATGGTTACTACCTCAGCCAAGAGTTGATCTTTCTCTATTAAAACAGATTAGTTCAAGTAAAAACATGTTTAGTATGCAAGCTTATGTGAACACTTTGCTACATGAGAGGTATGGGTATTATGTACATTTATTCACGGATGGGTCTAAAAAATCCAGAGAACGGAAAATCAAGCTGTGCTTTTTTATATTCCTGAACTAAAAATTAAGGTGTTTAAAAGATTAACCGATCATTTGACGGTCTATGCAGCAGAAATGATGGCAATCATGTTTGCATTGCAGTGGATAGAGGAAGTAAAACCCATGAGAATACTAATTTGTTCAGATTCAAGTGCAGCTTTGGCTAGTCTCAAAAGTGCATCATCAAAATGTAGGGAGGATATTATGTTTGAAAATTTGTTATCACTATATAGAATAAGTTGTCTAGGTATTGATGTTCAGTTTTTATGGATCCCAGCACATATAGGCATTCAAGGGAACGAGATGGCAGATACTTTAGCTAAGAATGGGTTAAAAATAAAACAGGTAGAAGTGGCAGTACCAATTAGCAAAGAAGAATTCAAATCATTTATACGAAACAAAATTAAGATACAGTGGCAAAAATTATGGGATAATGGAAATAAAGGAAGACATTTATATAAGATTCAGCAGAAAGTGGGGGAAGAAAAGCCTCTGGGAAAGAGCAGGAGAGAACAAGGGCTGTTTAGCAGAATCAGGCTAGGTCACACAAGGCTAAATGCATCTCTGTACCTTATTGGAAAGCATCCAACCGGAAATTGTGAGATGTGCAGTCAACAAGAAACTGTGGAACATGTGCTGTTTGAGTGCACTAAATACTCAAATCAAAGACTGGCTCTAAGGAATGGACTGGAACAAGAAGGAATCAAACAAATGGACATTACAAATATACTCTCAAATAATTCCGGAAAGATGGTGATTAAATACATCTCATCTTATCTACAACAAACTGGACTAAACTCAAGGATTTAAACATAAGTAAATAAGATACAGTAGGTGGCGATAATGCTCCAACTGGTTGCAAGTCGCCAGGAAAAGAAGAAGAAGAAGAAGAAGAGAAGAAACAATGGCTCCTTGATTTCAGGCAGAAGCTCAGTCAGTCAGTTTCAGTTCGTCCTGAAACCAGCTGTTCTGACCATGTTACCGCTGACAGGAAGTTAAGAGTCAAGTTAAACCACATGTCAGAACTTTCTGCAGCACCAGGATTTAGAAGATGCTGGAAGCTGCTGTCTTTATATTTTGGACACATCAGAGTTTGATATTTTCTTAAGACCCACAAACATGTAAAATGTGCAGGAATGTGGGAGCAGACTTGCTTCAGCGCTTTAACATTAGGAACAGAAAGAAATTTTAAACACATACATTATCTCATGCACTCTCACAGATTAACATCAGGCCATGTAGGAGGAGGACAGAGTGAAGGATCACAGCACCTCCACACTTAGTGTTACCTGAACACCTGTTTGAAGTCACTGAAAAACACACAGAGACACCAGTTGTGTCTTCCAGACTTCATTCACAAACCATTATCTCTATAACTATAAGTATAGTCTCTATTTCTTCCTTGCTGTTCGGTCAAGACACATTTTACTGACATATTTCTTTTTGTAATAACACTCAGATTCATAATTGTTGTCATCCTTGGTAACGAAGTTTAACTTTTGTGGGGAGATAAATTTCTGTGACCGTCTCTGATGCTGAGTCCTTTTGTGTTTTTGTTTCTTTCTCTCAGGGCTTTCTGGATCTCAATGGGAATAAATATACCAAATATTTGAAATGGTCTGAACAGATGGAAACCCCTCTGAACGTGCAGCGCCGAGTGACGTACCTTTACATTATAAAAGTTATCACACGTGGGATAGGAACCAAAACCCACTGATCATGTCCTGATCTCATACCAGCCACAGACTTTCTGCTCGTTCCAGACTTTATTTTGGGGAGGTTTATCTAAAGACTGTTTCCATCTGATTGAATGGTGCATTCATGAAAACACGGAGGATCTGGTTTCTCGCTCAGTGTTAACATTAGGGCTGCATGATACTGGAAAAAACTGACATTGCAATTTTGAAATATCTGAAAAAAATACATGGATTTTCACCAGATGACTTAAACAGCAATATCTGGAATAAATTAAGTATCTTAGTATTATTAGGGGGGTGATTTTGTCTGGGAAATTTATGGGAAATAAAAAAATAAATAGGCTGAAAAATGACATTTTACAACTAAGACTTCTTGACTGCACCTTCCTTTCTCTGTAATGCACATTTTAAACAAAATGATAAAAATAAAAAAATTAGACCAGCTACACACCAGCGCCCTGAGTTTTTTTAAAAATAAAACATTAAAGTGTTGGTCATGACGGTTGAACAAATTAAGGTAAAATTAAACTTTTACAATTGTATAAAATCTGGTTTGGTTTTCACGCAGACAAACTTATAAAACTAAAAGAGCAGCAGCACGACCAGCCTCCTGAGAGGTTTGCAAAAATAAAACTTAAGATAAATATATCATTTACTGTAATAAATAACTATCAACTAATAAAATAGCAAATGACAATATAGAACCATTTTTAAATCGACTTAATCATCTTTAAAAGTTTAGCAACAAAGGAAAAAGTGTTGGGTACAATGTTCAAACAAAAAGTGTTGACTGTTGCATAATTTTATAAAATATGATCATTTCTCTCTCTCTAAGCGTCTGTTTGCATTGCTCATTCAAGCTGAGAGGTTTTTGGCCCAGAATACCCGTCTGTCCACCATTGCAGGCTCGAGACAAGAGCGCTGGCAAGTGACGACGTTGCCACCTGCACTGAAAATCCTCTCTGAGGGGAGCTTGGAGCAGGATTGCATAGATACTTGCAGGCAAGCTTGGCGAGTCGTGGAACGCTAACTCTGTGAGTTTTCTACCATGCAAGTGGATCTTCCTCTTGGTCTGTGGAACGTGTCAGCAGGTAGTTGTTTAACTCTGCTTCCACAGCATCCTTAAAGGTCCGAGAGTAATCAACATTTGCTGCAGCTCCGCTTTGTTTAAAGAAACTTCCCAAATACTTCTTGGCTTTCTTTGCCTGTGATGTGTCAGCATCTTTTGGCTCCACTTCAGCGCTACAGCTCGGTGTCTCCTGGCATCCCATCATCTCTGATAACACTCTGGCCTTGTTACCTGCATTGATGAAGTCCATCTTGCACTGGGGGTCCAAACAAGGACATCTGTATCCTGCCAGTTTGGAATTAGATGCCGAGCCTTCTTGTCTGCAGAGAGGACCTGAGTTAAAGCCTTCTGCTGCTCATCATCTGCCTGGAGCTCCATCTTGTTTGGCATTCTGATACAAGGGAATGTGATGGGACCAAGTTCATTCTGGGCTTTTTCTAGAGCACATCTGGCTTTCCAGCTGTGAGAGAAGTGACCCACCAGCTTCTTGCAGACACCTGCAGTCCATCCTTCCTCACTGCATTTTCCAAGGGAAAAAACAACAAAACAAAGTACATATTCATTAATTTACACATTTATATTTTGAACTAAAAGTGATTATAAAATTATGTTTTTGCATTATTTAAAGATCTTGCGTCTAATTTCTGATTTATTTTTTAAAATGTCTTGATATATGAATTTTCACTTTTGTCTCAGTGGTTTCACGTTAGTGGTGTTTTGGCCTTTAAAAGTATTTGCTCATAATTCTAACATTAATGAAACTGATTAGGCTACACTTAATAAACTTGGTTAGAATGCACAACAAGTTTTCAAATAAAATAAATATAGCGTGGGCTTAAGTATAACTTACCAACTGCAGGATGCAATCTGTGGCCAAAGCGCTGCAGCCTGGTCCACTTGTCCAGCTTTTACCATGTTCGCCACGTTGTCTGTTCTTATACAGACTTGACGTCTCATCTAGTCCCCAAGCAGCCACCTCTTCTCTCATCCCTGCTGCAAAGTTCTCACTTGTATGATCCTCCAGGAAAAATGCTGTTTGCAAACAGCGACTTTTGTGTTGGAAGTCCTCATTAATAAAGTGGACGGTCCGACTAACGTAGGGCTCTGATGTCCGGCTGGACCACAAGTCTGTGGTCGGGGCATAATGTTCCATGCGCGACAGCTCGGTTTCAACTTGTGCCTTGCATTTGTCACACAGCTCTGGGTAACTTCAGCAAAATAGGTGTATGTTATTAGGGCTGGGTTTCGATTCAAATTTCAAGAATCGATTCGATTCCGATTCTCAAGATCTTGAATCGATTATCATTATTCGATTCGATTCAATTCGATCTGATCCGATCTTCGAGATTTAGATGTGTTTTTGGAAAAAGCATTTTTTTCCAGCTGTTACCTGAATTACAGGACTGTAGTTATGCAACATATTGATACTATTATTATAGACATTCAACTGCAAATTAATGGAGTATTGATGGTTGTAAAGAAGAACAATCCCCCTTCCAGAGTGTTGATTGATACAACTGCTTTCACAAACTTGCACTGGTGCAGACGACAGAGGACGCAGAGGTATATCAGCAGCAGCAGACCGATTATTTAGACGCGAACCTGATGTATTATTAAAAATGACATTAAGAATTTTCCACAAAGCTCCTACAGTTCAGACGCAATTGCACCTTTATTTTTTATTTTAATGATCAACATTTAGAACACATTTGTTCTAAGCCAGTGCAAATGTAAACAGATTGTTGGTTACTGCCTTCACAGTAAACAGACAACATTACACAGAATGTAAATAAAATTTGAACTTACAAAACCTTTAGAAAACACAAGTGTGTCACAGTTTTGTGTAAAACCTTCAAGTACTCCAGGTATAAGACATTAAATTTCCTTTAAAGTGTATTTGTGTAAACTTGTCATTTTAAACTAAAATAGTAGCTACAAATAAATAAAAACTGGAAAAGGCCTTGCCTATTAAAGTGCAAATAAAAATAAACTGGAAATTAAACTTGTCTTAAGTGTGAACTGCCATCACTCAGGAATGGAAAGATTCTTCTGCAGGAACAGTAGCTCATTGACATGCTCAGGTGTAAGGCAACTTCTTTTGGCAGTAATGATGTCACCTGCAGTTGAAAAAACCCTCTCAGATATGACGCTGAGAGGGTATACCATATTCGCCGCGTTGTCAGTGACTATGGCTGGGTCTTTACTCATCAGCCCCCACTCCTCCATAGCTTTGGTTAACATTTCAGCTAGACTGACAGAGCGATGGTTCGTTTGAACTTCGGTTGTCTGCAGCACGTAAGACACGAGGTTCCAGAGCTCGTCTATGTAGTGTACTGTCACACTCATGTAAGATTCCGTAGCTACTGATGTCCAGGTGTCACTCGTAATGCCCACCCTCTCTGCGGTCTTAAGCTACACATTACACCATCTTTTACTGTCTGGTACATGTTGGGGATCACTTCTTCAGACAGACGCTTATGAGACACAATGACGTAATTTGGTTCCATTACCTTCATTAGTCGCCTGAATCCCACGTTCTCCACAACAGAATACGGGCGCATATCTTTGCAAATGAAGCCCGAAATCGCCTCCGTTATTTTGACAGAGCGTGCAGAATTAGTTGGCAGTTGTAGAGTTTGTTTCAGTGTCATCTGTTGCGGTCCGGTGGCGGGCTTGGATATGATGTCTTGATGATGTCGCATCATGTGGTTCCTGAGATTAGTAGTATTTCCACAATACTTCACCTCCATTTGGCAGGCTTTGCATATTGCTTTGCTTTTGTCAAGCTCGTCGTTGTCTGCTTTGCTTGTTCTGAACCCGAAATGGTGCCAGATCGTTTTTAAATCAACCGCTTGCTTTACGTTACTGACCGCCATGTTCGTTGTTTTAATGTCCTTCCACCTCGCGCACATGCGTGAAATCAATGACGCGGCAAGTTCAAGTTCACGGGGAAAATGTAGGCCTATTATTAAATCGATCCTCTGAGTTACGGATCGATCTTTAGAAATTAATATGAAAATCGATTCAGAATCGGTGAATCGATTTTTTCAACACAGCCCTATATGTTATGTGTAATATGTGATATTTTATGTCGCTTATCAAGCGTCCGGATCATGTTTTTGAAACCCTCTTTGGTTACTGTATTGATTGGAGCCTTGTCTTTAGCGAGGTGCAAAGTTATCGCATCGGTAATTTCTCTCTGCCGTTTCGAACCTTTCTTGTTCGGTGCAACACTGGCAAAAGCATCAGAAATACTTTGTTGCTTTGGATGGCCTTCACGTCTCGCTTTGCACTGGTCATACTGAGCTTTGTGGTGCCGATTTAAGTGATCAAACATATTAGTCGTGTTGTTTTTTTTCGAAAAACTATGTAGTATCTAGTACTCATGCATTTGATTGTATCAGTTATCTAGTGTTTGTGCATTCCACTCACAGTAGTTCAAAGTGGTAGCTGTATCAGCAAGATAAAGAGTCAGGGACCTTCTACGTGGAGAGTAATGATTGATGGTTATGAAATTTGACTTTTAACCCCTTGTTTTGCAACCTGAGTGGTGTTGTACCCTTTTGTGGGGTTGACCTCTCACCTTGCAGACCCAAACCTTTTATGTTCTCTAACAGATGTCTGAACATATCCTATATAAGCTATGTGTAATGAACAGTGAGACAGAGTGGCCATCGGGCTGGGTCACTCTCCAAGCTGCTGCAGAGCTTGTCATTGATGCTGAACTCCCTTTGATTCAATACATTTTTGTGATCAAGAACAGTGTCAAGCGGGTTTCTTCTCAACACATCACCGCAGCATTATTGTTGGACACCACAACTACAAGACACAGGCATCAAAGTAGCAGGGTTTGGTCAATGTCGTCCTTTCTGTAACCATAATAGTTCCAAACCACTGAACTTTTCCTTTTGGACTCAAATCCACTTTTTTGTTGGTTTTCTCCTGTTCCCCACGCATTTACACGTTGTCTGTAAATAGATAATTTATCAAAGCCTGCTTTGATATTGCGATCGGTGGTGCGCTGTGCAGAGCCCGCTTGCCAGTATTCCTTTTGTATCAAGCAGCAAAAATATTCTGTTAATTTGCTTGCTTGACATCGCATGTGACTGCAATGTGACTATTCCGCACATCGCGATGGCGATGCTGAAACAATGTATTGTGCAGCCATAGTTAACATCATATAGCTGAACTTCACTGAGGAGGTGCAACAAGTTGAACACAATAAATATGAGAGGTCTCTATATGAACAACAACAAGCTTACTGGGCTGCTGATCTTCCATCACAGGAGGACTGGTTGGTTTCTATTAAAGGTAACAGGATCCAAACCCTCTGCACACAGTTTGCTCCTCCAGTGACTTTAAAGTGAAAACTATCATCTGTTGAACAAACTGAAGCTCCTCTGCTGCCTCCTGCTGGCTGCTTCCTGTCACTGTCAGTCTGTTCGTCCCTCAGGACAAACTGTATAACCTATGACCAACTTTCTGGTCAGGAGACTACACTTCATATGAGGACAGAATATGACACAATCGAAAACGAATACAGAAATTAAAAAATGCACAATAAATAAAAATCCTTTTAAATACACCAAAAATACATAAAAAGTAAATGTAGGCATTAATTTAAATTATAGAATGAGACACATTTTAATATTCATCTTAAGTTGCTTTTTTATTTATTCACCTTTGGGAATGAATGGATGGGAATGAAGAGCAACAGACTCCCAGCTAGAAAGGCTCGCCCCCCTGGATCCGTGATATTCCTGACTGGATAGGCAAGGCAAGTTTATTTGTATAGCACATTTCAACAACAAGGCAATTCAAAGTGCTTTACATAAAACATAAAAGCAACAGGGAAATAAAATAAAAACGTTTTAAAGCAACATAAAATATGATAAAAGTTTCAGTGTTACAATCAGGGTTACAAGAGTTAAATGGAAAATAAAAACAGTCTGAGGGGTTAATGAGCAAATAACTGAGTCACAATCATTCTGAAAAGAGAACAAACAGAGAAGTACTCTTAATCTACTCTCTCTAGCTGGTCTGTACTCGGGTCCACAGCAATCTTTGGGTCCACTGAAACTCCAAAAACCCTCGGACACTACAGAGAATCCAGGACATGTCTGTCAGCAGGCCCCTTTGATCCAGTTATACTCTGGACCCACCTGCACGTTTACAGGTGGACAGAGGTTCCTGCAAATCACTCGGGCGCAAGATTTAAGATCCACTTCCTTCACTCTGTTCAATCTCACTCCCAAAACGTCCTAACCCAGCTACCTACTCATTTCTCACCGTGTAAATATTTAATTAAAAGCAATGGTAAAAAGCTGAAAACAAAGAAAAAGAAAACAGGACAGTAAAAGATACAGTGCAGTGTAAGTTATCAATAAAAAGAAAAATCTTAAATATTTAATTAAAAGCAGTGGTAAAAAGAAAGGTCTTCAGTCTTGATTTAAAAGAACTGACTGTATCAGCAGACCTGTGACGCCATCACGCCTCGTCAAGTCAGAGCATCCAACCGATAAACATCGTTGTGAGCTAGCTAACCAATTTATCACATAATTTACTTAGAACTTACAGCAGGTATGTTCATTATGGCATCTGTGCGTGCGGTGTTGGAGGACAGTAAGATTTAATCTCAGAAATCAAAAAAAAATTTGTGGCCCTAATAGTCTTCTGCACACAGTCCTGCAGCCAGATCAGCATGTTAACTTAAAACTTCACCTTCTTTAATATGTGGTTATGGACACATAATAAATCAATTAATGTACGTTTCAATTCAACATCACAAAGTCAGTCTCTCTGTCCTTTGCCTTCTGAGTCGTGAGTTCCACTTGATGGAAACCCAAGCTCATGAGATGTTCCTTAAAAGACGGTGGTATCCGGTTCTCCAAGCCACAGTCAGGTCAAGCAGGTTGTGATTCACTAAACTGGCTTCGTTTATCAGAGTTGGCTCTCAACCATCGTTGTTTATGCTCTGGGAGTTCTCGCAGGTCTGTCGCATACCAACTGTCATCCAACTTTACCATTAGTGACCTCCTGAGTTTTCCCCCAGGGTGGGGGAGTATTACAGATTACAGAAAAGTCAGGGATTAGTCTTAGCGATTACTTTAAGCAGAAAGTTTCCATGAAACAGAAAACGCAGTGCTATTTGCCTCCATATATTTTTTTTAGATACAGTCTGTGGTATGATGTTTGTGTTTCTGTAAAGCTAGAAAGGGACGTGTCAGATGTTGATTGGCATTTACTTTTGGCAGTAGCGCCGAGTGTGTTAACGTTACATTCCCATCCCGTGACCCGTCCACACGGACTGGTTCCAGCTCATCAGTGAGTAAACGATTTGAATTACATATAGTGCTATACAAATACAGTGACTGTACTCATGCATGGGTTAAAACCTGGCTACTCCAATTTAATTTTGCTAGCCATGTCAAAATGATCAGAATCAGCTTTATTTGCAAGATATGTGTACACATATGAGGACTGACTCAGGATTGTACAATGCTCACTGTGCTTACTTTAAATGCTTTGTGTATGCATTTGTGTCTCCTAAGGGTTCTCCTGTTGGTATAAGATTTGCCACACTGTTCACACCAGTAAGGTTTCTCTCCAGTGTGAACACGTTGGTGGATTTTTAGGGCACCTGATTGAGCAAAACCTTTTCCACACCGTTCACACCAGTAAGGTTTCTCTCCAGTGTGAACAAGTTGGTGTCTTTTTAGGGCACCTGATCGAGTGAAATCTTTTCCACACTGTTCACACCAGTACGGTCTCTGTCCAGTATGAACACGTTGGTGGGTTTTTAGGGCACTTGATCGAGTGAAATCTTTTCCACACTTTTCACACCTGTGAGGTTTCTCTCCAGTGTGAACAAGTTGGTGCTTTATTAGGTGACCTGATAGAGTAAAGGTCTTTCCACATTGTTCACACCAGTACGGTTTCTCTCCAGTGTGAACACGTTTATGTTTTTGTAGGTTACTTGATGTAGTGAAACTTTTTCCACACTGTTCACACCAGTGCGGTCTCTCTCCAGTGTGAACACGTTGGTGGGTTTTTAAGTCACCTGATAGAGCAAAGGTTCTTCCACACTGTTCACACCAGTATGGTTTCTCTCCAGTGTGAACACGTTGGTGGTTTTTTAGCTGACTTGATGTAGTGAATGTTTTTCCACACTGGTGACATGAGTGAGGTTTCTCTCCAGTGTGAACACGTTGGTGGATTTTTAGGTGACCTGCTCGAGTGAAAGTTTTTCCACACTGTTCACACCAGTGAGGTTTCTGTCCAGTGTGAACACGTTGGTGGTTTTTTATGGCACCTGATGTAGAGAAAGCTTCCCCGCACAGGTCACAGCTGTACGGTTTCTCTCCAGTGTGAACTCTCAGATGAATCTTCAAATATCCAGATGTTGCGAAGGATTTTTCACAGTGCTGACAGTGGTGACGTTTGCGTCCATCTCTTCCTGTCCTTCTCTATATCAACAGAGAGAAACACAGTGAGATGTCATGGTGAAGGGAGCTATCTAAAATCATAAATGACATTAGAGCACATCTTTGAAATCACCAACTAACCAAGCCGGAAGCTTTCGGTTTACAATATGAAGCGAATGGGGAAGTCCCTAAAAGCTGCATTCTGTTGAAAATCCAGCAGGGGGCGACTCTTCTGGTTGAAAAAAGAAGTCCGGCTCCATTAGAAATAATGGGAAAATGTTTCTCCTTCTCAGCTGAATAATTACCCCAGTAAACACTTTCCTGATGAGTTTATGGTCTCAGTCGCTAGTTTCAAGTCTTCTTCAACACAGCATGATGTTCATTTAGTAAATTATGGTCCCGTTTATTTTAAAATAGACCACAAAGCAGAGAATGTTTCAGGGCGGGGTTATCTATGATTGAAAAGTCGTTACCATGGCGACCTGTCAATCAAGATAGAGCCAACTCGTACCCTCAGCGCTGTGTAAATTTAACTAGCGCTGCTGAAAAAGCTTATTAGGAGTCGGCTGTTCACTTTCTCTGGTGAGAACATTTCGTTTTCAGACTGTTGTTCTCTGGACAAACTTATCAGCCTGTTAAAATGACAGTTAACGTCAGTTACAGTTGCACCTCGCTAAGCTAGCTAGCTAGCTCCGCACACGGCCGTTAGCTCCGCCGTATCGTCACTTCCGGGCTCGACAAGGCACCGCCATGTCGACCAAACTCGAGGCTTCAAAATGGCGGTCCACAAACCAACGGGTGACGTCACCATGACTACGTCCATTTCGTACTGGCTATTCTATAGTCAGTCATACACACTCAGTATGTACTGCATACTAAAAAAAATGACAGAGGTGGAAAGTAACAAATCACAATTGTGTTACTGCAGTTGACAAGTTTTTGATCTGCAATTTTACTTTTACTTACGTTTTGTTTAAAGATTTGTACTTTGCTACATTTGTAGTCACGTTTGTTACTGAGTAAAGAAAAAAAAAGTGGAAGAAAAATCTTATGACCACTTCTAACGCAATCTGAACATTTCCTGCTGCTGCATCTTCATATTAAAAGCATTTAACTAGCGACACACAAGTTGACTTTTATTTTGAAGCAGTCTCAGGAAATGTAATCATTTGTAACTGAGATTAACGCCGACTGCTCTTACTTATCAAAACAGTTTTCTGACAGTGGACAGTTTGAAATATTGCAGTGAGTAGTGCAACAGTCAGGCTGCACACCTCCACCTTCTCAGCCAGGTAACCATCTCCTTTCACTATTTAATGTCTCATGCACCTTGATGGAAAGCAGAGCCCATGAGATGTTCATTAAAAGACGGTGGTACCAGGTTCTCCTCGCCACAGTCAAGTCAAGCAGTTTGTGATTCACTAAACTGGCTTAGGTTGTCAGAGTTAGCTCCAATCAGTCTTAGCCAATAAACCTTAGTTCCATCCTGTATAGAAATCTTATTTTGAAAACCAGACGCTGTCACATGTGTATCCTCCTTTTTATATACAGTCTATGGTCAGACCATAGACTGTATATAAAAAGTCCGACCCAATGTGCTAAATGTTGTACGTGGTTCTTGTACGGTGTAACATGAAGACTTCACAGCCTCTCTTCAGGTAGGACTCTCATACTGCAACACTTTTCTTTGTTAAGAGAGAAAATGACAGGATAAAGTTGCTAACCTGCCTGTCAGCTCTGGTCTGTTTCAGTTACCATGAAGGCTTTAATACGTGCGCAAATTTAGGCGCAGCTAGCTTAACCCACAAACAAATGACAGAAACAGAAGTAAAGTGGTTGTCTCGAATCGGATGCCAAAGCGTGTGAGCATGTGAGGTTACAGCAACGCCCACAAAACACAATGTTAAAGGTCCGAAACGTTATGAGATGTGTAAAAATATTCTCGGTTCATTCTGAGACTATGGCGGGCCGCCAACCGCACCAGCATATGGTCTCACAAGGGGTCTGAGGATCTCATCTCGGTACCTAATGGCAGTCAGGCTACCTCTGGCGAGCACATGGAGGGCTGTGCGGCCCCCCAAAGAAATGCCCCCCCCCCACCATTACTGACCCACCGTCAAACCGGTCATGCTGGAGGATGTTGGCTGCAGGCAGCAGAACGTTCTCCACGGCGTCTCCAGACTCTGTCACGTCTGTCATATGTGCTCAGTGTGAACCTGCTTTCATCTGTGAAGAGCTCAGGGCCTAGTGGTGAATTTGCCAATCTTGGTGTTTTCTGGCAAATGCCAAACGTCCTGCACGGTGTTGTGTAAACACAACCCCCACCTGTGGACGTCAGGCCCTCATACCACCCTCATGGAGTCTGTTTCTGACCGTTTGAGCAGACACATGCACATTTGTGGCCTGCTGGAGGTCATTTTGCAGGGCTCGGGCAGTGCTCCTCCTGCTCCTCCTTGCACAAAGGCGGAGGTAGCGGTCCATCCTGGATGAGCTGCACTACAGCCAACAATAACCCAAAAGCAAAGTTCTCACAATTCAGAAAAGCCCAACTGCAAAGAAACTAAACCAGCTTCACAACTGGAAACAACTTTGTCAAACATACAAAGCATCAGACATATTTAGGACTAAACACTTCAAACACAGGAAAGTTAAACTTGAAACTGTGAAAGAACTGAAGACAAAACAAGAACCCACAACAGAGTTCGCTCTGCCTCCTGGTCATCACACTACGCCCACCTCAGCTTCAGGACACAAGCACCAAGAACATTAGACCCATCTAGAGCTGGGCGATATCACCAACAATCAGGTCCCGGTAAATACAGGCTGAATTCCGATACAAGAACCATCTCAGTATTCAGTGGTGGTTTGGGCAAAGAAGAACTTGGAGGCCCTGCCCTTATTAATATCTTTATGAAAAACAGCTTGTTTGAAAAGCTTCCGTTTCATGTGATTCAGGGACTGCTGAAACAAAAAAGGCTGTTTTTCAATAAAAATATGAATAAATATCTACATAAAATAAAAAATGCACTCAAATTTCATATGGAGGAGTGTGTCACATTTAGCCAGTGTATTAGTACAGTTCAGCCAAAACCTCAATCTGGATAAAACTGCTGTATCTCTTACATCTAAAAGCACATGTTCCTTTTTCTACAATTCTTTGTACTGAGTGATAATCATGACTTTTGCCACATTTCTTTCATTGACCTACTTATTATTTCGGCGACACATACTGTAAATTAATTTCTTTCCTCCCGGTCACTATTAATAGTGTCGTATCGGAGCACACACACTTCAAGAGCTCTTGCTTGGAGTCTATCATGCTGGCTAACCACTGAAGGGGCTGCTGACCCACATACTGTATATCATCGTCACAGATTCACTATCAGCCCCCCAATCACACCTAGCCACACACCTTAGAATAGGGGTCACAAACTCCAGGCCCGGGGGCCACATCCGGCCCTCCCTCCCCCTCGGTCTAGCTCTTGACGCGATGGGAAAAAAGAACAAAATCTGGCTGGCCAAATTATTATTTATTTAAATTATATTTTTTTAGCTGTTTAATGCCAATTTAAGCTTCCAATTTGAAATAATTAAATTACAACCACAATTTTTAAATGCATTTTGTGTGTCATGGTAAAGGTGAAAGGTAAGGTGGCCTCAAACGCCCGCTGTTGGCTGAAGAAGAAAGACGTTGAAGGTGGATGATAAACACAGGCTGTTTCATGAAAGATGGACAAAGCATCAGGCCAGGCTGTTTGTGGAGTTTAAGAAAAGCTACCTGCCTGATATGCAACGGAAAAGTTATAAATGAATATAATATTAAGCGTCATTACCGGACTAAACACTGACAGCAACGAGAAGTAGGTTACCAGGGAGACGAGAGGACAACAGCCGCGCAGCTACAGAGAAGATTTATATCACAGCAAAGTATTTAAAGCCAAGAAGGAGGCTGAAACTGAAGCTGAAGCAAATTATGTGGTGAGTGAATTAATCACCATTGAAGGCCAGTTTGAAGGGCTGAGTGTTAAAAGCATGTTTCCAATCTTCAGGAAGACGTCCACTCTCTCTTACATTATTAATCTATTATTTCTCCAGAATTTTAAATAATTTATATCACAGCCCATCGCTGCCTAGTGAGCCATCTTCCTTTATGATTAATAGCTTTTTAAGTCCTCCATAGAAAAAAACAGAATATAATCAGAATCATCACAAGTTATTTGTAACTTAGTCATATTATTTCTTGTTATTTGAAATCTCCCTCTACTGGTTTCTGCACCTACATTGTTGGAACTTGTGATAAACTCCGGAACCTACAAAGAAACATAATGGCCCAATCCCAATCTCCACCCTCACAGACTCACAGACTTTGAGGCGCGTTCCCGGGAAGTCCGTGAGGGCTTAGGGCTGTCCCACTGTCAAATCGTCAAGTCGCTGAGGGCTCTCGCGGACATTTTGAGCCCTTTTAGACCCTTTCCGTGAAGTCCGCGATTTCTGCAGACTTTGGCTGAGGGAATTGCCCACAGTTCATAGCGGTATGAAGTGAAACACGGGGTTACCAGGGGAAGCCCGAAGCGAGACAAATATCACGGCAAATACGCCTAAATAGGAGAAGAAGAAGAAAACGGTAAACAAACAAGCATTGACACCAACGCTGATGTTAATATTGTTAGAATTTTTCTGAACTTAAGATGGTGCATAGAACACATGAAGTCAGAGGAATACACCTTATTAGCCTACACACTTTGTTTATTCAACTATTTATTTTAGTTTTACTTAATGATGTGTGTTTTGACCAACAATAGTGTCGGCCTATTCATGATTATTGACAAATATATTGACATTTACCGCCCTCCACTCTGTAGAGTGGATGTCACTGTAAGAGCCTGCAGGACTTCATTAATCAGACAAAAGCATAAAATAAAAAAAAGAGTGCAGCGTTTTTCAGCGTTGTCAAGGTAACGTGATAAAGTGGGAAAGGGCCGTCCCGTTCCTAGTTACAGCATTTTGAGTCCTTGCAGCCTCTTGCACTCAGTCACTTTCCAAGTGACGTCAGTAAAGTCTGTGAGGGTTCAGGGTTCAGGGCTTAGGGGGGTGATTGGGATTGGGCCAATGACTCTGCTTCACTTTCACCATCATTGTTTCTTCTGCGCGCTCCCGACACAACAAGTGCTGCACCGCGCATGCGCAGCGCGGGAAACTCACAGAACAAAGCAAAGAGAAACGCTCGTGAGTTTTCTTTCAGCTTCCTCTCTTCAAGATGAAAACAGGAATCACGGAGACACTTTGGAAATCAAACCACGTCAACACAAACCCTGGAGCGGGTTTTCAGGGTCTGATCTCTAACAACAGAATGAACGGATGATACACGGACCCTCGAGACTCTTCCTCGTGTCTTTAGTCTCGTGATGAAGTCATGAACACTGACCTGAACATCGGTGCTATCAGAGCACGAGGCTGCTGTTTGGCTCCTCTGGTCCGGGTTCTGGTTCTCCATCGTCCTGCAGGTCTCCGCTGTGACTGGTGGACTTTGTTGTCCTGGACTGAGTCTGGATTCTGTCCTCGGAGGTCTTCCGGCTGAGATACAGGAGTGCTGCGGGATCCCGCGGAGTGTTCTCGCGATGTCACGGCGTCTCGCCCCGCCCCCTTAGTTACTGTTGCTAAGGCCGCTCCTTGGTTTCAAGATGAAGTTTAGTTAGTTGGTTTCCTGAAATCAGCTGTTCTGATCATATAACCACTGACAATAAATTAAGAGTTAAGTTAAAAAGAGTAAGTTAAACCTAAAGGGGGTGAGACAGTTAAATATAGAATAATAAACATCTTTAGTCAGCAGTACAGTACTCATGCAGCACTGAGCTGCTGTTTGTCTTTCAAACTGCTGCAGTAACACTATGAACAGAAAAAGCTCACTCCTCCACAGAGCTCCTGAGAAACTGCTAATGAACTTGAGTAATTGTAATTGTAAGAACAGATTTTGGCTAAAATATTTGTCATTGTTTGCAGTAACACCGTCCAAACAATGAGAGCACACATAAATAACCAATCTACAAACATGTTCTAAATTTTATTTATCACCATTTTATGATTCGTCAGTAAATATATGTTTATTTTTTCAGTTTTTATTAAGTCTTGTCTCTTGTTAATTGAATGCTGATGTGTCTGACTGTATATCTCAACCTTAAAAAACAAATCACACCTTAACGTTGGCATGTGCTTCATTTACATTGTAACAATATTTCTTAACAAATAGGCAGAATATGAAATCCCACGTGATCAATGAGAAAATCAGTACATTTTATTAAGTCATCACCCGCTGTCTGCTGTCTGACAGGGCCTCGTGCACCACAGACGCAACGCTGGTCGACAAACTGTGACGTTTGGCTTGAAACTCATTAAGTAGGCTGTTTTATTTCTGCCACTCTCGACGTCATCAATACTTTTGCATCTGCTTTCCTTTCAGAGGCGACGCAGGGGGTTTCACAAGCTGCCGCCGCCGTTGATTCAGCTGGACGCCTTCCCAAGAGACCCGCCTGAACCTGACGGTTTTAATCAAACCAACAATGACAGCAAATATTGCCAAGTCAGCAACGCTTACATGATCGGCCGATAAACGTTTAGTCTGTGATCTTATACCAGCCACAGACTTTCTGCTGCTTCCAGACTTTATTTTGGAAAAGTTTATCTAAAGTATGTTTCCATTTGATGGAACAGTGCAGCCATAAAAACATGAGGATCTGGTTTGAGTATCTCACTTAACATCATACAGCCGAACTTCACTGAAGAACTGGAACAACTTGAACAGGAGGACTGGTTGGTTTCTATTAAAGGTAACAGGATCCAAACCCTCTGCACACAGTTTGCTCCTCCAGTGACTTTAAAGTGAAAACTATCATGTGTTGAACAAACTGAAGCTCCTCTGCTGCCTCCTGCTGGCTGCTTCCTGTCACTGTCAGTCTGTTCGTCCCTCAGCTCCTCAGAAAACATTCACATTAACACAACAGCTACATTTACTCCACTGCTGCACTCAAGGACAACACTCAGGTACTTGGACTTTACTTTCTGCTTCTACTCCACATCTCAGAGGGAAATATTCTGCTTTTACTTCAGTAATAACAGAGCCAGAACAGATGTAATTATTAACTGCAGCTCACAGCAGGTAGAAGCCAAACTACTGCAGGAACCACATCAGCTTCTGTACGTCACAGTAAGGGAGGAAACATCAACGCTGACATGAGCTGAGGTGTAAAGGTCAAAGACATGTGAGCTAACAGGCACATCAGAAAGTTCAATAACAAATCAAAGCTGCTCGTTCAGCCACTAAACGTCAGTGATTTCCTGTCAGAGCACAGCAGCATCCAGAGAGAGTAAAACAATGAAGGAAAGAGCAGAAGATGGAGGAACAGCAGCTCTCTGTTCTCTTTATTCTTCATCTTTATTGGTCTGTCTGCTTAATGAGCAGCAGGTGGCGCTCAAACACAGTCTGACTCTGTTAGACTCTGAAGGACTGAGAGTGAAAGTCTGGAGGTTTCTTTGGACCCCAAACAGACTCAGAGGCCAAAGAGTGGGCTTTTGTTTCCCACAAGTCATGCAGTTCATTAGAAAACATGATATTTAATAAGGAATGTGAGAGTGAGAAGACGATAAAGAGCTTTTCCCAGAGGTTGGTAGAGAATCCAATAACTGTAAGTAAAAGTGGTCTTTCTCAAGTTAAAGTAAAGAAGGGAACATAAACTTACAAGTCATCTAATTAGACAACCTGCCACATTTACACCAGGACTGTGTTTCCATTAAATGTAGAAAATACTGTGTCACAGATGTTTTCTTTTCTTCAGCCGTGATTCTGCTCCAACATGTGGACGCATGACTGCAGTAAAGTTACAACCCTGGGCCCTTTATGTGTCTGTGGGATGTTCAGTGTGTTGTTTTCTCCTCTGCCCTGAACAGGATCTTTCCCCTTCCCCAACGCTGCAGCCAGCAGGCTGATGACCTGAGGCTGATTCCACTCAGCAGAGTACAAGGCCTGGAGAGGGAAGCTGTTCAGTATGGTGGTCTACAGTTAGACAGTGGGTCAGTCTCATTTCACAAATTTGTGTCTCCTCGCGGCGCGTGTTAGTCCCTCCCACCCGAGATGCGAGCTCGAGGAGTCGAGGAAACAGGCATTTAATGAAATGAGACGTCCTTTCCTCACAGCCGTCATTTTAAGGTGACGTCAGATAAACCTGACCTGTTGCACAGCTCTGACTACAGATTTCCTCACAATCCAGAAACATGTCTGTCAACATTATAACATGTAGAAACATCTCGAGGCTCCAATAACATTAAAGCACACAGTCAGATTACAGCAGCTCAATCGCTCACCAGGGTCCACAGCAGGCTACCACTTATTTTACGGTGCACATTTTGACTGTAAACAGGAATTAATTTCAGCCCTGATCCTGATGAGATGAGCGTTTCATCATCAGTCCCTTTTACAAAATGACACCGTAACATTTATCTCATGGCCCCAAATTAAAACTGTCACCACAGGACTACTGTTGGAATGACGTCTGCAGACCACATGGGCTCTGTTATTAAAACATTAAACAGATCAGCTTCATATTACAGCCCAATAATTTGACTTCATCAGCTCTTCGCTCTGTTTTGTCACCATTATAGCAGCTGATTTGGTGAGATGCACGGCTCGGCTCAGACATTAAGGGAACTCATACAGGCTAAAAATCCACCTGCCCCCCACCTACTTAACTATTTTATCAGAGTTAGAGACCAGTATGTGCATTTTACCCCCACCTCCCCCGGCCCCTGTAGCTTCAGGTGATTTCTTTCTTATGTGTTATATTGATGTATGAGTGTTTTCTTTTCTGATCAGAGAGGCTGCTGTCAGTCAGTTAAACGTTTCCATCCGTGCAGTGATGTCAGAGCAAACATCGTGGGACAAAACTGAAACACCTGCAGTAATAAACTTGACAGGACAGACAGGGAAACCGAATGAAACTTTCAGCTTCTATAATCCACGTTTAGACTCTGATGGAGCTCAGAGTTGATCAGGAGGACGGCTGCTTCACTCCAAACACTTTTACTGTACAAAACTGGACTCTGTGTGAGACCTTTTGGATGTGAGGAAGAACACAGAACATGAATTTGAAATGACATTAAGGAATGCGGTTAGAACAATTTTATGAGGCGCTACACAAACGGTGAAGAAGGGCTGAAAATTCAATCGCACATTTGATTATTTTTAATAGGCTTAACTAAACAGGAAACAACAGGAGCTCTGCAGAGTCCTGCTCCGGCATTGATTGGTCCAGCTGAATGTCACGCCTCTTTTAAACGTCACAATGGCTGAAAAGACTTCCGCAAAGGATACTCCGATGTATCCTCGCTTATGGCTCCTCCAGCAAGCCTCCTCGATCCTCGCTCTTCAATGTGTATTTTAAGAAATGAGATGTCCTTCAAGATGGCGTGCTGAGATCGATTTCCGGGTCACACGCTCGAGGATCGAGGAGACAGAAATTTGGAGAAAGGCACAGTGTTTACCATGAGAGTGCTTGGGAGTCAATACTTTATGACCAAACACCTGCAGACCTGATGACATCAGCCTCACTGCTAATTAGCTCATGCTAGCATGCTAACATGCTAAGCTACGTTGGTGCACATCATACACATTCTGCCCTCAAACAATTGGGTGATGCCTCTTTAAATGTTATGGGGTGTTTGCTCAGAGCTGCTGCTGCATTTGAACATCCATTCTTTTCAGAAGACATCGTCTATCGTCCTTTGAGTCGACCAAAAGCACAATCCACAGTCGTACGAGCTCGGCTGTGGCGGTAGTTGAAGTATTCCTGATCGTTAGTTAGGTGGCCATTGTCAGGATAAGGTTTCATGAGCCAGCTCAGAAGGGGGTATGCTGCATCACAGGTGACCTAGAAATGTACCACACTCACACATCTATCTCATATCGGTATCTCACATAGGCCTATCTACAGACATGACTTTGACTATGTATGTGATAGATAGAGACATAGTAATATATATTTGCATAACATCAGAATATAATGCATGAATGGAGTCATCAACCAATTCTGGGTTTATCAGGTTTATCAGTTTGAAGCCAGATCATAAAGTGCAGAATTTCTCAGCACTCTTGCATCATGTAGGCTTCAGCCAACATGTGTTGAAAAACCTGCCACATACATACGTGCTGTTTATTTCAAACCAACAGAACTTTATTGACAGGGATCTACATTTACAATTACATTTAGCTTCCCGGTCAGGGCGGGGGGTATCCAGGTATCCAGGTGGACCCTTAGGCACGGTCCTTAATGCTACCAGCCCACCTCAGGCGTGAGTGGAACCACAAATACAAGAGCCATACCGGCTCGGACGTCGCCCCGGTTCACAAGGTCCGCATCAGGTGCTAACTAAAGCAGGTTGCCCTGAAAAGTCAGCTGAATGGGATCCGAGCCATCAACACATACTGTCATCAGATAGGCAGTCTTTTTTTTTTTCAAGATGAGAAAGCTCCTCACAATGCACGGAGGGTTTCACCTGGAAAGGGCTGGACTGAAGGACAGCACAGAGGCACTAATCATGGCGGCACATTCTGAAGTTTGCTGTCCAGTCATCTTCGCCAAAAGACCCCGAGACAATACGTTCCCACCATCATTACTCCGTTCTCTCATCCACGGAGACCGGTTCACTGACGTAGCATTCACAGTAGCCGCAAAAACAACAGCTGCAAACAGGGCGTAAACGCAAAGGTAAGATCAGAACACTTTTATCCGGATAACATTTTAATATCATGTGCAAATGGGGTCTGAGAGTCTTCATGATGATTCAGAAAATGAAATTGATTCCATGTGTGTGGAATCCAAATCAGACATGAATCCTGAAGCTGGTTTAACTGGGTCTCTCTGCGTAATCTGGTCTCATTCAGTCTAACAACGACCTTCGTGGATAACCAGTATCATGAAGCTGCAGACTGGCTCCTGTTGAGTTTTCCATCCAGCTCTGAGTGTTGACACAGGAGAAGCCATATAATAAACATTTATTTAACCATTTAAAATGATGTTCGATGATTTGTTCTGGCTGATTACATTCACAAACTGCGTGTTAATGACTTGTATGTTCGTTGTTAAAGACACCCAGTCTCATGTCCAGGTTTTGGACAGCATGTTATATAACCTGTTAGGCTGTGGCAGCCAATGGATCATTTCAATCAACTGGTGCAGACATTTGTCAAATAGGTGGCAGGATTGAATCACAAAAATGTTTATTTTATTTTAAGACTACGTCACCATAATTGTTGGTAATAAACCTTTGACAGTGTTTTTGTCTATATCAGGATAAATTTGGACTTAAATGCATGTCCATGTTTTTAAAGTGACAGAAGCTAGAGTGAAATAAGCCCAAAACTCTTTCTGTGCTAATCAATGAAGATGACGGACTGAAATAATTTTATTGATGCTGCAGCCTTAATTTAGCCCCAAGGCCTGTTTAACACCAGGTTTTGAAACAACAATACCCTTCTTTTCTAAACCTGAATTTATTTGCAGCCCTGAGCCCTCACAGACTTGACGCATTCACCATCGTCACTATGTACGTATAACTGAACATCTGCCGGGGCTCAGTCCACAGGTCCAGAGGGTGTTAATGTTGAGCGTTACGCCAACTGAGTTGTGGTGGACGTTGCGTATTTCTTTGTGGAAGGACTGAAAAAATAAAGGAGTTACAAGAAACATTTGTCTTTGTGATATTTATTAAAGTAAGAATAACAGAGAGATTCAGCTGAAGGGCAGAGCTCAGACACCAGAGGGCTGTTAGAGAGTCTGACCCAGAGAAACAGAGAAGACATTTAATGCTAGAGAATAATTGTGGAGTCTAACAGAAAAGCCTTTCTCAGCCTTGAGCCACAGTGGAAACTCCTTTCTCACAGGAAAGCATGAAACAAAACAATCTCACAGAAGGTCATTATATCAAAACACTGGGACACTCAGTGGAAATTATGAGACCATGTAAGACGAGCAAAGAACAAAAGGTGATGACATATAGAGGATTAATCAATTCAGTTTCATTTATACAGCGGCTCTTTGCATCGACTGTTTACTTTCAGTCTGAACAAAACCACAAGCATTAATACAAAATAAAAACAGTGAATATATCTGTAAAATACAGAATATGTAATGAAAATTTGTTAACTACAACTCAATAACAAGAATATATGTATAAAGCAATATTTATTACAGATGAGTTGGTCACCAGTAATCAATGAGTCTAAGCACAAGTGTCACATACCACCTCTTTGTTGGAACTTTTGACCACATCCCATGGCCTTCTTAAAAATCACCAAACCCTGAAACAACTTCCTCCACCTCACACAACTATGCCACAAGACCACGCCCCCTACTACGGCTTTCCTGTGCAGTCCTTTGCTGCATCTTTTAAATATGCAGGGAGAAAGCTAGCAGAATTTGGGTGTGTAGTTACTCTAAACAAATCCAAACCCCTGCATTTTTATCACATTTTCATCAACCCAAAAGGACTCATTTCACTCCATTACTGACCTCCATTGGCTACACATGGCCAAGTCACTAATGCTTGTATACAGAGTGACCACTGGGTCTGCACCCATCTACCTAAACTCCATAATACAAACCTACGTTCCTTCTCGGCCGCTACGCTCCTCCAACGAACGCCTTAGCTGTGCTGTTTAGAACAATGCAGTGCGACTTAAAAGCTTTTCACAAGGTCAAGGTTTTACGGTTTCTCTCCAGTGCTAACACATCGGTGGATTTTTAATTGACCTGGTGTATTGAAAGCTTTCCCACATTTTTCACACCAGTACGGCCTCTCTCCAGTGTGAACACGTCGGTGGGTTTCTAGGTGACCTGATATAGTGAAAGTTTTTCCACATCGTTCGCACCAGTATGGTTTCTCCCCAGTGTGAACACGTTGGTGGACTTTCAGTTGACCTGATGTAGTGAAAGCTTTCCCACATTGGTCACACCAGTACGGTTTCTCTCCAGTGTGAACGCGCCGGTGGGATTTTAGGTGATCTGAGGTAGTGAAATGTTTTCCACATTGGTCACAGCTGTAAGGTTTCTCTCCAGTGTGAACACGTCTGTGTGTTTTCAAGTCACATAATGTAGTGAAAGCTTTCCCACACTGGTCACAGATGTACGGTTTCTTTCCAGAGTGAACAAGGTGGTGCAACTTCAGTACATCTGATCTTGTGAAGGATTTACCACACTGATAACAGCTGTATGGTTTCTCTCCAGTGTGAACACGTCTGTGGCTTTCTAGGCTTCCTGACTGAGCAAAGGCTTTCCCACACTGGTCACAGCTGTACGGTTTCTCTCCACTGTGAACACGTCGGTGAATTATTAGGTTACTTGATGTAGTGAAACCTTTTCCACACTGGTCACAGCTGTATGGTCTCTCTCCGGTGTGAAGACGTAGGTGCACTTTTAGTTGACCTGACTGACTGAAAGCTTTCTCACACTGGTCACAGCTGTACAGCTTCTCTCCAGTGTGAATACGTCTATGAGTTTCTAGGTTACTTGATGTAGTAAAAAGTTTTCTCACACTGGTCACAGCTGTGCAGTTTCTCTCCAGTGTGAACTCTCTGATGAATCTTTAAATATCTAGATGTGAAGGATTTGTCACAGTGCTGACAGCGGTGAAGTTTGAGTCTCTCTCTTCCCCTCAGCTTCTATATGAACAGAAATACAGAGAAAAAGACAGAATGAAATGCTTTATCATGCCTCTTGCTAATTTGTGACAGACTGTTAACTGTCTGTAGCAAATACATTGACTAAACACTGGCGATCAACAGTGATATTTAAATGTGTTGATCAAAATCATTGACATTGACAATTAAGCCGTCCCTGAAGCTGAAACCACTGCATGTTTTTCTCTCTAAGTGCTGGTTGACATTAGTGTGGAGTAACATTTTATTCAGTTATTTGAATACAGTACATCAAACGTCTATTTACTCAGTGCACAGGAATAAATAACTTCACAACAAATTCTTGCAGACTAAATCAACACGCGTCAGTTGGAGCCTCTCGTGTCAAAGATGAAAGCTGGTTTCAATGTTTTGATGAGAGGATGTAAAAGGAAACTTTATCCTTTTGGGCATAAGAAGAGAAAAAAAACTGTTTGCAGTAAGTCTGATGTCACATTGATTAGTGAAAGTACATGTGTAAATGCAACAGAGACGCACTGAGGACAGATTGTGATCTGATCAGCAAAACGATCTCTGGAGGTGGTCAGGGACACCGTCACCACATGGATGCAAATGAGTTGTCAATTATCATACAACAACTACTTGGGCAGAAATATGTATATAAAATACGAAAGTCTGACAGAGCAGACAGGCGTCTAGATAGTTTGTCCATTCAGTGTTGTGCATTAACCTGCTTAAAAAGCGCCGATTATTGATCATGTTTTTGGAGAACTGATTGTGTCCGTTTATGAATGGAAACCAAGGCTGGGCAATAAAACCATAACTATAATTATTGTGATACAATTTTCCACAATAACAATTGTTCAATAAATATTTGATTAATCAATCACGAACAAATTAACACTTCCTGGCTTCAGATCTTCTACAAACTGTCAACATGTCTCTCCTCTGAGGTTTAAATAATGAGCACATATCAAATTTACCATTTTTAAGTAAAATCATTGAAAAAGCTGTTTTTCAGCAGCTTAGTGCTTTCTTCAGGGCACCGCCAGGAGTTAAATTTAAGACCTTTTTACTACCACCTAGGACAAAATTTAATACCTTTAATAACTTCACTGCCGTAGAATGACAAATCTGTGTGAATTTTAAGCCCAAGAAAATTATTTACAGTTACATGAATTTAATAAAACATTTTATTATAATGCATTAATATTATCACCTGAAGGGTTTCATTACATAATCTACTATCACCTGAATATATCACAGATTAAAGGACTTATGTCTCAGCAGGACCTGGAAAAACTTATCCATACATTTATCTTCTGTCTACTTGACCACTGTAACAAACTTTTATCGGCTTGGTCTGGAGATGGTCTGCGCAAAGTTTCGTGCCAATCGGACTTGCGGCTTCGGGGGAGTTAATTAAAATAGGTTTTTAAGTGTTTTGCGATTTAAAATTAAATGAAAACATCACTGCACAGAAGTGTCCTATACCATAGGAATCTGCAGCATCCCCCAAACACACAGACATAAGGTTTTTGAATGTGGGATCGTAGTTATGAGGATAAATGTCCTTTGGTTCAAAATCCCATTGAAATAAATGGGGCGTTTGAGCTTCGATTATAGCGCCACCTTTAGGCCGATTTGCACACAATTTTTCACGTGTCATCAAGACCCTATTGGCCCAAATTTGGTATCAATCGGACTTGTGGTTATGGAAATATAAAATGCATTTAAGTCAAATAACAGTGCCACCTATAGACATATTTGAGTGAACTTTAGTGCCTGTAGTACGGAGACCATGCAGAACAATTCGGCTGTGGTTTCATGTCAATGACACAATTTTTTCTAAATAAATAATGCCACCTAGGGGCAAGTTGCACAAAATTGTGCACAGGCCCTCAAGGGGGCGTGCCACATTATTGCTCCACATTTGGTGTCGAGCAGCCGTTCCAAAGCAAAGATATGACATTTCCTGTTTTAAGCGTTTTTCACAAACATTTGTTAGCCTATAATTACGACATTTTTTGTTGGATCAAAATTTCTTCCACAACCTTTCATCAGCTTGGTCCAGAGATTCTCCATGACAAGTTTGGTGGCATGGAGAATCGAAAACAAGTTTCATATCTTTCAATATCGATAAGTATCAAATCGTTATTTCTTTCATGTTTAAAGTCTGATTTTTGCTTCTAAGTTAAAGTTGAAGAAACTTGATGGGTAATTGGGGTTTAAACTTTTCTCTATAGTCAGAACACTTGATGCCAAACAGTGGGCCACTCAGCAAATCTGGGGCAGAAAATTCAAAACAATTATAAAATCTTTGTCAACAAATACACATAATTTGTGTATGATTCTAGTGACTAGTGAATATTGAATATTCATTGAACATCTGTTATGTTGTTATTGAAAAAAATATATTGTGATAATTATTGTTATTTTTTTATTGTCCACGATGTATTGATAAGATCACTTTAAAATAACATGCTTGCTTTGCGGTAGCACAGGCAGCCAATACACTCTGATTATTCATAAAGCACCTGGCACTCTTCATGCATAACGGCGCAGAGCCTAGATGGTATGTTTTATGGCTCCTACGTGCATGTTCTACCAATTTATCCAAAATAAATATTTTAAAAACATGTCTAATTAATCAATATTTTATTCAGTCATCCTGATAAAGCACATTAGAATAATGACAATAGCAGCATATCTTAAATTTAATCCAATTTCCACGTCGCTGATAACAATAACAGACAGTAATTAGGCTGCTTTACTTAAAACTTAAAATGTTTCTGACATGGATTGATTTCAATATTGAGTACTGCAGTATCATAATCAGGTGTATTTCTGCATCAGTGAGCACCTGAAAGGACTCACAGACTGTACAGGCCGTCACAGATCTTCTGTAATTAATTCAGCTGTTTTCTCGCTCATACGTGGCCGTTAAACAGAAAATATGAAACGGCCTAACTTAAGACGAAGCGAGAACCACGGAGCGAGCAGCACGTTGTTGAGTGTCTTTCTCTAATAGTACCAAACTTTGCCGGATGCACGTAATGCGAGTCAACGTATTTACTCGGGCTGGACCGCAGTGGTGTAGTCTAGTTTTTTCTAGTGAGTATACTGTGATTTTTCCCTCCCAGCCTCATACTCACCCGTCCCAGCGTGACGTCTCATGAACACCACTACACTCACTAATACGCCTGTACATGGTGCAGGTGGGAAAGGACGTGCTCAAAAGTGGTGGGGACATTTTAGGGCTCAGATTAGAGTTGTGACAAAACACTTAGCAAACAAGACGTGACAGTCCAGAGACCATTATTAATATTAGTAATGGAAAACTGAGGCTTTTCAGTAGCAGTAATAACAATGAACACAGGCCTGTGTGCAGTTCTGTCACCAAAACTCATTCATTACAGAATATTAGCACTGAGGACACCAAAAGGGTCCACATCCACTCGAACTCACTTATCTTCTAAAAACCATTGTCAAACGTAGGTTATGTACTTTATCAGCTTAAATGCATGAGCAAGCATCCAGGACCTGCTACACACACACAGTATCCCGCATTCACTGATCCACCAAATTAACGTTAGTTAACTAGCTCTAGATTTAAACCAGTAGACCAACAGTGCTGTTACAGTTCTGTTACTGATAGCGTTAATGATAACAGGCCTATAAGCTATTTTCACTCACCAGGTAACGTTACGATAACATCAGCCTCATCTGGCTCGTTTTCTGTGTTTCACTAACTTTAACTTTTTAAATATTTGAATATTCAACCGTTGGGTAATATTGTTACACATTCTTGCCAATAAAGCTAATTTGAATTGAATTGAATGTCCATACACCAACACAGGTGCTGATGGCCTTCTCTGCAGAGGACGCCAGCAACACAGGAAACTTTCTGGCCATTAAGAAGCTGATTGCAAAGCATGACTTCATTCCAAATGAGATTTTGGGAGGTGCTTGAAAAGGACCGCGTTGTTGTCTGTCCCATCTTAGACTCTGAGAGGGGGGTTTCTCTGAAACCAGCTGAGATATCATGAAAGAGATTTAACCACTTAATCCCCAAAACAAGCGGTGAAGTGAAGGTTCACAAGTAATCCTCCACAGAGCGCGCTCCGCCATGACACGTGCTGCACGCGCATGTGCAGAACCCAACAAAGCAAAGAGAAACGCTCGTGAGTTTTCTTTCAGCTTCCTCTCTTCAAGATGAAAACAGGAATCACGGAGACACTTTGGAAATCAAACCACGTCAACACAAACCCTGGAGCGGGTTTTCAGGGTCTGATCTCTAACAACAGAATGAACGGATGATACACGGACCCTCGAGACTCTTCCTCGTGTCTTTAGTCTCGTGATGAAGTCATGAACACTGACCTGAACATCGGTGCTATCAGAGCACGAGGCTGCTGTTTGGCTGCTCTGGTCCGGGTTCTGGTTCTCCATCGTCCTGCAGGTCTCCGCTGTGACTGGTGGACTGTGTTGTCCTGGACTGAGTCTGGATTCTGTCCTCGGAGGTCTTCCGGCTGAGATACAGGAACACCGCGGGATCCCGAGGTGCATCCGTGTTCTCGCGATATCTCCGCGCATCGCCCCGCCCCCTTAGCTACTGTTGCTAAGGCAGCAGATTTACAGCCGGTTTGAGACAAGCAGCTTCTCAGCTGGTCCAGAGTAAATGTCTGCCTTTAACTCTTAATTATTTTAATCAGTTACTTTAGTAACTTCACAGTAAAGGAAATTTCAGGCATCATTAACAAAACGAATGAACTGAAACCAGTGAAGAAGAATTCAGTGTTACAATAATCTATCTTCATATTCTTGTATTGACTCAGTAAACTTGAAAGGAATAATCACATTTATCGTGAAATTAAATGCTTTATCACGACTACATTTTTGGCCAATGTTAAATTCTGATCCTGCATCCTGGAGCAGAGAGGCGACAGAGACAGCAACACAACCGCTGTGTCATGTTATTCGGTGAACTGAAAACTGTCTGTGTAGCAAGTACAATGACTGAACTGACGAACAACAGTGATAATTTATATGCTGATCAAAGTCATTGCTTTCCCTGTTGTTCTCACTCTAAATGCTGAGTAACATTAGTTTGGAGTCACATTTTATTCAGTTATTTAAATATAACATCACACAAGTCTCGTTACTCAAAGGCTCTGGGTCGTTTATATAACAGATTTGTCCCTTTTGGTTGGTTGTTGTATCAGTACCCCCTCGGAAACACGATGGTTTATCCCAAGGGATTTATTAACTTGTACGCACACACACGGCTAAAACACCAGCTGTTCAACGTACTACAGAAGAACTGGCCGCCCACCCTGAGCCATGGTTCTGCTCGAGGTTTCTGACACCTAAAAGGACGTTTTTCCTTGCCTCTGTCGCCTAGTGCAGAGTACTGTCTAGACCTGCTCTGTATGAGAAGCACTGTGAGATAACTGCTGTCATGATTTGGCGCTATATAAATAAAATCAAACTGAATTTAACTCAGTGCCGTGTGAAAGTTAGACACTCTTGACGCTGTCAAACATCTCATCCAATAGACAAAGTAAACTAAAACCTATAAATGAAATTTATTATATTGTTCTCCCCATATTCTTTTGGAGAAGTTTGAAAACTCTGCTGACCCTGTTAATTATCCGTACTGCATAGGAATCAGGTTTTAAGGTTAGCCTACGCTAACAGAAATTAGCAGAGAGAACCAGCGGAGACCTGCGTCTCTTTGAACGTCTCTTGTGGCTGTTGTACGGCTCTCTGTAGTTGTGTGGTTGGCCTTCACCCAGTAAGAAACAGAAACACGACAGAGACAAATAGCAAACAGCTGATTTATTCGTCTGACTTGTACAATAATGTATTTCATCTTAAAGGTCTTAAAATGCGGAACAATTAAATACAAACTCATGCAAAGCTTCACTGCAGCAGCCAAAGAAGAAGAAGATATCTTTTTGCAAACAAGCCAATGCGCGGCCCTAGCCTCGTGGTGGCTGTGACGAAAGCACAGCATCAATCGGCCTCTGCCTAAAAATGAAAAAACAAAACAAGGAGCTGCGGCAGGAAACGTTCTGGAGCAACTCGTTGCTCGTAGCAAAGTGCCGTCGAGGCCGCTGCATCGTCCGTCGCCGCTATCCTAAAAACTTTCTGGATGAATTAAAATACAGTTTGAAGGGAACCCCGGCTTGACCTCTGACCATCAGCACAGAAGCAACGACCTGTCGGCTCATGGAGGATTCTCGTTACGCCGATCTTAAGTGGAAGCCTTGAAGCTTTTATCCGAATGGACCTAAGCGAGATCATTTCCTGAATGATTCAACATGTTTCTTACCGAGCTACAGCTCTGAGTGTGATTTCTGACCGTTTTAAAACACATCAACTATTTCCCTCCATGAGCTTTGTGAACTACAGCGTCTGAACAGCAGCGTCGATCTTTAAGTTTCACGCAGAAACTGAAAAGTGCATTTTCACCCGTTCTGACCTCAACTGTGACGTTCGAAGCTGCGGCTGCTCGATAAATGTAAACATATCGAACAAAACTTGCAACAGTGTTTTCGACTGATTTGTTTTGTATGTGTAGACTCAGAGGTCAGAGGTCAGAGGTCGGGGTTCCTTAAGACTCGACCTTACAGTCTGTGCAGCACACACACACTCACACACACACACTCACATTAGCGGCTCATGCTGTAATAAATAAAAACACCCATAGCATCTATAAAGTCCAACAATAGAATATATATATATATATATGTTTATATATGTGATTGTTTAAATATATTTATAGTAGCTTTGTTATAATCATGTACATTTAGAAGAACACAGCGTGTAGACTCCCCGTTCCAAAATGTGACGAACTGCAAACATTCAGACTTCTGAAGGAATTTCTCACTTCTGAAATCAGTTTGTTCAGGTGACCCTCAAACACACCATCCTGTTAGTTCTCATCCCCCGACCTTGGCAGGAAAACAGCAGTGAATTGTGGGAAGGAGGGAACAGACGTAGACACTCCCGGGCCTCCGTTTGCCCTGAGCTGTGCCTCCCAGGAGAGATCAGCCGAGTTTTTCCTCAAAGGCCTTTCTCAACCTGCGTCCCCCGTGCTCTAGTGAAACGGCATCGGTCTCAGATCACATTGAAAGTCGAGATCGAAACAGGTCCAGACCAAATGACCCCAGGTGATTTGTTGAGGCTGACTTTAGACAGGCAAACCGGCTCAGAGCTGATGTCACTTTGGTCCTATGGGTGTTAAGTTTTTAGAGAAAGTAAACACTTAGATTTCACACATGTGGCTGATTTATGTAATTTTGCTCCAGCGTTGATGCGAGGAACCGTCGTCATCTTCAGGAGAACAGTCTTATGTCTGCACTTTGGATATTCACCGCAGACGCTGATGTCGAATAAATACTGTGCATGTAAAAAATGTGCGTGATGCGTCCTGGTAGCCGAATGTCTGCCTCTCCACTATCGACTGTGTAATCAAGATAAAAAGTACAAAACAATCTTTAAAAGGGAGAAAACAAAGAAAATGCGCTCGATTGGCGACAGCTGAGAATCTTTGCCTGCACTGCTGAAAATACTGAACTTGAAATAAACATGCAGAGAGCAGAACTGCATCTGTGTATTTATATCAATAGATAATTGCTCGTGGAGGATAAACTTGGTCTTGGAGTGTAAATCTAGTGCTGAAGTCAAGCTTCATGTTTCATGTTCTAGAGCTGCCTCTGTGGGCTCCCTGAACGTCTCGCCAGTCTCATCAAACACATTTAAATGAAAATGAACGGAGGCAGTGAGGTAACGTTTTGTTTGATTGCCTCTCACAAGTCAAAGCAGCTGAAAACTTTCCCTCCAAAACATCTGCGAGTGGACCTTTGAGTGCTGAAGTCTGGGGTCCCGAGTTGAACTTGCCGAGCCCCAAGGTCCGTAGAACTACTCTGTGTTGAGAAAGGCCTGGAGAACTGAAGAGTCTGTAGGACGGTGTGACTCTATTGAAAAGCTCTTTAAGCTGCAGACAGACAGCTACATTCAACCAGGAGAGAAGACTATAGATATATAGATCGATCAAAAGAGTCGGAGGAAAGGAAGAAAGAAGAGCCGGGTCTGGATAAGGCATCTCTCTGTCATGTCTGTTGTGTTTCCGTCCCTTTGTACACCAGAGTAAACCTGCTAAAGGACGAAGAGACAAACCATCCTTCGTCCGTCTCTCCTCACCAGGGGCTGAAATGACCAAACGGTTTAAGTGGTGAGCCCTCTCCTCTCCAGCTCCCTCGTCTGCTTCAGCTCTTTTATCCTGCAGGGGAACGAGACAAAGTCGAGACAGTAAACATGGGCGACGGCACTATCTGCAAGAACATTGAAATGTGCAACAAGGCAACAAAGTCCACGAGGAAAAAGACTCATTCACGTTTTTAACACAACAAACTGTAAAACATATGTGTGTATTACCTGTGTCTGCAGCGTCTCAGGAACCTCATGATCTTCCTCGCCGCCTGGTCCTGTTTCTTCGTCAAGAACGACCCCCTGATGGGAAGAAAATCAGTATCTGCAGCTTACAATCAATCATCAGTATCTACTGGGAAGAATCAAAAGGCTCAGGCAGTAATCAAAATGTGCTGGCACTGATCGATATCTGTTGGTAATGATGAATATCTCCTGGCATTTAGCGGCTGTAAATATTCATAAGAACTGGTGATGATAAAACTCCACTCAATTAACACTGGCATTAGCATGAGGCTAAGTTTGAATTTACGCTAACAGCTGCTGCACCCGTTGGCAGAGAAACAGGAGCCTAACCTCGTTAGCTTCAAGTTTATATAATGGTGAAACAAAACACGTTAGTGAAGTTTGAACAAAGCTGTGAGAGTCTGCAGCCCACAAGATGACGTCTGTCTGTCTCGACATGCGCTTGTTTGCAGATGATGCGCTACTGTGCTGATTTATCCATGGGGTCTTACTTGATCTTGGTGTTGTGTCCGGAGGCCCCTCTCGGACCCTGCTTGAGCCTCTCGTACTCCTTGTAGCTGCGGTAGTACTGCTGGATGAGGACCGCCGCCCGTCGGCTCTGCTGGAAACGCTTCTGCTCGTAGTATGACCGGAACTTGGACTGGATCAAGATGGCCGCTTGGGTCATCTTCTTATAGAGTGCGTACTGAGGGGACAGAGGCGCACTGTTAGGGCCCGTATAAAGCCAGAGGACAAACACGTCTCACAACGTGCTAAGAGAAACTAGAGATGAAGCTCCCTCTGAATCTGGGACTTACCTGCACGCCGCAGTCACAAGTACACTACCTGGTCAAAAGTATGTGGACACTTTTGTCCAGTCTTAGGCCCCTTAGGTCCAACGGGAGGACACCGTTGTGATGCTACACAAGTTTTTTCCCTGTACTGGAAGCTTCATCTCAATAACTAGAGCGGCTGTTGTTCAACATGCAGCAGTTTTACAGAAACACCCGACATCATAAACACACTTTCCCTTCTACCAAAGCTAGAGACAAAACACAAGACAGCCGTTTCCTTCCTTCAGACTGAAAGAATCTCAGTCTGTGGCTTGAAACCAGGTATTTTCAGTGTATTCTCTTGAGTATTTAAAACTGTATACGTGCAGCTGGTATAGCCTTTTCAAATGTTATCGACCGAAATGAATCACAGTCTGATAGTGAAATGAGTCATTTTGCTTGGTACTTCAAAGCACGGACACTTCCTGTCGGCTCGGAGGCATTGTGAGGCTACCCAGCTGATTAATTACAGTGCTTACGGTCCGCGTCGCCTCGACGTGTAGTTACATTTTTGAGGAGGTGCACGTCAGGCTGCGGCGTAGGTGACGGCATAGGGTACGGGCTATGCAGAGGCTATGCCATTGATTCGACGTAGAAGTATATATGTCACATTTTCTCCAAGTAATAACACACAGTGTAAATCTTTACAATTCTTAAAATAAAGATTAAAATGAAGATTAACTTCTTTATATCTCACACAGAGCTTCTTCTTTGCATTTTCTGCTCTGAATTGCTGCTGGGAGCTTTAGGAGATGTGTTCGTCTTCCGTGTCAGTAAACACAACACTGTGCTGCATTCAGGGCTAAACAAGATGTTGGCAAAGAGTAACGTTATCTATGCAGGTAATAAAAGGGCAGCTCAGTGTACAAACGTGATGTTTGGCTGTCCACATACTTTTGGCTTTGAGACCAGATATCCTGTTCATTAGTTTGAGGTAATCAGATATCAACAGTGATAAATTAACAGCTCTATAAAAATAAAAGTGAGCGTCATGGGGATGACTCACATCACAGGAAACAGGTCTTATGGCTGCTGTCCAGACTCAACACACACAAACACACTCGCACTGACTACACACCACTACATCTACTGGTCAGCCAAATTACCTTCAGAGCTATCCATGTTAGCTAGCCAGAGAGAGAGAGAGAGAGAGAGAGAGAGAGATGGTGAAGAGACACAGCAGGTTAGTTCAGTGTTAGTGAAGCTGGAGGACAAACTGCACAATCCAACACACACACACTCATGAACACACACCTGTTTGTATTTCCTGTAGCATCTCTGTATGACGGCTGCTGCCATGTCCTGCTGCTCCTTTAACCTCCGACCCTACAGACACACAGGAACCAGTACTGTTATTAAAAAAGCCCGATCAATCCGGTTCCTGCGCAGAAGGTGAACACTCTTTGGCCTCCAGGGGGCAGAGTGGCATCCACTGTTTCAGAAAGCACACACATGACTGACAGAGGAGAGACCTGAGGATCATATTCACAGCTCCGTGTCAGGGTTTCCTCTAAACAAAGTTCAGTGTTTCTCACTAAAACTTGTTTGTATCTTTAAGGTAACAATTGCGTCCTCACGGGAACAACCCAACAAGGACCCACTTATAAAAACTGGAGCCTGACTGATATGTGGTTTTACTACATATACTGAGTTAGATAATTTAAAATCCAATATCCTGATATGATATCTCACATTGGGGCTGCTGTGGAGGCAGAGCGGCAGTCCACTAACCGGAAGATTGGTGGTTCAATCCCTGGCTTATGATGTGCAGCCTCTGCTGTCAGTGTGTGAATGTGGGTGAATGTGACATAGTGTGAAGCTCTATGAGGCTGAAAAGACGCTGTACACATCTACAGACCATTTACTGGGATCAGTAATGACTTAAGCCTGCTGTGCTTCTTAAGGTGGGCGTGTGTGAACCTTGTATCGCCTGAAGGCGTTCTGGATGATCCTGGCGGCCTCGTAAAGCTCCCTCTGCTCTCCGTCCGTCAGCGTCAGCAGTGCAAAGTCTCTCTCCATTTTTCCATTGGCCGAGGCGTTCAGGAACTCCGCCCACGCCGCAGAGGAGGGGGGGCGGAGCCTCTGGAGGGCCAGTGCGCTGAGGGGCGAGGGGGGGCACACCCTCCTGCAAGGACACACACATACATCTGTCTTGGGCAAGATGAATTGAAGGCCTGTCCCTAATATAGGCCGGGTCAAATCAGTGATTTTAGCAAATAAAAGCCCGGGCTGTTAGTCAAAGTTTTACGGGAATCAATCCCTCTTAAGTGATTCTGCCTCCAAAATAAAAGCGCAAGAACATTTTTTTTTTTGCAGCAATGATTTATGTCGAGTTTATTGAGAGCGTTTAACGCCATATAACGGCTTGAAGTAAATTTGGCGTGGCTTACCTGGGCCGGGAGTGTGTGTGGGCGTCGACCGTGTCCAGGTATGTAGCCAGCCAGGTGTCCTGGATGGCCGGGTTGTCTCGCCGCTCTCTCAGCGGTGACTCCGCCCCCCTGGGGAAGTCCTCCTGTTTGATTCGCGCCGGGGTTGCCTCGATGATTTGCTCTGCCAGTGTTGCCATGTCAACCTGTCGTGGGGACGGTAACCATAGCAATAGGAACCTAAGACGTCCGTGGATACTGAATATGTGAAGTGTGAGTTTAGTGCACGTGTGGAAATGTGGGCCTAGATAATAAACATCAGCGACGCAGGGACGAAACACTGAAACTAAATTCTGGGACTAACCTCAGGGACTAGAAGTGGGGACGAAAGCTTGAAATAGACACGGAGACTAAGCTCTGTCGGGATTACCGACCTTCGCTTGTCACGTGGTCTCTTTAATGTGTGCGTACCTGTAGCACCTCCTCCTCCAGGTACTCGTCCTCCTCGCCTTCGTTCTCGGCGTTCTCGCTGTAGCTCAGCAGCTGCTCCTCCAGCGTTGCCGCTGTGTGCCCGCCGCCCGCCCACCGTGTGGGTGGACGAGGGGGGGCAGGTGGTCTCGTAGTCCATGAGGTAAAGAGAGTCTCTGGAACAGCCAGGGTTCAAACCTGCAGGAGTGATTAGTGAATCAGTGCAAGGACTCGGACCAGGAACCAGTGACTGAATTTACTCTCACCTGTGTTACCTGTGCTGAGCCTGATACTCGGCTCCTCCCCCCACATGGACACAGGAGGAAACGAGGAGAGGGGCAGGGAGGAAGGAGAGGGGGGGGAGACGGGGAGCGAGGACGAGGAGGAGGAAGGCGACGAGGGGGAGGTGTCCATGGGGGCGGGGCCACTGGAGTAAGCGGAGCTCGGCGAAGGGGAGGAGGGGTCGCTGGGGGAGGGGAGGCTGCTGGAGGAGCTCAAACCTGAGTGGGGAGAAGAGAGACAGCCAATCAGAGCACTGGAATCACATCACATGACTTTCAGTGGACTGGAGCTGATGATCAGCAGACCTGTGTGAGTGTTACCTGTGTCCGGGCTGGTGGACAGTGGAGACGGGGGCAGCTGTGGCTGAGGCGTGGCCGGCGTGTGCGTGTCTGCTGGGGACGCGCGCGCGTCCGCGGGCGTCATGTGTGTGCGCGTGTGCAGGTCCTCGAGAGCCGCGGCGAGGCGGGTGTGTCCACGGGAGCGGGCAACGGCGAGCGGCAGGCGCCCCAGCGAATCAGGGATCCCCAGAGCCGAACTGTTCCAGCTGTACAGCAGCTCTGCTGCCCTCTGGTGGCCCAGAGCACACGCCCACATCTGGAACACACGTTCATACAGACACGCTGAACAGCTGGAAGCACCTGAACACATGGCGTGGCTGAACCACAACCACAGAGGACCCTGATGTCTGACTGGGAATCTGTGTTTTACCAGTGGGGTGCAGGAGAAGTGGTCGATGTTGAGAGGGTCCACTTCCTGTTCCAGGTCCAGACTGTCGCTGTTAACACTCCTACAACAGAGAAAAATGTCCTAAATATAAAACGCTCAGAGAAAAAGAACTTTACAAACATTTCATAAATATAACCCAAATTCAAATTTATCCCAGAAACTCTCCTATTTACTGACAGAAATGCTCGAATGTGAAATAATAGCTGTAAAATACGTCTCCTCAGGCCATAAACTGAGGACAACCAGTGGAAACTGATAAATAATTGTACTAATTTTAAAATTATTTTTATTGATTGTTTGATATTTTAATATTTTTTCCTTTATTTGTATTTTGTTTTTAAATTTCACATTTGACACTCATTTTTTAAAATTATTTTTTGTCTATTAATAAACACAGACTTACTCTTTTCTTTATTATTTTATTTATTTATTAATATTTATTTTTAAGTAGTTTTTATTTTATATATATTTTATTATTAGTATTTTATTTTTATTAACTCCACAAACTTTTCCTGTTTTATTTTCTTATTTAATGAAATGTATGAAATTAATTGTCCTTATGTAATTTATCTGTAGCTTATAATAAGCAATATTGTCGCTACACATTCATGTGTTTACCTCCAGTGGATCAGAGTGTGTATCAGGTGAGTGTATCCCTGAGCAGCAGCCAGGTGGAGCAGCGTCATCCCACGGTGACGAACGGAGTGATGAAGCCTCTCTCCTCCTCCTCCTCCTGCCCACCGGCCTCCCCTCATCATCCGCTCACACACTCCCACAATCCTCCTCTCAAACCACTGAGAGGACTGAGAGAGAGAGAGAGAGAGAGAGAGAGAGAGAGAGAGAGAGAGAGAGAGAGCATTGTAACATGCAGTAATAATAAGTAATCCTCAGTCACCAGCAGAGGCGCTGAAACATAAACCTGTCACTAACCGGGACAAGCTGCTTTCTGTCCAGTCGAGTGTTTCAGGATAAAATGATGAGTCTGGTGGTTTGTATTTGTGTCGTTTGTGAATTTCAGACATTTAATTTGTAGTTTCTGCTTCATAACTGAGCTGAAACATAACCGATCATCTCAGCACTCTGTTTGTCTTTCTGTTTATCTCCCCTTCGCCGCCCCTCCTTCAGCTGGCAGGAAACATTACATTCATACGCCCCCCCCCTCCTCCAATTTTTCCCTCTGACTATCCCTGTGTGACGCATTTGGACAAGTGAGGCTATAAATGACTGGCAGCAGAGAGAGAGAGAGAGAGAGGAGCCTCTCTGTGATCCAGAACCTGAGAGTTCAAACCTGGAAACACTTCCTGTTATGAGAAAACACGTCGACACAGCTGTCAGTCATCTGTCCTGCTCGCAGACAGACGGACACCGATAGCTCCAACCGGCCAACCAGCTAACCTGCTAACTAGCCTCCTTCACTCAAAGTAGACATATTACTCTGGAGTCTGATACTTTAGTAATTTAGTTTTTACTGCACTCCGTTTATTTCACAGCTGTATTTACCTGACTGGGCCTCAGCTCGGCGGAGCAGCGCTGGGTTTTACGTGATTTCACTAAACTATACGTGTGAGAATAAGAACGACAACAACACGGTGAAGAGAGCACGTCTGTCCCTAACAATCAGACCTGTAGCAGGGCTCGCACCACACAGCACATTTCTCAACAGTATCTGGAACGTGCTGCAGGAATTGTTCAGTATTCAGTTTATTTTGTGGACAGATGAGTCCGCTGGCTGAGAGGCTAACGTGTGTTCGATTTAGAGCACATTGAAACAGCTATAACGTGATCATGTTTCATTGGCGAGTTGCCCTGCCGTATGGACGCACGGCTGCACCGCTACATGAACACAGCTCCTATGGGGACAGGAAAGGACGGCGAAGTAAGAAGACCTCAGGATGAAGAAGACGCAGCCCGTCTACTTGTGTCTTTACATGTTTAAGAATATCGTTATTGTGCATTTTGTCAAAGTCGTGCAACACTACTTGTAACGTATAATAACTTTTATAAACTCATATAAAGTGTCTCCAAAGGACAGGACCAAGAGGGGCCTCTTAAGACCTGGACCGACGTCAGCATGCAGGAACAGTTGTTGACTGGGAGCAGAAGCAGCAGCTCCTTGTTTAGGGAGGCTTCAAACCAACACATGGCGGCCAGAGCTCGGGCTGCATGCTGTAATTGTTCTAGTGAAGGTCTCTCTCTCTCTCTCTCTCTCTCTCGCTCGCTCGCTGTGTCACACTGAGTCTATTTTAACTCGAGGACTTGATCTGCCAAATTCCCCGTGACATCAGAGGGAGGTAGAGTGGCTGCAGCTCGGTTCAGCAGAGGTCAGGCCGCAGAGATGTTTTCCATTCAGCGTCGTTTGTTCTCCTGAAGCTGTTTATCAGCTCGCCGTCACGTAACCTGTCTGAGAGCCTACGGACGAGCCCGACGCCGGATCCCCGCCTTTACATCTGCGCGCTTTCAAAGTGTCGCAACAACAGACGTTTCACACCCAATAAAAATGACGACACCTTTTCAATCTGCTCTCAAAAATACTTTTAAATAAACATTTATGTTATTTGTTTTTCTGCAAAAACAGCAGTTTAAAAATGAATCTTCTGAAATAAAGTATTAAAACAAATCAGGTTCATTTGTCCATATTTTCACTCTGTATTAAACCTTATTTTGTACTTTTGAGGAATAAAACAGAAAACAGACATAATTAAGTGAAGAGAGAAGATGAAATGCTTTAAAATCATTGGTGTTATTAATTAGTGGTGATTCCACAGTGCAGCCCTTTAGGAGCTGTTTCTATTATTTTGTCCACCTGCATTTGGATGAGGGTGGACTAAATAACAGAAACACCTCCATGGAGGCGCAGACGTAGCAAAAGGTCTCCGCTTTAAAACCAAAGCGCAAGTCGTGTGGGCGGGGCCTAAAGGCCTGTCTCACCTGTTCGTGGTCCTCAGGTGGGGGCGGGGGAAGGGGCGTGGCCAGCTGGCTGCCATGTTGCTGCTGCTGCTGCTGATGGTGCTGCTGCTGCTGGTTGTTGCTGTCGCGGGCGGCCATCTCCGCCATCCTGCGCTCCATCTGCTCCAGCCGCTCCAGGATGGACATCCTGAACTGATTATCTGCAGACAGAAATCACACAGAGTGAGACCTCCTCCGCCTCCTGGAGACGGCTTCACGAATAACACATCACAAAGCAGTAAACTGAAGCACATGCTGGCAGCTTCTGGGCCCATGATGGTCCAAACCCAGAACAAGGACAGGAAACAGGACACTAAAGCCACCGGCGTCAAGTCCTGGACAGAGTCTGCTGGAGGATCTGTGTCAGTATTTATGGGATTTGTTTGTGGAAAGCGACTCTGGACGACAAACTCTTTGTTCACAGGTCAGCTGAGGGAACAGGATGAACCTCCCTCAGGAAGAAGACTCTGTGAGTCGGCCTCCACTAAGCTGCGGAACAAAATATGAATATGAACAAATATGTGAGCACTTTGATCCAAGTGTTTTCCTCTCAGCACTTTAATCCAGCACTGGCCTTCAGACGGACCTGAGCTGCTTCAGCTGTTGGCAGGAAGCAGAAGATCACAAACTGAAGCTCAGATAAATAATAACAACTAGTGAGATCATGACACGAACTCTCTGTCATTAAAATGGGCGACATTTTCACTTCCTGCTGATCACAGATCACACCGCTGCTTTCAGCCGCAGTGATGTCAGAGAGCCGTCAGGGCGCCACGCCTTGTTTGTAACACAAAGGCCCAAAGAGAAGTCAGGACTCAACGTTTTTAACAACTGGCCCCATGTTGCATTATCGTCTAGTTCCTCCTAAACAGACCATAATTTACTCAGTGAACCTCATGTTGTGCTGAACAAGACTTGAAACTAGCGACTGAGACCATAGTTGCTGGTTCAACTGTCCCGACGTTGCTTTTTACTGACCCGGAGATGTGGAAACAGACAGTGGAGAAGACTAATGGGGGGGGGGCTGCCCCCTGTGTAGACTGAATCAATCAGCGCTCTGAACCTTCAGGACAATCTGGGAAACCTTCAACCAATCAGCTGCCTGTAGATCAAACTGAACCGGAGCAGCTCAGAGTGTCGACAGGTCTAACCAGGAGGCACACGGAAAACCCCCCTTTAAATAACTGTTTTAGGAGAGCCTCTTTAACACACACACACTGACACACACACACTGACACACACACACACACACTGACACACTGACACACACGACACACACACACACACACACACACACAGTCTCAAATGGAAACTATCTCGACTGACTTCAATCGTCCGGCCGCCTGACATAGTCAGAGTGTGTGTGAAGTGTATAAAAGCTGACTCCCTAATATAGCCTGACACACTGTGACCTGCTCTCACACACACACACACGCACACACACACACACACACACACACCCACCAAACGATCGTTGCGTAAATTAGCGTCTCGATTCATGTTAACGGTGACAAACCTGCGTCACAGTCGCGTTTTCCTTTAAATCAATCACAAAGATCCTCGAGCGTCTGACCGCAGCCTCACAGAGCTGCTGCATGTTATTGGTTCAGTAAACTGACACAAAGCGTTCGATAACCTGAGCCGTGCTGGACGTTCGGACATCATACAGATCCGTCTCCTACAGGACTGAGAAAGTCTACTTTCTTCATGTTGCAGACGGTCGAACCAGAGACGCTCAGGAGGTCAAATCTACACAGGGCCACTTTATTAGGAACCCCTCTGAGTCACACCGTGAGGCCGTCCAGCTGTACCTAATAAAGTGGACACAATATATCACGCCAACGTGTGTCAGCTCGTCCAATAACAACAAATGTAACGTTCTGCTTTTACACATTAGAGCAAAATATCTGACTCCCTGCTGATCAATAAGATTATCGATCATCATCCCCGACACAAACACACTCACACAGAGAGTCTCGTCCTACCGACACCATCCGCTCGCCGTCTGTCATCCATCTTCTGTCTGTCTGTTTGTCCCACAACCCCCCCTCCCCCTCCTCTGGGTGAGGGAGCACAGGTGAGGAGCACTCTGTTCTGATGTCACAGCTAACACGCTCTGTAAATGTGCACGGCGACGGCGAGCTGATGAGACACTCACAGAAAGCAGACTGAGCGGGCGTGCGAGGATCAGCTAGTTAAAGAGAGAGAGAGGGAGCAGCGAGTCGTCCGGTGAGTCTGCAGGCTGGACGTCCAAACACAGCAGCAGGGCATGGTGGGAACTCCTCATCCAGGGAGGGAGGGAGGGAGGGGGACAGAAGTGTCTCACATTCCTGGCTCTGAGCCTAAAACCCCCGACAGAGTCCATGAAACCGCAGAGCGAGCGGGCGAGCGAGGGAGAGAGAGAGCGACGAAATGAAAGCGCGAGTGAATTAACGACCACACAGAGGAGGGACGGCGTGAAGGGCGTCCCAGGTGTCCGGTCGGCCACAGGTGATTCAAACGGAGCCTGTCGCCGCCTGAGCCGCCGCCGGCGTTCCTCTGGCCGCCTGTTCAAAAGGCTTCGGTCAGAAATAGCAGCGAGTCCTGATGACTGTGTGTTTCCAGGTGATGACAGAGGAGAACAGCTCCACCACATCAATCACTGGGAGAGCCGGGGGGGGGGCTACAAAGACAGGGCTCACTAGAGTCAAGTGAAGTCCGGGATCCACTCAGTCCCCAGAGCCAGAACAGACGGGGGGAGCACCGAGACCCGACACGCAGAGTCCAGCAGAAACATCCAGAGAAGGATTCCTGCAGAGTCAGGGAGGTTTCCACTGGTAACAGAGCCCGAAGAAGAGCTGATGCACCTCAGACCAAGTCCCCAAGACTCCCTACAATCCAAGGCTCCTAAAACCCAAGAGCTGAGCCTGGAACAGAGCCCCTTACACCAGCTAGTCCAGAGACTACCAGACACAGGAAACCAAATGATCACTCAGAGCTAACAAACAACACAAACCAGACTGTGATGAGGCCCAGAGGGATCAAGCAGAGACAGGGACCCTGAGACAGGAGACAGTGAAAGTCACACAGAGTCTGCGAGCGACAGGTGACACATACAGGAGAGAGAAAATCCATCCAGTAAAACCATTTTCAATTTCAAAGACCGTGAAGATCACAATAACCCCAAGGAGGAGGTCAGACGGCAAACCTCGCTGCCAGGTCCAGACCTGAGGGACGGCGAGGGACTCAGCCAGCTGATTGCAACGTCCGCTGCAGGAAGGTGGTCAAACCTGGTTCATTCCTGTTTGTACTTCCGTCTGCATTTGGTCTTTGTGCTGCCCTGACTTGTAGCCGCTAAACTGAACGGCCATGTTTGCTTGTTAGGTGTAACTTCTGCGTCGAATCAACGGCACAGGCTACGGCCGTCACCTCAAAAATGTAACTACATGTCGAGTCGACGCGGACCGTAAGCTCTGTGATTGGTCGGCTGGGTAGCCTCGCAGCGTCTCCGAGCCGACAGGAAGTACCAAGCGCTATGTAGTAACTTTTACAGGCGGCCAAAACGGCGGCCGTAGCCTACGGCGTAGGTACGCACGTAGAGCTTAAATGGGGCGTTAGCAGATCGAACTGAGCTGATCCTTCACCTGGTGGCGGCGCTGCTGCGGCGTCTGGTTCTTTGTCCTCCATCAGACCAACGTCTCCATCTTTAACCTGCCGTCTGCAGCTGTCGAGGTTTTCATCTTCACGCTGAAGAGTGACAGTTCAACATGACAAAGACTTCTGCTGTTTCTATTTGGGGCCCACTCACACCGTTTAGGGGGAACTACAGTTCCCATGATGCTTTGGGGGATGTTAACAGGAAGTATAAAGTTGAGCTACGACCTGTATTTTTGGCTACGTCTCTTTTCATTTGCTGAAAGCAGCTCAGTAAAAAGTGCTGAGAGTGTTTGAAAGCTCCTCCAGGAGCCGACAGGCGCTCTGCGCCACCTGCTGGCGAACTGCAGCAACTACATCACATGCAGCCGTCACCTCTCACAGCGTCACGTGAACTAAAAACCGGTAAGCGGGTTTTCAGCTCGACGGGCTCAAAGCAAACTGATCAGTGATCAGACGCCGTGTTTGCAGTTTCTGTCCCTGAACAAATATCTGCCCGTCATCAGGTAAACGTCATGAACAGACTGTGAGGCGACTCCGTGTTCATGTTCAGGCTTTAAAGTGGATCTGCAGGTAAGAACAGTGACCTCTGAGGAGGAACATGGTGCGTTTGATGTCTTGTCAGTCATGTAAAAGGCAGCTCTGTCGCTCTCTGACGGTTCAACAAACTCACATTCATGCAGGTAACTAAATAAAACAACATATTATTTATACACACAGACACTAAACACCAACAGGACTCTGCGGTGCATTTTTTAAATTTGCATCCGATGTGAATGTGTCACTGTAAACAAACACGCGGCCTCTCTGCAGGCGTCACGCTCTTATCTTACTCATAAATCTGAAGCCATTTGCATGTGAGCTTTACTCCACACGTTCCAGGACTCCTGCTGTCCCCCTGGTCTAACCTTTGGAAGGTCAGTTTCCATGACGCGTTGGTGGATGTAACCACAAAGTATTCATAGTTTCATTTCTACCGTTACAAACCGCCAGGTCCTCGCCGCCGCATGTTTAATTTTACCTGCTGGGAAATCACCTAACAGCTCAGGCTCGTCTCCTCCACGATTGGTGCATCCGAAAACACGGCAACCATCCAGCAACTCAAAGCAACAAACTCAAAGTACCAACTCAAAGTACCAAACTCAAAGTACCAAACTCAAAGTACCAAACTCAAAGTACCAAACTCAAAGTACCAAACTCAAAGTACCAAACTCAAAGTACCAAACTCAAAGTACCAAACTCAAAGTACCAAACTCAAAGTACGCACTTCTGTCCTTCTAAGCTATCACTGATTCTGATTAGATTTCTCCACTAAAAGCAGCTGATTCGCCGTTAGCAGCTCCTGTGCGTCCAGCTCTCACTGTGATTCTGAGGCAGGTTCTCTGATGTCCACAGTGATCTCAGGACGTGTCAGATAACCGTGTCCTCTGGACGACCCCACGAGTTTCATGTCGGGGTTCAGAGGAACGACTTTGTGGCAACAGGTTTAAAAGAGCAGGTCCGCCTTTATGACCAGCAACGTGTCGGCGAGACGTCACCGTACCACAGCTGAGTTAGTCGTCACCGTGAGAAAGATGTGTGGAAGAGTTGTTTACTGACCGTCCAATGAGAGCCAGTCGAGCTGCGAGCTGGGCAGAGAGCTGGCGTTCCTCGCTCGGTACTCGAACAGGACCGAAGAAGAAACCGATCCGCCGGACTCCAGAACCTGCAGACACACCAGGCCGGCCTCGTGGGCTGAGAGAGGGGGAGACAAAGTCCAGGTGAGCGCACGTCCAACAGCCAATCACAGTCTTCACTGTCACTTTTCTTTATTTGAACTTCTTCTGGACGTGTTTTTATGGTACTGAGTCTCTTCTTATTGTCTTTATGTCTAAACTACATGTTATTATCACTGTGTGTGTGTGTGTGTGTGTGTGTGTGTGTGTGTGTGTGTGTGTGTGTGCGTGCATGCGTGCGTGCGTGTGTGTGTGTGTGCGTACCAGGGCAGTAGCAGCGCAGCACTCCAGGTTGAATCAGCGATGCAGGGACGGTGCTCTGATCGAAAACACACGAGTATCGACCCGACAGCTCGCTCCACGGCCCTGTGATCAGCACCTTCACACCTCCCTGACACACGCACACACACACACACACACACACACACGCACAGGTTAGATCAGACTCAGTGAGCATCAGTAAACAGCTGCTAATGATGAAACACACGCTGATTAATCCGTGTTCACACTGAGCTGCTCACTTTGCTTCGTCTGAGCTTTTCAGAAAGAACTGAGTCAAACACTGAGTCAAGCAAAGGTTTCTGAGCAAAAACCTGATGAACAAACGGACTCTGAGTTCAGAAGGTTTTGTTAAATGTTCTACGTGCAGCTGAGGCAGAGCTGCCGCTAACGATCTTTAATACCCAAGACGTTAGAGCCGGGCGATGTGGACCAAAGAGTCCAATCCTGCTGTGAAACACATGTATCGTGTTCACTGCTGAGTTTTCTGGGCGTCGGTTTCAGGGGCCTGTTTTTACTATTTGTAGGAACTTAGCTTGTTTTTTGTTTCACCGTTTTAATTATACTTCATTCTCCACCTTACTGAAGTGTCACTCACTTATTGAGTCCGCCTCCTTCAGTTCTCTTCACGCTCACAGGCCTAACGTAGCTCTGCACACATGTCAGCGCTGCCGTCTCTCCCCGGTAACGTTCTCCATCAGTAGGAGGCTGCGCTGTTTAAGGTCACCGAAAAACAAAACAAACAGGACTTGTCTTCTGGACTTTTCCTCGTTGGTCCACAGCAGCAGCTGCGCCGCATGTTAGCCTTTCAAAATAAAACCAACGAGGTAGCTGATGAATTACACCTGTCTGTGCTTCTAACACATCCTCCGTGTCACGACGTGTGACGTAACGACTCTGTTTCTCTGAAAAATGGCACAATGTGTCGCCAAATGTACCCGGGCGACCCGCCAAAGTAAAGTTTACGTGTGGGAAACACTGACTGAACCGTAGTTTTTTAGAAGCCCGGCCTTCAGCTCTGAGTCTCCTCCATGTTGAGAGAGGAGCAAACGCTGGCAGGACTTTACCAAACATATTTAACTCAGCATCAAAGTCTATCTGTATAAACGGTATTTGTCTAATTTCATATCTCTTTGACATCATATCGGTGTCCCTCATTACACCGACATACCGCCCGGCGAGACGCCTGTGGCTGTGGCTCAGGAGGTAGAGCGGGTTGGCCGTTAATCGGAAGGTCGGCGGTTCAATCCCGTTAGTTTCTGTTTGAGCACTAAGTGAGTGAATGTGAGTGAAAGGTGAATGCAGATGTAAAAGCACTATACAAATACGGAGCATTTACATTTGCATTCAAACACGTCGCTCTGTAATAAAACACAGAGGAAGATGCAAAAACAGAAACGGCCTGAGGGCTGGAAAAATGACTCCAAAGACTGACAGACTGTAAAGAAACAGAGAGGCCCCTCAGTGCTGAGCTGAGCCCAGAGATCCGACTGATTTTAAACATCATTTTAATCACGTTTTTCACCAACTATAAATGTTGTTTTATCTAATCGTAGTAAGTTCCATTTGTGTTTGTTCCTCTCACTTGTTCTGTCCACCAGATGGTGCTGTTGAGATTCCAGAGGAACCAAAGACTCTGAGGCAGGATATTAAAAACTGTCCCCTCACAGTTAAATCAGCACTTTGGCTTCATTCAGACAAACTTACTGCGTTTAGACTTCTGTTGTTAAATTAGACAAAAACCAAACTTTACAGATCGTCTGCTCGGGTTTTAAATTGACTCTGATATTGAACAGATTCAACAACAACTGATTATTAACAACAGGAGAGCAGCAGTACGAGGTTTTTAACGAGCTCCTACTTCTGTTTCTACAAACTAAAGTCAAGCTCCGAACCAGGCGTTCGCTCACACCTCTCACCCGTCACACCGTGAGTTAAACTTTCTTTTCTTCCAAAGACAGATTTCTCACTTCAGGAGCTCGAACTTCCTTCAGTGCGTCTAAACTGAAACGTCACCTTGTCAAATATTTCACACCTTCAGTTTAGAAAAGTCTGGATGTGAAGTCGAGCATTCGACTGTCTGCTTCAGTGAAACTTCACACGTGCGAACAAAAATACACTGAAACTAACAAAGTGCAGAATCTTAGCATATGTGATGTCATAATTATTGGTCAATGTGGGCGGAGCTACTTTTAATTTATGTTCTTCATCTATAACGAAGTTAATTTGTTGGTTTGACCTTCAAAGTAACAAATGTAGTAAAAATAACTTTTATTATTTAGTAAACAGCTGCATGACATAAAAATACTCATGTCATGTACAAGTACCTCAAAATTGTACATGAGTAGAGTACTCGAGTAAAGCTACTTCGACGACAGTGTGGCGGTTTGGCGTGCTGGCTGCTGATTGGTTACCTCGGGGTAGGACCACTCGGGGGAGAAGTCCGTGATGGAGGCGAGGCGGGTCGACGAGGACGAGGGCAGAGGGTGAGGGAAGGGGAGGAAGGAGGAGGACGGCGAGGGCTGGGGCGGCACCATGTAGCGGACCCCCGCCGGGAACACGGCGGGGTTCGGCGCCGCGGACGGGTGTGGAGCGACGGGATTGGCCTCCTCGGTGATGAGGTCAGAGATGAGGTCGGGGAACTGGCTGTCGAAGGAGATGTCGAGCTCCTCCCCTCCGCGCTCGCAGGGCTCCGCCTCCTCCTCCAGGTGCGTGTCCATGCGGGTGTCCTCCGAGTCGTAGTCCCGCCTGCTCTCGTCCTTCACCTGATTCGGGGCGTCGCCAGTTGGGTGGTATCCATAGCGACAGCCGCGGGGCTGGAGTTAGAGTCAGTGCCACCCAGACCGATGGACTGCTGCTGCTGCAGCAGGGGCTGATGGGACATCTGAGACGGGGGCGGAGCTTCAGGTGCGGACAGGTGATTATACCGCTGTTGCAGAACCGACGGCTGCTGCCCGTCGGCCTGTCGCTGCGTCTGATTGGCCGGCTGCTGGGAGGGTTGGCTCGCAGAGTCCTGGCAAACCAAGAGCAGCGAGGCGGAGCTACTTCCTGTCTGTTGCCGTGGAGACGAGCTAGGGGAGGCGTGGCCTGTCTGAATGACAAGAAAAAGGAGTGAAAAGTAGGTCCAGAGCGGATGGACACGTCCGACTCTAAAATAGTCCCACAGGCTTTAGAGTCTCACCTGCAGCAGTGCCAGCTTGGTGGGAGGAGCGCTGCCTTCATCATCATCATCATCATCATCATCCCTCCTGTCCTTCACCTCCTCTTCATCTGCCGCCACCTCCTCGTCCCGTCCTCCCTCCGACTCCCCCAGAGCTCCCAGCTCCAGGCAGAGGGGGAGGGACGGGGCCACAGAGGAGGTGGGAGACAGGGAGAGGGAGGGGGGCAGGGAGGACGAGGAAGAGGAGGAGGAGTGGGGGAGGGCCGAGTCTCTCCTGTCCGCCTCAGAAGAGGAGGAGGAAGAGGAGAGGGAGGAGAGGGAGGAGGGAGGGGAGACAGAGGAGGGAGGGGTGCAGGTGGGGGAGAGGGAGAGAGCGAGGGAGGGGGGCGAGAGGGGGAGGAGGAGCAGAGGACAGGGGAGGGGGTGGAGGAGGGAGGAGGCGGGCCGCCGTACGTCTGACCCTGTTTGGGAGAGTTGAGGAAGGAGTCGGGGTCAAAGGCCAGGGGGAGGGACGGGGGAGGCGGGGGTGGTGAGGGGGAGGGAGGGGGAGAGGCGGCGGCAGGAGGAGGCGGGGAGCGGAGTGAGGAGGTGGAGGAGGGGGTGAGGAGCAGACCTCCAATGACGGGAGAGGGGAGGAGGGTGAGGGAGAGGGTGGCCACGCCCGGCGCCTGGACGGGCGGAGGCGGGAGTGAGGGGGGAGCGGGTGAGGAGGAGGAGGAGGGAGGGGAAGGGGAGGCGGGCTTTCCTGCGGGAGGTGGGAGGGCGGGGAGAGCAGTAACTGGCCGGAGTGGGTGAGTGACAGGCTCCTGCCCGGCCCTGCCTCCTCCCCTCTGGCCACGCCTCCTCGGCCTCGCCCCCCCGTGGTGATGGCGGCGGTGGTCGTCGCCATGACGATCACCGCGTTCTGGGGCAGCGCCACCGTCGTCAGGCTGCCACGGTGGTCTCCGTAGAAGCCGTTGCCGTGGTTCCCCGCAGCGACGGCGGGCCTGTGAGGCTGAGGCGGAGACGAGCTACAAAGACAGAAAGGACAGATGAGCTCATGTGTCCTCGCCGGCTTCCTTTAGACGGCGGCGTGAGCGTGACTTACGTGGACGAAGGGCACGGGGACGAGACGGGGCTGCTCTGAGCCTGGAGGTGGGGCAGTTTGGCTTCTCCTCCTCCCCCTCCTCTCCCCGCCTCCCCCGCCTCAGAGGACAGCGGGGAGGGGGAGGGTCTGCAGGAGGAGGGAGGCAGTTTGGGGGAGATGATGCGATGCTTGGTGCTGTTACAGCGGTGGGGAATGTTCACTCCTGAAGACACTGCACACAGAGACAGGCTGTTAGTCTAACTGAGCGAGGTCACAGCGAGGTCACAGCGAGGTCACAGCGAGGTCACAGAGAGGTCAGAGCGAGGTCACAGAGAGGTCAGAGCGAGGCCACAGCGAGGTCTTACCCTGGGCGGCGTTACAGAGGCAGGCGTGTGTGCGCGGCTGAGGTTTGGTTCTCTGTCGGTCCAGAATGTGTTGGACCAGCTCCTCGATACTGAAATCTCCTGAACCCACCGAACACTTCATACTGTGGACTGAGAGAGACAACACAGAGGTGGTCCACGTTAGTACACAGAGGTGGTCCACGTTAGTACACAGAGGTGGTCCACGTTAGTACACAGGTGGTCCACGTTAGTACACAGGTGGTCCACGTTAGTACACGTTAGTACACAGGTGGTCCACGTTAGTACACGTTAGTACATAGGTGGTCCACGTTAGTACACAGGTGGTCCACGTTAGTACACAGGTGGTCCACGTTAGTACACGTTAGTACATAGGTGGTCCACGTTAGTACACGTTAGTACACATGTGGTCCACGTTAGTACACGTTAGTACATAGGTGGTCCACGTTAGTACACAGGTGGTCCACGTTAGTACACGTTAGTACACGTTAGTACATGTGGTCCCAGTAGTACATGTTAGTACACAGGTGGTCCACGTTAGTACACAGGTGGTCCACGTTAGTACACAGGTGGTCCACATTAGTACACAGGTGGTCCACGTTAGTACACAGGTGGTCCACGTTAGTACATAGTTAGTACATGTTAGTACACAGGTGGTCCACGTTAGTACATGTGGTCCCAGTAGTACATGTTAGTACACAGGTGGTCCTCGTTAGTACCACACAGTAGATATTTTGTCTGAGTGCACCAGAGGTGCATGTTTCTTACACATGGGCTTCAGCTGGCTCAGCAGGTCGTCTCGGCTCCACCTCAAACTGTCATGGCGGTCGGTCACCGCACACATGAGCGGGCTGCATTTCCCAGAATCCTCCAGGGACGGCACGTTCAGGTAGTGGACCAGCACGATGTCTGGGTTCTGTCACAAACACACACACACGTTGGTGCACCGCGTAAACTCAGCTTCATCCTGTACAATGAGTCACGATTGTCTGTGTGATGTGTTACTCTGAGGGGACAGCTGATTTACACTGTTACACCAGCTGCACGCTCACTACTTTACACTGTTACACCAGCTGCACGCTCACTACTTTACACTGTTACACCAGCTGCACGCTCACTACTTTACACTGTTACACCAGCTGCACGCTCACTACTTTACACTGTTACACCAGCTGCACGCTCACTACTTTACACTGTTACACCAGCTGCACGCTCACTACTTTACACTGTTACACCAGCTGCACGCTCACTACTTTACACTGTTACACCAGCTGCACGCTCACTACTTTACACTGTTACACCAGCTGCACGCTCACTACTTTACACTGTTACACCAGCTGCACGCTCACTACTTTACAGTAGTGTAAAGTGTACTGTAGCTGAGCGTGATTTCTGCAGTGTTGTAACATGAGAAGATATAATCAGATATTTACAAAGATGTGTGGGCCGTGCTCACTTTGGTGAGATACTGTGAATGTGTTACTGTGTGTGTGTGTGAGTGTGTGCGTGCGCTGACCTGCAGCAGCCAATAGCATCGTCTGTGGAATGTCGGCACAATGGAGGAATGGACGTAGCAACCGTACAGGCACTGAAACCAGAGACATCAGTTAGCATCAGTTAGCATCACAACAGACTGCACAGATCAATAAGCGTTCAGGAGCAGACGGTTCCTGTGAAGGTCAGCGCTGCTCACTTTACACGTTTGGGGTGTAATTGCAGAATGGCGGGCACACAGAAGCTCAGGCAGAAATGCATGGCTACGTGCGTAGCCCCTACGCAGGAGTATAAATGAAGCCTAAGCTGCTCCGTCAGCAGACGGGGGCAGAGCGGCGTGTACCTCCATGCCCTGGACCTTCAGCTTCATGTGGTCCTCTCTCGTCGTCTTCCCATCCTTCCGCTTCTTCCAGCAGTACCCGTCCTTCCTGTACTTCACCTTCTTCCTGTTGTACAGGATGATGCTGCCGTTCTTCGGCCTGCGGGGAAACGGGAGAGTCAGAGTCAGGTTCGCGGCGTGGCGCCCTCGGCCTCGCCTGGCAGGCTGAGCTGCGGGTCAGGGTGTGCGCGTGTACCTGGTTTTGAGGGTGCAGGAGAGCCACTCGTCATGTCGGTCGAATGAAATCAGGTAAGAAGCGATCTCCTGCAGAAACACAGAGGGAGACGAGCCTTCCAGTCTCCAGATCAAACTGATATTTATCGACAGCTAATAAAGACGGTTCGACCATTTCCTGTTAATCCCACGCTCACTCACCTCGTTAGTGTTCCACCTGAGGAGCTCGTTAGGCAGGCCGGACAAACGAGGGAGACACTCCAGCAGCTTGTTGGGAAGAAACACCTTCCTCTGTCCTTTGTTCTCTGCAGAGACACGTTTACTGTTACTGAACCATTAACTGCATTCACGAGGTGATAAAACGAGACTTTCTAATCGCAAAGGCTGCGATGTACGCTCTGGTCACATGACACCCAACGCTGGTGATGTCAGAGAATTACTAAGCTTGTCTATTAAACACGAGAGGCGTCACTTGGTTTTATTTTCATTGGCCAACTTTTGAATCGAACCTCAAACTGAGTATTTGCTGTTTGGTTACTGATACCTCTTTTCCACCAAAAAGATCTGGTTCAGAACTGGTGCTGGTTTTTCCACTGACTAGAGAGCCCAGCGAACAACGTCATTACGTCACTGTGTACGAGGTAAAAGAACGGTTCTAGTCCAGCAAAGAGTTGGTGACACTTTGGAACCAGTTTTCCCGGCTGAGAACCGGTTCTTTGGTTGTCGAAACACAAAGAACTGGTTCGTGAGTAGGCACCAGCTCCGAACCGCTCTCAAAATGCTTTGGTGGAAAAGGGACTTGGGATCCAGAAAGATGGACTCCTGGAGATTTGAACTGAGATAAGGACGCATAACATGAGCACTGACTGTATAACACACTGTAGTGAACTGTGTTTCTTTGGTCTGTAGGCCGACCTGAGGATATTATATAATTTAATGCCTTGACTCTTGAATTATCTTTCTCATATTAACATGTGATACCTCTTCTCCATCATTGCTCATAATAATAACTCATGAAGGTAAAATTAAAATTAATTGTTCCTAAGTGTCTACTTCCAGTAGCCCAGTTATCTCTTATGAACTTATCAAAGCAGTGGTTTGAGGGATAAGAGAGTTTCTAAGAAGGTGTATTTGTTGCCCTTGGTAACCTTTAACGCCTTCCTGAGTGTGAAGCATCCCCCACATGTCTCTGTGCTTTCTGCCTGCAGCGGAGCGTTTATCTCTCACTCAGCTGACTACGTATGATTTTCCAGCCACACTGGATCTTAGTGTGGCTTAGATCAATCTTAGTCGATCTGGACCTATTCTTAGCCCCAAGACTACCAGCACCACGCTGATATCTTCTACCTGAGAACGCTACGTACGTTTCCTCTTTATAGATATGATCAAGTAAGGTGCCTGAGTTAGAGTCCTCCATAATGTCAACAGGACGGTCATTAACGTTTGCTGTGTTTACTGCAGATTACCAACTCCTTAGTTTTACTGGTATCTATGACGACAGCACTGTTTGAACAGCAGCTGATTAATTTGTCAGTATGGTAACAATATGCTCCCTCACTCTCCTTCATACATTAAACCAACCAAAGCCATGTCATCCACACGCTTATAGAAATAAGAAGAGGAGTCCTGAATCTGCAGGTGTTTCACGTCTGTCTGCTGGTTCATTACATTTACATTTATTCATTTAGCTGACGCTTTTATCCAAAGCGACTTACAATTGCTGTACATGTCAGAGGTCGCACGCCTCTGGAGCATCTAGGGGTTAAGTGTCTTGCTCAGGGACACAATGGGGATTGAACCTGGGTCTCTCACACCAAAGGCCGGCGTCTTAACCATTGCACCATCACCAAAATCTAGCGGGTCAGATCCAGACTTCAGTCTAGTTTAACGTCCGCTGAAACAATGACAATTAAATAAAGAGTGCAAGATGAGGATTAGAAAAAGGGCATTTCAAATATCTAAAATTGTAAACTGTGCACAGGTGCACGTTTATCACAGGGGAATAAAGTTAAACGCACACGCGTCACATTTCACTGTAGCTACGAGAAGAGGAAAGCCAGTGCACACACAAGCAGCTGAAATAAAACATGTTGGTGTGTAATTTGCTGCACTTTCCCGAAACTGTGTGTTGGATAACATCACAGGAAGACCCAAACGTACATGTGATAACGTGTCGGTTATGCGGTCTGACAGTGCGGCCCGAGTGTTGTTGCTATGGTTTTTCTTCTTCCTGTCGTTTAGTCATCTCTCACTGAACTGTGCAGAATCTGTCCTGTTTAAGTGCTTTTTCGGTGTCACATGTTCCCACAGAAGCCTTTTGGTTTGTTTCGGCCACATTATAAATGTATTTATGTAAATATTACAGAGCGCCGTCACAACAAACCTGAAATAAACAAAACACGAGCAGCCGTCTCTGCATACGTGCAGGTGAGGCTGCCTCCACCTGGATCAGCGGATGGAGGTGGGGACTGACCTGTCTCCGTGGAAACCATCTCCTTGTTGCTCATGGCGACGAGTCCATGCAGGATGAGTCTCACGCAACGCACGGCCGCCCGCACTGCCCCGCTGCGCGCACACACACACACACACACACACACACACACGGAGAGTCAAAAACAAGGGCCGCAGCAGGACACCTGACACACACACACACACACACACACACACACACACACACACACACACCTCCTTGAATAGATCCCTGTTGCCTAGCAACGGCTGAATTTGCACCCACTCTAGACAGACAGAGAACTGTGCTGCATATTATTTAATTATTTTTTCAACTGGATGGTATTTTATTTATTTACTTTATTGAAATTTATTGTATCTGATTTATTTGATTCTTAATTTTATTTATTTTTATTGAATTGTATTTATTAATCTTATTGACTTAGATTTCTTATTTTTATATTATTTAACTGTATTTTATTTTATTACGTATTGACCTGTATTGTGACTTTAGCTGTATAACCCTTGAAGCTTTGCCAATATCGCTCTTCTGTCCGTGTTAATAAAACACACTGAAGAAACTGACAGAGGGAGTGTGTGTGTGTGTGTGTGTTTGTGTTAAGTTACGTAACATTTCCGTGTTCCTCCGTGAGTGTGAATATGTGTATTAGTTAATTACACACCTGACTTTAAAACACTAAATAATCAGCATTAACATCATAAAGCCCACACAGTGTACAGGGTAAATAAATAATAAATGTAATTCTCTCTCTCTCATATAAACAAACAGCACCCACCCGCCCACTCTCCTCCCGGAGGCCGCGCTCGGCCCGCGGACTCGCCTGGCTGCTGTGGCGGCCTCCCGGAGCTTCTCTGCGGCGGCAGGAACTCAGCTCCTCCCGGTCCCGCTAAGCTAAGCTAACTTTGAAGCTAACGTTAAGACGCTGCTCAGTTTCGCATCATTACAACATTTAGCCACCACGCGACAAGACCTTTTAACACTACAGTAACTTTTACTACAGCCTCGCCCTTTCAGATCAAACAACCTCACGAGTAAAACGGATCTATTTAATAAACAACACCAATGTTTGGTTGCTTAGCTGCTCAGCTAGCCGGCTAGGCTAACGGCAGCTACACGGGTCCCTCTCAGCAGTGGTTAAACCCTCCGAAAGCCGAGCTGCAGGGCTTTACCTCCGGGTTAAAGCTCACTAACCCGAGCCAATCGGTCCACACTAACCTCTGGATGTATAATGTGAACTACAAAGATTTAAATAACAGCAGACGGGACCGACCAGGGGCTGTTCTCAGGTAAAACACACTGTTAAAGCTCTTTTACCTTCCGCCTTCAGCACAGCCGCCATCTTCTCTTTCACTGACGTCACTGCGTAGCTACGTAGGGGGGAAGGGGTTATCACCTAGTAACGGCACTGTTTTACTGTATTGATGTAACGATACTTGTGATTTACTTTATCGTGACTGTAAATTAGGTTTAATTAGATTTTAGTCACATCAGCTGCTTTTTACTTTTCAAATAACAATTAAACTGCCAACATTTACATATTTACTGTTTCACTTCCTTCATCCTTTACAAGGAACAAGGTTGTTTATTAGTCTTTATACAGCACAAGGCCGCATAACAAAACCAAATGTGTAGTTCATTAGTGCCATACACACAACCTACTTAAAACATGGCAACATATAAAATAAAATACAACAATACAGTTAATTATTTACATACTCATAAACACCCAAACACAGTGCATTTTTTGAATTTGCATCTGGGGTGAATGTAAACATGTCTGACATTTGGGAAACATCTTGACTGGGTTTGAGCACCAAGCATTTTCGATGTAAAACACAGAGTCCACTTCATCTTGCCAGAGTCTTGCACTCTGAACCATGGATCACCTGCCGAGTGCTCGATCCGGGGTGCTGATGGGGCAGGTCTCTGTAAGGATGTGGGCACAACAGTCTCTGAGTTCGGTTGCTGGGTCAACACGAGTCCCATTTTGTCCAGACTGGCAGAATTAAGTCCAAGCTGGGCCGGGCTCTTCTGAGCGATCACCGCATCCTCCATGGCACCTGGTCCGGTTGTTTGGACCTGGTGGATCGCTGTCTGCTGCTCCTAAATTCAAAAACCACATCTTCATCTGCTAATGACTGGATTTACATCAGAGGTTACAAATGTTTTGGCAATAAAACCAGGGAAAAACTGATAAAAACCAAAGTGTAGCGAAGCTGCTGCTTCGCCGAGCGCTGCCTGATGCCATCATTATTTAAATGAGTTCATCTGCCGCTTCAACTCCTTTCAGTGCTCCTTTCACTTCAGACCCTGTGGAGAAGAAACGTCTCTTCCAGCTGCCTCTGCTCAGTTCACTCTGCCTGCTTTCAGTGTTGAAATACTCCAGCCAACACTTACAGCTGCTGTCGAGCCACTTTGTACCAAAGACACAGAGACAAAACGGGAGTTTAACTTGTCTCTGTAGAGAACTGAGCAATGCATGCTGGGAACCCGCCAATACGCTGATCATGTTTCAATCATTTCAGGGTTTTAAGTTCTGCAGTGTTAAGTTGTATTAATGTTAAAGTAATAGAAGTTATATATTTAATTTAAACGAGTTTTCAACATGCGGCAACCTCCAGGTCTCATTGCAGAGTGGTTTCACATTATTCCACTGAAAGACAAAGACGACAGCAGCTAGTAAACAATGCAGGATTTAAATACTTAAAACATCTGCTCTGCAAATGTTCTCTGAGGAAGGAAAGATTTGTTAGAGCTCAAGGCCTTTTAAGTGAGACACGTGGACTCATCAGATTCCTGCATGGTTGTCTTTTACCCCCGGGGACGCTGGGGACTCGTCCTCGCCACGTTTGGAGCGGCTGTTTTTGTCCCCATCGCTTTTTAAAAACCAAGAAAAGTTAAACACGTGGCGATGCTCAGAGGAGAAAACATGCCAATCCAAAAAAAAGTCTCTTAAGCTAAAAGAAACAAACCTGATTCTAAAATGTGCTCACGCCGAACAAACTATTGACATGATGTTTGTTCATGTCCAAGTTTTCTGTTCTCTCCTTGTGAACATGACGAACAGGTTTGTGACCTCGTGTCTCCAACGTTGAAAAATGTCGCAGCATCAAAACAACGAGACACTCCAGGTGTTGCAGGTGTGGATGTGATGTGTGCGGTTCACATTGTTGTGTTACGCTCTTCTAATGTGTCACTGAGCGTTATTTTCCCAACACGCTGTAATTTGTAACGAACGACTCCGACCTTACACCAATGCCGGTTACCTACAATCACACATGCTGAAGACGGCTTCATCTGGACCCTCATGTTCCCAACACACCGTGACATCCTTGGATTCCTGGTTGATGTTCTGTTTCGTGTCAGCAGGATGATCTGCGCCGAGAACAAGAACCAACATTTTTCTCCTCGTACACAGTGTTTTTATAGTCTTCGCTTTATGTAAAGTCGACATTTTCAAAATGTTTGTTTTGCAACCAACTGTCCAAATCAAACAGCAAATCCTGTCATTTGAGAAGCTGAACCAGAAATGAAACAAAGACTAAAAGGTTTATCAAAATAAATGTCGATTACTTTATCATTAATAAATTCAGTTTTAATTAACTAATACGACGACTGTCAGCTAAATTTAACTTGAAAACTGAAGCAGCCGAGAAAACATGTTGAGCAATGGAAACAAAATTATGCAATTTCCTTTTTGGTAAATGACCTTTGTGACCTTCACGTTTAAAAAAGCAGCTGATTTTGCAGCAACATCATGACGACATGTACGAGTAATTTAATGCATTAAATATTAAATATATATTAAATTAAATATCTATATATTTAATCAGCATAAACTGTAAAGATGCTAAACTGTCCTTTATGGGCTAATAATAATTTCATTTATATAGAGCTTTAGTACAGTTTTTTTCCTTTCTCTTCACACCAGCCATTTTTCTATGAATTTTTTTAACATGCATTTTGAAGTATCGCATTAGACTGAAATGGAAAAATTGTAAGTTTTTATGCTCGCTTGGAGCGTACTTGTCTTTTTTGAGAAATTGTTAATGTGCTAAACAGGAGACGGAAATACTGGATCAGCTGTTCCCGCTCTCTGCAGGAGACGTGTCTTGAAACACATTCCTGAGGATCTGTCTCCATTTTTCTCAGATCCATGACGTTGGTTTTGTTCCTAGTTTACGGCTGCAGCCATGTATTGCATCAGCTCCTGACGTAGCTGCACCTTCCCTGGTTTATCTGCTCCAAACCAGCAGAAGGAAACGCTCATATTTTGCATTTCCTTTTTTGCAACATTTCAAAAGTCCAGTTAAAATTCACTTGATTAGATGGAACACGGCTCCTGATAGATGTTCTGTTCTCTGTTGTTTTGTACGTTTGTCTGATGAAGGCTGCCTACGTCAGAGCGCTGCATCAATAAAAGCCCTCACCTTCAACAGAGAAAGTTTTTATCATCAGGGGTCACAAACTAAAAGCAGGACACAGAGACCAGAGGCGTGTAGAGAAAAATATCTGTGGTTTTATTTTGTATAAAAGCGGAGCATGTCGTCCAGCAGGAGGCTCGCTGAGCTCTTCGCCTCTCTGACCGCTTCACCTTTCAAAACCTGAACCAGCAGCTGCTTCAAAAACCAGCAGCCGACTCACGTCAGCACAGCCGCAGTTTGACTGAAGCCACGACGTCAGATTTAATCTGAGGGCCGATTTTATTTCATTTAAAAACCACTTCTTTTTTAATCCTTTCTGGAAAACCTTTTTCACCAAACTGCTGCTTTTACTCCATCACACACAGATCCTGAGCTTCACACCCCAGCTGCTGCCGACAGAAAGAGAGTAAAGAAAGTTTATTTTGCAGCTGAGAACTTCTCCATTTATTCGTCTGTGAGGTTTTTTATCGTTGTATTTTAAGCTTTAGACGTCTTGTTCTGAGAGTTGTAAACTGTCCACAAAGAAACCTGCATTAAAACATTTACATTATTATTAATATTATTAAATTAACATTTATTCATTTCACATGCCGGCTGTTTATTCACTGACTGCTGCTGCTGCTCTGTGTGTTTTAATTTAAATCATTTCCCTCGCAGCCACACGACCGTCTGTTCAAACAGCTGCACATCGAGTCATCAGAGCCGTTTGAAGCTTTAATTAAAACTTCAGTGAGAGCAGAAGAAACACCTGGATATTTTTTTACCTCTTTCACTCCTGATTATTTCAGTTTTATCTAAACGTTTGAGTGTCGACTTTAAAACCCTTTGAGCCAAACTGTGACTTTGGTTTATAGAAGAATAACTGACCTCAGCAGGGAAACGTTTTAGTTTCCTCCAGCTTCTCACTTCTGTGCACGAACACTTCCTGTACATTTTTCACATTAAAGGTCTCGCAGCTTGCCTTTTATTGGCAGGCTTTTAATGTGAAATATTTGCAGTTGTTCCTGCGTCTGGCAGAGAGAGTATCCTGAATCCAGCAGGTGTTTGATTTGTCCTTTCGCAGCGAGCAGCCTTTTATTTGTTCGTTAAAACTCAGCCGAGTATAAAGAAGAGAAATTCACAGTAAACGACCACAAACTGGGTCCACGGAGCGGCGATCCACCCGGAACCGACGGACGGGTTCAATAAAAGTCGGCCTCAGCGAGCGGTTTAAGGGATCTGTGGGTGGTGAGAGACAAAGTCAGCGGCTCCTTTAAATCAAAAAGACACATCGGCTTCAGCCAAACGTCGGCGGGGGGAGTTAAAAAGCAGCTGGACGACTGCGTCAGACCGACAGGAGGGGGAGTTAAGACTTCATCTGACAAGCAATCAATAACCAATATCTGATCGGCTTCATCGACAGTGAAGGACGTAAAAAAAACCACACATCTGATTTACTGCATACAGATAGAGGGTGGGGGGGGCGAGGGAGAGAGAGAGAGAGAGAGGAGGGAGGGAGGTTGGGTTACAGTAGGAAGAAAAACAGCTCAGATTTAAACTCCACAGGAACGAGTGTGTTTGCACGTGTGTGTGTTTGCACGTGTGTGTGTGTGTGTGTGTGTGGTAGGCGGGTCATGATGACGACGTGCACCCCCTCCCCCCTGTGTGACAGACTCGGCTGCAGGGGTCGAAGGTCATCACATGCCCTGCCTGATGCTCTGGATGATCTGGAAGATGGCTGCAGGACAAACACAAACACACACACAGTAAATCAGAAGGTTGATGCTAAGCTAACAGTTTATCCCGCATTATCCCCCCCCACTGGCAGTTTTCGACAAGTCCAGCCTTACTGTGCTGTGATTGGCTAGCAACGTCTAGCTACAACAAATGTGCAATGTCCGGTAACTTGGCGACAATGAATATTCAACATCAGTTTAGACTTTCAAAATAAAACGCGTTTCAAAACATTGGCATTTTAAAACGGCGAGTTATTAAAGTCATGAAACGTTTGGTCGGGTTTAGGCAACAAAAAGATCATATTTGAGTTAAAACAACTACGAAGGTCACTTAACGCGCAAGTTAACTAATGTCACTAACATCAATTTACATAACTTACCTAATAAAAATCTTTAATGTTGACTTTTTGATTCACACGGGACACGAGCCCCCGGCCTCCTGGTTCCACCCCAACCACCTACTTTTCTGTTAAATATCATGTTCCTGCCTTTACCGTCAAAAACCAAACACTACAGGGCTTCAACCACTGCGCTGACCTGTGACGGTGAAGGATGCCCAGCGTGTTACAAACACAACAAGCTACAAAGGTTCAGTGAGGTTCTACATAAAACTTTTAAATACAGTCTGTTACAGTTTTAAAGGCTTTTTGCTTTGAATAAATGTTTGATTTAAAACATTTATATTCGTATAGTTTTTTTTACATTATCTATATTATCAGTAGCGTCCACCAGTGCGGGCCAATCACAGCACAGTGGGGCGGGACGAATGACAGGACTGCTTCCTGTCTTCGTGCTAAGCTAGGCTCACTTCAGTGCAATCTGTGTCTGTTGTACCCTAACACACCGTGTACACACTCAGTACGTGAATTTCGACAGCATCTCGAATCAAACACGGCTGCTGTTTCTCTTACTGGACACGACGCTCACAACATTTGTCCGTCACCAAAATATCTGCACTGGATTTCAATTAAATATTTTCTTTTATTAACATACTTTTACTTTTTCACTCTCCACGGCTGCAGCTTCCTCGGCCGCCAATTTGAAAATACGATGGTCGCCCCTTCCTGTTATGTAGCCACGATGGCGACCGTTGAGGTCGAGAAGTAAAAAATTAATCAGTTGAGTTTCAACTGAAGAACGAAGTTCATCTTTCTGATAAAAGACGTGTTCACAGCCGAGGAGCTGCTGCGGTTTTACTTCAGATAAGAGCAGAGCTGCGTTTCCGTGACCTCTGCAGGAGATGCAACAAGCCGCTTCAGAGACGCTTCACATCCTCCGCCCGTCCAAAGTGGGCTGGACTAAAGATAACAGCCCCGTTCGGTTGTGCACACACACGCCACTGCAGCCGGAGCTAATAATGCAAAACTGTGTCAGAGTCACGGTTACGGTCACTTTAAAACACAGACGAGTGAGTTTGAGCTACCAGACGTGAAACTAACCACCTGAAGACTTCAGGATGAACCATGAGGGCAGATTTCTGCAGACAACGTGTTCACGTTAAAGCGCTCAGAGGCTTTTAGTTTGCTGACAGCAGAGTGGAGGATTCTTTAATGATTAAAACATGTTCTGAGCTTCGGGCTGCATGTTGCATGTTTTTTTAATAAAGTGAAGATCAATATTTTCTTCCAGCTCATTTTGTTGCGTGTTTTCATAATAAATGACTTATTTTAAAATGTATGAAATATGTTAAATTAACTTTATGTTTTTTAGGTTGACTGTGTGACAACTGTTACCACGACTACAGATGAAAAACAGTCTCATTTACATCAATGTTTTATTAATGCCCACTGTCCCGGCTAAATGACACTGAATAAATTAAAATCATCTTCACTCTGTGTTTGTGTCAGAACTGGCTTCAGCACACAAGCATCAGATGCTTGTAATAAAATAATAAAACCCCATAAATTTAAAAATCGAACAGCCTGATATGTGCGAGTGAGGAGCGAGTGACAGCGAGACGCAGCTCTGCAGGAAACCCGCTGAGATCAGATGAGCTGCGCAGGAAGCAGAGCTGCTGACTTGTGTCCGTTATCTCACGCGATACCTGTGTTATACCTGCAGGCGACACTCACCTGACCCACAAACCACAAAGACGAAGAGCGCCAGCAGCCACGGGCCCACCGGAGACTTCTCCTCGTTTACTGGCCGCTGAAACACACAATATGACACATTTATTAGTGCGCAGTAGGTAAACAAACGTGGCTGCTCTCTTCTTCCTTCTGGGAAAAAACACAGCAACTAGTATAAATCCTGCAGGCGGCCGGAGATGTTCTGCTGGGGTGTTTTCCTCTCACTCTGCTGCTGTTAATCAGCAGGGTGGCGTCGCTCTGTTCGCAGCACGGCGACAAAGTAACAACAAACTGACAGCAGCTGTGATCATCAGGTCACGGCTGAGCTAAAACTCAGGGGCCTCACTTACTTAATCGGCCCCTTTAGTCGTTTCCCCACAGGAAAAGACATAATATATTAGGAGGGCTACAAATAAACATGTAAACATCCTCATGCTGAGTCCAAATAAACACAAAATAAGTCAGAATCATGAAATCTTTAAGTCAGACCACTACCATCTTCTTTTACTGCCCCCCAAAGTGTTGGTCTGGCCTAATTAGCTAGCCGACCATAAACACACTCATGTCAGAGATGGTTTCATGGTCACACACTGCTGTTACAGCTGACAGCGCCATGCTAAGAGAGCTAAAGTGCTCATAACAAACTCCATTCAGAAACCCGTATATTTAATGCTGCGTTGTATGTTTACAAATGTAAATACAATTTAAAGAGCAATAGTTTATGTTTGTATAACGCGTTGGAAGCTCTTCTTAAATTCGGCTGATGCAAACTTTGCAAAATCAAGACTTTTTTTCAAACCCTCTCTATGAATTTTTAGAATTGGGTCTGTAACGTCGCGCGCCGCGCCTCCGCCCACCGCGGTGTTTACAGCAAAAATATACGCGACAAACGGTTAACAAACGTTATACATTTAACTTTTGTTTATGCCGAGTTAAAGACAAGCCAATCAAGCAAAAGTATCATGTGATATATTTTCGTTTTTGTTTAGCGTTTGTAGCTCCACACGCAAAACAACATTAATGTGGCAGATTTCTGAATGGAGTCTGGCCCCTTTCATTTCATCCACACTAACCCGTCACTACACGCCACGGCCCAGCATTTACTTTGTTTTCCTGTCATCTATAATCTGCAAGAATATTTAAAGCGCTTTTATCTTATTAATGTCGGATTGTGCAGAAACGACCCCCTTGTGTCGTTGCTAATGCTAATGCTAACGCTAGCTCTGTCAAACCCGAGCTGCCTGCAGAACTTGACTCGCATTTAACGCATAAAACCCGACCTAAAGCGACTTATTGTGCATCTAAAAGCGATAAACTCATTTAAAACACGAGCCCACGCTCGCAGCCGCGGAGCCGCCAGCCCGGCTGTCAGTACCGATGTTTTCTGGACGTGTCCCCGCTGTGTGATGGTCTTGCTGTGCCGCTCGTTCGCCACTTTCATCCTCTGCACCGCCGACATGTTTCGGGTTTGCCGACCGGGTCTGGACCGGGACCAGGAAGACGGAGAGCCGGGAACTACAGCCGAGTGTCAGGAGGAGGCGGTGCCGGCGAAAAGGTCCCGTTAGGACGAGAATCCGCGCCGAGGATCGGGTCTGTGTTGTGGGAGGCGGACAGCGTCCGAGTGAAGCTGCTTAGCCGAGCGAGCTAACCCTGAAGCCAACGGCTGCGTCACGTGACAGGGGACGAGCAGACCCACAGCGTATCTCTGCTGCCCTCTAGTGAAGATACCGCGAGATCTCAGCAGAAAATCATTCAACATCTTTCGGATCAGGGTGAATTTATTATATTATATTATGTTATATTATAATTTGTATTTCTGGTCTCACTGATCAGCAATCTGACAAAACCACAAGATATCTAAAAATATGAGTTTAGTATAATTTTGCATTAGAAGAATCAGACTCAGCTCTGATATGTTGTGCAAACATTAACCTGGGAGGGGGGGCATGAGAGTCAGGGTGGGACGATGGTCATGTGGCGAGAGGTTTTGGTCCTGATGGAGGGGAGAGTCTGAAACAGTTTGTGTCCAGGATGGAAGTCAGCTTAAATGTTTCCTGCTCGCCTCCGAGTCCTGGAGGCGTACAGGTCCTGAAGAGGAAGGTGACAACCAATCACCTTCTCTGCAGAGCGAAGGATACGCTGCAGCCTGCCCTTGTCGCTGGCGGTGGCAGCAGCGTACCAGATGGTGATGGAGGAGGTGAGGATGGACTCGATGATGGCGGTGAACATCATGAGCCTTATGTCCCTCTGTCGGACGAGGACAAGTTATATTCCCCGTCACCAAGGCAGATGGTGTTGCTAGAACAAGTTATCGCTGTCGTGCATCTTTCATTTACAACTTCAGAAAGTTCATTTCCTTTAATCATCTGGAAAACAACATGTTACATCCAAAAGAGGACATCACTGACAGGCTGTGTGCTTAACAGCTGAAGAAACGGTGAATCATTTATCATGGCAGCAGGGTCCTGATACACTGACTGTTTAATATGCTGGGAAACATTGATTTCTTTCTTTTTTAATTAAATGTCATTTAAAAGTCCAGTTTGTAACAACAGGACTAACACATGATAATCAGTGTTGTTCACTCGTCTAGGTAACACAGCTAAACATTAAATTAGATACAACACAATTTAAGAGACACCACAATTTTCAACATCATATTATGAAAGACACCACAGGCTTGCAGACAGGGTTATGTAATTTAAGGTGCTTCTATGAAATCAAGTAGAATTTTATTCTATTAAAAGTGCGATTTAGAGCAGGAAAGTACTACAGTAAAATATTTCTCTAGTACAAATATGTTTTTTTACTAGAAACAGTACTCCATTTACACTGGGGTCGTGATCCTAGCACTTTATGAAAGCTTTTGTTAAAAATATTCTGATAAATACAGTTTCTTGTGACAAGAAATGTTAAATAACTAATTAAAATGCTTTGAGAAAGGTTTATTTGAACAATAAAAAAACTGGAAAAATGTAACTTAAGCTGTAAAAACAAGCTACAGATTACAGCATTATTTTCCATTATATTTTTGATATTGTTAATTGTCACCACTGGAATTTTGTGTTTCCCTGTATATAAATAAAACCCCTTACACCATAAAATGGTCCAGAGAATTTCTACAGAAAATTACAATAAATATAGTAATTTAAGACAGCTCAAAGTCTGAGCCTTTGTGTCTAAACCACTTTTTTAAAAAACTATATATATGTATATATATATATATATATATATATATAGAGAGAGAGAGAGAGAGAGAGAGAGAGAGAATTAAGGCAGTTCTGAAGGCAAAAGGGTGGCCAACCCAGTACTAGCAATGTGTACCTAATAAAGTGGCCAGTGAGTGTATAATATTTCCCTCTGAGATGTGGAGTAGAAGAAGAAAGTAGCATGAAAAGAAAAGACCTGAGTAAAGTAGAAGTACCTCACTGTTGTATTTAAGTACAGCAGTGGAGTAAATGTACTAACTTACTGTCCAATAAAGCAACGTGAGCCAAGGTGAAGTTTCTCATTTTATTGCAGAGTGCAGTCAGACTGCCATCGAATCCACACACACACACACTCACACGCACACACACACACACACACACACACACACACACACACACACACCCACACACACACTCACACACACACACACACACACACACACACACACACACATACACACACATCTCCATGTTTAACACATGGTCGTCTCTCCAACACACACACACACATGTTCTGCTGGCTGTGTGGCAGCCAGGGGTCAGAGGTCAGAGTTCAGGGTCAGGGGTCATTAGTAGGATTCCAGAGGAAGTAGGAGGGAACCTCCGTTTCCTCTGATGTCTACCTGTGTCTACAACAGGTGTGCGTTCCCTTTATTTTATTTTAGTTTAGTCCTTTGTTAGTAAAGTTCCAACACGAAGTCTCTGACTGGAGGACTTGGGGTTCCTGGAGGTCAGAGGTCATGCAGGGTCAGCTCAGGGTCACCTGTAGTGACATCACAAAGTTCAAAAGACAGGCGGAGTCAGCCTGTCTGGGAGGAAGTCAGTAAAATTTAACATTGCGGTCTGCAAGACGGGGTCTAACAGCCCAGCCCACTGATGGAGCCGATGCGGTCCATCTTCATCCCGAAGCATCCTCTCCCTCCCACCATCGACTTCCTGCTCCGCCTCCTCATCTTTGACTGTCGCTGGAGGAAGTCAAGGAAGAAGCGAGGGACCGCCTCCCGTCTGCCAGCCAATCCCCTCGCAGCACCGTGACCCGCGGCGAATACCCTGGCCGAGCGGGTGGGGAGTCCAGCTGAACCCTCTGTGATGTCATCAGAGTTGGGCGGGGCCAAGATAAGAGAAGCCAGACGAGGGCCGAACAGAGAGTCTAACACCTGAGGAAAGCGAAGGTTTAAAATGACATTTATTTGTAAATAATCAATAGTATAGATCCCCAATAGATCCCCAATTTGCACTTGAGTCTCAGCACCTCTCTGAAAAGCATATTCTTTCTGCACACCAATATGTATCCCTGAAACAAGTATTAAACACATTTCCATCATGATTTCATGTCTTTACACATCTGAAAGTTTTTACCAGGACAAAAGTAGTATAAACTTTCACAGGCCAGCATTTAACCGTTACTCCAGACGCCACAAACAGGTTTCATAGAGAGTGTGGAGCTCCACAGGGCTCCGTTATCGGCCCTCTACCATTTAACCTCTGCTTGCCTTCTCTGCACTAGACTACACTAGAGCTTATACTGTTCATTAAGCCTTACAAAGAAGTGTTGCATCAAAGCATTTGATGTAACTTGAGCTCAAGTTAATGGGAATGTATTTTAATAATGTAATTTAATAAAATTATCACTAAGTCACTGATCCTGTTACTGAAACAATTAACTGTGATTAATTGAAAGATACTAAAACATAACATCATGTGCTAAACAATATATTTTGAAAGCTTGAACATTGTCTTTGTCTCTTTTGTCCCGGACTGAATGTGCCCCTCTGACAAAAGAACTGGCCCCAGCCTGGCCCCCCAATAAAACTGCCCTAGAACCGACACTGTTTAAACACAACAAGCTTCAACACCAGTCCTTTGTAATATTACTAGGAAATCAAACTGGTTTCTAAACGGCTTTTTTTTAATTATAGTTTTTTCAGCGGAGAAAAAAAAAGTCCTTCCTGATTTGTTTCTCACTCGTTTCTTAATTAACTAATCATCAGCTACTCTATAAAATTTAGGAGTTTCTTAACTAGTAGTTAGTCCCTCATTGGTTCCTCATTGGGCCCAGTTGTTCAAAAGTAATCTGATCAAAGTGGATGAAATACTGAAAATGGGTTGTTCAAAAGAAGAAAATTGGATCGGATCAGATTACTTGATCCAGTCCTGGTTTGATCTGGATCAAACCTTCATTTGTGATGTTCAAAACATTTTTATTAGGATTGGGATTTTAGTAACAAAATGTCATAAAACCTTTTAAAGTTTTCCAAATAATTAAACATTTTTATCACGTAGTAACCTAAATACACATTTATTTATATGTCACACTTGATTTCGTTGAACTACAGTAATAAAATAGATAAAGTAGACGTTACCTATAAATTGTTTAGTACAATAAATAAATGATCCCTAAACAGCTGTCAATATCAAACAAAAACACTGTATTTAATTTCAACTTCCCGTTATTTCTGTACATTAATTACAAAGGAACAATCATCAGAGGTGAACCAGTCAGTCCCTCATTCTGAGATCGCCTCCTGAAAGCTAAAAGCTGCTCTTTGAATGATCTTTATTTTAACTATAGGACTATTGGACAACACATGCTTAAAATATCAGTGTCAGTGTATCACTGTGCATACAGTTCTTGTCGTGGGTCAGATGAGCTGACTGTTAGTTAGAGGGTTTACGTGGCTAAAGAACACAAAGATGATGAAGAACATGGGGAAAATGATGATGAGTATAGATACAAAACAGACGAAGATGAGCTGAAGGCTTAATCTCAGGAAGGTCGAGAATGAGACTAGAAGTTAAAGATGACGACAGAACAGATGAGGAAGATGAAGATGAGGACGATCAAGGCGAAGAAGATTGACTAAGAGGATCATGAGACTTTGAGCTTGAAGAAAGTGAGCGTGATGTTCACATGAATGATGATGATGGCTGATGGAGGATGATGAAGAGGTTGATCTCCACAGACCTGTTTGTCGTCTTTTTGTGGTGAAGGTCTCGACTCCACGGCAACAGTAAGGAAGAGGAGGAGGAGAGGAATGAAAGAAGAGGAGGAGGAAGATGAAACTGCCATCTTTGTATCGGAGAAGAGAAAATCTGACAAAAATCAGACAGAAAATAAGATTCAGTAAATGAAACATCGCCACGGCAACAGATTGTCCTGTATGCTGATTGGCTGGAAGGTGTTCCTTCATTGTTTTCTGCTGAAGGAAGATCATGTGATGTGAACGAAAGCCGGGAGCTGCTACTAAATGTACCTTGTGGTAAGTTTGTCTTTATTAACGGTGCAAAATAAAAAAAAATCTAAATAAAAGTTTGTTAGTTCTGAGAGCTAACTTTCCATCCATCCATCCATCCATCTTCATCCGCTTATCCGGGGTCAGGTCGCTGGGGCAGCAGCTCCAGCAGGGGACCCCAAACTTCCCTTTCCCAAGCCACATTAGCCAGCTCTGACTGGGGGATCCCGAGGCGTTCCCAGGCCAGTGTGGAGATAAGAGGCTCAGGGAGATGTTGTGGCTGATTGGTGTTAGCACGTCTCCAGTCAGAGGTCTAGATGAAGGTCGGAGGTCTAGATAAAGGTCAGAGGTCTAAATGAAGGTCAGAGGTCTAGATGAAGGTCGGAGGTCTAGATAAATGTCATAGGTCTAAATGAAGGTCAGAGGTCTAGATGAAGGTCGGAGGTCTAGATAAAGGTCAGAGGTCTAAATGAAGGTCAGAGGTCTAGATGAAGGTCGGAGGTCTAGATAAATGTCATAGGTCTAAATGAAGGTAAGAGGTCTAGATGAAGGTCGGAGGTCTAGATAAAGGTCAGAGGTCTAGATGAAGGTCTAGATGAAGGTTGGAGGTCTAGTTAAAGGTCAGAGTTCTAGATAAAGGTCATAGGTCTAAATGAAGGTCAGAGGTCTAAATGAAGGTCTCTAGATAAAGGTTGGAAGTCTAAATGAATGTCAGATAAAGGTCAGAGGTCTAGATGAAGTTCGGAGGTCTAGATAAAAGTCAGATGGAGGTAAGAGGTCTAGATAAAGGTTGGAAGTCTAGATGAAGCTTGGAGATCTAGATAAAAGTCAGATGGAGGTAAGAGGTCTAGATAAAGGTTGGAAGTCTAGATGAAGGTTGGAGATCTAGATAAAAGTCAGATGGAGGTAAGAGGTCTAGATAAAGGTTGGAAGTCTAAATGAAGGTTGGAGGTCTAGATAAAGGTCAGAGGTCTAGATGAAGGTCAGAACTCTAGATGAAGGACAGAAGTCTAGATAAAGGTTGGAGGTCTAGATGAAGGTCGGAGGTCTAGATGAAGGTCAGAGGTCTAGATGAAGGTTGGAGGTATAGATGAAGGTCAGAGGTCTAGATAAAGGTCAGAGATCTAGATGAAGTCAGAGGTCTAGATGAAGGTCAGAAGTCTAGATGAAGGTCAGAGATCTAGATGAAGTCAGAGGTCTAGATGAAGGTCAGAGGTCTAGATGAAGGTTGGAGGTATAGATGAAGGTCAGAGGTCTAGATAAAGGTCAGAGGTCTAGATAAAGATCAGAGGTCTAGATGAAGGTCAGAGGTCTAGATGAAGGTCGGAGGTCTAGATGAAGTCAGAGGTCTAGATGAAGGTCAGAAGTCTAGATGAAGGTCAGAGATCTAGATGAAGTCAGAGGTCTAGATGAAGGTCAGAGGTCTAGATGAAGGTTGGAGGTATAGATGAAGGTCAGAGGTCTAGATAAAGGTCAGAGGTCTAGATAAAGATCAGAGGTCTAGATGAAGGTCAGAGGTCTAGATGAAGGTCGTATGGAAATGTGGTTCAGACCTTCATGTTCCCCTCAGGATGAGGTCTAATTGCTTTAGTGATCCTTTGACTTTTCATCCAGCGCCATCATCAGGTCAACGTGTTAATGTGTCCAACACTTTGGTTTGTGACCAAATCCCTGCAGAACTAATAACATTCCCATCAGCCTCAGCTGCACCCTGTTTACTGCTAATGAACTGACAGCAGGCCTCTGGAGCAGAAGTGTTGTGAAGTGAAGCATCTTACTCAGGGACACATATGGTGTCTCACAGTGGGGAACTGAATCCAGCTCTACCACACCAAAGGCATGTGGCTTATCCACTGCGCCATCACCACAGCATGCAGTTGTTTAGCTCAAAGCACTGCTGTTTATAAGTGCAGCCTCACAGCTCACAGAGTTTCATCCATGAAGGTTTTAGATTTGTAAAACCTTCCCACAACATAAAACCGTGATTTAATCGGCTTATTTTGTGTGGTGTCCCAGTGACTGGCACCAGGGTGCAAAGCACTACTGAGTGTGGAATACAAACCCAGAAAATCTGTTTGGGCCCATGAGAAATTTTTATTCAAGTGAATGAGTCAGGGATCCATGACCCTGACTCATGTATGGTGAGAGACTCACCAGCAGCAGCAACACTGTGAACCCGGGGCCCCAGACCTGAGGGGCCCCAGTGTGACAGTTTGATTAATATAAAGGTACATCTCTTGCATTTGTATTACAATCTACATGGAGCGTGCTCTGTTAGCTGGTAACACTTCAGGTTGTTTGTGGTAGATATTCACAAGTACATTTACTCAAGTACATTTGCACATTTGAGATACTTGTACTAATTTTCTACTACTTTATACTGTTACATTTATGTGACATATATTTTTAATATATGCTTACATATAGACATATAATTACTAGTTACTGTTTAAAACATATGATGAACCTCTAAAATACAGCAGATTTATCTAGTGACCCCTTTGAGGGGCCTGACCCGTCGGTTGGGAACCACTGGAGAAAAGTACATCACTGTACATAAAGTACAAATAACCTCTAACAGGTAAATGTTTTATTAATGTTAAAACATTAGATTAGATTTAAAGACAATCAGTATCAGATGAGATTAAATTATGCTTTTAGTATAATAATGAAATCATACTAAATCATCTAAACTTTCTCACAGCAGCAGATGATGTTTTAAACACTGAACTTTATGTTAAGTACTAACTAATTTGAAGAACAGGATTTAAATGCAGCAGAACTTACTGAAACAAAGGTGAAGAGAAATATTCCAACAAAAATCCCAAATTTAAAACGAAAATCCTCAAAACAAAACTCCAGAAAATTCTGCTGGTCGTCGATCAGTAATGTAAACTGCTCAAAAGTTTTCAATCAAAATGTTTTCCTCCAATAAAAATGATCAATTATTGGTCTCAGATGACGTCGTGACAGACTCAAAAGTTTCAACTTTTTTTGAATGAAGTTTGGTGCGCTTGTGTCTGTCCTGTCTCAGTGTCAGGACGGGTCGGTGGTCTACGTGCAGAGGACAGATGCACACTAATATACGACCCGCCGCTGTGATGTCACACATTCTTACCACTGTTACCCCCGACGACGGGTCTCTCTCACACACACATGGACACACACACAGTCAATGGATGAGACAAAGATAGAAGAGCAGTGTGTGTGTGTTGTATATTAAAAAGTTTGAAACATGGAGGAAGAAAGACACAAAAATATCGACCAATCAGATGCAAAGGTTAACGGAAAGAGTCACCTTCATTCACAAGTGAAAAATCACTTTTTAATCACAAATGGTGTTTCAGACGTCCATGGGAAGATTTAAATGGTTGTTAAGGAGCCTGGAATGATCCTTGAGGAGGTCCCAGGATACCTTGAGGGGGGTTATTTAGCAGTTCTTGAAGAGATTCAGGGGAAGCTGAACAGCTTCCTGGAGCCGTTGAGGGGCTCCAAGGACCTTGAGACAGGACAATACCAAATGCTGCAGAAATGCTGCAAACTGCTCAAAAGTGTTTCCAGTGGACACTAAAAGTGACGCACACGTCTGGGACACTTTGTGTTTGTCTTCTGTTTTCTCTGAAAGAGGCGAATGTTGTTGAACTGGTGAAGACGTTTTGTTAAGCTGCCATGTGTCGAGCTCTC
>JALXJV020000002.1:41089746-41198028 GCA_024633595.2 Lepomis macrochirus
AGGCCCCGAGTGAGGGTTTTCATGATTAGGTTACAAGTTTGGTTTAAAGATATCCTGGAGGTACCTAAAGGTATGTCAGAGGTCATTGAATTTGTGTCTGGAGTCACTGAAGGGGAGCCAGGTGTCCTTTGAGAGGATCATGCCGTCATTGAAAAGGTGAGTGCTGAGTTGGTGCCTGGAATTCCTTGAGGGGTTATAAGGACCTGAGGTACCAGGGAGCCATGAGGAAGCTAATACTGTGGCCGCAGGATGCTTTGAGGTGGACTCCAGGAAGGACTCCTTGACAAAAAGAAGCAACAGGTAGCACTGACAAGGAGGTCCTGGAGTACTCAAAGAGGTTCCAGGTGTCACTGAGCGTGTAAGCTGCTAACGTAGTCCTGTTTACCTGTAGGTTAGAACACCTGGAGCTCTGATCATCCTCCTCCTCCTCCTCCTCGTCTTCATCTTTGACCATCCCTGTCAACACTGCCAGCACTCTGAAAAATGTTCATATATATTCCATATATTATTCCATGTACTCTGTCATTTTCACAGTATAAACTATAGATTACAGTGTTAATATATAGTTATATATATTACTTGTAGTTACTACACTCATTAGAGTTTCAGTGGCTTTTAACTCAGTGTCAGCCCTTACACGCTCACTGCGCTTAAACACAGCATGCGTCTGTCTTCTCTGTCTTTTCAGTTCAAGTTAGATATTTATTACTTTAAAAAGTAACAGCGGCAGTAAAACGTTTTCTCATGCTCTGATGGTTAAACTTTACAAACAACCCACAGTTCACCTGTGTGCCAAACCGTGCAGAGGGATGTGGGGGTATTTTCATGACAAAAAAAACGCATTTCAAAACGTTCCTCCTTTGTTTCCTCACAAAGTGCATCCTATTACAGCCTCATAAACAGATAACATGGACTAAAAGAGGATCCACATGAGGATTTGTAAGTACAGTGTGGGTGGCTCAACCGCACTTTGGGAATCCCTGCATTTAATCATCTGTCTACACTGGTCTAATACATTAATGCTAATTACTAACTTGTCAGTGATCAAAACCTTTGATGCAGAAGAATTACAGCAGGTTGCAGTCTTTACTCGCAGATTGTTAATGATTGTTGCAGTTTGCATGTATCTATTTTTAGGGCAATATGTGAGTGAAGGACTCTGTGCAGCCCTGCAGCATCCATCCTGGACCCTCGCGCTGCTCTTCTTCTTATTTTATGGGCGGGTGACCTCTCCTCACTGTTACAGCTGATGCTTCACTTACTGCCACCAGCTTTTGTCATGCTATGGGTTGTTTGGTCTGTGGTGTATATCTGTGTCTGTTTGTTCATTCAGAGCTGATCAGTGTCTGGTGTTTGTTTCCTGTTTTAGTTTGAAGTGGTCTGTGTCTTCCCTGTCTGGATCACCTGATGTGTCTCACCTGTTTATTCCCTCCCTGCTCATTGGCCCTGTGTACAAGACAACTAGACATGACCTGCTGTTCTGTTCTGTGTTTGCTGTATCGTTGTCTTGTTGCGCGTGTGGACTTTTTAATCATCTCCTGAATCCTGTTTTGCCTGATGTAAGCTGGATTTAAATTTCTAGACTTCAGCAGTGACTTGTGCACTTCTTGGTGAATAAATTATCGAACTCGTCCTGCCAGTTCTGACACCCAAATATCAGACGCCACCCACGCTCTCCTCCGCAAAGCCAAACAGTGACGGCTTTGCGGAGGAGAGCGTGGCATTTTTATACAGGCTGAAAGTACGGTACATTAACTGGAAAGTATTTTAATGGGAGGATACCGGGATAAAAAATAAGAAAGCCACGGGAAAAACAGGACGCTCGGCAGGTAAGTCTTTGGCCTCATCATCATGATCTTCGACTCCAGTATTCTCTCTGTAATCAAACAGATAATTGTTTCTCACTCTCTCCGTCGCTCTGTCTCCCTCATTCTCCCTCACGACCCCTGACCTCGGTCATCCCGCCTCCTCGTAAACAGTCACTGCGGCTACTGGGTCGTCGTTGGCAACTATTTCCTGTGGAAGGGGGTGGGGCTACAGAGGTTCACATTGTCCAAAGGAAAGGTGTGTGTGTGTGTGTGTGTGTGTGTTTAATGACCCCCTGCTGTCTTTGTCCCGGTCAGACAAATCCCCGCCCCCCATTCAACCTCTGACGTCATCGACCACGCACATAAAACACACACACACACAGACTCAGTAAGAATAGCTCATCAATCACCTTATTAGAAAGAAAGAGGCCGCTGATCAGTAAAACACTGGTTATTGTGTGTGACGCAGACAACATTCCTGCCCGTCCCTCCGAAAGCGACATACACTCAGCCAACTCCTCACAAACCATATGAAACGGTTCCAGGATGCCTTAAGGGACACCAGGGATCCTTGAGAAGATACCAGAAGTCATTAAAGAAGAACTCCGGGCAATTTTTAAGTTAATCTTGATCGTTATACCTTTGTTAGAAAAAAAACGAGCCGGATTGGTGCTTGCAACACGGAGCTGCTACAGCTAATGCCCAGAGCTCCCACGTAGCTAAAACGGCAGTTATGGGGGCATTTACATAAAGAGTGTCTTTGTGCTTCTTAACAGACATAAAATGCAATTAAAATGTCTGTCCAACATGAACAGGGCTCTTACATGACAACAAGATGCGTTTAGCAACTTAGCCATTTTTTAAATTCACCTAAATAGTGTTTTATACGGCTAGCTGTAGTCTTGCGCTGAAGTCCCGTGGGAATCCGTTCGTTGTTGCCGGAAAAAGGTAAAAAGCATCGGAGTTGCTCACAAGTGAAGAAGAAATGGTTCGAGTTTGTGCCGTTCTGAATTGTTCCAACAGAATGCGAAAATACAAGAAGATGTGTGCCCAAATGGAAGGATAAATAAAGTTCACATTACCTCCGCTGTGGTTGGCATTTTTCTTCAACCGGGCCCCGCTGTGTTGTGTCTGTGTAACGTTAGTCATCCTTGTCAAAGTGTTCGCTGCAAATGCGGTCACAGTTAATTTTTAGCGCGTAGTACTTGTGTGGGAGTTTGCACATCAAGTTGAAGTATAACTAGCCACAACAGCAGAATCTCGAGGCTGTGGAAAGGAAGACAATGAAAGTTGAAGTTCTTGTATTTTCGCATTCTGTTGCCACAATGCAGAACGGCACAAACGCGAACCATTTCTTCTTCACCTGTGAGCTCCGATCATCACTCTTCACACATTATGCTCCTCTCACCTGCACGCTGCTATTTACCTTTTTCCGGCAACAATGAACGGATTCCCACGGGACTTCAGCGCGAGACTACAGCTCGCCGTCTAAAACATTATTTAGGTGAATTTACACAATGGCTAAGTTGCTAAATGCATCTTGTTGTCATGTATGTTTGTGTCTGTTAAGAGGCACAAAGACACTCTTTATGTAAATGCCCCAATATCTGCCGTTTTAGCTACGTGGGAGCTCTGGGCATTAGCTGTAGCATCTCCGTGTTGCAGACACCAATCCGGCTCGTTTTTTTTCTATAGACAGAACTCACCAAGGGTAACGATCAAGATTAACTTAAAAATTGCCCAGAGTTCTCCAGAGTTCTCCAGAGTTCTTCCACTCCTGACATGCTCCACGGTCTACAATGAGGCTCAAATAGTCCTTGAAGAGACTTTTGACTCAGGTCTGTTTGAGGCACTTTGGGGGCCCCAGGCAAGAGGGATCTGAAGGGCCCTACGTTGAACCACACTGAACCTCCCGACCCCTTCAGGAATCAAATTATAGAAGCATCTTTCTAATCTTTAAACAGTTTTTATTTTATTAAGATTATTAGTTTTAGAAAGTGCAAACAAAAGTGTCAAAGTTCTGTCACAACAACGTTGTTACATATCTTGTTGCAGTTTTAAGTGGATGATCTGAAATCCTGGACCATTCCTACAGGGGAAACGGCGTATACCTGGATATCATGTAGACTACTTCATCATTTTTTTAAAAATGACTCAGTTTTTGTCAGGATGAATTATCTGCTTCTGTGCAGCTCCTGTTCATTAGAAACCATTTCCTTTCTGACCTTTCTTAAACACAGTTATATTTTCATGTCAGGTCAACAAACCTTTAATGGCATGCAGACAAACATGGTGGATTTGGTGACTCACTTTCTACGTGGTAATGAGTCAGACACCAAATGTTTTAATACCAGCATCTGTTTGTCTCTGGTCATAGTTTACCAGCTTAGTCCAGATCCCAGAGCAGATCAACACATGACATCACGCTGACCTCACTCTGACATCACTGATCAGCAGGAATCAATAGTGAGTGTGTAGACTGTGTGTGAGAGTCAGTAGGAGGAGTCAGAGTGAAGAAGAAGCTGACAAAGCGTCCTCCTGTCTTCATCCATCCTCCATCAGCTGCTTCACCTCCATTTTCTCTCTGATCCAGAGTCAGATCGGATCAATGATCAAAGATCAAACAGGTTGATCGGCCATCAGAGGAGTTGGATCAGTGGAGCTGCCTTTGTTCCTGCTTCTCTCTGCAGAGGAGACAAAGGACAGTCAGACAGAGACAAACACAGAGACTCTGACCTCAGTCTGCATACTGACCTTTGACCCTGAGATCAACTGTTTTCCATCTCATTTCGTTTCCCTTCTTGTTGTAGACGTAGCACCTGTAACGTCCTCCGTCTGTGTCTGTGGGGGATTTCAGGGTCAGACTGAGGTCTCCAGTTCTCAGCAGGTCTTCCTTCATCTCTGTTCGGTCTCTGTAAACCTCGTCCTGTTGTTCAGGCTGGTCAGAGCCATTCTTATACATATGGACTGTCTGTATTGGTTTGGGTTCAAGCCGTCTCCACTCCACTTTAGCGTCCTCAGGCAGGTTCTCTGTGGTCTTGAAGGGCAGCAGGACAGACTCTGCCCCCTCTTCCACCTCCACCTGACAGTCTGAGAGGACAACAAAGCACAACATGAGCTGCACAGCAGCAGCAGTTTGAATAACTTTATTGACAGCAGCAGATGAGAGCAGCAGCTAACAGGGGACAGAAACACAGGAAGCTGTTGGAGATGATCAGAGTCTTGATGCTGCTGGGATTGTTTTGTCCATGTGCTGCTTCACAGTAACGTCTCCTGTCAGTGTTGAGCTGCTGGACTTTGACATTTCTGGATCTAAAGTTGAACTTTGAAGAGAAGAAGCTTTCAAATGTTTTCATCTCTGTTCTGTAAATGAATCTCAGCTCCACATGTTCAACATCAGTCCAGAACAGCGAGACACACAAACATCTGATCTGGATCTGATCCCAAACTGCTCTTCCTGCTTCATCAATATTTGGCCTTTTCTTCTGCCGACTCTGAGCCCACTTTTCTTTCCAAACGGCTTCAACATGATGTGAAGAGAACTGATCATCAATCTTTCATTGATCCAAACTATTAAAGCTGCATTTCTTTGTTCTAAGTGATCAACACATTTGGTTTCTTTCAGCTCCTTCCTTCCACTTTCTTCTTGATCAATACTGGAAATCAATAACTTATTGATCTCATTCTTTCCATCCATGGAAATGATCTCCTGGATTCTTCTTTTCTTTCCTGTTATGATGTAATTTCCTCTTTTGATTGATACGTTGTGAATGTGAAATGTAATAACTGATCAATATGTATCAGATGTTTGATTGATAATCTCTTTGGACTTGAAAGAATTGCTCTGTAAACAGAGCCTTCTTGTTCAATCGGTGGCTCTGACCTCTGACCTGTATCTACAGCACTGCACATTGCATTCTGCTGTGATACCCAGAGCTCTTTCACCAGCTCATAAACATGAAGGGAACAACGCTTGGGGATTTAATTCTGACTTTACTCATGTCATCAGTGGAATTATTCGACATTCTGGTCAAGGCTTCACTTTCTGCTGTTCATGGGGTGAGACGCCGGAGGAGGGGGAGGAGGTCCAGTACACTGGTGTGACTACGCTGAAGAGGACACTGCGTGCTGCTACCGTGAATGTTTCTCTCCAATGTGTGCTCACTGGGCAATAAACTGGACCAACTTCGGTACTGGTGGGGAAAAACACTTTTATTCATCTTCTGTTCTGTGCTTTCCGGAGACGTGGCTGTGTGGATCAATACTGGACTCCATGCTGCAGCTGGCTGGCTTCCAGGTCTACAGAGCGGACCTTGACATGGAACTCTCTGGCAAAACTAAAGGTGGTGGTAGTCCAGCTGATGGTGAGTGCCTTGGTTTTTCTCCCTTTTTTGTCAGTGTTTCTGTTTTTCCTCTATACTCTGCCTGCCTCCCTGTGTTTCCTCCCGTGTTCTCTCTCTCCATCTCCCTCTGCCCCTGAGCCCAGCCAACGATCCGCACCTGCTCCTCATCAGCCATCTCTTCTGCCTTCCTCTCCTGCCAACCCTCCTCCATCCCCTCTTCCCTAGCCCCCTTTGTAAACCCTCAATAAACCTCCTTTTCTCCTGAGCGTTACGTTTGGGTATGTTCTGTCCAGTCTCACAACAGAGGTGTCTGTTTACATTAACAGTGGCTGGTGTAACAATGTGACAGTGATTCAGCAACACTGTTCACATGACCTGGAATATTTATTGATAGACTGTAAACCATTTTACTCTCCCCACAAGTTCCGCACCGCAGGTCAATGTGAATGATGCACAGTGCACGCGGGGTGATCAGATACTGTGGGTATAGCGGAAATTCCCGGAATCCTTACTTATTGTTCTTGGTGACTTTAACAAAGGAAACCTCAGCCATGAACTCCCCAAATACAGACAGTTCATAAAGTGTCAGAGACGGGAACACTTTGGATCACTGCTACACCACAGTAAGCAGTGCATTTCACGCCGTCCCTTGACCTCCACTGGAACACTTTGACCACAACATGGTTCACTTGATTCCTGCATACAGACAGAAACTAAATATCTGTAAACCTGTGATGAGGACATCAAAGCAGTGGACCAGTGATGCTGCAGAGAACCTCCAGGCGTGTTTGGAATGCACTCACCGCGATGGTTTCAGGACTGCTACCAACAATCTCGTTGAGTATTGAGGACAGCTGCATTCCAACATGGACCAGGTGAGTTATAACAATGGCAAAAACCTGGTTCAAAGCTAAGCTCAGGCAGCTGAGGTTGGAAAAGGAAGAGGCATTTAGGAGTGGCGACCAGGCCAGGTTTAAGGAGTCACAGTACAGGTTTAACCCCCCTCTTACCATCCTGGAGAGCGATTTCAACAGACTGTTCAGGAGGCAGAAACCTCGCAAAGCAGCTGTACTGGACTCTGTCTCCACATCCTCTCTGAAGCACTATGCTGATCAGCTGTCTCCAGTGTTCACTTACATTTTTAACATCTCACTGGAGACATGATGCATTAAACATGGCCCTTCACGTCATCCTCTAGGATCTTGTTTTTAACACGGCCCTGCAGAAGAGGACAAGCCTTCTCAGCTGAACATGTTTGACTCCACCTTCAGGTGGATCACAGACTGCCTCACGGACAGGAAGAAGCATGTTAAGCATGTGTCTGACTCCAGGATCCTCAGCACCTGTTCCTCTCAGGGCTGCATTCTTTCCCGTCTACTCTTCTCCCTGTACACCAACAGCTTCATCTCCAGTCACCAGTCTGAACCAGAGCTGAACCGTACCTCCAACACCAAGAAGGCCCAGCAGAGGATGTCATTCCTGAGGCAGTTGAAGTTTGCCTGCCACAGACAATGATGGTGCACTTCTACACTGCCATCCTTGAGTCCTGCCTCATCATGCTGCTGCTACTGCCAAGGACAGGGGCATGCTGCAGCATATCATTTGGTCTGCAGAGAAGATGATTGGTTGTTACCTCCCATATCTTCAGGACCAGTATGCCTCCAGGACTCTAAGACGTGCAGGAAATATTGCAGCTAACCCCACCCATCCCGGACACAAAGTGTTTGAGGCTCTCCCCTCTGGCAGGAGGCTGCATCAGGACCAAAACATCTGGCTACAAGAACAATTTCTTCCTGATCAAGACCCAGATCACCACTGTCACTGTCCGTCATACTACCTTCCACAAATACACACACACACACACACACACACACACATACACTATCCTAACCCAACACTTTACAACAACGCTCAACTGTGCTTTATATTCATGTTGTGAACTTTTGTACATAACGAAAAGCATTGTATTATAGTATTATTGTATTTTTTGTATACTTTATTACTAATTAAGTTTTATGTTTACTGTAAGCACCAATTCATACCAAGGCAAATTCCTTGTAAAATGGGAGGTAAATGGGAAAATGTGCCTGGCAATAAACCCAAATCTGATTCTGATTCTGATCTACAGCTCTGACCTTTGACCCAGAGCACCACTTGTTTCTTCATCAGGATGTCTCCCATCGTGCTGTAGACGGTGCAGATGTAGGTGTTACTGTCTCTGTCTGTGGGGTATTTCAGGGTCAGACTGAGGTCTCCAGGTCTCTGCAGGTTTCTCTTCATCTCTGTTCGGCCTCTGTAAAAACTGTGCTCTTGTTCAAGCTGGTCGGAGCCGTCCTTATATATGTGGACCTTGTTGTAACTGTCTGTCCACTCCACTGTGACGTCTTCAGGCAGGTGAGCTGTGGTTTTGCAGGGAAGCAGGACAGACTCCACCCCTGAATCCACCTCCACCTGGTAGACTGAGAGGACAACAAAGCACAACATCAGCTGTACAGACAGCAGCAGGAACTCTGAAATATGTCCCATTGTTCCATCTAACAGAGACAGTGTTGTCTTTGGTGTCTCTACAATCAACAGCACAACTGACTGTTTATTAAATCACTGAGTATTATTGTCAGATGGACTCAATCAAATCTTTATTAAAGTTAGAATCTGAAGGTTTTCATTAAATAAATGTCTGTTAAGTTGATATCATCTAATGAGGTGACAGTGGTGAAAAACTGCCGTATTAAGTTGTTGCTAATGCTGTGTGAATATTTCCTGTTGCTGCAGCTTCACATTAAAAGCATTTAACTTGTGAAACATGATGATCTGATCTGAACTGTGATCTGCCATCCACACAGTGTATTTTAAAAGACATATCCTCAAAGACAGGCTGACTGTGACTTCTGCTGTGGTATCATTATGCATCATGTGTAAAATCAGACACATGATCCATGACGATAAAGAAAAAGACAAATTAATGGCAAAAGATCATGTCATGTCTTATAAAGAGGAACATAGCTCCCCTGTAGTTCATACCTTTGCTTGTACCACAGGTAGCCGGTAAAATATGTTTCCATAGTTTATTAAGAGGCTTTGCTCCAATTAGCCAAAAAGACATGTTTACTTGCGTAGATTTTTTTTTAAGTAACTTTATTTGTACTTTATCAAAGAAAATAAACTTTTACTTCAGTAGAATATTTTGGTACTACTTTCATCTCTGTTTTCTTCATTTGGGATTCGTAGAACAGGATTTGTGCAGCTGCAGTGAAGAACTTGAGAAGAGCAGCTGTTGTGTTTGTGGACAGAGAAAAACTTTTTGCTTCTCTGTGACTTCAGTTTCACTGAAACACGTGTGGGACTATTTTCTACATCTACAGGTTCCTCTGTCACAGGTGTTCAGCTGTTCTGCTCCAATCACACCTTCATATGCTGGAAGTGTAGCAGTAGTGACATACCTGACATGAAATACTGCCGGAAATGTACCAGGAGACCCCCAGCAGCAACAAGACCAACAACCAGGAGAACCAAGAGAACCAGGAGAACTTTGGCCCAGGATGGAAATCGTTCTGTTGGAACCAGAAACATAAAGAACATGACCTCTGACCTCTGACCTGAATCTACAGTAGGTGTTAGGGTTTGTTGCTGACCTTTGACCTGCAGCTGGATCTCTGTCACTCTCTGTTCTCCCCTAGAATCTATGACGGTGCAGGTGTAGCTGCCGCTGTCAGAGAGCTGGAGTTTTGTCAGCTTGAGGCTGAGGTCTCCAGTTTCCAGAGCGTCAGTCTTCATGGATGTTCGTCTGCTGTAAAGCTGGTTTTGGTCTTTAAGTTCGTCACCTTCCTGCTGACGCTGGTGGACGGTTGGAGGATCGAGATCGTAGCGGCTCCACACCACCGAGGGGTCGTCCAGGTCAAAAGTGTTCAACTCACAGGGCAGCAGGACAAACTCCTCCCCCTCATACAGCTCCACAGCTGAGGCATGCTGGGAAACTGTGAGGTCACACAGACAGAGAGGTTCAATCACAGCAGCCTTATTTCATGTCTTATTCCTCCTGGATCCTCAGCTGACCCAGAAACCAACCTGGTCCTGTCTGTGATTGGACGCTGCAGCTGATCAGCTGCTGTGAAACCACATCAGCACAGTTTAAAACCAACAGCAGCTGACAAAGAACAGAAGCACCTCAGCTGTCATGTTGCTCTCACTGTTTGGATGGACTCTGTTTTCTGACTCAACATGGTGTTAAAATGAGTGTGTTAACTGTCTGAACTCCTCTTTCCTCACATCTCTTCCTTCCATCTCTCCATCACGTCTTCAGAGGGAGCCACTAATACTCAGGGAAAAGACAGGACTGATGGACATGTGGAGACACTTCATACAGATGAGACAGACGATCCACATGTGATGCTGCTGTCAGCAGAGGATCAGTGTTACTGTTGGTGATATAACCTGTAAGACTGTGAGCAACCTACAGGGATATAATCCTGAAGACCTGAGGACAGTCTGACTGGACCGTCTTCTACATTCATGAGGATTTAAAGAAACATTAAAACATCGCTGCCTTTAACATGTTGCTCATGTTGTTATTTGAAGGAAACATCGCCATGGAGCTGAAACAGACTGATGAAGTGAAGATGACAGAAACCAGATTAAAGAGGTGACGTTGGACTGAGGTGATGATCAGATCAGAGGGAGGAAGGTTATCTTACCGTGCACGAGGATCACAAACACCACAAACATCTTCATCTTCCTGTAGAAACTCCAACAAGCACAAAGTCCTCTTTAATCTGCTTCTCACTAAAGGAAGTCTTCAGAAACCCAGTGAGGACATCAGCTCACAGCCAGCTGTCCCTTTGCTCCTCCTGATAATCTGCTGACTCTGTGAGGAGAAAACTGGAGTTTCACTTTAAACTGTTTCCACTGAAGCAGCTGTTGGAATGTGAAGAAACAGGCTGAGCAGCTTTCACACAAACATTATTGTGACAGACGGATGTGGCTGCTGAGCTAACTGCTAACACACCTGCTAGCAGCTAGCATGCTGCTGTTAGGCCCCTCCTCCTCACCCACCACCTGGACCCCTCTCTCCATCCTGGAGGGGGACGTTCACAGACTGTTCAGGAGACAGAAGGCAGCTGGGCCGGACTCTGTCTCTCCGTCCACTGATGATGGTTTTTCACTTTAATCCTCAGAGTGGATGAAGTGATTGTGATCAGCTGTTGTGAAGTGAAACTGTGAGTTTGTCAGCTCAGAGTTCAGGTTCAGACTTTGTTAAAGCAGCTCTCTGGAATGAGTCCAGATCACCACAGATCTCTTCTGAGGAAAGAGGAGGAGCTTCAGCTTCCTCATGTTTGTCAGAGCTGTTGGTCCAGTTTCTGTCTCAGACTGACAGACAGAAAGCTGAACCTTCAGTCCTGTTGATTATCTGCACAAGAACTAAACTTCTTTATCAATCTCTAAATGACTGAAGCCGTCAGGAAACACAAGCCTTTTCTGTTCACTTTCATTCATTTCAAGAAAACATTTTAACGTCAGAGACACAAACAGCTGACAGAGATTTATGTCATTAAACACTGAAGTCTGTCCAACTTTTCATCAGGACAATAATGAAACAATAAAGAAATAAAAAGGATTTAAACTGCATTTCTTCTTCCTCATGATGTCGCTTCACATCAGATCACATGAAACTGCATTAATTAGAATAATTTCACAATAATCAATATTAACAGATGACATGAAACACACTTCTCCCAGTTCCTCTTCTCCATCAGAGCAGAGACGTGGTTTTGTTGTGGATCAGGTCTTTCTTTAACAGGAGAAGGTTAGTATCTGCGACCAGTCGCTCTCAGCTGTTTTTGGGAGGTTCATCGTTACAGACGGGAAATCTAAAGCAAACCTAATAAAGCTGCTCCTCCAGCTGAGTCATACTGAGCCCTTCATAAAGTCCCGCTGCAGCCGGACTCTTTCTCTGGCTCTGTGGAGAAGCTTTGGACCTGAGCTTAAACTAAATGGATGACCAACAGTGTTACGACCCCTCCCTTTCTGCCTGCTGCAGCTTCATTGGTTACTTCCTGCAGGAGCTGGCGGTTTGGGAGGGCTCGTTAAGTAACGGGCTGACACCTGTGTAGGCCTCAGCCTGGGCTTCACCCTGTCTCACTGTCTGTCTCTCTCTCCGAGGCTCCACATCTCCTGCTTTGGGTTTGTTTGCCGTCAACCTTCATTCATACGTTTCTCACTCATCCATGCGTTCCACTCAGCACTGATGCCGCTGATTATCACATTTCATCTTCTTTAACTAGTTCTGTTGTTTCTAGTTTCTTTAATAAACCTTATTTTGTGGCCCTTTAACCTGCTCGGTCTCCCCCCTGTCTGTCACCTTCTATGAGCCGGGATGTGACAACAGGAACACTAACAACATGCTGCTCACTAATCCCTGATCACTGATAGGACAGATCAGGATGAACAGGAGTAATTACCTGTCCTTACCTGGTGACAGTAACGTGTCCAATCCAAGGACAGCCTGAAGAAGGCCATGATCCAGAGTCTCGCGGTCTCTGCTGAGCACTATTATGTTACCATCAAAGGTTGGACTTCCTGTTCACACTACAACATGTTCTCTGACTAAACATGTCCTAAAGACGTGCAGCTGATGACATGTAATGACTCCTGTCCCCAAAGGGAAAGTGAGGGGCCCTCAGGGGACTTTTCTCACTGTGTGTTTGTGAGCAGCTGAAGACGTCAGCGTCACATTAAAACCATTTGTCCTGATCTAAAGGCTCAGACGTTTGAAACTCAAACCTCAGGTTAAAAAGTGTTACCGTTTACAGATGCAGTGAACACCGTGAGTTTGGAGCCGTTTGAAGTTTCAGTAGTGACGCTGACTTTGAAAGCTCTGAGAAGCTCTAGTGGTGCCAGGCGGTGTAAGCGGTCTGGCCGGTGTCCAAATGGCAGCAGGAGACAACTGGAGCAGCACATCCAGCTGTTGTAGCAGGAGGAAGCATGAGCTCATCACTGAAACTAATGAAAACGTTACTCAGTTCAAATGAAGGAAGCACTGAAATGTTTCTTTGACGCCTGTTTGGGATGTTGTTTAAATAATAAACCTGTGTAGTGAAATCTTCCAGTAGTGATCAGGTTACCATGGTGATGCACGTTGAACAGCAGCACTAAAGAAAGCAGTGATGAAAGCTGTTATTGTCTAAATACATTTGAAAAGCAAATGAACACCATGGAACAGAATATTGCAGGATGTGTGTCTTTAAATGTGGACCCAGGAAGAGCAGCTGTGCTTTAGGGCCCAGGTTCTCAACCCGTTCTGCTTCAAGGGCCACCTGTTCTTACCTGAGAGGCCCCGGGGCCCCTTAAAACAGAAGTCCCAGCTGACTGTGTCTGATCTAAGTGTAGTAATGAAGCAGGACAGAGCCGCTCCCTGGTGTTCAGGCAGGAGCCCTCAGATTAATAAAGACAATCAAACCAACAGGTTCTCTAACAGTGTGTGGCTGTGTGCCAGAAGCCAACAGGAAACCAGAACAGCAGGACGTTCTCAGCCAAAAGACATTATTATTATTATTTAACCCAACAGGCCGACAGCTCACGGAGACAGAGTTCAAACTGTTTCCTGTGTTCAGTCAATAAAGAGCTTCAGTCAGCTGTGACTTGGGAATATCCTGGCTAATATCTGACATATACCAGTCTGTGATAATCCAGAAGAACTCCTCATTTCTGCTGATTCTGCTCAAACACCAGCTGGACTTTCATGTAAATGAGCTCTGCTGACCAAAAAGAAGTGTAAAACTTGTGCTGATGAGCTGAAATGAAGTCGGCTAAAAAGCTGTGAGACAGAATTGGGTGATAATTTATACTTCCTGTTTTAGAAACAGTCAAAGCAGAGCGGACAGAAGCGGCCCGGTCGACGGGAAGATGAAATAAAAGCACAGGTTTAAAGCTGAAGGACCAAACTCCTGTTGTTGTTCTGTCTGACTTGTTGTTGTTGACATCTCCTCGTTTACCATGGAGTGATAAATCTTAGACACATCAGACTTCACTCTCTCCTCAGTCATCACACATGGAGAAAATATGGCCCCACTCTGCCACATGGGGGCGCTGTAACCAAAGTGTTTCTGCCTGCTGAATCCATCAGTCTCACAGCTTCAGATCCGTTTTCATGACGCTGAGTGGAGAAATGCTTTCTATACATTGGAGGTTGTATTTACAGTTTTCCTCCTCAGAGAATATTCATGCTTCTCAAAATGATCCAGAACTCGTCTCCTCACAGCACCTGATGCATCTCTTGTTGTTTCCAGAAGAAGGACCAGAACAGGCTCTGCACAGCAAAACCGCAAGTGGAAATTCAACCTGCACAGAGTTCAAATGAACACTATCCCAGTGTTTCTATAATTCTCAGCAGCTCGCTGTTAGTTTCACTTTGGACAGAGTTAATATTTGAACTCTTTTATAGTGTCACATTTCTGACACTCACAGTGTTTTGTGACACATGAAAGTGTGTTTGTGACACTAAACTGTGTTTTTATTCCCTTTGACTTACAATCGCTGACTTCTAACAGAAAGTTTTCACTGAATCTAAAAATGTGTAAAAAAAGGCTCCAGAACAGCAGAAACACCAGCACGCTGTAAATCTCTGAACTTTAAGTCAGCACATTTACAAGTATTAATAATCATTAAAACAACGTTAGAATGAACATTTTTTATTCAGGAAAACAAACTTCCTGGCACCAGTCACAGTTGGCACAATTCTGCACATTTCCATAGAAAATAAAGGTCCAATATTCAGGCTGTGATCTCCACCATCAGCACTTTGGAGATGAAAAGGCTCACACATTATAAGACTGTCTGCTTTGAGAAGACCTTTCTCATCACTTTCAGTCACTTGGTAGGCATGGAAACGCTCGCTGAAATGGTCGACCACGAGCTCGCTCACTAGGAAGTACATGACACTGTTGACTCAGAGAATCTGATTTATTTTCATGGTCCCTCTCAGTGCAGACCATAAGTCCTGCCCTGGACTCTGTCCCACTGATTTTAACCCAGTTAGCAGAGAAAATGTCGTCACCACCAAGATTATCTTGGGCTCATCCTCACTGGAAACATTCTGGGCATCATCTTTTTCAGCCAAACACAGACGACAGAAATAACGTCCACTGAAAGACTCTGTGAAACCAAGACGGCGTGCGTGCCCGAGTTGTCCCCGGTTATCTGGCGTATAGTACCAGGGACTGTTTCAGAGGAGGAGGGCCGATCGAGGCCCCGACTCTCCGGTGTTTGATGTCATTAATTAGAGGCTGCAGAATGGGACCAAAGCCATACAATGTCGTCACAGTTCATCTGAATTTGTAAAGAAGTCTGTTGTTTAGAGAACAATGGCTGTTTCTTAAAATAACTCCCATCACTAAAGTCTTCATATCGCTCTGTTTTTGATACACAAGCAGTTCACACATTTCAGAATTGCGGCACATAAATTTGATTGTTTCCAAAATGGGAATGTAAACAAATGTCTTTGACTGGGACTCGATCATCAGCGCCCGTTTGTTTATTTCGCCTCGTATCAAATCGAACTCTTCACATTATTTTTACAGGCTCCACAAGCCCCCATTTTTCACTGGAAGATTTCATTCTGTTAGTTTCAGTGTTAAAGCCAACAAACGGATTTTCAAAATGATCTATTGTGTCTACTAAAGTAGATCGTAGAGCAATAGTTCTTAACCTGGGGGTCGGGACCTGGTCCCAGGGGGGTTGCGAGAATGCTGCTATAGTCACAAAAATAGAAAAAAAAAATGAATGAATGGAATCTCTTTGGATGGACACTAAATATTTAGCACTGTTTAATCCAGCAGGCGGCAGTGGTGCCAACCGCTATAAAGAAGACTCGGTCCCTGATCTCACAGAAAGCACTTTGCGGGTTTGAAAATGCGAGGCGCAGAGCAATGGTATTTGATTGACTTTAGAAAAGAGCAAAGCGCTGCAGTTTTTGAAAGTTGCTAGGCAACCACTGAATCAGCTGTCCTGTCAGTCTAAGCAAAGATCATAGCTCCGGCGATCTGTAGCCTAATCTTTGGTTTGCCGTTAATTAATAACGGTCATACTAGCAGAAACTTAATCACAACTCACAGGTCTGTGTCTTTTGTTGCTAAAAACATCGGCCAGATGTTGTTTGAGTGTGAGAAGTGTACAAACACAGGAGATAGGGAAACAGATACATGTGGGCACATGAGACTCTCAGAAAGAGGAGACACCGCTGGTAGTAGGCTACCACCAGCTGGTCCAGGAGCTTTGTCGTAATGATAGTCGGTTTAAGGCTTATTTTAGGATGAGTATGGAATATTTTTAACTTCAAAAAGGGGTCGGACTGCCAGAAAGGTTAAGAACCCCTGGTTTAGCAGGTAACATCAGATCCCGGTCACAGACTATGGAAGCCCCAAAGGTCAGTGCATCACTGGGGTGGTGATGGCACAGTGGATAAGATGCCTTTGGTGTGAGAGACTCGGGTTAAACTCCCCACTGTGACACTTCCACCAATGTTTCCCTAAGCAAGCCTTTTAACCCCTAGTTGCTCCAGAGGCGTGCGACCTCTGACATAAATAGCAATTCTAAGTCATTTTAGATAAAAGCGTCAGCTAAATCACTACACAGCAACAGTGAATTCTTGAATGAAAGTGTGAGAGTTCTGTCACATAACAATGTTATGTATCATCTCGCTATTTTTAGAGGGCATATAGAAATCTTTGACTGTCCTAGTGGGTAAACGGTGTCTACCTGCATATCACGTAGACTACACCACTGCAAAGCTCAGATATTATACTTTTGAGTGTGTTCATAATCAAAAAACGAAATGATTCAGATTTTGAGATTCAGATTGAACCACATGCTTGTATTGCAGACTCTGTGCAGCTCCTGGCCTGTTCATTAGAAACCATTTCTTTCCTGACTTTTCTTAAACTCAGTTATATTTTCAGATCAACAAACCTTTTATGGCATGTAGCCTAACATGGTGGATTAGGTGACTCACCGATAACACTCACACACCATATGTTTCAGTACAAGCAGCCATTTGTCCCTTTTCATAGTTTACCAAATGACCAAAGTCCAGATTCCAGAGCGGATCAACATGTGACACCACGCTGACCTCACTTTGACATCACTGATCAACAGGAATCAATAGTGAGTGTGTAGACTGTGTGTGAGAGTCAGTAGGAGGAGTCAGAGTGAAGAAGAAGCTGACAAAGCGTCCTCCTGTCTTCATCCGTCCTCCATCAGCCGCATCACCTCCATTTTCTCTCTGATCCGGAGTCAGATCGGATCAATGATCAAAGATCAAAGATCAAACAGATTGATCGGCCATCAGAGGAGTTGGATCAGTGGAGCTGCTTCTGTTCCTGCTTCTCTCTGCAGAGGAGACAGAGGACAGTCAGACAGAGACAAACACAGAGACTCTGACTTCAGTCTGCATACTGACCTTTGACCCAAAGATTAACTGTTTTCTCTCTCATGATGTTTCCCATCCCGTTGAAGATGTAGCACCTGTATTCTCCTCCATCTCCAACTGTGGGGTATTTCAGGGTCAGACTGACGTCTCCAGTTATCACCAGGTCTTTCTTCAGCTTTGTGCGGGCTCTGTAAAAGTGGTCCTGTTGGTCAGGCTGGTCAGTGCCGTTCTGATACACGTGGACTATCTTTTTGGGTTCATAGCATCTCCACTCCACTTTAGCGTCCCCAGGCAGATCAGCTGTTGTCTTGAAGGGCAGCAGGACAGACTCCGCCCCCTCCTCCTCCTCCACCTGACAGACTGAGAGGACAACAATGCACAACATGAGCAGCACAGACAGCAGCAGCAGTTTGAATAACCTTATTTAATGATTGCAAAGTTGTAGAGATGCTGAACAAATTTACAGTATCTCACCAAAGTGAGTACACCCCTCACACTTTTGTTAATATTTGATTATATCTTTTCAGGTGACTGAAGAAATGACACTTAAGTAAAGTAGTAGTAGTAAGTAGTAAGTAGTAGTAAGTAGTAGTATTAAAGTAGTGAGTGTATAGCTTGTACAGCAGTGTACATTTGCTGTCCCCCCCTTGTTTGGGATGTTGTTTAAATAATAAACCTGTGTAGTGATCAGGTTACCATGGTGATGCACGTTGAACAGCAGCACTAAAGAAAGCAGTGATGAAAGCTGTTATTGTCTAAATACATTTGAAAAGCAAATGAACACCATGGAACAGAATATTGCAGGATGTGTGTCTTTAAATGTGGACTCAGGAAGAGCAGCTGTGCTTTAGGGCCCAGGTTCTCAACCCGTTCTGCTTCAAGGGCCACCTGTTCTTACCTGAGAGGCCCCGGGGCCCCCTAAAACAGAAGTCCCGGCTGACTGTGTCTGATCTAAGTGTAGTAATGAAGCAGGACAGAGCTGCTCCCTGGTGTTCAGGCAGGAGCCCTCAGATTAATAAAGACAATCAAACCAACAGGTTCTCTAACAGTGTGTGGCTGTGTGCCAGAAGCCAACAGGAAACCAGAACAGCAGGACGTTCTCAGCCAAAAGACATTATTATTATTATTTAACCCAACAGGCCGACAGCTCACGGAGACAGAGTTCAAACTGTTTCCTGTGTTCAGTCAATAAAAGAGCTTCAGTCAGCTGTGACTTGGGAATATCCTGGCTAATATCTGACATATACCAGTCTGTGATAATCCAGAAGAACTCCTCATTTCTGCTGATTCTGCTCAAACACCAGCTGGACTTTCATGTAAATGAGCTCTGCTGACCAAAAAGAAGTGTAAAACTTGTGCTGATGAGCTGGAATGAAGTCGGCTAAAAAGCTGTGAGACAGAATTGGGTGATAATTTATACTTCCTGTTTTAGAAACAGTCAAAGCAGAGCGGACAGAAGCGGCCCGGTCGACGGGAAGATGAAATAAAAGCACAGGTTTAAAGCTGAAGGACCAAACTCCTGTTGTTGTTCTGTCTGACTTGTTGTTGTTGACGTCTCCTCGTTTACCATGGAGTGATAAATCTTAGACACATCAGACTTCACTCTCTCCTCAGTCATCACACATGGAGAAAATATGGCCCCACTCTGCCACATGGGGGCGCTGTAACCAAAGTGTTTCTGCCTGCTGAATCCATCAGTCTCACAGCTTTAGATCCGTTTTCATGGCGCTGAGTGGAGAAATGCTTTCTATACATTGGAGGTTGTATTTACAGTTTTCCTCCTCAGAGAATATTCATGCTTCTCAAAATGATCCAGAACTCGTCTCCTCACAGCACCTGATGCATCTCTTGTTGTTTCCAGAAGGACCAGAACAGGCTCTGCACAGCAAAACCGCAAGTGGAAATTCAACCTGCACAGAGTTCAAATGAACACTATCCCAGTGTTTCTATAATTCTCAGCAGCTCGCTGTTAAAGTTTCACTTTGGACAGAGTTAATATTTGAACTCTTTCATAGTGTCACATTTCTGACACTCACAGTGTGTGACTGTGTGTGAGAGTCAGTAGGAGGAGTCAGAGTGAAGAAGAAGCTGACAAAGCGTCCTCCTGTCTTCATCCGTCCTCCATCAGCCGCTTCACCTCCATTTTCTCTCTGATCCAGAATCAGATCGGATCAATGATCAAAGATCAAACAGATTGATTGTTCTTCAGAGGAGTTGGATCAGTGGAGCTCCTTCTGTTTCTGCTTCTCTCTGCAGAGGAGACAGAGGACAGTCAGACAGAGACAAACACAGAGACTCTGACTTCAGTCTGCATACTGACCTTTGACCCAAAGATTAACTGTTTTCTCTCTCATGATGTTTCCCATCCCGTTGAAGATGTAGCACCTGTATTCTCCTCCATCTCCAACTGTGGGGTATTTCAGGGTCAGACTGACATCTCCAGTTATCACCCGGTATTTCTTCAGCTTTGTGCGGGCTCTGTAAAAGTGGTCCTGTTGGTCAGGCTGGTCAGTGCCGTTCTGATACACGTGGACTATCTTTTTGGGTTCATAGCATCTCCACTCCACTTTAGCGTCCCCAGGCAGATCAGCTGTTGTCTTGAAGGGCAGCAGGACAGACTCCGCCCCCTCCTCCTCCTCCACCTGACAGACTGAGAGGACAACAATGCACAACATGAGCAGCACAGACAGCAGCAGCAGTTTGAATAACCTTATTTAATGATTGCAAAGTTGTAGAGATGCTGAACAAATTTACAGTATCTCACCAAAGTGAGTACACCCCTCACACTTTTGTTAATATTTGATTATATCTTTTCAGGTGACTGAAGAAATGACACTTAAGTAAAGTAGTAGTAGTAAGTAGTAAGTAGTAGTAAGTAGTAGTATTAAAGTAGTGAGTGTATAGCTTGTACAGCAGTGTACATTTGCTGTCCCCTCAAAATAACACATCACACAGCCATTAATGTCTAAACTGCTGGCAACAAAAGGGGCCCACACTACTGAAAAAACCCACAAGCTTCACAACATAACATTATCAAGATCTTTGAGATGGGTCCAGTCTACTTGCTATAACATTTAATTTCCTGTTATCAGTAGGTGGTGCTGTGACTATGACTCAGGGTGGGCCTCTTATCTTAAACAGATCTCAGAAAATTACAATATTGTGGAAGTTAATTTTATAATATAATTTAATTAAAAATGTCAAACTTTCATGGATTCTGGATTCATTACACATAAAGGGAAATATTTCAGGTCTTTTGTACATTCACTTGTTTCTAACTTAATAGATAAAAGATACTCATTTACACACTCCACAAGGAGGGTAAGTGTGATTAAAGTGAGTGATTAAAGCATATTCATGTAAAGTTGACTGAAAAGTTAAAGTGCGGTAGGAAAAAGTTCCACAAGCAATAGGACTGACGGCAGCCTTGAGAGGATTTTCAACAATTGCCAAACTTGGGGGAGCTTCACACGGAGTGGACTGAGGCTTCAGTCAGTGCATCAAGAGCCACCAAGCACAGGCGGGTCCAGGAAATGAGCTACAAGTGTTGATTCCTAGTGTTAAGCCACTCCTGAACCAGAGACAACGTCAGAAGCGTCAGAAAAAATAAATATATATATATAAATCATAGCTCTTAATGAAAAGTGGCATAAGATGACTGTTGTTGTGATTTGACACAAGGTGAAAGTAAATTCTGCATTTTATTTGGAAATCAAGGTCCCAGAATCTGAAGCATGAGTGGGGAGGCACAGAATCCAAGTAGCTTGAAGTCCAGTGTGAAGTTTCCACAGTCCGTGCTGATTTGGGGTGCCGTATCATGCTGGTGTTGGTCCACTGTGTTTCATCTAGTCCAGAGTCAATGCAGTGTCCACCAGGAAATTTTAGAGTACTTTATGCTTCCATCTGCTGACAAGTTTTATGGAGATGCTGATTTTCTTTACCAGCAGGACTTGGCGCCTGGTACCACCATGGTATTATTGTGCTTGATTGGCCCAGCCAGCTCGTCTGACCTGAACCCCATAGATAATCAATGGTGTATTGTCAAGAGCACCGTGAGAGACACCAGACCAACAATACAGTTGAGCTGAAGGCCACTAATAAGCAACCTGGGCTTCCACAACACCTCAGCAGTGCTACGGGCTACACAAACATTTCATATTACCATTTACAGGTTAACAACGTAGCCCAAAGGTTATATTGTGTAATAGAAAATGCTCGTCTAATAGACAATAAAACTGTTGTTTTTATTGAATCGCATTCATCTCATATGAAAATCTTCCAAAAAAAACAAAATAGCCTACATTACAACAATAGAATTATAGAACAAGATACACCTTGATATACAAGGGTCATTAAAGAAAAATATTTAAGTCTTTATACTTTTTAACTGATTTAAATTCCTCAGACTATATAAGACAGACAATATAATGTTTGATTTATTTTGAAACGTTGTATTTGTGAAAGTAATAGGCTATATATAGGCTTTTCTTTTACAATGAATATTAATCTTTTCATAAAGGAATATAATATTTCTTCTTTTCGTAAATATCTCAAGTCATAGTCTTTAAAAATATATTCAAAATCTAACCAAAATAATTTGGTGCATAAACAAACATAACATAAATGACAAATGCTTTCAGTCAACACACACTTCCTCAACATCTCTCCTGAATCTTAATACAACTGTCATTTGAAACACAGCAGTGAGTGCTGCGGAAACGACAGATCCTATTCACACTAGGGAGAGGGTAGTTTGCCAGAAAGTTGGCCATTGTATTTATTTATAGCCTACATGGGTTAGGGAGCCCGATTTGGCTGTGAGTGTGACTCAGTGTCAGAGAGGAAGTGGCAAGGGTCTCGTTTTGGAAAAGCCCACAGGCAGGGAAATGGTGATAAACACTAACACGCATACACTATAGGAAGAGTCTAAACCACAGGAAAAAAACACTAAAACCTAAAATCATCATCATCTGAGGCAGAACAAGAGGAAAGCCAGAGTGCAGGGGCATAAAAACAAAATAGAGTCACTTACTCCATGTCAGAGGGGTTAAGACAGAGGGAGCTGGACTGAACGGAAATATAGGCAGAAGGCCTGAGGGCAGAGTAGGGAAACCAGAGGTATAAGGCGGGTGGCCCAAAGGCAGGGCAGAGGTGGTACAGGGGACTTCAGGCGGGAGGCCTGAAGGCAGGACAGAGAGGGAACATGACAGTTCAGGAGGATAACCTGGAAGTCAGCCAGATGCTGAGCAGGTCAGGAGGATAGCCTGGGGGTTGACCAGGGAGCAGAGAGCAAGAGCAGAAACACTCCAGGGCCCTTGCAGGAGGCTGGCGGGAAAGGAGAGACCTTTCTGGAGGTCGAGCAGGGCCCCGTCAAGGAGGGTTAACACCCACTAGAAACCAATGATCAAGACGAGACCTCTCCGGGGCCGGGCAGGGGACCGTCGATGAGGGTGGAACTTCTCCGAAGGCCAGGCAGGGCTGAAGTCCAGCAGTGAAGCAGCAGAACAGGGAACCAGAGACAAAGCTGCAGGGCTGTGGACTGGCAACTGGACCGCCAAGCTAAGGACCGGTGTCTAAGCACTGGGGCCTTGAACCGGTCTGACCACTGACTGGGTTGGGGTTGGTCGAGCCACCAACTGGACACGTGGAACAGGGGTCTGTTGAGCCACTGACTGGACACGTGAAGCAGGGGTTGGTCGGGCCACCAACAGAAGACCAAGAGAAGGTGCTGGTCTGACCACCAACAGAGGATAAGGGTCCGGTCGGATCACTGATGGAGGATCAAGTGCCGGTCTGACCACCAACGGAGGATCAGGTGCTGGTCGGATCACTGACGGAAGATCGAGTGCCAGTTGGACCACCGATCGAGGATCAGGTGCTGGTTGGACCAACGATGGAGCAGGCAGGATAGGGGAAACCTCCATTGCACTTGACAGCAGAGAAGCATGCTGGCAGCAGGCTCCTAGTCTCCTTCTAGAACCTTTTATTGAAGGTGGAGTGGACTTGAAGCCAGCTGGATAGCTAGCCTCCTGGCTAACTACCCCAAGGCTAGCAGCTTGTGCATCTTGGCTCTCCTGGCAAAGAATTCCAAGAGTGCGATTGTCTCAGTATCTTTCTCCTGCTCTAAATTCCCTTCCACAGGAGCAGCGGGTGGAGGATCAGGCAGGAGGCTAGCAGGATGATTTCTTACACTTTCTGGAGTAAAACATCTATAAGCCAAAATCCTATCAGATTGGTGATCCTGGGAAAAAAATTTATCAATTGGGTACCATTTGTCTTTGGTCGAATTTGTGCCGGTATAGGGGTCCTTGACATGAAAACGTTTGAGTACCACTGCTCTTAACAAAGGGAAAATAACACTAAAACCCAAAACCATGAGTGATGAGTACCTAAATTACCTTTTTTTAGAACTGTTAACTTTCAAAAGGTTGACGTTTCTTAATATTATTCTTGAGTCTGATATTGTAATATTTTGAGATATTGGTTTTTGATTTCCGTGACCTGTAAGACGTTATCATCAAGATTAAAGTGAAATATTTCACTTTACGTGTAATGAATCTGGAACATATGAATGTTTCATTTTTTTGACTGAAAATATTCAAATTTTATGTTCTATTCTAAAATTCTTAACCATCGCAAAGCTCCTTGAATTGCACTGCCCACATTATAAGTGGATTGACTTAATTTCTGTAAGAGAATTGTTAAAGTGTGGAGAGTGTAAATGGTAAAAAAAAAATACAATTTACAATGGCTTCTAGTTTGGTTTAAGGTATTTTCTTTAAAATAGGTTTGAAGCATACTAGAAAATGTATACCTTTTGTTTAGAAATAAAGCAGAAATAGTCACTTTGAGGAAGTTTTCTTTTCTAAAGGACTATGGATTGTAAGAGAAAGGTTATGCATTAATTATCAATTGCCCATTTATTCTTTAACAATAAAAAGGTGACTTCTGAAATTGAGCCTAAAAACACTGAGATTTCTGTCCCTACAAACTGAAGAGGTGTAGCCACAAAATTGTTCCTTCTATCAGTTTGTCTTGAGCGCTACTGATGAAACACAATATTGTTCAACTTGAGACCAGCACTTATTTCTGACCATTAATCAGGGTAAACCTAATTATTAATCATTCTGAAACACTGGACCCATATCTATAGCACTGACCTCTGACTCGGAGCACCACCTGTTTCTTCATCAGGATGTCTCCCTCCCTGCTGTAGACAGTGCAGGTGTAGGTGTCTCCATCTCTGTCTGTGGGGTATTTCAAGGTCAGACTGAAGTTTCTAGGTCTGAGCATGTTTCTCTTCATCTCTGTTCGGTCTCTGTAAAACAAGTTCTGTTCTTCAGGCTGGTCAGAGCCGTTCTTATATACGTGGACCTTCCAGTTGCCTCTGTCCGTCCACTCCACTGTGACGTCTTCAGGCAGGCGAACTGTGGTTTTGCAGGGCAGCTGTACAGACTCCTTCCCTGAATCCACCTCGACCTGGTAGACTGAGAGGACAACAGAGCATACCTGTGTCATGTTGCATTGGGCACTAAAGACATTATGTTGTAATCCGATTCCCTTTAACTCTGAAAAGTTAAAGAGACAAAAATGATGAATGTCTTCTAATGAGCTTCTTATGAAAACATTTTATATTCATTACAACCATCCTTATTTTTGTAAGAATATTACTATAATAAAATATTCAAACATCTCCACATCTTTTTCTTTGACTGTTGCAACTGAAACATATTTGTCTGCTGTAGTAATTAATTTAAGGTTATGCCAAAGAATATGTGCATGTACTAATGATGAAAAAGTAGGTCCTGAAGAGGAGAAAGGAAAGAAAGGAGCTGAACTCTCTTTAACTAGTCACTTTACTTATTAAATGTATGAGAAATGTATGATAACCTACAAGAAATATAAAGCTGGACCTGTGAACCCACATTTTCTCATGTGGAGGCTTCAGCCTTCCTAGAGTATATGAACAAGATCTTTTTGGAACTGGGAATTTAGGGTTCACATGTACTCACTATTATAACTGCGTACCAATATGTTCATCCTTTAACATGTGTATTTGAATTGAATGTCTCCTTCTTAAAAGGAGAAATTGATCCGAGGGTTTTTGAGTAATCTTTTTTGGTAGGAGACTCCATTGAGGAGGCTAAAGTGTCCTCAATTGCAATTCATTTTCAATTATTTTCTATTATTTTTCTTAATTATAACCTTATGGAATCTGTATTAATTCACTTTCATATTTTGTACCCTTTTCCCATGTAGATAAATCTAGAAATACAGACTAATGATTTCTGTGTCTCTAGTCTATTATTGAGGGAAACCCAGCCAAGAACAAAACCCCTTACTACAGCTCTGACCTTTGACCTTGAGCACAACCTGTTTCTTCATCAGAATGTCTCCCTCCCTGCTGTAGACAGTGCAGGTGTAGGTGTCTCCGTCTCTGCCTGTGGGGTATTTCAGAGTCAGACTGAGGTCTCCAGGTCTCAACAGGTTTCTCTTCATCTCTGTTCGGTCTCTGTAAAGACTGAACTGTTCTTCAAGCTGGTCAGAGCCATTCTGATACATGTGGACCTTCCTGTAGGAATTGTCCCTCCACTCCACTCTGACGTCGTTGGGCAGAATAACTGTGGTTTTGCAGGGCAGTTGGATAGACTCCACCCCTGAATCCACCTCCACCTGGTAGGCTGAGAGGACAACAAAGCACAAAATCAGCTGTACAGACAGCAGCAGGAACTCTGAAATATGTCCCATTGTTCAAACAGAGACAGTGTTGTCAGTGCTAAATAAATGTCTGTTTAGTCACTATCATCTAATCATCTAATGAGGTAAAGTGGTGACTGAGCCTGTGGACCACTGGTCAAAGTACTGCAATATAACATATTTCCAGTATTACCAAAAAACATCTATTAAAAGCCTAGTCCCAATTAGACACCAGTCCCTTTTACTGGCCTGCTGTGGCCATAGGTTTTGCTAATAAACGCAGGTCTCAATTAGATGCCTGGTCTGATTAAAACCTTTTCACGTTTGCTGTTTCATAGCAAAAATGAGGAAATGGTAAAACAGAGCTGTATTTGATTACATGCAATACAATATTGGGCATTTATTCATGTAGACAGCAAGAGTCATGTTTAACAAGTGCATTGTTAGGTGTAATACAGTTGGGAATGTAGTTTAACCTAAGAAGTTAGTGTGTATGCAGAGTTGTTCCTGTTAGCACTATATTTTTCTTATTAAATTCGTATTCTCTAAAAGCCAAGTAAAGGAAATCCTTGCAATACAGATGCACATTATGATACTGGAATGAGACCATCACAATTTCTTTCCTTTGGTATGTTTACTTTTTGCTTTTCTTTAAGCTGATACTGTTTCAACACTATTTTATGTTTCGGATTGTTAAAATATGCCATGAAGTGTAATTTCTACAGTAAAAAAAAAAATCATGGACTAAAGGATGTTGATCATTATGTAATTGCCTATTGGCTATTAAGTCTTTTCTCTCTTATGCCATATCTTTGTACAATGTATATATCTTGAACTGTCAACAATAATTGAGACCTATGCAAGCTATGTTATTAATATTGTAATATTATCAAAGTGAGGATAATGTTGCAGCAAGTAGGCTCATGTTATATGCTCAGTTTGCATTATTATTTTTGGCAGATGATGCATTGCTAGCCTTCAATATTATTATAAATTCATTTTACTTCAGTCACAGATGCTGACACACTTACCTTAATAAAGGCAATGATTATGCTGAATGACCTCTACAGTAAATGTAATGTCTCATTTCAGTGTTTCCCACACATTGATTTATTTCTGGCGACCCGCCACATTATCAGCGCTGATTGCCACTTATTGATTTTCGATTTCGTTTTTTACTATTTAAAATGGGTAAAAAAGTATTTGATTACAGAGCTGCAGCGCATATGTTCACTCAGCACCTCCTCTCGCTCATTTGCTCTCTCTCTGTCACTCTTGCAAACACATTGACCGGATCCGTGTGTGAATTGAATGCTTAGAATCAACAACACCCCTGCACAATTCTGTCCAACACAACGCTGTCAATGTCAGAGACCCTCCTTCAAAATATTTATTAGCAAGTAGCCTATAGCTAATAAGGACAGTTAGGATATGCTGTGTCTCTGCCTGAGATTACACAGCTATACTGTTATTCTGTGACAAACACTGTATATTTATGTGTGAACAAGAATTCTCCATATAACAAACATTTCTATTTTTTGACCGGTACCCCATAGGCCTTTTTGCTATCTTGTTTATGAAGTAATATTCCACCCTGTTGTCCACCTTTAGATGGCCTGCACTGAAACAACATGGGTGCAGTCTCAAAAGATGCCCTTTGTTGTCCTTTTTTGAAACATGTAGTTTTATCACAGCAGGCCATGTCAGCGACATTCTTAGGGTTTTTGCAGCAAGACAACAAACCTAAGCACACTAATCGTATTACTAAAAAAGGGTTAAAGAAGAAAAAAGGTAATGTTTTGGAATGGCCAAGTCTAAGTCCTGACTTTATAATGATCAAAATGTTGTGGAACGACACCCACCAACATCCAAGAAGCTGTTCTGTACAGAGGAATAGGATAAGATTCCTCCAAGGACCGTTCAACAGTGATCGGAAACGTTTAGTTGCAGTTATGCAGGGAGGTCACACCAGATCCTAAAGGCAAAGGCTATTTTTGTCACTCACAGATATGGAATATTGGATAATTTTCCTGTCTGTCAACATTGAGAATGTCTTCTCAGGACGTCAGTCAGGTCAGTGAGGCCATATAATGTTCGGGGTGATATTGTACAACAGTATCTTTAAATCTTTTAATTTCAAACAAAAAACTAATGAAGTTAAAAAACAATTTCTATTTGTTTCCCACATACTCCACTACTGTTATTGAAAGACAGAAAGTTTCCCCTTTGCAAATGCTGACCACCCAGTGTTCACCTGATCATCAGTCAGGGCCACAATGCTGACTTTGTATGTGCAGACATACTTGCCGAGGCCCAGCAGGTCTTATAGCTGGCAGCTTTTCTGCACAGTCAGCTTCAGCTTTTTCAAGGTTTTTCTGACTTCCCATGTGAATGCCTAAATGTTGTTACAACTTTTTTATAACTGTTTAACATCAATTTATGGAGGGAGGAACTACTCAGGCAGGTTTGTGCACTAAAATGTTACCAAATTTGTGAGAGTACAGAGGATGATGTTAGGAAGCCAATCACATATGTGAACTATTGCATGATGGGTTTGGTGAAAGGTCAACTAAAAAGCCAAAGTAGTCTTTTTTTGCTTTTTAAGTTTGTTTGTTTGCATTTGTTAGCATACTGCTGTACAATGTCGGACAGAACATTTTAAATCCTGAGAAGACATTCTCAGTGGTGACAGTCAATTTTTAAAATATTTTGTGTTTTTGGACTTTCTACAGACCTGCCGGACTTGAGGACCTCGTAAAATGTATGTATGTTTAAAAGTTGTGGGTTGATATTGCGGTAGTAATCACAGGTTGTGTTTATTCACATTATGCTTGCCGACCAGATACTATGTGTGGAGCAAACAAACTCAGACTCCCTTGTTCTTCTTGGTGACTTTAACAAAGGAAAACTCAGACTAAAACTCCCCAAACACAGTTTATGTCCAACCACAGAAGAGATCACTGATACACCACAGTTGGCAGTGCCTATTACGCCATCTCCCGTGCTGTTTTGGGACACTCTGATCATGTCATAGTCCATTCCTGCATAGAGGCTGAAATTAAAGCTCTGTAAACCTGTGGTGAGGACATCAGAAGAAGTGGACCAGTGAAGCTGTAGGGGATCTTCAGGCTTGTTAGGACTGCACTGACTGGGATGTTTTCAGGACTACTACCAACAATCTGGCTGTCTGTGAAGATTCTCAGTCATCCAGGTCATAGTTATCCTATGAAGATTAAAGTCAAGGCTAACTGGACTAACTGGATACTGGAAGATGTTTTATCCAAGGGACTTCTTCAGTTCTAACTGACTGGTAGGGAAGTGATGAAAGGACAGCATTATAAGTGGGGGATAAGTGGTGGCGTAGACCCCCTCCCCTGTTCAAAGACGGCTTCTCAACCCGGGTGTAGATGGCTTCCTTGACACCTCTTTCAAACCATCTATCGTCTCTGCCTAAAATGTGCACCTGGTGGTCCTCAAACGTGTGTCCTCTGTCGTTCAGATGTAAGTAGACTGCAAGTCTTGACCTGAGAAGGTGCTGCACCACAGAGCGGAAAACATACCAACAAGCGCCCTAGCCAGAAAGACGGAACAGAACCACCTGATGGGGGCACTTACAGCCTGTGGATACCCCTAAATGGACTTTTGTGAAAACAGCCACAAGATCCAAGAAGAACAATACTACAGGGGATGAAGAAAAGAAGGTCAAACGCGACAACATTGTGATTCCATATGTGTCTGGAGTATCAGAGAAACTCAGGAGGATTTTCAACAAACACAGCATCCCTGTGTTTTTTAAACCCAAGAACACACTAAGACAGATACTGGTACACCCCAAAGCCCGCACACCCAAACACAAGAAAAGCAATCTAGAGTATGTGTTCCAATGCAGTGATGAATGCACAGACCTGTATATTGGGGAGACTAAACAACCACTACACAAACGCATGGCCCAACACAGAAGGGCCAACTCCTCAGGTCAAGACTCTGCAGTCTAATACCAGCAATGGAAAACACCATTTTGCTCGCCTCATCAACAAGGCCCGGCACCCCCACTAACACTAACTCCTGCGCCTCTTCCCTCCTTTTATAGTATACACCGGCAATGTTTGCACAAACATCTACAAGTTATAAAATAATTAGTTATTATTTTATAACTTGTATAATTTACATTTATTAATTTAGCTGACGCTTTTTTCCCAAGCGACTTACAATTGCTACATATGTCAGAGGTCGCACGCCTCTGGAGCAACGAGGGGTTAAGTGTCTTGCTCAGGAAGACAATGGTGTATGGGTCACAGTGGGGTATTGAACATGAGTCTTGGACAGTGACTTGACAGACGCGCACCGGTGACTCGACGTGGAGTGTACAGACTGTGTTGTTGGAGCAGAGCATGCGCCAGACCGCTCGACTGTCTGAGCAGGACACCAGTTGTGTGGTGATGTATGGCAAATTACTCGTATGTTTAAAAATGACTTTACAATAAAGCTGTTTCTACAAATTCCACTGTCACATGTGTTCAGTTGTCTTGCTCCAAAAATACCTCCATATGCTGGAAGTGTAGCAGTAGTGACATACCTGACATGAAATAGTGCCGGAAATGTACCAGCAGACCCCCAGCAGCAACAAGACCAACAACCAGGAGAACCAGGAGAACTTTGGCCCAGGATGGAAATCGTTCTGTGGGAACCAGAAACATAAAGAACATGACCTCTGACCTCTGACCTGTGTCTTCCACAGGTGTTAGGGTTTATTGCTGACCTTTGACCTTCAGCTGTATCTCTGCCACTCTCCGTTGTCCTCCTAACCTTCTGACAGTGCAGGTATAGTTGCCGCTGTCAGAGAGCTGGAGTTTTGTCAGGTTAAGGCTGAGGTCTCCAGTTTCCAGAGCGTCAGTCTTCATGGATGTTCGGCCGCTGTAAAGCTGGTTTTGGTCTTTAAGTTCATCACCTTCCTGCTGACGCTGGTGGACGGTTGGAGGATTGAGATCGTAGCGGCTCCAAACCACTGTGGGATCGTCTATGTCAAACGTTTGAAACTCACAGGGCAGCAGGACAAACTCCTCCCCCTCATACAGCTCCACAGCTGAGGCATGCTGGGAAACTGTGAGGTCACACAGACAGAGAGGTTCAATCACAGCAGCCTTATTTCATGTCTTATTCCTCCTGGATCCTCAGGTGACCCAGAAACCAACCTGGTCCTGTCTGTGATTGGACGCTGCAGCTGATCAGCTGCTGTGAAACCACATCAGCACAGTTTAAAACCAACAGCAGCTGACAAAGAACAGAAGCACCTCAGCTGTCATGTTGCTCTCACTGTTTAGATGGACTCTGTTTTCTGACTCAACATGGTGTTAAAATGAGTGTGTTAACTGTCTGAACTCCTCTTTCCTCACATCTCTTCCTTCCATCTCTCCATCACGCCTTCAGAGGGAGCCACTAATACTCAGGGAAAAGACAGGACTGATGGACATGTGGAGACACTTCATACAGATGAGACAGATGATCCACATGTGATGCTGCTGTCAGCAGAGGATCAGTGTTACTGTTGGTGATATAACCTGTAAGACTGTGAGCAACCTACAGGGATATAATCCTGAAGACCTGAGGACAGTCTGACTGGACCGTCTTCTACATTCATGAGGATTTAAAGAAACATTAAAACATGCTGCCTTTAACATGTTGCTCATGTTGTTATTTATTTTGTATATATCCTCACAGCACCTGATGCATCTCTTGTTGTTTCCAGAAGAAGGACCAGAACAGGCTCTGCACAGCAAAACTGCAAGTGGAAATTCAACCTGCACAGAGTTCAAATGAACACTATCCCAGTGTTTCTATAATTCTCAGCAGCTTGCTGTTAAAGTTACACTTTGGACAGAGTTAATATTTGAACTCTTTTATAGTGTCACATTTCTGACACTCACAGTATTGTTTTGTGACACATGAAAGTGTGTTTGTGACACTAAACTGTGTTTTTATTCCCTTTGACTTACAATCGCTGACTTCTAACAGAAAGTTTTCACTGAATCTAAAAATGTGTAAAAAAAGGCTCCAGAACAGCAGAAACACCAGCACGCAGTAAATCTCTGAACTTTAGGTCAGCACATTTACAGGAAACTGTCAACAAGTATTAATAATCATTAAAACAACATTCGAATGAACATTTTTTATTCAGGAAAACTTTATTTCCTCCACCTGCAGCTCTGTGAGCATCTCCCCAGCAGTCAGCCTGGTGGCTGCAGTATTACAGCAGCTCAGTCACTGTGAGCTGGTCCCAAACACTCAACAATCTTTTTACGGTCACATAATTGTTTAATCAGCTAATATATATCCTATAGTTGTTTTAATATGTGTAGTCACAGATCACTTCCAGTAGTATCAGCAACAACACAACAACAGCAGCAGCAGCCGCATCCATAGCAACCACTCAACAGCAGCTGTTCCCTGTAACTTATGTCAGCCCAGTGTTTTAAAGCTAGAGTTGGGTATTACCGGTTTCGTTTTGTGCCACAGCATTTGCTGATGTATCGATACAGAAGCTTCTGTATGCGTGTCACGATATACAGATGCAGGTGACCACGAGTCGTTTGTTGTTCTGCTTTTTGGGCCGAGAGTTGGAACGTTATAAAACATCTTATAATACAAATTTAATTTTAGTAGGAGGAGATTTTATTGTGGCACCTGATGATTGGTTTGACAGAATCCCATCTAAATTTACAAATCACCATTATAATCCAGTGCTATCAAATTTTTGTAAAACCCTCTCACTTGTTGATATCTGGAGAATCAAGGATCCGGATGTCATTCAATTTTCATGGATAAAGCCCAATGGATGTTATAAGTCTAGAATCGATCTGTGTCTTTTAACTACTGAATTCACAGAATATGTATCAGAAGTATCTATAACAAGTGCTCCTTTAACTGATCATTGTTTATTACACATCTATTTAAAACCAGAAACGAGACCTAATAACAGGAATGTTCATTGGAAATCTAATACTGATTTGCTGAAGTCTGAATAATACTGTAACAGAATTAGGGACTTAATGTTGGAGATCAAATTTGATTCAACAATAGGAAGTTACAGCAATAGGTGGGGATTTTTTTAATTTAAAGCTAGACAACTCTCAATTAAATTTTGGGAAAAAGAAGTAAAGAAATGAGGGAAAAAGAATTTAAATTAATACAACAAATTGATGAATGCTGTAACCTTCGATCTAAACTGGATGAGCCTCCTCTTATTCCAGAGAGGATGCTACTGCCCTCTTTGAGACTATAAAAACCCACATTCATATAATCAGAACAGAATTTTTAGAGTCGTGTGAATCTGAAATTGAAATGTGGGAACTGGACAATGCTCTCAAACGAATTTCATTAGGAAAGGCTCCAGGGCAAGATGGTTTATCTACAAATTATTTTATACATTTTTCTATGAAGATATTAAAGACTTATTATTTTTTGACTTATTATTTGAAGATATTAACACCTACTATGAAACAAGGGCTGATAACTCTTATTCCCAAACCTGGAAAGGAAAAAACATACATAGAAAACTTAAGACCCATAACATTACTCCCTGTGGATTATTAAATATTTGCCCTTATATTTGCTGATGGGTTAAACGAGGGTATAGCATAAATTATTAATGAATCTCAGTCTGGTTTCCTTAAAAGATGATCTATTCACAACAATATCAGACTGGTGTTAGACTTATCAGATTACAGTGATAGAATTTACATTTATTCATTTAGCTGACAATTTCATCCAAAGCGACTTACAGTACAATTGCTATACATATCAGAGGTCGTATGCCTCTGGAGCAACTAGGGGTTAAGTGTCTTGCTGAGGGACACAATGGCGGACGGGTCACAGTGGGGGATTGAACCCGCGTCTCTCACACAAAAGGTTATTATCCATTGAGCCATCACCACCCCATTCAGGATGACGGCTTCATTTTGTTTTTAGACTTTTGTAAAGCCTCTGACAGTGTTGAACATCCTTTTATTTTGGATACACTGGAACACTTTGGTTTTGGAGAATGTTTTCGAGAGGCGATCAGCATGTTGCATAGTGATATAAATAGTTCTGTATCATTGCCTTCGGGCACGTGTAAAAGATTTGACGTGAAGAGAGGAATCCGTCAAGGTTGCCCAGCCTCTCCTTTGCTTTTCATTTTGGTTGCAGAGATATTAGCCATTATGTTTAAGAACACTGATGAAATACAACAGTTGAATGTTTTGGGAAGCTCATTGATTATTAGTCAATTAGCAGACGATACTACCCTCTTCCTAAAAAATGCGCCACAAATTCCAAAAGCCTTTTTTTTTCCAAAAGCCTCAGGTCTTTACTTTAATTTGATTAAATGCAAATTGATGGCACTCCATGATCACCCTTTAACATCTATTCATGGTATACCAATTAAGACTGATGTCAAATATCTGGGGATTACCATTTCTAAGGAGAGAGAAAGTAAATACAGATAATATTCTGAAAAAGAGCAAAATGATTTTGAATACATGGCTGCAGAGGGACTTGTCTATATTTAGTAGAATTTCTATCTAAAATGGAAGCCATATCAAGACTTATTTACCCAGCTTATTATTGGCTATCAGTGAAAATGTAATTAAAACAATTAACTAGAGTATTTTTAATTTTATTTGGAGAAACAAACATCACTATATTAGAAAAGATGTCATTGTTAAGTCTTTGGAACAGGGTGGGTTGAATGCAATTGACTTTGATCCTATGAACGGTACTTTAAAGCTGAAATGGTTAAAAAGTTTTATAAACAAGTATGAAACAATTTGGTTTAGTTAATCTTCAAAAAAATTTTATGGACTTCGGAGGTGTAGAATTTCTGTTGAAATGTGATTTTGAAATTAGTATTGATTATCTGTATTCCACCAGCAAGTCCTCCATTATGATCTAAAAACATAACTTTTCCCTCACATAACTCACTAATTTGGAACAATCGATGTATTCTGATTAAGAAAAAGTCTTTCTAATTTAAAAACTGGATGGAACAGGGAATATGGTCTATTCAACATCTAATGGATCACAGAGGTAACCTACTGGACTATGATCAGTTTAGACATAAATACAGTGTAATGTGTACTAGTAGAGAATACTGTGCTGTGATCGGAGCAATTCCAAAAGCTCTTATTCAAATGCTTAGGGGGGCCTTAGTATACACACCGATGGTACTTAACCTTCCCACATTGTCTATTGAAGCATGCTCTTTTTTGGATGAGAAATGTAATAACAAGTTTTTAAGATCATCTCTTACCAAGAAATGTTTTCCATCACCTCTTAAAAGAAAATATATATTACAGAAATACACCTCTGTGAGGAGAATTATATGTGAATACCTCAGTTTCCCTACCACCTAAAGCTAAAGAAGTACATTTTAAAACAATTAATGATATACAGTGGGTACGGAAAGTATTCAGACCCCTTTAAATTTTCACTCTTTGTTTCATTGCAGCCATTTTCCAAAAATCAAAAAAGTTCATTTTATTTCTCAGTAATGTACACTCAGCACCCCATCTTGACAGAAAAAAACAGAAATGTAGAAATTTTTGCAAATTTATTAAAAAAGAAAACTGAAATATCACATGGTCATAAGTATTCAGACCCTTTGCTCAGTATTTAGTAGAAGCACCCTTTGATCTAATACAGCCATGAGTTGTTTTGGGAAAGATGAAACAAGTTTTTCACATCTGGATTTGGGTATCCTCTGCCATTCCTCCTTGCAGATCCTCTCCAGTTCTGTCAGGTTGGATGGTAAACGCTGGTGGACAGCCATTTTCAGGTCTCTCCAGAGATGCTCAATTGGGTTTAAGTCAGGGCTCTGGCTGGGCCATTCAAGAACAGCCACGGAGTTGTTGTGAAGCCACTCCTTCGCTATTTTAGCGTGTGCTTAGGGTCATTGTCTTGTTGGAAGGTAAACCTTCGCCCAGTCTGAGGTCCAGAGCACTCTGAAAAGGTTTTCGTCCAGAATATCCCTGTACTTGGTCGCATTCATCTTTCCCTCAATTGCAACCAGTCGTCCTGTCCCTGCAGCTGAAAAACACCCCCACAGCATGATGCTGCCACCACCATGCTTCACTGTTGAGACTGTATTGGACAGGTGATGAGCAGTGCCTGGTTTTCTCCACACATACCGCTTAGAATTAAGGCCAAAGTTCTATCTTGGTCTCATCAGACCAGAGGATCTTATTTATCACCATCTTGGAGTCCTTCAGGTGTTTTTAGCAAACTCCATGCGGGCTTTCATGTGTCTTGCACTGAGGAGAGGCTTCTGTCGGGCCACTCTGCCATAAAGCCCCGACTGGTGGATTGCTGCAGTGATGGTGGACTTACTACAACTTTCTCCCATCTCCCGACTGCATCTCTGGAGCTCAGCCACAGTGATCTTTGGGTTCTTCTTTACCTCTCACCAAGGCTCTTCTCCCCGATAGCTCAGTTTGGCCGGACGGCCAGCTCTAGGAAGGGTTCTGTTCGTCCCAAACGTCTTCCATTTAAGGATTATGGAGGCCACTGTGCTCTTAGGAACCTTAAGTGCAGCAGAAATTTTTTTGTAACCTTGGCCAGATCTGTGCCTTGCCACAATTCTGTCTCTGAGCTCTTCAGGCAGTTCCTTTGACCTCATGATTCTCATTTGCTCTGACATGCACTGTGAGCTGTAAGGTCTTATATAGACAGGTGTGTGGCTTTCCTAATCAAGTCCAATCAGTTTAATCAAACACAGTTGGACTCAAATGAAGGTGTAGAACCATCTGAAGGATGATCAGAAGAAATAGACAGCACCTGAGTTAAATATGAGTGTCACAGCAAAGGGTCTGAAAACTTATGACCATGTGATATTTCAGTTTTTCTTTTTTAATAAATTTTCAAAAATTTCTACATTTCTGTTTTTTTCTGTCAAGATGGGGTGCTGAGTGTACATTACTGAGAAATAAAATTAACTTTTTTGATTTTTGGAAAATGGTTGCAATGAAACAAAGAGTGAAATATTTAAAGGGGTCTGACCACTTTCCGTACCCACTGTATATCCCTGCAAAGAATTTTTACGACTAAGATTTAACATTGACTCTAATGAATGTGTATTCTGCAATACGGAAATAGAAACAACTGAACATTTAATGTTCTCTTGTAATATTTCTAAATTATTTTGGGAGGACTTCCAAGCTTGGCTATTAAATAGTAATCTGACCATACCAGCCTTGACTTATAGTAATGTTAGATTGGGTCTTATAATGGAGAAAAACAGAAAACTGGAATTTTTATACAACCTGATAATTTTTTACTCAAATGTAAATTCTTGTTAAAATTCTAAGCACCCCACATTTCACTGTTTTCCTGAAAGAGCTATCTACTTAGATTCAATGAAGATAGTTAATTCCAAGAAGGCTTTTATACTTTATACAGTTTGTCAGATTTGTCACTTAATTGAACCCCAACCAGAGGTTAAAATGGATACTTATGTTTTTAAATTCCTTTTCAGTAATGTTTTGATCATTTGTTTTTTTCTTACCTATTTTCTAGCTGTTTGTGAAGTCTATAAGTGCGCTTGTAACTTGCACCATATTTTATTATATACTTCGTCCTGGAATATGTTTTTGTGGTAAGGAGCTAGAATTATTGTTTTTGTATTATGCAAAATAAATAAATGGGGGGGGCAACCGATTCATCCTGTCAAGAATACTTCCGGGATTTTTAACCGTTCTTGCCAAAATGCAAACTTGTGTATTGGGACAGTACTTGGGTCACAAACGATGACGTTTCATTAGAAACGTCATCTTTGGTGGTCTGTGGTTTTTGAAGTGAGGCAGTGTTATTAACAGGTGAGCTGCAGCTGGTCACACTCTGGTGGGCAAAATATGCAATGTGCCCTCAGCAAGACACTTAACCCTTCCAGAGGGACATATAAAGCAATTGTAAGTCACTTTGGATAAAAGCGTCAGGTAAATGAGTAAAATGCTCATATCCTCAATTAGCTCATACCGATAAATCGGTCGGGCTCTAGTTCAAAGTCACTTAAAACCCCTTTCTTCCCCATTTTGATGCTCGGTTTGAACTTCAAGTTGTCTTGAATGCATTGTGAATGGCTGATTAGCTATTTGAGTTAACAAGCAATTACACAGGTGTACCTAATAAAGTGGCTAGTGAGTGTTTAGGATCTGTTTTAGCTTATGAACCATTAGAAACCTCAAGTCCTCTGGTAGAGGCCTGCTAATTATCTATTATATACGTATCCTAAAGCTGATGATACATGGAGCAACTTCTTGAGCAATGTTGCTGGGCAATCTTGTTGGTGGCAACAATGTTTTGAACGGAGGGTGGCAGAGTGGCGGGAGAAGGGGATGACCAGACTAAATACCAGGCTTTTAGTTGAATTGTATTTTTTATTTATCTATAGCGTGTATATACATTATTGTCGTTTTACTGATACATCGGTTTATTTTATTCTCTTGTTCTCATATTTGTATTACTCCTTATTTTAGTGTTGTTGTTTTATCTTTATTTTATTTTTCTTTCAGTACCTTACTCTGCCTCTGGTGTTTCCTCATTGCAAATTTGAATTTTATGCAAAAGGATGGAGAGACAGATAGTGACTCTTCATAATATTGTTTTTATTGTATTTGCCTTTAAATCTATCTCACTGTGTGTGTGTGTGTGTGTGTGTGTGTGTGTGTGTGTGTGTGTGTGTTCACCTTACGCCAAAGGCTGGTGAAACTACTATGTTTCCTTTTGACTGCTGTGTGGGTTAAGGCAGTACTACTACTAAGAACCACAAAGTGGCTTGAATTGAGATATTAAAAGGCTCCAACCCTCAGGCGGGACAAGTTCAAACAGGAAGCTGGGCCACGCTGGACCCATGTCTAATACAGTGGCAAAATAAAAGTGCTGCCAAGCATCATTTTCTATCTACTGCACTTCCTTGATGCGTCTTTATCAGGTGAATCGACTGGGGCAGCACTGCTTCTACTTCACACAAAAGTGACGATGGCCTCTTAGTACTTGTTAGGAATTATTGCAACTCGTGCAGCCTCTATCTCTGTCAGATCTATAAATAGTAACTCCTGACAAATTCAGGTTGCTGTTATCAGAAAATTGAGATTTCACAGCTTTGAGGTTGATATGTAAAGTGACACATCAAAGTTCTTTTTGGCTGGGTTGAGCTGGGGGGTTGATGGCAAAAGGGGAAGCATGTCTAGCTCAGAAAAAGGAGAGCCAGATGAATATGGAGCTAGGGATACACCTCTCGCCGTCAGCTGTTGACATGTAATGATAGCAGAAATGTGAGAAGTTGTCAAGAGGGTGTGGCATGAGAGGAAAAGATTCATTTCAGAGCATAAATTACAATACATTAGTGTTACCAGATGGAGTCCAAGTCATATATTTTATTGGGTACCACTGAAGTTATAAATTTTAACTGATCCTGATTTTCTGTTTGTATAACATGTTCTGTTTTACTTGAAGTACTGTCGCCTGCTCTTAATTTAGAGAATACAGAATGCAGTTCTTGCAGTTCTATTTTGCATAGGCTGCGCCCTTCAAGGCTGTCGCCAGTAGGGCTTGACAATTAATTGAAAAGTAACCGAAATCAAAATTCAAAGCCTCTAATCATTTTCCCTACAGTGCATGTTCATGTACTTTGCCCTTAAAAAACATACTGTGCGTGCGTGTGTGTGTGCGCGCGTGTGTGTGTGTGTGTGTGTGTGTGTGTGTGTGTGTGTGTGTAAGGGAGTGGCATTATTGTCATTGTTCTTGCTTTTTTAATGTGAAGCACTTTGTGTTACTCGGATCTTGTATGAAACACAGCAGATTTTACATACAAACAACCTTAGAAACAAGGACGGAGAGATTGTGATCAGTGATCGATTGACAAAGCAGGTAAAGACCCATCCTGTGCACCATCTTATCAACCTACAACGTTCTTGTTACGCTTGTGGAATTTCTGAAGCATTAATTTAATGTAACACGCACTGAGGTTTAAAGAAATAAAGTATAAACATTGTGATTATTAGACAGCCCTGGTTAAAATAAAGAAACCAGATTAAAGAGGTGACGTTGGACTGAGGTGATGATCAGATCAGAGGGAGGAAGGTTATCTTACCGTGCACGAGGATCACAAACACCACAAACATCTTCATCTTCCTGTAGAAACTCCAACAAGCACAAAGTCCTCTTTAATCTGCTTCTCACTAAAGGAAGTCTTCAGAAACCCAGTGAGGACATCAGCTCACAGCCAGCTGTCCCTTTCCTCCTCCTGACAATCTGCTGAAAACTTTACTTTCGATTTGAAATGTTGCATTTTACATTTACAGAAACAGGTGTGGCAGGTAAGAGAAGGAGGAAGTCAGGTCATGTGAAGAGCAACAGTAACAGTGTCTGGAAAGTAATGGTTTTTTTTTTTCATCTCAGTTCATGTAATTGAGAAATAGTGAAGAGAGACAATGGATCTCATGCAAGAATATTTTCCTTCTCACAAAACTCTAAACATAACAAAATGATATTTTCCTAACCTGTGTTTGTGTTAGAGTGGGAGCTCTGTGCCTGAGAGGATCTCTGCGTGGCCTAAAGGTGTCTCTTTCTGATTGGCTGGATTCACAGGTAGAGCCTCGGAGTGTCTGCTGCTGATTGGTCCATTCACAACATCTGGTCTTTAATATATCAGGGGAAACGTAGCATAATGTTTTTTCCAACAGAGACTGTGGTTCCCCTGAACACCCTGCTTAGAATTTTCCTGCCTTTTTAACACAAATTTGTCGCAGCTGATTAACACCTGTGATTTCGACATCAGTAAATCTGTGAACGACCGTGTTGTCTCTTGCAGAAAGCTGTTGACAGACATTCATCTGATTTACCTGGCTTAACATTGTCTCTCCTCCTTGAAGTAACTTTTACTAGCGGCCAAAACACCGTGGATCTAGATCCCTCCCCCCAATATATTTGGATCAATATATTTGACCGTCATAACCTGAGCAAAATGATTCGTTTCGCTATCAGAATGTGATCCATTTGTTCGAGAACATTTGAAAAGGCTACACCAGCCGCATATTTACAATTTTACGGAGGGCTAAACCGGAAGTTAGCCTGCTCGGCTGGCAAAAGGCTACACAGTGGACTCTGTGGCGCTGCTGCTGACCAGTGTTTGGGGGTGTAATTGCAGAATGACGGAGACACCGACACAGCTGTATAAGTGCATGGCTACGTGCGTAGTTGCAGACAAGAAAATGCATCACTAAGTTTGTTTCCACCAGATGTCTGATCTGTTTAAAGTGTAGTAATGAAGTAGGACAGAGCTGCTCTCTGCTGTTCAGGCAGCAGCCCTCAGATTAAAAAAGACAAACAGGTTCTGTAACAGAAGCCAACAAGGCTAGCAGTTTCCCCCTGCTTCCAGTCTTTGTGCTAAGCTAAGCTAATCCTGGACCCACAGAACCGGTCTGATTAAAGAAGGACAGGAGGACAGGGACAGACTGAAACCTTTATTATCACAACAAAATGGACATGTTGACGTGTTCAGTGCGTGGAGTATTTGGGCAGCTGGTTTCCCAGGATGACCCGTCTCTCCACTCCCTCCTCTGAGATGCTCGCCAGTCTGACCACGCCGCCGCTGGAGCCGTCTCTCTCCATCGCCAGAGACAGAGCTGAGAGACAGACAGGAGAGAGACACAGAGTCAGTCAGAGCCAGTAGTCCTGCAGTGGACCGCAGCTCCCAGCATGCCTTGCAGCAGTGTGTACCTGCAGCAGTGAGCTCCAGACACTGGTCTTTGCTCAGTCCTGGTTTGTAGTTGGAGTCCATGAAGCCGTAGATGTAGGTGCTGCCGCTGCCGCCCACCGACACCGGCTGCCTCACCAACATCCCACCAATAGGAACGCAGTACACCTGAGACACAGACGGGTGAGACAGTCAGGACACCTCTGAGTGAAAATGTCCACATTGGGCCCAAAGTGTCAGTATTCTGTGTGGCCCCCATTATCTTCCAGCTCTGCCTTATAACCCTCTTGGGCCTGGAGTTCAGCAGAGCTTCACAGGTTCCACTGGAGTCCTCGTCCACTCCTCCATGACGACATCACAGAGCTGATGGATGTCAGAGACCTTGTGCTCCTCCACCTTCAGATTTTATTGATACATTTATTTCTGTTCTTTATCCGTCCTCTTATTGGTTTTTCATTACTAATTCATTTCATTACTTAAAAATGTTATTTTAAAAAAATATAAATCAGATCAAATTGAATATTTTAACTGTTTTCAGAGCAGTAAAAGTAAAGTTTACAGCAGCAAAGTCACTTTGTATAATCAAAGTAACAATATAAAATCATTATCTCACTGGAAACAAATGGAGATGAAGTTAAATAAACTCTATTCCTGAAATCAAAGCACTGAGTGAAGTTTAGAAAGACAGCAGTCTTCCTCCCTCTGCTGTAGAGGAGCTGGTTTCTCTCAACAAGCAGCTGACTTTACAAGGATTTTAACGTACGTAGCATCTGAGCTAATCAGGCTACAGGCAGAGAGGTTTAGCTTGTTTATAACCAGCCATGAGCCGAGCACAAACCCAAACACAGCTGAGCTGGATCAGACACATTAAAATATCGCTCTGTACATGTTCCTGTTCTATCAGCCTTTCAGCAGGACTGCTGGTTTTGGTTCTGGTCAACTTATGTGAGCTACAGAGATCTGCTCACTGGCTCCACTCGGTGGAGAGGAGGGGAGGGGCTGCAGCGTGGCGGCTCGCTCGTTCTATCGGCTGCTTCTGCACAGTAGTCAGTGCTGATAGGCTCTTACTTCTGTTTTTAAAATGACCGATGCAGATTATTGAAAAATGCTGAATATAAAGTGTGAACGATATAAATATAAAACACACAGTGTGTGTATTAGTGCATGTAGGCGGGTCCTGCAGTACCTGGCCCCCCTTCCTGCGGTCCCATCCTGCCACCAGGATCCCAGCAGACAGCTCCTCTCTGTAGCGGTAGCAGCTTCGCTTTGAACAGATTGGCAGCCGTCTCCACCAACGGGGCTCGTCCAGCTCGATGCTGGGGCGGACCACACACAGGTTAAAGGTTAACGGCACCTGATTGGCTGCTGAGGCTGTCAATCAAACTGTGTGTGTGTGTTACCTGTGAAAGCCCAGCTGGTAGGTGACCACGTCAGCGATGGCCTGAGTGTCAGCGGCTGATCCAGACCTGCAACAGAACCACGTCACACATCCAACAGCTGATCTACAAGGTTCCTCTGAAGTCTTAGAACGTTTATATAAAAAGGTTCTATAAGAAGGATCATTTCTAAGGTTCCTGAGTTCTTCTATCACCAGACAGACGGAGTTCTGCAGGAACGTTGTTCTCTCTAAAGTTTCCTCTGCAGGGTACCAGCTCGACTCGCTTTGTGACGTTTGGCTTTCCACTGGGGGAAAGTTGAACGTGGCAGGCTGAGGTAAAACACAGCAGGCTGCTGATTGGTCACAGAGAAAATCAGTGTCAAATCAAATCAGCAGCAGCCGGCGTGCAGATGGTCCAGCGGTGTGTTTACCTCTGAGCTGCTGCTGCTAACGTTAGCTCAGTTTGTTTTTACTTTAGGACTCAAACTCTGTCAGCAGCATCGTGTTTTTGCTTTGCAGGACCTATAAGACTGAATCTCAAAGCCAAACGTGAGTCTGTGTCATCGTTTATAAAGTCCTCCGTTTTTCCCCCACGGGGTCAGCGGCGTTTTCAAACATCTTCAGACTCGCCGTTTTAGTCTAGACGGGAGGCGGAAATCTACAAAGAGGTCAGTTTTAAAACAAAAACGTAGAGAGAGGCGGTCAGCTGACTGAGCGTCGAGACATTTAAACTCCGGTAGGCCTGTTTGTGAGATGAGCAGAGACAGCTTCACATGATCGCTGATTTCACATTTTGTTGATTTCAGTAATTCAGTAGTCTTGAGTTTAAGCTATTTATCTACTAAAGGGCAGCACGGTGGTCCAGTGGACAGCACTGTGGCCTCACAGCAAGAAGGTCGTGGGTTCAAACCCCGCTCATCCCGCCTTTCTGTGTGCCGTTTGCATTTTCTCTGTGTGGGTTTCCTCCAACTGACTGACACAATTAAAGATCTGGAGTTTGTTCCTGCTCCCTTGAGGTGACAATAAACTATCTTCTTCTTCTAAAGACTTTTTACAGTGTTAATGGTTGTGGTGCTGCCTAAACATGTGACGCGTCATAAGAAGGTCTGCTTATAATTATTCATTGTTAAAATGGAGAATGTGCTGAGAAAACGCTTTGTTTCAAGCGACACACTGAGATGCTTTTATTGTGACAGGGAAGCTTTAATTCTGAAGTTTCAAGGAAGCAGCTGCCTTTTGTTTTTGCTGCCAGCTCGACTCTCTTTGTAAATGATTAACGCATCGATGCTTCCTGTCTGAAAAGGACTTTGGTGCTCGCTCTGAACGCTGCTCAAACCATTTTAGCTGATGGCGAGTGTTGCATCATCTGATCAGCCTTTTTACAGAGTTAAAGCCACAATCAGCCGATTACAATCGGAGCAGCCTTGGTTTGATCCAGTTTGTTATTAAACTTGAAGCGTGTCTCAGCTTCGTGCAGCGTTGCTATGACAACACTCAGCGTGTAGCATATCTGCACTGTTGAGCTGGTACCGTCCAGTGGAAAAGCAGCACAAGTTCCTGATGCTGAGAACTCGTCAACATGTGAGTTTGTGAACAGGAAGTTCTGAAGGAGGAAGTGACCTGCAGCAGAAGATCCAGTCATGGATCGGAGTCAGTTTGTCCGTTACTCTGTTGGCGATGTAAGCTCTGAGAGAGAGAGAGAGAGAGCGAGCGAGCGAGGGGGAGAGAGAGGGCACTGGGTGATGTAATGATGCACATGAGACGATGCAACATATCGTCGCTGTGCGATAAAAACCACGTATATCCACTTTCGATGATTGTCTTTTTTCTATATTTGGAACAAGAGACTTCTCCTCTGTATGCTGTCCGCGTAATCGAATTGACCAATTAGAAGAGGTTTTATGACGTTATGTATGTAACAAGTATCTCCATTGGATGTGACAAGTGTCCATCAAACAGCGTATCTCCCGCTGCAGGCTCCCTCCCTCCCTTTGTTCGAGATCGCGTCTGTGGAAGTTAGAAGCAAAACGCACTCTTAAGTTTCTGTGTGGAAGAAAACATCGCCGAGGTGAAGTGTCACCATAAGATTATTGTTTGACAACTGTATTCAAGTCTGTACATGTTCACAGTCTTTTTCGACTGTCATCTGTGTAGATTAGCTAACGACATTTTGTTCTTTACATCTCGATGTCGACAGCTAAAGTGTGGCTCTCGACAGCTAGCTAATGTTAGCTGGGTAATAAACACAGTCTCTATTTGTATTGCGATCAGATAGCGAACATTAGTTAGTATCTTGTTCGTTTGCCTTGTTTGTAAACACGTTTTATACGGTGGATACGTACTAGAGCAGACTTATTAACTCACATCGTGTCCAAAGCTTTCTTTTCATTATGACAGCGTTGTTTACTTGTACATTTCATTAGTGACTGAGATATATTCGTCACCATCTGATTCCTCACGCAGAGAACCTGAAATGATGCTGTCTGTTGTGTGCACTCTTCCTCTTTTTTCAGGACAGACATGTGGTTTTCTTTAGAGGAGCTTTGGGTCAGTGTTAAATACGATAAGGCAGCAGAGGCGGCGGCCAAAGGCAGCAGTGAGGAAGAAGGTTTGTGGAAAACTAGAGGGCTGTTTCACAAAAGTGGAATTTAGAAATCCAGGATAAGAGATAAAGCTCGGCTTGACATAGTCCGATCAGAGCATCCTGGCTTTATCGGTTTCACAAAGGCCAAACCAGGCTCAGAAGGTGCAACTAAGTCAAGCCAGGTGTAAGTAATTCAGATAAATGGGCTACTCAAAATCTTTACTCAGGAAAAACCATAAAAATTAAATCAAGTAACAGTAAAATATATTTAATAATATATTTAATCTGCTGTTCATCAGCTTAGAAACAGCTACATGGTTATTTTCTAGGGAATGCATTTAGCTATTTCTGTTTAATAATTATTTTCCTTTTTAAATTTCCATGAACTTTTGGATCAGATCACTTTAAAATATCAGCCACTCTTGTTGCCTGTATATTTAATTATTTGCTTTGCAGCAGCTCAGTCAGCCAAAACAATCTGATTATTCCTGAAGCGCCTAAATAATCTTCACAACACAAAGACTCATTGTGGCAGAAACACGAAGCAGCTCGTTGTTGAAGCAGGTAAAGCTGCTCACAGAGGAAGCTGTGCGTCACCAGTAAAACCCAACAGGACTGAAAGGGTATTTGCCTGATTTTCTAAATGTTTGCATCTGCCCAGCTCATGAGGGTTAGGGTCATCATTCATTCACACATTCATCTGTGTGAAACGCGCCCGTCTCTGCAGCTCAGAGGAGACCTGGAGCTCTTCTGTGTATCTGCTCAGCCTGGCTGAGAGCTCATTCGTTAACGAAGCCTATTGCAGATCACAGACTGGTGAAGTTATGAAGGTCTGAATGGAAAATGTAGTGAAATTAAAAGTAGATTACTGAGAAAATACTGCAGTAAAGAGTAAAAGTAGGCTACTGTTTAAAAAAAGGAAAAGGTGCCAATTACTTTTTTTATTTTGCAAAATGATGTTACTTGTAACAAGTCACCCCCCTGCAGCAGGCGGGTGACGTCTCCAGGTAGAAAAAGCACAAAATAAACATAATATTGAGACACTTTGCTGCAGCTGCCTCTTTTTTCTCCCTTAACTTTTCAGCACCACATTTGTGTTGTGTCGCATGTTTTCAGTCTACAAGATTTCTGTCTGCGTTTCAACCATTTCTGATGCGGAGTGTGTGTTTGATTAGTGACTCAGACCACCTTGCTATGAGCCAAATCCAAAATCGGTGAACAGGGCGCTGGGACTAGCCTATCACAGGACGCAGACTCAGTCAGCTACCCAATGAGGATTTTATTCAATCCCAACACAGATATTAACTCGTATGACTCGTATAACACTCGGCAAAAGTGCTTTATACTCCTCCTCAATTCTACCATTAACACACTGCTGCACACCATAAGTGTGTGTGATGTATTTACTGCAGTAGTGTTTGTTAAAGTGAATGCTGGATGTTTTCCTAGCTGGCGGTCAGCTGCACACACTGTCTTTCTCATGCAGACGTTCACCACTACGACACACTGAGGACATTTACAGGATTTGTGTTTCCTCTTTCTTTTAATCACAAGCAGAGGGAGCTGAGGAGGATTCTTCAGCTGCTGGGGCTCGTCCAGGAAGGTCAAGGAAGAAAGGAAATCCAGAGACCTGGAACGTGAGTGTCCAGAAGAGAAGGAGAATGAGGGGCCAGTCCGATCTCGGGAGGAAGAATCAAGAGCCTGGGTTTAAGGAGGCAAGAAAAACTGGGATGCCATGCCAGCCTGCGGCCTGCCAAAAGTCCACTGAACTGAAGTCGAGGAGTCGAAGAGGGAGGAGATCTTTAGGTATTTCTGGGGGAAATTAGATAGAAAGAGGAAAACTTTTGTTAAGTCTTTAGTGGAGGTCAGCAGTGTAAAGCGGCGGCGCACAGGACCAGATGAATCCAGGAGGTCGGCATCCGATTCTCATCACCTTGTAGTGGATGTGAGAAGAATCAGAGAGCCAACGCATGTTCCTGTTTACACTCGGCATAAAGCAGTGGTGTTTTCTGACATGGGTAGGAAGAAGAGGAGAGAGTCCTGAAAAGACTGAGAGAGCGAGGGTGAGGCCAGAAGAGCAGGACTTCCTGAAGACCTTCACACTGCTGTAGGTCCTCTTCATCAAAGATGTACCTGGAGCCGGTGTTCAAGTCTCTCAGTCATCTCCACGCTGAGGATAAGCTCCGAACATGGAATCCAACATTTTCAATGACTTAAATCTTTCTCTCTTTCACCCAAAGAAAGACCAGTGTGACACCTGCTGTTCATTCAAGGCTGGAAACACTGAAGCTGCCACATGGGAGGAGCGCTGCCTTAAAAGACACAGCACGAGCCCTGAAGGACAAAGATGAGGCTGCTGAGAAGACCTTGGTGGCACGCATGGATCTACAGGGGCTCCTGCTCTGCCCCGAGCTGCAGGCCTCCGCCCTCTACTACAAGACTAAGCTCAGTGTTCAGAACTTCACCATCTGACACGTCATCACAAATTAGCTGTGGCACAAAGGTGAAGCTGGTCTCTCTGCCAACCAGTTTGCTTCATGCATCGTGGACTTTCTTGAAGCAAACCCCTCGTACGAAGAACACGTCCTGTGGAGTGATGGATGCGGCTACCAGAACCGAAACCTGCTCCTGAGCAACGCCCTCCTCAAGTTTACGACCGAAAGACAGAAGATAGTGACGCAGAACGAGGTCGCACACAAATGGAGAGCGATTCTGTGCAGAGTGTGACGGAGAAAACTAAGAGATAGAGAGATCTGTGTTCAGGCTGAGTCTGCTGCAGTGATCCGGGGAGCTCGCTCCCATCCCAGGCCAGACCATGTGAGGTACGTGGACCACAGTTTCTTCACAGACTGCAGCCAAGTGACCATCTGCAAGTCCATCCGACAGGGAAAAAGCTGGAGATCCAACAGGCTGTGATCTTCCAGGAATCAGGTATTTTATCAGACACATTCTTACAAAAATGTCACCTTCTATGTCAGAAGACGTCAGAGGTGAAACACATTTACTGAATTACTGTACTGAGGTATTTGTGCTTTATAAGAAAAATGTTGTACTTATTACTCCACTACATTTATTTGGCATCTTTAGTTACTCGTTACTTTACAGACTCAGATTAGAAAGATTTATAAAATCAAATCAAACTATATTATGAAGCATTTTGATGAATTAAGCCGTTCAGCAGAATATAAAGTGGTTGGAATCTGCTCCACCTTTACCAGCTGCAACAAAGGATATTTTTAAATTATATTTTGATGGTAATAATTGTGTATATTTACTTTAGATAGATTTATACTTCTAATATTTCTAGTGTGCTTTTGCTACTTTGCAGTTAAAGTTCTTAATACTACTTTCCACCACTGTGGGAGACACACTGTCTATAATTTAATCTATTAAATTTGACTTCATGTCTTCTCACTGCCTTCTAATATCGTCCCTCTGTCCACTAGATACATCGTGGACGGCACTATGGAGGACAAGATTCTGCACTCAGAGGACTGGGAAGTCTGTCCGTCTGCATCTCTCAGGAAGAAGAGAAGTGTCACCACTGTGTCCCCTCTGTACACATCCAGCCAGAAAATAAAAGAGCTGAAGTTCAAACACCTTCAGGACCTGAAGAAGGTCCAAGGACTTCCCCTCCTTCTGTGATGGACTGGACCATGATGCCCATCATCGGCTGGAATATCACACAGGCTGACTTGGTTACAGCTGTTTATTAAATTGAGTGTAATTAATTTTTACCTGACTTTGTGATGCTTTACAGGTTTTAATGATATTAATATAATTCGTAGTTGTTCCAAGTATTAAATAAATTATTAAGTAGCATTAAAGAGTCAGTTGTCTCTAACAAATAGCTCGACTATCTTTGCTGACGGTTCATAATTATAATATTTAATGTGTTTTGTGATGTATTTTGTGGCTTAACATTTTGAATGTGTTTTTATTTACATGAATACAAAGAATTTCAACCTTTGTTGATTAAACCAATTTGATTTTATTTGGTCATTGTCCACTATTGTTGTTCACCACATTAAGACAGCATATTGATGATGATTAGCATTATTTTAAAACCGGCCTCTTATTATTTAGCTCAGGTAGCATCTGAAGTTTTGCCTTTAACCAGCTTGACTGCAGGTAACGTTTATAAAACAGAGCTGCATGTGTCCCTGTTAGAGGAAAGAGCTGCAGCTGTTAATTTAAACAAATCATCTTAACAGCCTCCGGATGCGGTTTGGCTGAAAGGTAAGTTTTTGTACCAACTTGTCCAGTGTGTTATTTTGGGGAAACAGAAATTATGATGGATTAAAAACGTCCAGTTTTCAGCCAAGGATTACAACAAGCAAAGTGATTCACCTGAGGTGACAAATGCTCACACGGTGATGTCATGTTGTGCTGAATTCTGCAGCCTTCTGAGAACTGCATGCACCTCGCTGCTGGTTTCGCTCATTTATGCTGAGAAAGAGGTGGATGCAAATCTCTGCAGGGAGCCTACATCATCGGTTTTGCCCACTTGTGCCTCTTAAGGTCCTTTTCAGACACTTTGCTGCGCTCGTTGATCCAAAGGAAATCTGTAGGGAAGCTTACTGTCGATGGTTTATCAAGTGATGGGGACGTAAACAGAGACTCGAGGCTCAGAACCACCTGCAAGTCATTGGAGCCCGTTATTTAAAAAACAAGCATGTCCATTTAAAATATTAAACAGTTCACTGATGACCGTGTAAAGATAGTGTTTCACTTATGGTGGTAAATGTGAGTAATAACAGGGTTTATGTTTATTTTGTAACATTTGTTTATGAGAAAAAACAGTTTTTTCATGTTTCTGGAAAAAACGATTTTTGGAGATACGTGGTTTTCATCGGACAGCGACGATATGTTACAATTGCCCCCGGTCTCCCCCACCCCTCAATGTAGCTGGTCGTCATAGCGACGTGATGTTCAAAGCGACCCACAATCAGCTGTCTGTTGGTTTAAGTTCAAAGGTCTGAACCTTCCTCAGACTGTAAAGACAGATAAGCGGTATGAAAACCTTCCAGCTGTGTTTTCCTCTGCCGTTGTTGCTGCAGCGTCTGTGTGACGGCGGGAGCAGAGGGCTCTGTGAGCGCGCGGCTGGCCGTTAGCATTGCTAAAGGCTAATTCGGCTAGCTCGCTCGTCGTCGTGTAATTAACGTCCCGACTTCACAGCGTTGGACTAACTGTGCTAAAAACACACGTACACATTCACATAACACTCTGGCAAACACTGACACATATTCTAAAAGGCTCCTACCTGAAAAGGGGAGCAGCTGAATGAAAGACGCGCGGACACAAAGTTTCCTCAGGTCACGTGTGTAATGACTGAAGGGAGGGCGCGAGGTGCACCGTAACATAGCTCAACAGTTTGACGCTCCCCCCTGCTGGAGCCCTCTAGGAACTACAACACTCTGGTTCACACTGACTGCTGCTGCTGTTAGAAAGACATTTTGCACATGAAGAATAAGAAAGAAAAGGAAAATACTGAGCTGTGACTGCTGCAGCTTACAATAACAACTTTAACCAGAACACATGATAAACCATTAAAATATGAGGATGGCTTTAAAATGACTAAATATGAAGCCATTAACTGTTATTCTATTGTGCTGACTCACATGCTGGCTGTGACTTACTGGTAAAACACATTATTTCCATCTGTCACATTGGCTCCGGCTGAGGTGAAGACATGTCAGCTCAAGTTTGAACGTTTCAGCTTCAATAAAAAATCCTACTTTATCCTGAAGGAACAGAGACGAAGAAAGTGAATCCAGAGCTGCCAGCGCGAAAGTCGCCGTGTAAAGGGGACATTTCTTGGTGCTCGCCGCTTTAACGCCAGCGTTCAGTAGGTACAGGAGAGGATGCTGGGAGCTCACCGGCGCTCTCTGCCAGGATGTGTAGAAAGAGTGAGCGCTCAAGTTCAGCATGAACCACGTTCTAGTTTAGATCCATCGTACCTGTGAGGATGAACATCTCTGTGTCTTCCTCTGTGATGTTCATTCCTTTCTGAAATCAGGACAAACCTGAGCCAACGAGAAGCTCGGCCACAAACTAGGACTCGTGGTTTTGAAGCTCACGTAAGGTTGTTCTGTTTTTATCATTTGAGAAATACAGCCGAGGTGAAGTCTTTCATTTCAGCCACAGAGCGATATCCTCCCTATATACCTGTCTGAGTCAGAAATCAGTTCATCACCTACAGTTAGTCCAAAATGCTGCCGCTCGCTGCAGAAAATGTGAGCACATCAGCCCAGTGTGAGCGTCCTGCTTCCTGTTTCTTTTAGGACGGACTTTAAAATCCTTCTGATCCCTTTTAAGGCCAGACATGGGCACGCACCTTCTCTGAGCTTTGATCCCCATATGAGCCAGGACGCAGACTGAGATCCTCTAGTAGGGCTCTGCTAACTGCTCCAAAGGCTCAGACCCAAAGGGGACAGGCTCTCTGCTGTCAGGGCCCCTACAGGCTCAGAGTCTGCTCCTGGTTTCATCTCACTTCTTAGACACATTTCTACAAAAAGCTTTCACTGTGTGACGCCTCATTTATTTTCCTTTATTTACAGATTGATTCTTTTAAAGCTCTTTGTTCCCTGTGTTGAAAAGTGCTCTACAAATAAAGCTTTTATTATACAGAGGAGGTGTGCAGCGGGTTTGGACCGGCAACGGACCCCTCGGCGACCGGTCCGGACCACAAGGACCACATGGACCACTAGTTCCTGTTTCTACAGAGCGGACGAGACAGGAGGATGCTGGGAGAAAAGAGAGGCGGGAAGCTGAACTACCTGCTGAGGTCTGAAAATGAATCTGTGTCTGAGAGATGATTCCAGCCATCGTTGGACTTGAAACAAGTTAGCATAGCATCGCCCTGACTGATCAGAAGTCCATTTAGAAAAGAAGCATTTTAAAAGATGTCTGCTTCTCATCTTGAAGACAGACCTGACAGAGCAGGAATTCATATGTTCAACAAATCAGCATCATTTTGATCAGTTTATTGAAATGAAATCACAGCAAAATGTTTATTTTGGCTTCAAAGCTGCAGGAAACCAGATTATTGAATCAGATCTGAGTGCATAAACAGCACTTTAATAACAGAACATCTTTGAGTCCAACAGATTACTGTAACCTTCTGATTTCCTCTGCTAACAGCTCATGACCTGTGTACTGGAACATAATGACTGCTAGTATATTGTGCTGTAGTCTACTGGTCCCTGGCTTGGTTTTACTATGTTGTCTGTTTTGTGTTGACTTGTACTGACTACAGATGAAAAACAGCCTTCTGGCTAAATCTGCCATATTTACTGAAACGTTTCAGCTTCAATGAAAAAATCCAGCTTTATCTTTGAGGACTGAACAGAGAGACCAGAAAACCAGAACCTGGAGGAAAGAGACTAAAGAAGTGGAGTTTCTGCTGAGTTCTGAGATCAACGCCTGAAGGACTCGGCACGCTTCAGACAAACTAGATCACATGACGCCTGTTTATACCTGCTCCAAATGTCAACACTGGAAGACAGGGCAAAGATCACAGAGTCCACATGTTTCAGAGGCCTGAACCAGGTCCACTGGAGGCCTCTGGGTTTAACTGCTGTGCTTTGATCCAGTGTGCAGTGAGGAGGAAGAGGCGCTGAATAAACAGGGACTACAAAAACACTACAGAGCACATTTGTGTTCAGGCTGAACAAACCTTTGTTCTTGTGAAAGTCTGACTGAATCAAATATTATTGTGTCTTCATTCTCTGACTCCATTTTAACAGCTGCTTGCTTTCTGTTCTGTCAGTAAATGTGTTGCTTTCTGTTTAACTTGCATCCTGCCAGGGTTGGTGCTGGAATAATCTGAGCTGGACACTTGAGACTTGGACTTGAGTCCTTTTCAATGTTCTCATTAAACGAAGTCGACGCAAAGAGAAGCTTTGACTCTTCCTTTGAAACTGGACGTTCAATGAACTGTTTCCTTTCAACAAGATTTGTTGTGGCTTCAGAAAATGGGACAAAATCTAAAGACAGCAGCTTCCAGCATCTTCTAAATCCTGGTGCTGCAGAAAGTTCTGACATGTGGTTTAACTTGACTCTTAACTTCCTGTCAGTGGTTCTGATTTCCTGCAGCTGCTGACTTCTCTGTGTCTGTAGAAATAAAGTTTGTTTGACTGCACGCATTAGAACGAGCCACAAATGTCCAGAGAGCTGCAGCTGTTATCCAGCCGCTGGGAGCTTCACAGGAAACACGCCCATTCAAGCCATGTGACATCACGCTGACCTCACTCTGACATCACTGATCAGCAGGAATCAATAGTGAGTGTGTAGACTGTGTGTGAGAGTCAGTAGGAGGAGTCAGAGTGAAGAAGAAGCCGACAAAGCGTCCTCCTGTCTTCATCCGTCCTCCATCAGCTGCTTCACCTCCATTTTCTCTCTGATCCAGAGTCAGATCGGATCAACGATCAAAGATCAAACAGATTGATCGGCCATCAGAGGAGTTGGATCAGTGGAGCTGCTTCTGTTCCTGCTTCTCTCTGCAGAGGAGACAGAGGACAGTCAGACAGAGACAAACACAGAGACTCTGACCTCAGTCTGCATACTGACCTTTGACCCTGAGGTGAACTGTTTTCGCTCTCATGACGTCTCCCTCCTTGTTTAAGACACCACAGATGTATTGTCCTCCGTCTGTGTCTGTGGGGGATTTCAGGGTCAGACTGAGGTCTCCAGTTCTCAGCAGGTCTTCCTTCATCTCTGTTCGGTTTCTGTAAACCTGGTCCTGTTGGTCAGGCTGGTCAGAGCCGTTCAGATACATGTGGGCCGTCTTATAGGGATCATTGCGGCTCCACCACACCACAGCGTTCCCAGGCAGGTTCTCTGTGGTCTTGAAGGGCAGCAGGACAGACTCCGCCCCCTCCTCCACCTCCACCTGACAGACTGAGAGGACAACAAAGCACAACATGAGCTGCACAGACAGCAGCAGCAGTTTGAATAACTTTATTGACAGCAGCAGATGAGAGCAGCAGCTAACAGGGGACAGAAACACAGGAAGCTGTTGGAGATGATCAGAGTCTTGATGCTGCTGGGATTGTTTTGTCCATGTGCTGCTTCACAGTAACGTCTCCTGTCAGTGTTGAGCTGCTGGACTTTGACATTTCTGGATCTAAAGTTGAACTTTGAAGAGAAGAAGCTTTCAAATGTTTTCATCTCTGTTCTGTAAATGAATCTCAGCTCCACATGTTCAACATCAGTCCAGAACAGCGAGACACACAAACATCTGATCTGGATCTGATCCCAAACTGCTCTTCCTGCTTCATCAATATTTGGCCTTTTCTTCTGCCGACTCTGAGCCCACTTTTCTTTCCAAACGGCTTCAACATGATGTGAAGAGAACTGATCATCAATCTTTCATTGATCCAAACTATTAAAGCTGCATTTCTTTGTTCTAAGTGATCAACACATTTGGTTTCTTTCAGCTCCTTCCTTCCACTTTCTTCTTGATCAATACTGGAAATCAATAACTTATTGATCTCATTCTTTCCATCCATGGAAATGATCTCCTGGATTCTTCTTGTTTCCTGTTCTGACCTCATTTCTGATCACCTGCTGAGCATTTTCACACTGAAATATTGGTCCTTTGATTTTTTAAAGGATCTGAATCGGCCTAAGTTCCTTTGCTGGCCGCTGGATAAAAAAGCCAAAGCTGCAGGTTGCAAAGAGGTTGGAGAGTTTCTGACTGCATCAATAAGAATTTAGAGCACATTTGTCTGTCTTCCCCAACATCAGCTGCTCTCACTATCTCTGATCACAGACAAGTCATTTGTCCAGGAAACAACAAAAAAACCTACAGTTACCGCGTCATCAGGTCTCGTGCACGCGCATCCGTGTTGCCTGGTAACAAACGCGCAGCCTGCAGCGGGATCACAAACAACACATTTTAATTTGTGATGGGCTGAACGGCTCTGGCATTTAGTAGCTACAGAGATAAGGCTGTGAACTCGGCACAGAAATGATCGGCCATTAATGAACAACTTCGAGGACGTTATCTCTGAACTTACTTCTCAGCGTGAGAAATACAAGGTGTGAGCGCGTGAACTGGCTGAAATGCGCGTGTCTCACGGTGAATGCGTGAGACTTGAGAGCCCTGCCGACGGGAATTAAAGACTTCTGACTTTAGTTCGTCTGCAAAGCAAAAACACTTTCCTCCCTCGTCTCTGTCAATCACTCCCTCCCGCACCTGCTCACTACCCGATCACGCGCTCTTCTTCTTCTTCTTCTTCTTCTTTTGAAGCTGCATACCGCCACCTGCTGTATCGGAGTATGTAGCATGAACTATGTTCGTTGGGACGACTTTATATCATCAAGAAAAAAGAGGTAGAAAAGAAATTAAAAAACAAAAACCAACTAAATCCTGTTATATCTCTGTATATTTTTCAGATATTGTCCTACAGCAGGGGTATTCAATTAGAATTCGAAGGGGTCCAGTAAGAGAAAATTTCCCCGAAGCAAAGGTCCTGAACATCATACTGACTAACTTGCGTTATCATTCAGTGCCATAACGTATAGTGTTATCAATATATATGTTTTTAGTCAACAACTGACAATATTTTAACAATATTGAGTTTCCACATCAAACTGGAGGGATACTAAATAATAAATACTCTAAATATACATTCTAAATTTAAGTAAACTAAACTAAAGTGCCTTTTTTTAAAAAATGAAATAAAAACTGCAGCTTGAAGTGATAAAGTGTCGTCTTAACCAATTTTATAATAAACACTGAACACATCAGCTAAACAGCTGTAATGCCTCCTCTTCTCTTTCATTCCCTCTTATAAACCATTTTCCTACTTTCTCTTGTTCAGTGAGAAGCATGAGCTCTAAATTGTCCTGCTAGCTAGCATTGGACAAATATGAGATATTCTGGTTTTGAACTGCCCGTGGGAGGAATGTAACGTTACAGGTAAAAAATCTCTACATTCTAGTGAAATGTCTTTTCTCTTTCGCTTCCTCTCTCGTGTGCAGTGTTTCCCATACGTTCATTTAATTGTGGCGGCCGCCAAAATATCAATGCACAATCAATTTTCAATTTTTTTTAATAAGCCTATTTCAAATCGTATTTGACCGCAGAGCGCTGTAGCGCAGCACGTCCTCTCACTCGTCCCTCTCTCTCTCTCTCTCTCACTCACCCATACCTCTGTCGCTCTCTCCCTCATGGAACACCGCTGCACTAATCTGTCCATCGCAACGCTGTCAATGTCGGAGACCCAGCTAAAAAAATTATTAGCCAGCATGCAAAGGAGCCTAACTAATTAGGAGAGCTAAGTTAATGTTGGAATGCAACTGGATTTTGGAGGCTACCACGCTGTATATAGCTGGTAGTCCATACCCCCCCCCCCACACACACACACACAGTTACATTGTCATACTGTGGGAAACACTGGTGTGCGTTTCCAAAACGTCTTTGGTGTTTCTCACTTGCGGTTGCGGACTCGACTCGAATGCACAGATTTGATTGGCTGAGCAGTACCACATGAGACGATGCGATTGGTCTGTGAGTTTCCTGGGCTGCTAAACCAGTACAGTAAATGCTAGAAAAGCTGCGCGGGTTCAAATAGAAATGCTTCGTCACGAGGTAGTACGTCTTAATAATGAATCGGCTGTAGGTAGGCGGTCCGGAGAGGACAGCGGCTGGGTCCGGATCCGGACCGCGGTCCGCCTATTAGTGACCTCTGTCCTACAGCTTTCTGTGTGTCTCCTGTTGGGCCTAATAAACCTTCAAGGTTCACTTCCTTCCTGCCTGACTCATCTTCTGATTCAGCCTCATCCTCTCATCCCTGTATTTCCTACAATGTAATAGTACATCTGATTGACTTTTGCCCATTAAAAACAATGTTTTCTTTAACCCTGTATGATCAAAGCTCAGCCTGCTTCAAACGCTCTCCTCTCTTCTGTTCCCTGAGCATTAATAGATTTTTACAAGCTGGAATATTTCCTTCCACTTTTATCCACATCCCACCTGTCCTGCCATTTCTTCATGGTTTCTTTTCTGATTATCGTCTCAGCTTCTCCTTTTCCAAGGGCTGTATTTATGACATCGTTGGTCCTGCTTGGTGTTTCAGCTGTTTTGTCTGCTCTCTCGTTCCCTTTTATACCTCATTGGGCAGGTACCCAGCAGAATCTCACATCTATCCGTAGTGTCTGTAATCTAAATAAACTCTGTTGGATTTCTAGCATTAGATCTTCTCTCTTAGATTTCATATTTTGAATACTATAAAGGGCTGCTAGAGAATCAACACAACACACCCTCTGTCTGCTTTACTTCTGTCTGTAATCTGTAACTGCACACTTATGTGAACACTTCATGGCTCTCATGTTCTGCATCTGTGCTAGTTTAGGGAAGTCCTTTGCTGAGAAGCTGCTTTGACCCGTTGCTTGAGAATCTGCTGTCACTATCAATGAGACTTGTTTTGCTGCTTCAGCGTCTGATACTTTATTTTGTATCTCTGAATATCTTTTGCTCTGTTTTGAGCTCCTCATCCCTGGTAAGCAGCACTATGTTCCCCCCACAGTGACAACATTTAGTTTTAGTGCCTACTGCTCAGCGGCCATATTCATGTTCTCCAGCACAGCCTTAGATTTACACTGATCTGCCACATGTCCGATTCTCTGACATTTAAAGCAACGTAACGGCTGAGCTACAAACTCCCTCACATTAAAGCACATGCAGCCAATCATTACTTTCTGTGGCACGTCTCCCTCAAACTGCAGCAGGACAGACAGACTATCAACTAATTTCCCCTGATGTCTAGTAGGAAGACGCTTCACTGCCGTGACTCTGTCTGCTTTCATTTCTTTCTTCATGTCTTCAGTACCAATATCTAATGGAGCTCCACTGATCACTCCTCTAACCTTACGATTAGCCCCAGGAACGGGACTTTTAGTTTGAACTTCATTCAAGGTCTTCATCTTCAGTATCTGTTGAACTCTCCTGACTGCTTCAGTCAACATCTTTACTCAGAAATCTTGCTCGTCTAATGTGTCCGATCTCTTTCTAAGTTTCACTGGATGTAGTTTACCTCCAGAAACTTCTCTGAACTCCATCCCCACTTTCCTCTCTTCCGTCTCATTAGTTTTCCTCTCTTTTCTCAGTTCGTTCTGTTGTTCTGACTCACTGTGACTGGACACAGAGTTCTAATTAATTCTGCCAACATTACCTCTATTAGTCCAAACCTGAACCGCAGCTGATTCATGATCTGTGCTTATACGTATAACCTTATAACTCATCCCATTTTGTATGAATGTCACAGCGTTGGCAGAGTTTCTCTCTCTCCTAACAGCAGTATATCCCTTTATAATAAAGTCCAGCTGTGGCTTTAACCAGGTCTCCTGTATACAAATGATCAGCTTTCTCTTCCAACTTATCAACATACTTTTTAAACTCTTGGCCATTTGAAATGAAGCTTCTTGCATCCCACTGGAGTAGAATTAGCAGCATTAAGAGGATCCAACACATGTCTGAGATGACTGATTATCTTCATTAAGAATGTCTTTAACTGTTTCCCAGTGCAGCCCCCTCACATCAAGCTACTTCTCAGCTGATTGGACAATTATTTTGATCCTTTCATTTCGGCTTCCTGTCTGTGCTGAACAGCTGACTGTATCTGCCATAAAGAACACAAAGTCCTTCTTGTTCACAGTCAGAGTTTCCTCCTTCAGCTCATCACATCCTCCACATTTCCCTGCATCTTTATTCCTAGTGTCATGTTGCCTTGTCACCTGTGCGTCTCCTGAAACCTTCTTTGCTGCCTCTGCGTAGCTGATTCCCTGAGTAGCCTTGACTCGCTGCACCTCTGCCGCTCTTTTACTAACTTCTCATCCAGCGGTAAGCTGAGCTATGTTCTCCTCCACAATTACAACACTTCAGCTTTGTCCCCTCTGCACATTTGCCAAACTCGTGGTTTCCACCGCATCTACCACATGTTTGCTTTCCCCTGCACACGGATGCTACGTGTCCGAACCTCTGACATGTGAAACATGTGAGAGGTGGGGAACATACTGACCTCACATCATAACACATATATCCAATAAAGATCTTTTCAAATGTGATCAGTACAGAGAGACTGTCACTTTAATCCCATTTCTGCTGCTTTAAGACGTCTGACTTCACTCACTTTAGCATTTCTTACATTTCCTTTAACATCATCTGCTGTTACATTTACCGTAATCCCTGTAATAACTCCCTGACCAATTTTCTGTCAGTCCTCAGAGAACATTGTACTTTCTTGCCATTTATTTGATTCATTCTGACTGCTTTTCCTTCTTGTTCTCCATCCTTACATATAATTAGTAATGATCCATTTCACAATATTTCAGCTCTCCTTACCTCCCTGATTTCCTTACTTATGGATTTAGCTGCTGTAATAATATATAAATATATAATAATATAATGCTATATACTTAGAATAACTGTGTAAGCAGTAAAACAACACAAACACACACAGGGCAGTAAAAGTGTGCTGTAAGTTTAGAAACATTTTGAGTCCCCCTCTCCTGCCTCACAGTGGTTTGGTCCTCTGCCTGCTTTCCCTCTCAGGAGTCCGGTGGCAGAAAACCAGTTGGATCCTTCAGTAGCTGTGAAACTGCAGTAATGTTAAGCAGACTGGCTGTTTTATTCACTTTAAACATCAGATGAACTGATTCTTTAGTCTTAATACAGATGATGCTGAGTCATTAATAAATTAATCCTGATAACTGATCATTTTCCCATGAGCCCATGATGTTCTAACATTACCCAGCTTGTTTACCAGCTTGTTGGATTGTAAGTCACCTTCTACAGCTAGAGATGTGCAGATTGATCAGCTGAGGACTGAAACAGGCCATTTTGTTTTCTCTTCCCTGACCAGTAACTGGGGCCGAGCAGCTGCTCTGTGTCGTGTTTCATGTGTTTGCACAGACAGTAACCTGATGTCACAGCCACACAAAGTTCTTCACTAGAGTGAAGGAGACGCAACGCTCACTATTTAGGCTACAGCTCTGACCTTTGACCTCCAGCAGGACTTGTTTCTTCATCAGGATGTCTCCCTCCCTGCTGTAGACGGTGCAGGTGTAGGTCATATTGTCTCCGTCTGTGGGGTATTTCAGGGTCAGACTGAGGTCTCCAGGTCTCTGCAGGTTTCTCTTCATCTCTGTTCGGCCTCTGTAATCACTGTCTTGTTTTTCAGGCTGGTCAGAGCCGTTTTGAAACACGTGGATCTTCCAGTTTCTTCCCTCCCTCCACTCCACTCTGACATCTTCAGGCAGGTGAACTGTGGTTTTGCAGGGCAGCAGGACAGACTCCACCCCTGAATCCACCTCCACCTGGTAGACTGAGAGGACAACAAAGCACAACATCAGCTGTACAGACAGCAGCAGGAACTCTGAAATATGTCCCATTGTTCCATCTAACAGAGACAGTGTTGTCTTTGGTGTCTCTACAATCAACAGCACAACTGACTGTTTATTAAATCACTGAGTATTATTGTCAGATGGACTCAATCAAATCTTTATTAAAGTTAGAATCTGAAGGTTTTCATTAAATAAATGTCTGTTCAGTCTCTATCTATCGTCTAATGAGGTAACACAGTGGTGACTGAGCCTGTGGCCCACTGATCAAAGTACTGCAGTATTTACATATCTGCAGTATTACCAAGGGACAAACTGCAGGATTAAGCTGCAGCACAGATGAACCAGGCAGGAAGTCAGATACAGAACGGCAGAGAGAATCCGGTGGATTTTCAAAATAAAACACCCTGTGCAGACTCCTGATCGCATATCAACAATAAACACAGTTAAAACAGACAAAAAGAAACAGTTTCACTACGTAGCTGCTGAACCAGAGTAGAAGCACAAACATCAAGGACAACTGAACAAATACGCAAAATCTGAACAAGTCAGCAAAACCAGGCAGGCAAAACGCTCTTATTCTGAAATTCTCGGTGTGGGATATGTAGCCTGCGGAGCGAACGGGCTCTCAGAGAGCTGTTATCTGTAGCTGAAGAAGATGACAAGTTACCAACAGGTTAACAACACAGGGCAGCTAAACGCTCCGCTGCTGAAACACTTCAGTGTGAGTTCACACCGGACAAAACTGCAGCACAGCCGCTGCCTGTGTCGCTTCATTCACACCTTTTCCTCTGCTTTCATTGGTTGTTGGAAAAGGTTCACGCCCTGCGCCCGCTCTGATTGGTGAGCAGATCTGTCACACAAGGACGACAACAGAATGAATCTGTAACTGCACGACTGTTTAAAATGAGCCAGATGTTTAATTAACCTACATTTTAATCGCCGTCTTCATGATTAGCTAATCGCCTTCTTTCAGATCGCAGTTTGGATTTGAAAGTAATTAATCGTTAAGCCCTAGCTCCTCCCCTCTAGAAAATTCACACAGAACTGAGCTGATTCAGCAGCTCTGTTGTAAAATAAGAAAACCTCTCCTGATGCAGAGAGAGAGAGAGAGAGAGAGGGGCCGTTCAGCAGCTCAGGAGCCTCTCAGAAGCAAAAACACGATGCTGCTGACAGAGTTTGACTTTCTGTGTTTTATTTAAACATGTTGTTCTGTGTAAATAACTCTGATACTGTGCATGTGGCCATATTTCCTTTGCCAGGACTCGCCACAGCGCCACAGTCTCTCTGTGCTCCCGTCTTACTTTCAGTAACAGTCCCAGCTCGCTGTCGGCCCGTGCAAAAAATGACCTGCTGTGGTTCTTCGTCTGCAGGACTTTCTTCTGGCACGCACACGCTCAGTGTACGTGAACGGCCACTAGATGTGTGTTTTCAGCCGTTTGAATCCAGACGGAGATCAACTGTGATACGCAGCTGAAACGCTGCTGTGGACGCAGAAGATCGTGTTGGTTATCAAAGTGTTTCCAAACCGTAGTCGTGTGGATGTAGCCTCACATCACTCCTCTCTCTCTGCTCCTCTCAGGTCCTACATTTCTGTCCTCCCGTTAAATGTTTCCCCGTAAATCTCCCGTATCTTTAACCTTTAGAAAGCCAATAAAAAGCTGCTCATGCAGTCTGTTCTAAATATAGAGAGCCTACGTGTGAAGCGTCCAAACGACTGACGATGTGCCAGTAAAGACTCCAACTAACAGCAGCCTCAAGTTGTTCTGCATGAATGGTTGGGATTATTGACAAGTTAGTGACCATCGATAAATCAGAGACTAATGTAGACTGAGCTTCTTGCACAAGGATTTAATAGATGAATTAATATCAGGCCTATACTAGTGCTGAACTATATGAAGTTATGATGAATATAGTAACTATCAGTAACATTAACTTATTTTCACGTCTCAGTGACGACAGTTATCATCGACTCAGGAGGCCTGAGCTCCTTTAGCTCCTAAAGATTTTGGCTGCAGCCTTTTTTCTTGCACTTTTTTCTAGTTGCAGTAAATTTATAAAGATGCTGTTTGTTCTGTTTTTGGACTTTATTCCACAGGAAAGCTGGATTTGTTCAGCTAGGCTATAAGATGTTGGCAGTAAGCAGGCAAAGGCTGCTGTGGTTTAAGTCTCTGAGACAGAGGGAGTGGATTTTTAGGACTAATGAAATAAATGTACAGGACAAAGCTACATGATGAATAAAAGGCTTCAAACAGAGCCAGTGATCGGTGATCGGTATCAGTCCATACTGCTCTCAGCAATCGGCCCAAACACTCCTGATCGGAGCCTCTAAAGAATCCACAGTTCACCACAAACACACTTCAAATGTGACAAATATCAGTGGGCCACACTGTAACACTCACACACATACAGCCGGTGTGACAGTTTAACTGGTGGCTGGATTAACTGGTGACAGTCCCAGATGTGTCGCAGGCTTCAGGATCCACTGACTGCAAACCAGGAAACACGTTCAGATAACTTTGTTTATCTCCGTAATGTCTCATCATGTAGATAAATGCTTCTGGATGTAGTTTGTAGGCCACATCGTCAGCTGCTCCAGGATCCACAGGGACCTCTGCCACCTGCAGATCAGGTCAGAGCGAGGACTGTGAGCTGATCACGGAGGCGACTGTGTCGCTGTTCAAAACCTCAGTAAACCGTCCAAACGTTCATGTTGTCTGTCTGATCTGAGCCACGGTCGGTTTCCATGTGTTCTTCCTTCCATAAGGAAACAGGCTGAGGTGTTTGACGCTCAGATGGAGCGCAGAGTGGAGACGCTGTCAGCTGTGGCAGAGCGCCCAGATTAACCTGTGACACAGCTTCGTACCATCATCACCTTTATATTCCTCCGTCTCTGCAGCCGTTACCAACAGCGCCTCGCCGGTCAGCATTTGTATCGATGTATGGTTATTTATCTGGCGTGGAGCTGACCTGAGAACAGTTTGTCCTGCAGCCTGTCAGTGAAACAGTCTGGATGTTTACACTGAACACAGCGTGCAGTCAGCTGTGGTCACCGTACTATGCAGCTCAAGTTAACCTGTGATCCAACAGCTGGATCGACCGTCAGCTCGTGACTCATCTGACTTATTTAGCAAACAGAGGCAGAAGTTGGCAGCAGGGCTGCAGAAACTATGATCAGCTGAGATGGTGCAGGCTGTAGCGATGTGTGTGGTCCCAGCTGCTGTGAGAGCAGGTTGGACACAGATTACAAAGACAATGTGAGTGAAGCGTGTTACTGTAGCCAGACAACGGATCTCAGAATAACTGGCTGGATTTCCTACCTGTCACCATTTAGACCAAAATCAAATCCTTCACACAGAAAACACAGCAGCTGTGGTGGAACAACACAAAAAGCCACTTTCCACATGTGAACAGGGTTCATATCAGTGCAGGCTCTGGGTCGTGTTACGCAGAGAGCTGGAGACCTGATCCTGGGACTAAAGGAGAGACAACAATAAAGAAACTGACTGACAGTTTGAAACTCAGCCCAGGGCTCGACTTTAACAGCCGCCAACCCGCCACCTGCGGCTGGACTTCAGCCGTGGCGGGTAACACAGTCACTCCCACGAGCCACTGTGGCCTGTTGAAGATTTGGAGTCTTTTCAAAATGCATCTGAAATAACAGACGAATTGCAAAGTGACGCTACGACACTACAACTCCCATGAGTACTAGCTGCACATAGCGTTTGTCCAATGAAGCCTTTGTCTCGCGCTGCTGACCGACAACACAGTGAAGAAGAAGACGCTGTGGAGCTGAAACTAGCGGACTGGCTGTCGGACCGAGGGCTGTTTCAGCCTGCTGTTAATGATCAACTTAACCAGCGGCAGCCATGATACAGCCATCTTTTTTAATAGCAGGAGAATCCAGACCACAGGCGCGTCTCTCTCTCTCTCCTGCAGAGCCAAACATGTTGAATCTGTCACAGAGACCTGCAGACCGTCAGCCTCCCGCCTGCTTCTAACCTGATGCTGTGATCTCTGTCATCACACGCGACCGCTCGCACGCACACGCACGCCAACACGGCGGTCGGTCGGCGCTGAGTGGGCGTGGCCGAGCAGCGTGGAGAGAAATAAAGAGGAGAAACAGAGAAAAGTCTGAAGCAAAGAGCCGTTAAATGCTGTAAAATCACAGATATCTTCCTGATTCAGGGACACGGTGTTACTGCTAGCAGGGCTGCCCTCATATCACATCAGTGGCGGCTTGTCAGTAGAGGGCGCTAGGGCGCCGCCCCCATCAAAATTCCAGAAAAAAACATGTATATTAAAATGAATTAAAAATGAAATAGTTTACTCATACGATGTGCCGGCTGGTAGTAAAGAGCCTCGGATTTTAATAAAAACTGGCTTTAATCGGTTAACTATTTTCTATGTTTTTCAATATGTTTTCATACGGTTTCATGGGCGAGGGACGCCGGACAAATGGATGTCTGTCTGAGTCGTTAAATTTTCAGGCAGCATGTGACTTAAAGCTGGTCTCTAATTGGTTTCTTAAAGATTCTCCTCCGGACGCAGGTCGCTGCGTCCCTGGCGAATCAGAATCGGATACATGTTATTTTATCCAATCTGATTGACTGGCTCTCGTCACCTGTCATTCAACTTTACGCTGTTGGCCACTACTGTACTGCGAGTGCGCGGATAACACCGTCCAGAGTCGAAGTGACGGTGCCTTGCTAGGCTGATCAGTAGTCACTTTCGTATAGATAAATGGCAGCATTTAAACCAAATTCTGTCATTGACTTACAAAAAAAACCCTTTCACAAGGCGTTCGCTGGAATAAAGAATCTCGGACCTGACCAACCCGATTTACAAATCCAGCAGCAGGCCAGCGACAGAGGACGAAGCTACACCCGTAGCTTCACCCGCGCTTGTTATGAGAAATGGAGGTGGCTAGCTGGATGTGATGTTAGATGTTGTGATGTTTATGGAGAATAATCTCGAAGAAGTCTTTTCCGAAACTGTGACTCTCCTAAAAGTTCTCATTACTACACCCATGACCACAGCTGAAGCTGAGAGGTGCTTCTCAACCTTGAAAAGAATAAAACATTTCTCAGAAACACCATGACCCAGGAGAGCAATAGAAAGGAGAGCAAAATTTATGTTCAAGTAGTCAACATGTTTTTTTTAATCACACACGCACACACATTTAAAGCGCCCCCCCCAAAATAATTATCACCAGCCACCACTGTATCACATCAGGTCGTCACATCACAGCTGCCTTTCCACAGTTAATCCTCTGTTTTAATAAAAGTCATCCTGCCATGTAGGAAAGCAGGAGATGGAAAATAAAGAGCTGTGTGCTGGTTTCAGGTGGACGTATCTCCAGTTACTCAGAGCGACCAGAGCTTCATGATGAGAAACATAAATCCAGTCAGAGCTCTGAGGAAATGCAGATGCAACAACAACCAATCCAAAGAGCCCAAACTGATGTCGGCCTGCAGACACTTTTAATCCTGTTGCCTTACTTGTGGATTTTTCATCTTTGCTTTTGTTTCTAATGCAGATCATTTTTCTACTCTGTTAAAATAGACATTATATTATATATATAATATACAATAAGGGTCAGTAGAAACTCTGCCAGGTTTCCGTCAGAAATAGCCTGTCCAGGTCAGCGTCAATGATTATGTCCTTCAATAGTGATTCTTTATCAGTTAGAGAACGGGTGTTCAGCAGCGCACATCGCAAGTCTGGTGATGCATGTCTGTAGATTCCGAGGTCAGGATCAAGACGTAGCGATCTTAAATTTCCAAAGTTGACAGGCCTATGTCTTTTATCCAGCTGTGTTGTATCTGGAACACGGGTGTCGGTAGAGACAACCGGCATATTATTGGAATATGAGTAATGATAATTCCAAGTTTTTTTCTGCAACCGGTGAATGTAGTGAGGTCAGTGTAAAACCTCGAGCTGTTCACACCATTTATAAGTGTCAGGAGCCAGGCGGAAAAATCCTTTTAATGTTCTGAGATGAGCAGCGGAATATTGCAAAGCCATCTCGGGAAAAATACTTTGATTAACCTCATCAACAAACAGCAAAAACCAAAGAAGACCAAAAAACAAAACCTGCAGGTGGATATATGGCGACATGACAAGTGATGACCAGTTCGGCCTACAACAACAGTTTATCGGTTTAACTGCGTTAGCCAGAACCGTGTCGGAATCCACAATCCAGAAGGGAAGGCTACCCAACCATACCAAGGACTGACATGACAAAAGACAAAATGACAAAGAGAGCGGAGACTCAACAGTATCAGATGTCGAGAGGGATGAAAGGATAGTAACGGAGAGGGCTCGCAGCCGATCTGTGTGACAGGATCCCAGAGACAACCAGGTCAGTTATCCAAAAAGTTTTGAGGGTATGAAAACAGTCCAGTGAATAATCCAAGAGGGCTGAATCAGAGAAAAACATATCCAGAAAGCACAAACGTAACAACAGCAGACTAAAAGGTACCAGCGTGAAGCTGCAGCACAAGCACGCCTAGCGTTCTCACACCGGAAGTGACGTAGGGGCTGTTACCATAATTATGCAGACTATGATCCCATACAAGCACTGAGTAACTGTATCGAACAAATCAACAATTGGATGTGCTAGAATTTTCTTCAATTAAACAAAGGTAAACTGAAGTTATTGTGTTTGGAGCAAAGGAAGAACGATTTAAAGTCAGTGGTCAGCTTCAGTCAGTAATGTTAAAAACAACAAACTAAGCCAGAAATCTTGGTGTAGATCTAAATTCAGACATGAATGTAAGGAGCCACATTAAGACAATTACAAAGTCAGCCTACTATCACCTGAGGAATATATCAAGGTGTTATGATTAGGCCTCGCCTCCTCCTACTCCCAAGTGTTCTCCCTGTGTTTCCCTCTCCTGCTGTCTCTGTCTTTTTTGTTTGTCATGTGCTCTGTGTGTGCGTATGTGTGTGTGTCCGATCCTGGCTCCTCTCCACCTGCAGCGTCTCACTCCTGCAGCTCATTCAGTAATCAACCCTTGCAGTCAAAAACTGTTCGCTAGTTTGTCAGTTTACCTCCTGTGGTACAATTGCTCCGGCCTAATTCTTTGCATCTCTGCAATTTCGAGTGTTGTTTGTGAACCTTGCCTAACGTCCTGTTTTTGTCCACCTCAGTATCCACCCAAGCCCTGAGATGCTGCCCGTCTGTCTACCTGTACCCTGCCTGTCTGCCTGCCAGGCCACTCCGCCCTGGACAGAACTGAAGGACGCCATTACCAAGCCCAAAAACTTATCCATGCATTTATCTTCAGTCGACTCGACTACTGTAACAGTGACTTTACATGGCTCCCTAAAATATCTATCAGACAGCTGAGACAGCAGCTGATTCAGAACGCTGCTGCTCGAGTCCTCACTAAGAGCAAAACAGTGGATCACATTATTCCAGTTCTGAGGTCTTTACATTGACTTCCTGTCTGTCAGGGAACGGATTTCTACCAATACTGCTTTTGGTTTATAAAGTTCTGAATAGTTTACATGGCCACCTGTGATCGCAGTGGAATCAGGGCTAGTGATCTGCTTGCACCGTTACATTTACCCCAAATTTTTGGTACTAGGGCACCTTCTCTTCTCAGTTTACAACTCCTCACTGGGGCGGATCATTCGCTCACATGCTCACATACAAATTGACTCACTCCAACCAGTGTGTCATGATTGATGACCCATTGTCCTTTTCAGACCATGTTGCTGCTGTCTCTCGGTCGAGCCTATTTGCTCTATACAACATAAGAAAAATCAGGCCCTACCTTACTCAGTACACCACCCACTTTCTAGTACAGGCCATGGATATCTCTCACCTCCAAAACTGGAATGAGGGTCTTCCAGCTATTGTGGTGAAACCCCTAAAAATGGTTCAGAACGCAGCAGCTTGTCTGGTTTTTGATCAGGCCAAAAGGACTCATGTCACTCCAATACTCAGGGAACATTGCAGTAGTTACACATATTTATGGGGACAGCAAGGATGGTGAATTGGTGTCTGACTGATTGCAGGTGGGCCTCCTGGGATGAAAATCCCCTGGCTGATTTTCCATCCCAGTCCAGTCCTGCACATGTGGGACTATTTTCTACATCTACAGGTTCCTCTGTCACAGGTGTTCAGCTGTTCTGCTCCAATCACACCTTCATATGCTGGAAGTGTAGCAGTAGTGACATACCTGACATGAAATACTGCCGGAAATGTACCAGGAGACCCCCAGCAGCAACAAGACCAGCAACCAGGAGAACCAGGAGAACCAGGAGAACTTTGGCCCAGGATGGAAATCGTTCTGTGGGAACCAGAAACATAAAGAACATGACCTCTGACCTCTGACCTGAATCTACAGCAGGTGCTAGGGTTTGTTGCTGACCTTTGACCTGCAGCTGGATGTTTCTCACTCTCAGCTGTCCTCCTGAACCTTTGGCGGTGCAGGTGTAGCTGCCGCTGTCAGACCAGTGGAGTTTTGTCAGCTTGAGGCTGAGGTCTCCAGTTTCCAGAGCGTCAGTCTTCATGGATGTTCGGCCGCTGTAAAGCTGGTTTTGGTCTTTAAGTTCATCACCTTCCTGCTGACGCTGGTGGACGGTTGGAGGATCGAGATCGTAGCGGCTCCACACCACTGTGGGGTCGTCCATGTCAAAAGTTTGAAACTCACACGGCAACAACGCAAACTCGTCCCTGTCATACAGCTCCACAGCTGAGGCATGCTGGTAAACTGTGAGGTCACAAAGAAAGAGAGGTTCAATCACAACCACACTGACCTCTGACCTGTATCTACAGCAGCTGTACCTTTAACTGTATCTACAACAGCACCTTTAACCTTCAGCTGTATGTTTCCCACTCTCCGTTGTCCTCCTAACCACCTGACGGTGCAGGTGTAGCTGCCGCTGTCAGAGAGCTGGAGTTTTGTTAGCTTGAGGCTGAGGTCTCCAGTTTCCAGAGCGTCAGTCATCATGGATGTTCGGCCGCTGTAAAGCTCGTTCTGGTATGTAAGTTCATCACCTTCCTGCTGACGCTGGTGGACGGTTGGAGGATTGAGATCGTAGCGGCTCCACACCACTGAGGGGTCGTCTATGTCAAACGTTTGAAACTCACAGGGCAGCAGGACAAACTCCTCCCCCTCATACAGCTCCACAGCTGAGGCATGCTGGGAAACTGTGAGGTCACACAGACAGAGAGGTTCAATCACAGCAGCCTTATTTCATGTCTTATTCCTCCTGGATCCTCAGGTGACCCAGAAACCAACCTGGTCCTGTCTGTGATTGGACGCTGCAGCTGATCAGCTGCTGTGAAACCACATCAGCACAGTTTAAAACCAACAGCAGCTGACAAAGAACAGAAGCACCTCAGCTGTCATGTTGCTCTCACTGTTTAGATGGACTCTGTTTTCTGACTCAACATGGTGTTAAAATGAGTGTGTTAACTGTCTGAACTCCTCTTTCCTCACATCTCTTCCTTCCATCTCTCCATCACGTCTTCAGAGGGAGCCACTAATACTCAGGGAAAAGACAGGACTGATGGACATGTGGAGACACTTCATACAGATGAGACAGACGATCCACATGTGATGCTGCTGTCAGCAGAGGATCAGTGTTACTGTTGGTGATATAACCTGTAAGACTGTGAGCAACCTACAGGGATATAATCCTGAAGACCTGAGGACAGTCTGACTGGACCGTCTTCTACATTCATGAGGATTTAAAGAAACATTACAACACGCTGCCTTTAACATGTTGCTCATGTTATTTATTTTGTATTTATCCTCACAGCACCTGATGCATCTCTTGTTGTTTCCAGAAGAAGGACCAGAACAGGCTCTGCACAGCAAAACCGCAAGTGGAAATTCAACCTGCACAGAGTTCAAATGAACACTATCCCAGTGTTTCTATAAATCTCAGCAGCTCGCTGTTAAAGTTTCACTTTGGACAGAGTTAATATTTGAACTCTTTTATAGTGTCACATTTCTGACACTCACAGTGTTGTTTTGTGACACATGAAAGTGTGTTTGTGACACTAAACTGTGTTTTTATTCCCTTTGACTTACAATCGCTGACTTCTAACAGAAAGTTTTCACTGAATCTAAAATGTGTAAAAAGGCTCCAGAACAGCAGAAACACCAGCACGCAGTAAATCTCTGAACTTTAGGTCAGCACATTTACAGGAAACTGTCAACAAGTATTAATAATCATTAAAACAACGTTAGAATGAACATCTTTTATTCAGGAAAACAAACTTCCTGGCACCAGTCACAGTTTTTAATCTGGTATCTTATTTCCTCCACCTGCAGCTCTCAGTGTGCAGCTCTGTGAGCGTTTCCCCAGCAGTCATTTTTTTTTTAAATTTATTTATTTATTTGACAGGGACAATGCAAACAAACAGTGTCAAAACAAAGCTTGTCACTGAAGTGCTGCATATAAAGTTTATAGCTAATGCTAGTTTTCAACTCCTGTCCCTGGTTGGGCTTTAAAACAATAAAATTTACATAGTCAGCCTGGTGGCTGCAGTATTACAGCAGCTCAGTCACTGTGAGCTGGTCCCAAACACTCAACAATCTTTTTTATGGTCACATAATTGTTTAATCAGCTAATTTATATCCTAGAGTTGTTTTAATATCTGCAGTTACAGATCACCTCCTGTAGTATCAACAACAACACAACAGCAGCAGCAGCCGCATCCACAGCAACCCCTCAACAGCAACTGTTCCCTGTAAATTATGTCAGCCCAGTGTTTTAAAGCTAGAGTTGGGTATTCCCAGTTTCTTTTTGTGTCACAGCATTTGCTGATGTATCGATACAGAAGCATCTGTATGCGTGTCACGATATACAGATGCAGGTGACCACGAGCGTTTGTTGTTCTGCTTTTTGGGCTGAGAGTTGGAACCTCACAGTCTGGAGTAAACTAGGTGTCGGGGAGCTGCAGCTTTAACTCCCATCCACCTCTCTGTAGCTCATTCTTTATAAAACATCTTATAATACAAATTTAATTTTAGTAGGAGGAGATTTTATTGTGGCACCTGATGATTGGTTTGACAGAATCCCATCTAAATTTACAAATCACCATTACAATCCAGTGCTATCAAATTTTTGTAAAACCCTCTCACTTGTTGATATCTGGAGACACAAGGATCCGGATGTTATTCAATTTTCATTGATAAAGCCCAATGGATGTTATAAGTCTAGAATCGATCTGTGGCTTTTAACTACTGAATTCACAGAATATGTATCAGAAGTTTCTATAACAAGTGCTCCTTTAACTGATCATTGTTTATTACACCTCTATTTAAAACCAGAAACGAGACCTAAGAACAGGAATATTCATTGGAAATTTAATACTGATTTAATGAGGTCTGAATAATACTGTAATAGAATTAGGGACTTAATGTTGGAGATCAAATTTGATTCAACAATAGGAAGTTACAGCAATAGGTGGGAATTTCTTTTAATTTAAAGCTAGACAACTCTCGATTAAATTTTGGGGGAAAAAAAGTAAAGAAATTAGGGAAAAAGAATTTAAATGATTACAACAAATTGATGAAAGCTGTAAGGAGACACCAATGTCAGAGGCAGTCAGAGCTACATTCATAAACCTTCAATCTAAACTGGATGAGCCCCCTCTTATTCCAGAGAGGATGCTACTGCCCTCCTTGAGACTATAAAAACCCACATTCATACAATCAGAACAGAATTTTTAGAGTCGTGTGAATCCGAAATTGAAATGTGGGAACTGGACAATGCTCTCAAACAAATTTCATTAGGAAAAGCTCCAGGGCAAGATGGTTTATCTACAAATATTTATAAATTTTTCTATGAAGATATTAAAGACTTATTATTTTTTGCTATCCGAGAGTGCTTTACTAATAAGATATTAACACCTACTATGAAACAAGGGCTGATAACTCTTATTCCCAAACCTGGAAAGGAAAAAATATATACATAGAAAACTTAAGACCCATAACGTTACTCAATGTGGATTATAAATTATTTGCCCATATATTTGCTGACAGGTTAAACGAGGGTATAGCATAAATTATTAATGAACCTCAGTCTGGTTTCCTAAAAGACGATCTATTCACAACAATATCAGACTGGTGTTAGACTTATCAGATTACAGTGATAGAATTCAGGATGAAGGCTTCATTTTGTTTTTAGACTTTTGTAAAGCCTTTGACAGTGTTGAACATCCTTTTATTTTGGATACACTGGAACACTTTGGTTTTGGAGAATGTTTTCGAGAGGCGATCAGCATAGTGATATAAATAGTTCTGTATCATTGCCTTCGGGCACGTGTAAAAGATTTGACGTTAACAGAGGAATCCATCAAGGTTGCCCAGCCTCTCCATTTCATTTTGGTTGCAGAGATATTAGCCATTATGTTTAAGAACACTGATGAAATACAACAGTTGAATGTTTTGGGAAGCTCATTGATTATTAGTATTAATGCGCCACAAATTCCAAAAGCCTTTTTTTTTCAAAAGCCTCAGGTCTTTAATTTGAATAAATGCGAATTGATGGCAGTCCATGATCACCCTTTAACATCTATTCATTGTATACCAATTAAGACTGATGTCAAATATCTGGGGATTACCATTTCTAAGGAGAGAGAAAGTAAATATAGATATTATTCTGAAAAAGAGCAAAATGATTTTAAATACATGGCTGCAGAGGGACTTGTCTATATTGCTATCTAAAATGGAAGCCATATCAAGACTTATTTACCCAGCTTATTATTGGCTATTGTAGTGTCTAGTACTTATGCATTTGACTGTAACAGTTGCGTAGTGCCTATGCATTTCACTCACAACAGTTCAAATAACACTGTAGCAGCAAGACAGAGGGTCAGTCTATGGGGAAAGTAGTGATTGATGGTTAGGTAGGAAATTAACCCTTTTATGGAATTTGACTTCTTCTCCTTTGTTTTGCAACTTTAAATAGTACTGTACCCTTCTATGGGGTTGGCGTCTTACTTTGCAGACACAAATCTTTTTCTGTTACCCAACAGATGCCTAAACTTGTCCTATATAAGCTATGTGTGATGTACAGTGAGGTAGAGTGGCCATTGGGCTGGGTCACTCTCCAAGCTGCTGCAGAGCTTGTTATTGATGCTGACCTCTTTGATTTACTAAACTTTTGTGATCAAGAACAGTGTCAAGCGGATTTCTTATCAACACATCACCGCAGCATTATTGTTGGACACCACACTATCAGTGAAAATGTAATTAAAACAATTAACCAGATTATTTTTAATTTTATTTGGAGAAACAAACATCACTATATTAGAAAAGATGACATTGTTAAGTCTTTGGAAGAGGGTGGGTTGAATGCAATTGACTTTGATCCCATGAACGGTACTTTAAAGTTGAAATGGTTAAAAAGTTTTATAAACAATTTGGTTTAGTTAAAAATTTATGGACTTCGGAGGTATAGAATTTCTGTTGAAATGTGATTTTGAAATTAGTAACCTGCCAATATGATTATCTGTATTCCACCAGCAAGTCCTCCATTATGATCTATAAACATAACTTTTCCCTCACATAACTCACTAATTTGGAACAATCGATGTATTCTGATTAAGAAAAAGTCTTTCTTTTTTAAAAACTGGATGGAACAGGGAATATGGTCTATTCAACATCTAATGGATCACAGAGGTAACCTACTGGACTATGATCAGTTTAGACATAAATACAGTGTAATATGTACTAGTAGAGAATACTGTGCTGTGATCGGAGCAATTCCAAAAGCTCTTATTCAAATGGTTAGGGGGGCCTTAGTATAGTATAGTAGTACAGAAATAGAAACAACTGAACATTTAATGTTCAGTTGTAATATTTCTAAATTATTTTGGGAGGACTTCCAAGATTGGCTATTACATAGTAATCTGACCATACCAGCCGTGAGTTATAGTAATGTTAGATTGGGTCTTATAATGGAGAAAAAAAGAAAACTGGAATTTTTATACAACCTTTTTTACTCAAATGTAAATTCTTGTTAAAATTCTAAGCACCCCACATTTCACTGTTTTCCTGAAAGAGCTATCTACTTAGATTCAATGAAGATAGTTAATTCCAAGAAGGCTTTTATACTTTATACACTTTGTCAGATTTGTCACTTAATTGAACCCCAACCAGAGGTTAAAATGGATACTTATTTTTTTTAAATTCCTTTTCAGTAATGTTTTGATAATTTGTTTGTTCCTTACCTATTTTCTAGCTGTTTGTGAAGTCTATACAGTAAGTGCGCTTGTAACTTGTACCTTATTTTTTTATATATTTAGTCCTGGAATATGTTTTTGTGGTAAGGAGCTAGAATTATTGTTTTTGTATTATGCAAAATAAATAAATGGGGGGGGGGGGGTCCAACCGATTCATCCTGTCAAGAACACTTCCGGGATTTTTAACTGTTCTTGCCAAAATGCAAACTTGTGTATTGGGACAGTACTTGGGCCACAAAAGATGACGTTTCACGAGAAACGTCATCTTTGGTGGTCTGTGGTTTTTTGAATTGAGGCAGTGTTATTAACAAGTGAGCTGCAGCTGGTCAAACTCTGGTGGGCAAAATATGCAATGTGCCCTGAGCAAGACACTTAACCCTTCCAGAGGGACATATAAAGCAATTGTAAGTCACTTTGGATAAAAGCATCAGGTAAATGAGTAAAATGCTAATATCCTCAGTTAGCTCATACCGATAAATCGGTCGGGCTTTAGTTCAAAGTCACTTAAAACCCCTTTCTTCCCCATTCTGATGCTCGGTTTGAACTTCAAGTTGTCTTGAATGCATTGTGAATGGCTAATCAGCTATTTGAGTTAACAAGCAATTAAACACGTGTACCTAATAAAGTGGCTAGTGAGTGTATCAGATTTGTTTTTAGCTTATGAACCATTAGAAACCTCAAGTCCTCTGGTAGAGGCCTGCTAATTATCTATTAAATACGTATCCTAAAGCTGATGATACACAGGGCAACTTTTTGAGCAATGTTGCTGGGCAATCTTGTTGGTGGCAACTATGTTTTGAACGGAGGGTGGCAGAGTGCTGGGAGAAGGGGATGACCAGACTAAATACCAGGCTTTCAGTTGAATTGTATTTTTTATTTACCTATAGTGTGTATATATACATTATTGTCGTTTTACTGATACATTGGTTTATTTTATTCTCTTGTTCTCATATTTGTATTGCTCCTTATTTTAGTGTTGTTGTTTTATCTTTATTTTATTTTTCTAATCAGTACCTTACTCTGCTTCTAGTGTTTCCTCATTACAAATTTGAGTTTTATGCAAAAGGATGGAGAGCCAGATAGTGACTCTTCATAATATTGTTTTTATTGTATTTGCCTTTAAATCTATCTCACTGTGTTTGTTTGTGTGTGCGTGCGTGTGTGTGTGTAAGGGAGTGGCATTATTGTCATTGTGCTTGCTTTTTTAATGTGAAGCACTTTTTGTTACTTGGATCTTGTTCAGGTTCAGACTTTGTTAAAGCAGCTCTCTGGAATGAGTCCAGATCACCACAGATCTCTTCTGAGGAAAGAGGAGGAGCTTCAGCTTCCTCATGTTTGTCAGAGCTGTTGGTCCAGTTTCTGTCTCAGACTGACAGACAGAAAGCTGAACCTTCAGTTCTGTTGATTATCTGCACAAGAACTAAACTTCTTTATCAATCTCTAAATGACTGAAGCCGTCAGGAAACACAAGCCTTTTCTGTTCACTTTCATTCATTTCAAGAAAACATTTTAACGTCAGAGACACGAACAGCTGACAGAGATTTATGTCATTAAACACTGAAGTCAGAAAGAAAGAAACCCAGATTAAAGAGGTGACGTTGGACTGAGGTGATGATCAGATCAGAGGGAGGAAGGTTATCTTACCGTGCACGAGGATCACAAACACCACAAACATCTTCATCTTCCTGTAGAAACTCCAACAAGCACAAAGTCCTCTTTAATCTGCTTCTCACTAAAGGAAGTCTTCAGAAACCCAGTGAGGACATCAGCTCACAGCCAGCTGTCCCTTTGCTCCTCCTGATAATCTGCTGAAAACTTTACTTTCGATTTGAACAGTTGCAAAACATTTACAGAAACAGGTGTGGCAGGTAAGAGAAGGAGGAAGTCAGGTCATGTGAAGAGCAACAGTAACAATATCTGGAAAGTAATGTTATTTTTGTTTCATCTCAGTTAATGTAATTGAGAAATAGTGAAGAGAGAATATGGACCTCATGCAAGAATATTTTCTTTCTCGCAAAACTCTAAACATAACAAAATGATATATATTTTCCTAACCTGTGTTTGTGTAGGAGTGGGTGCTCTGTGCCTGAGAGGATCTCTAAGTGGCCCAAAGGTGTCTCTTTCTGATTGGTAGGTAGAGCCTGGGAGTGTCTGCTGCTGATTGGTCCATTCACAACACCTGGTCTTTAAAATATCAGGGGAAACGCAGCATAACTGTGGTCCCCTGAACACCCTGCTTTTAATTTTCCTGCCTTTTTAACACTGTTGTTTACAAATTTGTTGCAGCTGATTAACACCTGTGATCTCTACATCAGTAAATCTGTGAACGACCGTGTTGTCTCTTGAAGAAATCTGTTGACAGACATTCATCTGATCTACATGGCTTAACATTGTCGCTCCTCCTGGGGCGAATTCAGCGCTGACAAAAAAGATGTTTTCATCGGAAACCGTGGTGCCTTGAACACCCCAAACAGTTATTTACTGAAACGTGCCGCAGCTGATTGGGCAACACCTGTGTCACGCCCGCCAAATAGAAGTAAACATACCTCGAAACCCAGCGCACTGTAAGCCTCGCCTTTTCTGTCATCCTGGATTTCTAAATTCTGCTTTTGTCTGGATATGTTTAAAAACAAACAAAAAATAGTCTCTCCAAAATAATTAAATAAAAACATGACAAAAATGTAAATTGCCTTACTTCTGTGTCGAAACGACTATGTAGCCCCCCCTTCCCTAAGGCGTAGCCTAACGTGCACCTCCTCAAAAAAGTAACTATCAGAATGTGATCCGTTTGTTCGAGAACATTTGAAAAGGCTACACCAGCCGCACATTTACAATTTTACGGAGGGCTAAACTGGAAGTTACACTCGGCCTGCTCGGCCGGCAAACGGTAACACAGTGGACTCTGTGGTGCTGCTGCTGACCAGTGTTTGGGGGTGTAATTGCAGAATGACGGAGACACCGACACACCTGTATAAGTGCATGGCTACGTGCGTAGCCTTCGGCGTAGTTGCATACAAGTTTATGCATCACTGGCAGCAGTGGCTGGAGTTTGTTTCCACCAGCACAGAACCGGTCTGTTTAAAGAAGGACAGGAGGACAGGGACAGACTGAAACCTTTATTATCACAACAAAATGGACATGTTAACGTGTTCAGTGCGTGGAGTATTTGGGCAGCTGGTTTCCCAGGATGACCCGTCTCTCCACTCCCTCCTCTGAGATGCTCGCCAGTCTGACCACGCCGCCGCTGGAGCCGTCTCTCTCCATCGCCAGAGACAGAGCTGAGAGACAGACAGGAGAGAGAAACAGAGTCAGTCAGAGCCAGTAGTCCCGCAGTGGACCGCAGCTCCCAGCATGCCTTGCGGCAGTGCATACCTGCAGCAGTGAGCTCCAGACACTGGTCTTTGCTCAGTCCTGGTTTGTAGTTGGAGTCCATGAAGCCGTAGATGTAGGTGCTGCCGCTGCCGCCCACCGACACCGGCTGCCTCACCAACATCCCACCAATAGGAACGCAGTACACCTGAGACAGACAGGTGAGACAGAGAGACGGGAGAGACAGAGAGACAGTCAGGACACCTCTGAGTGAAAATGTCCACATTGGGCCCAAAGTGTCCATATTCTGTGTGGCCCCCATTATCTTCCAGCTCTGCCTTATAACCCTCTTGGGCCTGGAGTTCAGCAGAGCTTCACAGGTTCCACTGGAGTCCTCGTCCACTCCTCCATGACGACATCACAGAGCTGATGGATGTCAGAGACCTTGAGCTCCTCCACCTTCAGTTTGAGGACGTCCCACAGGTGCTCAGTAGGGTTCAGGTCTGCAGACACGCTTGAGTCTATGACAAGTCTGACAACATGTCGACATGGAGGAGTGGAAGAGGACTGAGTGTGATTTTGAGGTGTGTTTATAGGGATTGACTGATACGATTATTAGTGACCAATTAGACCGATGACAGATACACATTTGCTGTAAAGAAATTTAATGTTGGTGTAAAAATTTTGAAGAACACAAACTCCAACACAAAACTTTTAAAAACACCAATATTAAAATTAATTGTCATGTTTATAAATTAAATGGATCAGAGATGGGCTTGTTAACTATGAGTGATAAATTATCATAAACTTTGTCTTTTAAAGCTGCCTTTTATATTGTTTTTATTTTATATTGGAAGGATTTTATTGAAACATTTATTCTTTATGTTCTTTATCCGTCCTCTTATTGGGTTTTCATTACTAATTCATTTCATTACTTAAAAATATTTAAAAAAGATATAAATCAGAACAGTAATCAAATTTAATATTTTAACTGTTTTCAGAGCAGTAAAAGTAAAGTTTACAGCAGCAAAGTCACTTTGTCTAATCAAAGTAACAATATAAAATCATTATCTCACTGGAAACAAATGGAGATGATGTTAAATAAACTCTATTCCTGACATCAAAGCACTGAGTGAAGTTTAGAAAGACAGCAGTCTTCCTCCCTCTGCTGTAGAGGAGCTGGTTTCTCTCAACAAGCAGCTGAGTTCACAAGGATTTTAACGTACGTAGCATCTGAGCTAATCAGGCTACAGGCAGAGAGGTTTAGCTTGTTTATAACCAGCCATGAGCCGAGCACAAACCCAAACACAGCTGATCTGGATCAGACAGATTAAAATATCGCTCTGCACACGTTCCTGTTGGATCAGCCTGATAGGCTCTTACTTCTGTTTTTAAATGACCGATGCAGGTTATTGAAAAATGCTGAATATAAAGTGTGAACGATATAAATATAAACACACAGTGTGTGTATTAGTACATGTAGGCGGGTCCTGCAGTACCTGGCCCCCCTTCCTGCGGTCCCATCCTGCCACCAGGATCCCAGCAGACAGCTCCTCTCTGTAACGGTAGCAGCTCGCTTTGAACAGATTGGCAGCCGTCTCCACCAACGGGGGCTCGTCCAGCTCGATGCTGGGGGCGGGACCACACACAGGTTAAAGGTTAACAGCACCTGATTGGCTGCTGAGGCTGTCAATCAAACTGTGTGTGTGTTACCTGTGAAAGCCCAGCTGGTAGGTGACCACGTCAGCGATGGCCTGAGTGTCAGCGGCTGATCCAGACCTGCAACAGAACCACGCCACACATCCAACAGCTGATCTACAAGGTTCCTCTGAAGTCTTAGAACGCTTTCTATAAAAGGTTCTATAAGAAGGATCATTTCTAAGGTTCCTGAGTTCTTCTGTCACCAGACAGACGGAGTTCTGCAGGAACGTTGTTCTCTCTAAAGTTTCCTCTGCAGGGTACCAGCTCGACTCGCTTTGTGACGTTTGGCTTTCCACTGGGGGAAAGTTGTACGTGGCAGGCTGAGGTAAAACACCGCAGGCTGCTGATTGGTCACAGAGAAAATCAGTGCATCCATTTTTTCCCCCACGGGGTCAGCGGCGTTTTCAAACAAACATCTTCGGATTCGCTGTTTTAGTCTAGGCGGGAGGCGGAAACGTAGAAAGAGGTCAGTTTTAAAACAAAAACGTAGAGAGAGGCGGTCAGCTGACTGAGTGGCGTCTCTCTCTGCCTGAGTGTCGAGACATTTAAACTCCGGTAGGCCTGTTTGTGAGATGAGCAGAGCCGCGAGAGTTTCACATGATCGCTGATTTCACATTTTGTTGATTTCAGTAATTCAGTAGTCTTCAGGTTAAGCTGTTTATCTAGAAAAGGGCAGCACGGTGGTCCAGTGGACAGCACTGTGGCCTCACAGCAAAAAGGTCGTGGGTTCAAACCCCGGTAATCCCGGCCTTTCTGTGTGCTGTTTGCATTTTCTCTGTGTGGGTTTCCTCCAATTGACTGGACCCTGATAAAGATCCAGGGCCCGTATTCATAAATAATCTAAGAATCCTCTCAGAAAACACTTATCTTAGCTAAAAAACTTTTACCCAGGAGTCTTAACTTAAAAGAGAACTCCGGGTAATTTTTAAGTTAATCTTGATCGTTTTACCTTTGTGAGTTCTGCCTATAGAAAAAAAAAAACGAGCCAGATTGGTGCTTCAACACACAGCTGCTACAGCTAATGTCCAGAGCTCCCACGTAGCTAAAACGGCAGATATGGGGGCATTTACATAAAGAGTGTCTTTGTGCCTCTTAACAGACACAAAATGCAATTAAAATGCCTGTCCAACATGAACAGGGCTCTTTCATGTCAACAAGATGCGTTTAGCGACTTAGCCATTGTTTAAATTCACCTAAATAGCTTTTTAGACGGCGAGCTGCAGTCTCGTCCCGTGGGAACTCTGTTCGTTATGATGTAGCAGTTGTTTCCCCCCCTTGTCTGTAAAATGCAGCATGTAGGAGAATAAACGAAGCTCGTCGTTAAGATGCAGCTTTTGCTCCACAAAACTCTGTCTGACTGCAGCTCAGCTCTCTTTGTAAAGGATTAACTGAGCACATCGAAGCTTCCTGTCTGACTTTGGTGGCAGTGATCGGTGACCAATCGATCGGAGCAGCCTTAATTAAAGTAGAACTGAAGCAGGACTTTAATTTGTTCCTATAAATCAGGCCGTGCTTTTAGACCCGAGGTTCCCAGACCTGCTGTGTTTTAATGGTTCTTTAAGAACTTGATGGTTTGATCCAGTTTGTTATTAAACTTGAAGCGTGTCTCAGCTTCGTGCGCCGTTGCTATGACAACACTCAGCGTGTAGCATATCTGCACTGTGAATCGGAGGGCACCAAAGTGAGTCGAGCTGGTAGCATCCAGTGGAAAAGCAGCTCAAGTTCCTGATGCTGAGAACTCGTCAACATGTGAGTTTGTGAACAGGAAGTTCTGAAGGAGGAAGTGACCTGCAGCAGAAGATCCGGTCGTGGATCGGAGTCAGTTTGTCCGTTACTCTGTTGGCGATGTAAGCTCTGAGAGAGAGAGAGAGACGGGTTAAACGAGTGCTCACAGACAGCTTCATCAGCTCCTCGCTCCTGTGTTGTTCTTACCCGGTGGTCGTGCGAGAGTCGGCGCCAATCACCACTCCTCCATCATACTCCACCGCCATGATGGTGGTCTGACAGAGGGAAGAGAGAGAGGTTACTGGGTGATGTAATGATGCACGTGAGACGATGAAACATATTTTACCGCACACTTTGTCCCTTTCGTGGTACCAGACCTCAGTGTTGTGTGGTCAGTACCAAGGCGATTCTTAAAACATGTCGGTAAAGCCTCGTTCAAACTGCACGATTTTTATACCGATTTGTCGCTCGGCGACCGTCAGGCTGTGTTCAGGAGTAAACCAGAGGTCGTCAGTCATTATGTGTGAACCTCTGAACAACGCGTCAAAACGGCTCCACACACATTTCTGACACAACGCTGACGTCTGCCAGATATCTAGCACGCCAAATATCTGGAGGAGTCGGTCGACTGGACCACATCCAGCCAATGAGAGCAGGCGGATACTTTCTCACCTGCAAAACCCTTTTTCCTCCCCCTCCAGCTCTCTGTAGCTCAGACGATCCCTGCTAGCTGCTGTGCCGATCCGTCCCTTCACCCAGATTCTTTGTCTTTATAATAACAAACAGCTGTTTTGTCTGTAGGCTCGCGTGATTTCCTGTTTTACATTTCACACAAAACCTGGTTTGGAGACCAGCGTCTGGTGACAGCGTCGCTGTCAGCTCGTATAGTGTGTGATCTCCTGTGACCAGCCAGTCACGTGGCGCCACAATGACATCAAGACTCCCGTCACAAGACAGGAAGTCGTGTAGTCTGCACGAGCCTTAAGTTACTTGTTTTGCTCGTTACCAAAGGCACAGACAAGTCCAGCTGCAGTGACAGCGCCGCCTCGACCAGTAGAAAACAGGCGTGTATGAAAACAGCGTGAAGTTATTCAGCAGCTCCGTGTCAGAGCCTGGGTTTCTCCCAGTTCTGTTGGAGAGCTGATTCAGACGTTTCACAGCTCGATCACCTGAAAATCACCAAAGGTGACGATGCAGTTTGCAGCTGTAAGACCTGGACGTCTGTGCAGCGCGCTCCTGTTACTGTAGGAGGCGTTTGTCTGAAAAGGTCAATACGATCCGTTTCAATCATTAATAACTGTTTGGTTTTCTAAAAATCTCAGACAGCCAGTATAGATAGAGACCATCGAGAATCATGGAAATTCACCGGTATAGACTACTAAGTTTCTGGTATCACTCGTCTCTACTGGTCACATTTCATTTTGTAGGAGTTTAACATTAATGCGATAAAGTCTCTGATCTGTCACATTTATGATTTACATTTACTCATTGGACACTTTTATCAAAGTGTCTTGCTCAGGGACACAATGGTGGATGGGTCACAGTGGGGATTGAACCTGGGTCTCTCACACCAAAGGCAGGTGTCTTATCCGCTGTTCCATCACCACCCCTCCATAATGAAGCCAAACGGGACATTCCTGTTTGATTGATGCAGAAACAGACTTCATGAATCAATGTAACTAAAAACATTAACATAAACGTTATTTTAATGCCCATCATCACTCTGGGTTATAAGTTAGGGAGCCAGTTAGAAAACACCTGCAGCTGACCCGGTGAGCTCATTATCGGACACGACCTTTATTATTAGACCTAATGAGAATACAGTTTATGTAAACTAATATCCTGTGACTGTTATATAACATAAAAACAGTTAAACTTAACGGCGTTACTGTCGTGATAAACCACGACGCAGCATGTCGCTCAGCTCCGCTTCATCCCTGAGATTCTGTCACTTTTATGAACCAGCTCCTGTTTCAGACTTAAGTCTCGGACTCTGTCTAGCCCGGTCCGGCCCGGTTCCTTCCTCCGGTCCGGACTGTAACCAGCGGTGATGAGAGCAGCCGTTAGCCGCCGTTAGCCGCCGCAGAAGTGCTGTCTCATTCAGCCGCTGCTCGCAGGTTAAAAACCCTCCAACGGAGCAGAACCGGACCCGGTTCGGTCCGACACGGAACCCACAGCCCGCGTACTCACCCCGGTGCTGACTTCCTGGCTGGTCCAGTCCGGGGCCAGGTCGCTGTTGGACGAAACTTTCTGTCCGAAGTACGGCATCATTGTTGCTGCTGCCGCCATCTTGTCTCTGTTAGTATGAACTGGATGCGCTGCGCATGCGCTGTTATAGAAGAAACCGCCGTTAACGTGAGCGATTAGCGTTTCGCACGAGTTACCGACAAAATCACAGATACATCTGTAATTAAATAGCCCGATAGATTTGAGTACATATTTTTCTCTTTCTAATATGAGTCAGACGTGAACACATTAAACTCCTGAAACAGTTTTGTTGCGGCTTGTGAGCGGACACCTCTGCTGCGGGGTCCTGAGCTCCGCAGGAAACAGGAAGAGAAGGTAAACACGTCTGCTGCTGCTCCGCAAAATGTGTCATTTTTATACTAAATAGGGCGATTTGTTGCCTTTTAATAGTTATATATATGTGAGAGAAAGGCGTTTATTTAAAAGTGATATTTAAATTTTGTTCCAGTCGGTTTAACGGCAGTTTCTCAGCTGTTTGACCCGAGCGGTGAACCAGACATTTTAAGGGCGAATTTACCAGCGGTCTCAAACCTGTGTGTTTCAGATGACGGTCCATAACTTGTACATATTTGACCGTAACGGCAGCTGTCTGTATTATAATGAATGGAACCGCAAGAAGCAGGCCGGGATCTCCAAGGACGAGGTGAGAGGACAGAAGCTTTAATGCAAAATAAAATGACATAAAAGGCCCGTTGAGTCTGGGGGGAGTGAAACTGTGTGTCTCTGCAGGAGTTTAAGCTGATGTATGGGATGCTGTTCTCCATCCGCTCATTCGTCAGCAAGATGTCTCCTGTGGACATGTATCCTTCACAGCTGCAGCCTGTCTGTCTCTCTGTCTGTCTGTGGTCCTTAGCAACCTGTCTGTCTCTCTGTCTGTCTCTCTGTGGTCCTTAGCAGCCTGTCTGTCTCTCTGTCTGTCTCTCTGTCTGTCTTTGGTCCTTAGCAGCCTGTCTGTCTCTCTGTCTGTCTCTCTGTGGTCCTTAGCAGCCTGTCTGTCTCTCTGTCTGTCTCTCTGTCTGTCTGTGGTCCTTAGCAGCCTGTCTGTCTCTCTGTCTGTCTCTCTGTCTGTCTCTGTCTGTCTCTCTGTCTGTCTTTGGTCCTTAGCAGCCTGTCTGTCTCTCTGTCTGTCTGTGGTCCTTAGCAGCCTGTCTGTCTGTCTGTCTGTGGTCCTTAGCAGCTTGTCTGTCTCTCTGTCTGTCTGTGGTCCTTAGCAGCCTGTCTGTCTCTCTGTCTGTCTGTGGTCCTTAGCAGCCTGTCTGTCTCTCTGTCTGTCTGTGGTCCTTAGCAGCCTGTCTGTCTCTCTGTCTGTCTGTGGTCCTTAGCAGCTTGTCTGTATCTCTGTCTGTCTCTCTGTCTGTCTCTGTCTGTCTCTCTGTCTGTCTCTCTGTCTGTCTTTGGTCCTTAGCAGCCTGTCTGTCTCTCTGTCTGTCTGTGGTCCTTAGCAGCCTGTCTGTCTCTCTGTCTGTCTGTGGTCCTTAGCAGCTTGTCTGTCTCTCTGTCTGTCTCTCTGTCGGTCTCTGTCTGTCTCTCTGTCTGTCTCTCTGTCTGTCTTTGGTCCTTAGCAGCCTGTCTGTCTCTCTGTCTGTCTGTGGTCCTTAGCAGCTTGTCTGTCTCTCTGTCTGTCTCTCTGTCGGTCTCTGTCTGTCTCTCTGTCTGTCTCTCTGTCTGTCTTTGGTCCTTAGCAGCCTGTCTGTCTCTCTGTCTGTCGTCTGTCTCTCTGTCTGTCTCTCTGTCTGTCTGTGGTCCTTAGCAGCCTGTCTGTCTCTCTGTCTGTCTCTCTGTCTGTCTCTGTCTGTCTCTCTGTCTGTCTTTGGTCCTTAGCAGCCTGTCTGTCTCTCTGTCTGTCTGTGGTCCTTAGCAGCCTGTCTGTCTGTCTGTCTGTGGTCCTTAGCAGCTTGTCTGTCTCTCTGTCTGTCTGTGGTCCTTAGCAGCCTGTCTGTCTCTCTGTCTGTCTGTGGTCCTTAGCAGCCTGTCTGTCTCTCTGTCTGTCTGTGGTCCTTAGCAGCCTGTCTGTCTCTCTGTCTGTCTGTGGTCCTTAGCAGCTTGTCTGTATCTCTGTCTGTCTCTCTGTCTGTCTCTGTCTGTCTCTCTGTCTGTCTCTCTGTCTGTCTTTGGTCCTTAGCAGCCTGTCTGTCTCTCTGTCTGTCTGTGGTCCTTAGCAGCCTGTCTGTCTCTCTGTCTGTCTGTGGTCCTTAGCAGCTTGTCTGTCTCTCTGTCTGTCTCTCTGTCGGTCTCTGTCTGTCTCTCTGTCTGTCTCTCTGTCTGTCTTTGGTCCTTAGCAGCCTGTCTGTCTCTCTGTCTGTCTGTGGTCCTTAGCAGCCTGTCTGTCTGTCTGTCTGTGGTCCTTAGCAGCCTGTCTGTCTCTCTGTCTGTCTGTGGTCCTTAGCAGCCTGTCTGTCTGTCTGTCTGTGGTCCTTAGTAGCCTGTCTGTCTCTCTGTCTGTCTCTCTGTGGTCCTTAGCAGCCTGTCTGTCTCTCTGTCTGTCTGTGGTCCTTAGCAGCCTGTCTGTCTCTCTGTCTGTCTCTCTGTCTGTCTCTGTCTGTCTCTCTGTCTGTCTTTGGTCCTTAGCAGCCTGTCTGTCTCTCTGTCTGTCTGTGGTCCTTAGCAGCCTGTCTGTCTGTCTGTCTGTGGTCCTTAGCAGCTTGTCTGTCTCTCTGTCTGTCTGTGGTCCTTAGCAGCCTGTCTGTCTCTCTGTCTGTCTGTGGTCCTTAGCAGCCTGTCTGTCTCTCTGTCTGTCTGTGGTCCTTAGCAGCCTGTCTGTCTCTCTGTCTGTCTGTGGTCCTTAGCAGCTTGTCTGTCTCTCTGTCTGTCTCTCTGTCTGTCTCTGTCTGTCTCTCTGTCTGTCTCTCTGTCTGTCTTTGGTCCTTAGCAGCCTGTCTGTCTCTCTGTCTGTCTGTGGTCCTTAGCAGCCTGTCTGTCTGTCTGTCTGTGGTCCTTAGCAGCTTGTCTGTCTCTCTGTCTGTCTGTGGTCCTTAGCAGCCTGTCTGTCTCTCTGTCTGTCTGTGGTCCTTAGCAGCCTGTCTGTCTCTCTGTCTGTCTGTGGTCCTTAGCAGCCTGTCTGTCTCTCTGTCTGTCTGTGGTCCTTAGCAGCTTGTCTGTCTCTCTGTCTGTCTCTGTCTGTCTCTCTGTCTGTCTCTCTGTCTGTCTTTGGTCCTTAGCAGCCTGTCTGTCTCTCTGTCTGTCTGTGGTCCTTAGCAGCCTGTCTGTCTGTCTGTCTGTGGTCCTTAGCAGCTTGTCTGTCTCTCTGTCTGTCTGTGGTCCTTAGCAGCCTGTCTGTCTCTCTGTCTGTCTGTGGTCCTTAGCAGCCTGTCTGTCTCTCTGTCTGTCTCTGGTCCTTAGCAGCCTGTCTGTCTGTCTGTCTGTGATCCTTAGCAGCCTGTCTGTCCTCAGGAAGGAGGGCTTCTTGTCCTTTCAGACCAGCAAGTATCGTCTTCATTACTACGAGACTCCCAGTGGACTGAGGTTCGTCATGAACACAGACCTGTCTGTCCCCAACGCCAGAGAGACGCTGCAGCACATATACAGCAACGTAAGACACACAGAGAAACACTGAGACACACAGAGACACACAGACACACAGAGAGAGACACACAGAGACACAGAGAGAGACTAACCTGTTAATACTGAACACAGTCGTTTGCTGATTGATTCGTACAGACAGCTGATCAGTTTCCTCTCTGTGTAATAATCCTGATGTTTCTGTAGGAACGTGTTCAGGTCAGTGAGCTGAACATAGTCCACGTAGTTCCTGCAGTAACTTGTTTTTAATCTTGTTTATTTGTGTCTCGGCCTGCTGGTGTTCGTGCCTTTGGGTTTGTTACCAACTCTGCCTGAAACAATTCTGGTGGTCGACGACATTAAAGAGACTTTTTAAAAATATTTTTAAAATGTAAAGCTCTTTAAATCAAACAGCAGCAGCCTGTCTTGCTGCAGCTTAACTAAAGACGTCTGTCGTCCCGTAGCCTTTCATTGAGGGACGCTACATTTGTTCACTCTCACACTTTAATATTTTATTAGTATGTATTTACTGTTGGGAAAACGCCAGTTAGTTAATGTGAATAAATCAGCTGCTGATCGTCTGGTTTGTCCAACAGACGTTAGTGATTTTATAACAGTCAGCACAGTGTTAGTGATGCAGGGCTTTTATTGTGAAGGAGCCGAAGGAAAACCCTTTCACAGTAAAACCTAACCTATCCGTCTCTGTGTCTCTCAGCTGTATGTGGAGTACATCGTGAAGAACCCGGTGTGCGTGCTGGGTCAGAGTTTGGACAGCGAGCTGTTCAGCAGCCGGCTGGACGCCTTCATCAGAGCGCTGCCGTACTACAGCCCGCGGGCCGCCTGACGCACGCACGCACCGTTACTGTGGTTACTGTGGTTACTGTGAACATGTCGTCTGATGTTTTATTGATCATTAAACTGAAGCATGAAGCCGGTCACTGCCTCCACGTGTCTGATTCAGGCGCCATGGCGACACCTGCTGGTGTTGAGACGTCTCTGCTCCAGTCGCGTAGGCAGAAATCACAGTGTGGGTGGGCACAGTGAAAATCAGGTGGGCCTCGTTCTCCCCTACAAGATCTAAAGCGTATCCTATGTTGTACTATAATAACTTTTAAGACCATTACAAATATTATTGCCTGAATGCATCACAGTTTAATCACACAGGCGTTATTACAGGCACAACATGAACATAACAGCATAACATAACCGGGCACGGCGGCCACATATTCTCACACAGCTGACAGGCGACGCAGCAGCTGCATCACAGCTACCAATTCAATTCAATTCAATTTTATTTATATAGCACCAAATCACAACAGTTATCTCACAGCGCTTTTCATAAAGAGCAGGGGCCTGTTTCAATAAGGAGGTTCAACCAACTCTGAGTTAAAACTGGAACTCTGAGTTGACTTACCCTGAGATGGGAAACTCTGAGTTTTGGGTTTCAGAACAGCTGAAATGAGTTAGTTCAATCAACTCTGAGTTGACTGACTCTGAGTTAAGCGCGTGCACCACAACTATAAAAAAGCCATTATCAATGGAGCTTAGATATTACGAGTCACCATGGCAGCAGCTGCCAGATAAAAAAAGGTGTGCATATTTCTCACCAGCAGAACTGGAAGTGCTTATGCAAGCATATGCAGAATTTGAACATGTATTTTTTAAAAAAAGCAACACGGCTGCAGCGGCGAAGGAGAGAGAGTTAGCTTGGGAGAAAATAGCTGCTCGAGTCAATGCGTAAGTTTACATTTTAATTACTTTTATATAGTGTTGGGTGTATTGAATTAAGTTACTAAGTCATCTAAATACTGTAATTAAATTAAAGACTATAAAACAATTCTGTATAAAACAATAGTGGATTTAATATAAAATATTAAAAGGTATATTTTTTATTTAACTTTCTCCCTCTAGTTACACACATTGGTCAATTTAAGATTAATTCATGCAATTGTATATTGTTTATTTTAAAGCCTTAGAAGTGCAGTTTCTTGTCTCTCCCTGTATTGTTCAAGTGGTTGAGGTTGATTTGGGATTGGGACAGTATTTTATTAAACCTAATTTAATTTTCATGGATAGGTGCAATCCTGCAGGCATCAAAAGAACATGGCAGCAGCTGAAAATGAAATATAAAAACATACTTCAAGCAGGTAAGCCTTGAGCACATCATAGGAGTAGAGTAGCTACCTGGCTTTACAAACATTTGACATATTAAATGACTAAATAGCATTCAGTGTCTAGCAGTGCAGCAGCATTTTTGATATAGGTCTAAATGTTCATTCTCATTTGACTTCTACTCAGCCAACAGAAAGAAGGCAGAGGCTCAGAAAACAGGGGAGGACCTGCACCACCACCCCTGACAAATGCAGAAGAGATGGCCCTGAGCCTAAATGCTGGAAGGCCAATGGCTGAGGGAATTCCTGGAGGGACTTCATCAGAGCCAGTCACTCCAGAAGATTTAAGTGCCTTCATAAAATGTAAGAGGTCTACCTACAGTGTTATTTTTTTTATATAGACTAAATGTGATATTTCCATTTATATTACTTTGGGTTGGGTTTTTTGTTGGTCCCAACAGATTCGGATGGTAATATCTGCCTCTTGGAGCCTCCTGTCCCAACAGTACCCCATACAGTTGTCAGTAGCCTACTCCATACACCATCAATTATGACAAATAGTATTATAAAGTGTACTCTATGAAATGCTCATCTTCACAGGAAGATGGGGATGAAGAAACCGTTTCTGCTGCCACAGACAGGCCTACAGAGGTAATTTTAATATTATGTCTACACATCAAACAATCTACACATTCACATTTATATGTGGAGTAGCCTATAGAATCCAAGTTTATATCTATAAATGGTCATTCTTATCTCTACCCCCCAGAGTGTGGAAGAACAGCAGGAGGAAGGTCCATCAACTTCTGGTGCACAGATGAACACAGTTCAGTGATTTACAGTAAATGCCACAGTTTAATTCTGAATTTTAGACTACATTCATGATGTAACTCTAATCTAATGTATTTTCAGTTGCCAGTTAAGGAGTTATATAGACTTCTTCTTATTAAAAAGATAGAAAAAAACAGCAAAGAACTTGTATACTTGGACCGCCAGATCCAAAAGGCAGATCTGGAAATCGACATTCTGAAACTAAAGCTAGAGGTGAGTGTATGGTCACAGGTGAATTCTAGGAAGTATTGAAACTATTTTAAAATCTTTTTTTTGTTTCTTTTTTTTTTTAGCAAATGAAGAACACCATATAAATTGCTGTGATTTTGTTTATTAATTATTTTATTTTGTGGTTGCATTTGTATGAAATAAAGAACACCATAAATTGCTGTGATTTTGTGTTTATTCATTTTTTTTTTTTTTTTTTGTGGTGGATATCATGTGTATTAATCTGAGAAGACATTGCGGCATATCATATCCCGGACTACCCTTCCATCCTGGAAATCTGCAGGGTTGATGGGGTCTTCCTCAGGGTCTTGTAATTGTAGTGCAGGGTGTTGCTCCCCTCTAATTATGGCAATATTATGGAGAACAACACATGCCACAATAATGTCGCAGGCCCTTTCAGGGGTTACCCTGAGGTGACGTAGGCACTGGAAACGTGCTTTCAACAGGCCTATGGTCATCTCCACCCGGGCTCTCGTCCTGCAGTGTGCCACATTGAAGCGCTGCTGTGGGCCTGGTTCAGGTTCTGGGTAAGGGGTCATAAGATTTGGTCGGCATGGGTAACCCCTATCTCCCAGCAGAAAGCCATCAATCTCTCCTGTAAGAAAGTTCACATTGCTTTTGAGCTGCATAGAAATTCCCCTGTAAGTGTTTAGTGCATACATTGAAATATGTGTATAGGATATACATTTGCTTACCCCTTTCCAGTCTGTTGCTCAGGGTTGACTCCCGATAGATTCTTGAGTCATGAACAGAGCCAGGCCACTTGGCCTCCACATTTGTAATTATATGTGCAGCATCACATATGATCTTGACAGTGCAAAGAATGAGAGATGTTACAGTATTGTGGTGTAGTCTTTGACCATTAGAAACAGTAGGCTGTCAGTTTACCTGCACATTAATACTGTGGATGGATCTCCTGTTCACATAGTCCGCTTCATTTTCAGAAGGTGCAATGATTGGAATATGTGTGCCATCAATGCATCCAACCACATTCGGAAATCCTAAAGGGAATTCTAATTATTAGGTTACTTCCAGGGGTCGCAGCAAGATATTCTTAACTGAATGTAATTTATCAGGTTAGCCTCATTTAAACCGATTTATACACCACTGACCTGCAATCCTGTGAAACTCCTCTTTGATGACTCTCACTGGTTTGTGCCCAGGAAACAATACAAAAATTCTCAGAAAGCTTTAAGAGCTGAGGCACACTTTCCTTACCGCTCTGCAAACAGTAGCCTTACTAATATGTTCAGCATCCCCGATGTTATAAAGAAAACTTCCATTCGCAAAGAAACGTAAGGCAACGCAAAGAATCTGCTCGGATGTAAGAGCACGGCCGCGATGGTTGATGTTTCTGATGTAAGGATGGATGAGATTATGGATGTATCTTATTGACTGTAAAGAAAAACGGTAACGCTCAAATAAAAATGGATAGGGATATGACAAAAAATCCACTCTGGGCCTCAAAATCCTCTCCCGACGTAAATGTAACTCCCTACGAAGTAATACAGCCTCTTCGTCAACAGGATCATCCATAAAAGGACATGCCATTTCATTCCCTTTGATGCGCTCTGCGTGACTGAAATGTGCGCAATGAATATGTCCCCAAAGAATCAATGAGGTGTTTAAACACCACTTCCTCTTTAAAAAAGGGGAGGAGACCAAAATAAACTCTGGGTTTTCTGAAGAAAACCTGCTCCCGACCAGGTTAGGTTCACAGAGTAAGTTGCCATGGTAACTGACTCTGAGTATAAGTTACCTCTCTTTCAGAAACGGGCTTGACTTACTCTGCTTTCTCGGTTTAACTTACCTCCCTTTCTGAAACAGAAAACCCAGAGTTTCCCTCGTTTCAGGGTTAACATACTCAGAGTTTTCACTTAACCTCCTTTCTGAAACAGGCCCCAGGTCTAGACCGAACTCTGAAGTTATTTACAGAAGCCCAACAATTCCCACCAAGAGCCCACCATACCAACATATGCAGTAACGTTAAAAAATACATTTGAACCTAGCCTGGCACGGCAGCCACTTATAGCCTAATCCACACACCGCGACAGTTGGTAGGTGCAGCAACATCAGCATGAATGAAGCATGAAGCAATTGTACACCAAACAAAACTATAGCCTCCTATCGGATAAACAATACCCTTACATTGACATAGGCAATAGGCTAAGTACAGTCTGAAATAGTAAATTAGCTTACTTTTGATGATTACAGCAGGAGACGACGGGGCTTGGACAGGTCTGATGGGGCTTGTACGTCCTCGGCGCTATCAGCACATAGGCCTAAGGTTACCTGTGCTTTGGCATGAAGGGGTTGATGTGGTTGGAGCACTTGTTCAGTAGTAGGTGGAATTCTCTTCCCCTCGCTCCTCACGGCGTCTTTTTGTTACAAACTTGAACAAATTAGTTTGTTTCGCCATGATTACCTAAACTTACATTAAAAGAAGCTAGCTATCGCTGAAAACTATTGAAGACTGTCGTTCACTGAGTGAAAGAGGAGGGGCTGTTTGCTACCTGGCATTTGCAAAATAATGTGCCATTCAAACAACTGACCTATCATCATCAAATGGTAAACAAGCAAGAAGAAACGAAATGTTTTGACTGCACTGGATCAGTAAGAAAGGAAGCCTTCTGATTGGGTGGGCCTGAGGGTAAAGTGGGTGGGCCCAGGCCCACCCGGGCCCATCCGTGCCTACGCGGTTGCTCTGCTCTGGATCCCGTTCTGTCCTAACTGAGTTTGTTCCTCCTTTGACATCGTGTCTCTGGACAAAAGTCAGCAGCTGCACTGTAAAGCTCCTTTTCCACCGCTGGTACCAACTCGACTACTCGACTTGGTTTTGGCCCACCTCCTCTGTTTTCCAGCTGTCTGTTGGTTTAAGTTCAAAGGTCTGAACCTTCCTCAGACTGTAAAGACAGATAAGCGGTATGAAAACCTTCCAGCTGTGTTTTCCTCTGCCGTTGTTGCTGCAGCGTCTGTGTGACGGCGGGAGCAGAGGGCTCTGTGAGCGGGCGGCTGGCCGGCCTCACACGCTCCTCCCGCGGGTCGCCGCAGGCTTCCCCCGCCGCCGCTCGCGGAGCTCCTCAACTCCGAAAATATTCATCACGTTTTTGTTCCTCCATCACTTCTCGTAAAACTGTCAATATTGTAAATCTACACAGCTGATTTCTCAGCTCTTGTCTTGTTTTCACGTTACATTTTAGTTTACCTCAGCTCGCTTGGAACCTCGACGGAGGTGATACGAAAAAAAGCACCTGGAAGCAGGTACAGGTCCAACTTTTCCACAATGGAAAACCAAACAAAGGCGAGTGGAGCTGGTACTGTGCAGAGAAGGAGCTTTACTTTCTCTTGAAGATTTTCTTTGTTTCAGCTCAGTTCATAATGTTGATCTAACTCCAGAGTTCTAGTCTCAGTGTTTTTTTAGCTGATTTTATGACTTGTTTCAACTTAATACTTTATGTTAAAACAAAATATTTTGTTACTTTATCAATGCAAGAAAACTTTCCTTAACTTATCTAAAAGACATTTCTGCTTAGTTTTAACTCACAGTTTAACTCCCCCCCCCAGCCAGTTTTAACGGCCGTTTTTGGCGACCGTTCTTTCTCAAACAGAGAATGGGGGTGTGGTTAATAGTCGGACGTAACATTACCATGACAACCAAAAACTGACCGACTGGAGTGTTCACTGACGATATGCTGTGCTTCCACTGATGCATTGGTAAAACGGCCGTCAGTAAAATGCATGTTGCAGACTGTATATCAGACGGTGGCAGGTGAAAGTGCAACACGTTTCTTGTCCTCTGTCCTCCAACACGGCGCCATAATGAACAAACCTGCTGTAAGTTTTAAGTAAATGACATGATAAATCGGTTAGCTAGCTCACAGCGATGTTTATCGGTTTGATGCTTTGACTTAACGAGGCGTGACAGTTTTTTTAACGAGGTGTGACAGGCCCGCCTGCGCGAGCTTGGAGAATAACGTACGACTTATGGAATTTACTATAGTCATACGTCACCAACCCGTTTTAACAACTAAGCAACTTTTGCAACTTTGAGCACAAAATTAAGCTATTTGTCAAAAAATATTTGGCGAACTATGTGGGTAATCAACATTGTAAGGAAATGACTCAGAAAAATATGAAATATCATAGAAATGTCAAAATACACTGGAGGGGGGGCTTTAAGGTTTAAACACTTAACTCCATTTAAACTACTTTCCATTTCAAGTTAAGAGCATTTCAATTCCACATCAGTTTCAGTTTACATGTATAAAAGCCACCGTCAGGAACTTTCCACCGGCCGCACTGCTCCTGTTCAACACAAAGTGTTTTAGTTGGAGTTTGAAACATTACTTTCCCATGATTTAAGAGTTTCTCTTAAATTCACACTCGCCTTTTTTGTCAACTCATAACCTGCATGCTTAAGTTCAATCCACACATCTATATCTGATCAACACAGTTCAGTCCAGAATCCAAACCTGTCAGAGCTCTTTGAGTTAAAAACAAGACGTCAGTGGGGATGGGATCATTTACAATAACTGACGTAACCCGAACGCAGCACGAACCTGATTCAGGTTCGTGCTGCGTTCGGGTTACGTCAGTAACTCATCATCAGACCTGATGTTGGCAAACCGCTGATCACTGCAGACTGCATTAAGTCGTTAAGAATAAAACTGACCTCAGGTCAGTCTGACGGCTCACAGAGACGAGAGGATTAACTCTGATCAGCAAACAAACACAAACATCTGGACTCTCTGGTGACCTCAGCGAGTCCTTCCTGCTCTTGTAAACAACAGACGGCTCTTTTTCGGTTCCTCCCTCACATGGGTTCCTGCGGTGGTCCTGTGTTCTCCAGCAGGGGCCAGGCTCTCAGGTTCTGGGTTCAGGCGCTGCCTCGTTTTACAGGTGGTGGATCTTTAGTCCCTGTTCCCGACACGACCCTGAAACGTCTCTGAGGACACAGCGGTCCGTCACACAGGTTCTGAGCTGGAGAACGTTCTGCGATCAGTTCTGTGAAGACATTTATTGTTCTGCACAGTTCAGACGTAGTGTGTTCAGAGCCTGTAATCCCTGAGCTAACATAATCTGTAATCCCACTGAAAAACATACTGCAGCCACACACGCTGTCTTCCTGTTCCTGTGAGGACCCTCACTGACAGGACCCTGAAACCTGGACCCCGACACCTGGACCCTGAGTCTAACCTGGACCCTGAAACTGGCCTTGGTCTCCTATTGAAGAAGTGAGGACGGGACAAAATGTCCTCACTTTGTAAATCCATCAGTAAATGATTGACTTTGTCTCTGTTGAATCTTTATTGAAACTTTATTGAGCCTGTTTATGGAGAACAAACTGAATGTAAACGTGTAGAAACGCAGGATTATTTTGTAGGAAAGACTCTCGTCACATGATCAGGTAGCTTCCAGCTGTTTCATCTTCCGACCTCAGTTTGACCTCCTCGTGTTTCTGCTGACGTCACGGCAACAGGCTCGCTTAAACCTTGTTATTAATACGCAGCATTTTACTTCTCCCCCTGTCTGATGTTTGTCTCCTGCTGTTTATCTCAGAGCAAACGTGCAGGACGCAGAGCTGCTAACTGACAGGAAGTGTTGGATCTGTGTGACGGACAGATGATCGCAGGGATTAGAGATTATCTGATGTTCAGATCAGCGCCGGTGTTCTGCTGCTGAATAAAGTATACGGCAGAGATGGGAGAGTATATTGAAGTAGAAGTACTGATGCTTTATTAAAACAAGGACTCGAGTAGAAGTTATTTTGATGTAAGTATGACATCATCACCTGTGTTTATGATGGAACATCATCTGACACAAGAACACGGGACAAAACTCTCAATTCAAATTAGCTTTATTGGAATGAATGTGTAACAATATCGCCAAAGCATCATACAAACTACATCAGAACAATCAACCCCATACATTTCATTAAACAAGTAATTAAAGAATAAAGTAATCAAATCGTATGTGTGTGTTAAATAAAATAAAATATAATTAAAAATTAAAATAAATAAATAAAACGATAAGCATGTGTATGTTAAAAAAAATCAAAATACATTAAAAATAAAATAAAAGAATAAAACAGTAAGCGTGTGTGTGTTAAAAAATAAAAATATATAAAAAAAGAAAATAAATAAATTAAACAGTAACGTGTGTGTGTATATATTAATAGACAAATAATTTAAAAAAAATTAATTGATTAAAAATAATAATAGTAAATTTAAAAAAATAACTCAGTATCAAACGAAAAAACAAAATAATTACTAAAATATTAAACAATCAAAATAATAATACTTTGAAAATCTGTACGATTATTTCTCAGGTTCCACTGGTTGTCCTCACTTCATGGCATACAGAGACATATTTTGCAGCAATTATTTCACATTTGGGCATTTCTCCCAGTAAATAGGGGACTTTCTGTGTTTAGGGGAGTTTTTTCAAAACTCTCTCTGATCACTAACCTAACAAAGCTCTGTACGTAAGTACATTTTATAGGTAGTTCTACTTTACTCGAGTATTTCCAGTTTATAATACTTTGAGCTTTTACTCAGCTACAGCTCGGCTTCACATGAGCAGGCGAATGAAGGTGGAGCTGATTTTAATGACTTTATATTCTGCTGGGTAGTTTAACCTCTAACAATACTTCATCGTGTAGTGAAAGTATAATATTTTGTATTAATAATCTAACTCTGTGTAGTAACTGGTAACTAATGCTGTCAAACAAATGTAGTGGAGTAGATTTATAACGCAGCAGGAAATAGAAAGTTCTTTAAATGTACTGACTGTTTAATGTGAGTGCGTCCTGAACGCACCGCAGCTCGACTGATCGCTGATGTGATTATTGATTATTGATCCGGAGCAGGTCGACTTTCACTGACGTGAAGCGAAACTCAACGTTGGAACAGGAAGTAAAGCGTCTGAACGTGTTTCATGTTTCAGCAGGTCAGAGGACGCAGGAGTCAAAGTGTCTCATCCAGTCGTACCCTACCTCGCTCTCTCTCTCTCTTTAAAGATGTGTGTGTGTGAGATTAGGGTCGGATTGAGGATCCGGGCAAGAGGCCATATTGAACATCTGTACAGAGAGTTTGATATTTTGGAGCTACAGGTTTTAATCCTGCTGGTCTGTCGTTAGTAACACAGACGGACAGATGGACAGAGATTGACAGGCGGACAGACAAACGGACATGATATCTGAGCTCTGATTGGTGGGATTAAACCAACAGGATTAATATCAGAGCACAGAGACAGACAGAAGAAGGTGGACAGAGAGCTGAAAACACTGACAGAGCGACAGGACGACAGGAATCAGACACCTTTGACCAGGTACGTCCTAAAGTGTTTGCTTTGTGTGCAGCTCCTGCAGGGCTGATGGGACGATAGTGGTTTCTGTGAATATATGAAGGCATTTTAAAACAAGTTGTTTGGTTTCAGCTCAAAGCTTGGACAGTTCTGCTCCACCGTGTCCTCATCAGAGCGACAAATATCTTAAAGTTACAGGAAGTACTGCGTCCATCAACTGTGATAAAGTGAAGGAAGCACAATAAATTCTGTTCTTCCTCAAGTTGATTAAACAAATTTAGGTTTTTAAAAATAGAGGAGAGTTTGGGCAGGAGGCAGACAGGCACCTGCAGTGGGTGGAAAGTTTTGGCACAGTGGAAATGTGTTTTGGAGCGTGGTATCCATGCACCTATGTTACTGGACTATGGCAGCACCTTTATGTGACACTGACAAGTCTGTATTTTTTTATTAATGTTAGTGTATTTATCATATTTTCAAGTAATAGTATCCTATATACCACTAGTAAAATATTATTTCCAGTTACAGAAGTTTAATTTTGCTACGTTGTTCTCATTCATTAAATTAATGTGCCATCCAGGCTGTGATTGGCTGGTGATTGTGGTGATGGCACAGAGGATAAGACACATATGACCTCTGGCATATACAGCAATTGTTAGTCACTTTGGATAAAATCGTCAGCTAAATGCATAAATGAATGATTGGTCGGTTCACAAAAAGTGACGTAGTGATGAGTAACTTTATTGACGTGCTTGAATAAAACACCTGATCTTCTCCCTGATCTGTGTCCGCGGGTGGAGAAGGCAGAGAAGAGTACCAGCAAAAGCAAGAGAAAAATGTGGAATAGCCCACTTAAAGCACCGCTTTGGGGCATTTTTTACGCTGTTCAGGCCCGATGTGCGACAATCAAGCTGCTGCTCTGTCTCCTGGCTATTGGTGAGGTGCTGAGGTTAATGACTGAGATGCAGTTTAATCAGTGGTGGCATGCAAGAAGCTGGGACCTAAAAAGAAAGATCAAAGCAGTGCAAAAATGCACAATGAATGTGGGCAATTTAGAAAACTCAAATGGACGCATTTTTTAGGTCCCAAAAAGAGGACATGTCCGAGAAAAAGAGGAAGTATGGTCACCCTAACCTACTCGTCAGTATGGTGTGGTGACAAAAGTTAAATCACACGTTCTTTTATGATTTTATCTTTGTTCATTGTTATATGAAGACAATTAAAGAAGTCACTGTTATCTTCTTCAGTCAGCTGCAGCTACACAACAACAGCCCATGTTAGCTTAATGTTAAAGTCTCCTTTTTATCTAACATATTAACATGAACACTCGTCACAAAAGAGCACTGCTAACTTCAGCTAATATGCTGGTGAAGAATTCCATGAAGATCCATTTTGATCTGTTTTTGTTTTTTACTACAAAATCAAATTAATTTTTTAATTAGTTGGACTCCTAAAATGTTGAGAGAACATAAGAGGAACCTCAGTATCAAGCTTTTCAGATATCTTGTCTCCTTTAGCAGTTAGCATTAGCATTCATCCAGAGCAGCACGTGTGAGAAACAAGTGACATTTAGTTGTTACTGAGTGAGGCAGAGTCTGATATTTCTTAAGTTGTATATAAAGTTTCTCACCACCCTGGTTGGAGTGATGGTTGAGGAGTCAATTTGTAGTTTAGCTGGAAGGACCAAGAGTTCAGTCTTAGAGAGGTTTAGTTGAAGGTGGTAAGTGATCTATGATCCATGCCGAGACACTGGGGTCATCTGGCAGGAAGGATAGGTAGAGTTGTGTATCGTCTGCGTAGCAGTGGAACGCAATCTTTAATTGTTGGCATTAGGTTTCAATTGTTTTAGCATTAGCCTTCTCTTAACATTGCTAGCGCTTCCTTTGTCTTAACGTAGTCTCCATATTTATTGTAAATAGTAGCATTAATTAACCTACGCTGTTATTTCACTTTGAAGACTGCAGCCTTTTTTGTCAGCCATGTTTGCAGGCCGGGCGTCGGCAGTGGGAGCTGCTGTCGGGCCCTCAGCGGCAGCGGCAGGAAAAGGAGGCAAGTTTTCGGTGGAGGAGCTGTACGGCTTCAACAAGAAGCCAAAGGTGAACAGAGGGAATGCTGGGAAAACTGAGAAAGGTGACAGCAAGAAAGAAACCAAGGAGAAAGAAGAATCTGTGCTGGCGTCACAGATCCTGGAGGCGGCGAGGAGACTGATGGAGAGGCGACGACTGGAGATCTACCTGAAGGAGTGTGACGTCACCATGGAGCAGAGCAACATGCCGTACAGGTGAGCAGCCGGAAAGATTCATCTCCACACCTGTTTCCTGTGTGTTTTCCCGCTGGCACTGCCAACTTATCATATAGATGCTGACCAGGACGCTTGGTCAAGACCAACTTAACTCACAAAACTAGCTTGGTCAAGACCAACTTAACTCAAGCGTTTTTTAAAGCACATAGATTCCCATAGTTTTGTGAGTTAAGTTGAGTTAAGACACAATAAATATGCAATCAGTATCCAGTTAGACTTTCAGAATAAAAGTACTTAACAATGTAAAATGCTGCAGTTTGGTTTGGTTAAGCAAAAGATCGTGATTTTGGTTGAATTAACCAAAAAAACTGGAAATGAACACCAGTCTCCCGGGTGAAAGTCCAGTTCTAGCCCACCATCCAACATTCACCCCAACCACCTCCTCACTCTGACTTTACTGTTAAATATCCTACATCTACCTTTAGCATTCAAAAGTCACGACCAACGTGTCTTTGCCATGCGTCCATTTCAAAGAGATCTTTATTGTCCAGAAATATGGAAATTTGTCTTTGGCTTCACAGCCTGGTTAATAAAAACAACAAATGCAAAATAACGTTATAAATTTAAGTCACTTTGGATAAATGTGTTTTCCAAATGAGTAAATGTAAATGTAAAAACTCCACATCATTAGAAATCACAGTACAAACAATAAAAAACACAACATGATGATAAGAGAAGCGTCTGTCAAAGGAGAAAGATTTTCATATTACATATAATTAAATTTTATGTTATTATGTTTTTTCATGTCCTAAAGTGTTTTTCAGGACACAGTAGTACCAAAAACAGTTACATCCAAACAGCAAACACTGTACCAATACCATAAAACACAGAACAATAATAGTTGTATTCCTCTTAACGCAGCGCTAATGGATCAAACCACATACAGTTTTTTTAAACTCTAGATCTGACTTTATTTCAAACATTTCCACGTCCAGTCTCAGGAGTAGAAACACGTGACAGTCTGAAGTCAGTCTGTTTGAATCGGCTGTATTTTGGCCGTAGTCTGGTTGGTTGGTTTGGATCACATCTGATTGGTCAGCAGTGTGAGCAGGTTGTAATGACTGTGGCCGACCAGGAGAGGTCGCTGAGACACTGTAACTCTGTGAGACACAGACGAACACAGCTTCACACTGACTGGTCACACTGGTTAAACTGGAGCACAGATATAATGCTCAGACTTGTGTCCTGACTCTCATATCAGCTGATTCTGATTGGCTGCTGATGCTGCTGAGTCATGTTTGTGTGTGTGTGTATAGTTGTGTAGTGTGTAGAGTGTTGTGTGTATGTCATCATCATCTAGAGCTGAATCATCATTTCAAAAACACAGCAGGTGTATCTACACACACTAGTCCTTCCTGAAGCAGTACTGATACCTATAAACACAGTACTGGTAGCAGGATGTGAGCCAGACCACCTCCTCTCGACCACAGAGACCTGAAAGAGGACAGGACTCACAAACACGAGAGGAGGGAGGGAGGTGAGGAGGGCTGAATGTCCTGGAAGAGGGGCAGCGAGAGGAGGGAGAGGTCCCTGGATGGCTGCTGGTCCAGCTCAAAGAGAGAAGGGGAGGGAGGAGAAACAAATATTTCCAGACACAGCACTAATACCTCCAGCTGCAGTACTGTGTGATATTACCAGCAGATATAGTATTAATACATGCAGTACACACACATGACTGTACAACAGGGAGACCAGGGGCTGGGACAGCAGCACCCTGTGGCAGCACAGCCAGTGGTAGAAGGTAAAAAATAATTTTGAGGTAATAAAATATTTTTTCTTAATTTATTTTTGTTATAGCTTCTGCTGCTTTGTATTTAAACTCAGGTTACCTGTAACAACAAAGAAAATGTTTAGCTGTTTATATGGTAATGTCTGTCACCACTTGATAATATTCAGTTGGTCCACTTTAGGTTCACTAATATGACAAACAGTCACACACACATAGACTAGTTATGTAAAAAAGAAAAAACTTGAAGTGTTGAATAAAATCTTTTAATATCAAGTTTTCCTCATCTTCTTAATCACACAGTGTTACAGGTCACCCTGTGTTTGTTACTAACCCAGACCGTAACGTTTTCCTCCTCATGTTTGAGGCTTTGGATCACAGTTTGAACCCACCGGCTTAAAACAGCTCCGAGATACAGACAGAAATGTTACAGACGTTCCAACCAGTCACTCCTAATAAAAGTACTGTCATTTCATTACTACTGGTACTGTCAACAGTATCTGTGATGTCATAATGACGTCTTAGCTCTGATTGGTCCCCAGGAGCGGAGACAGAAGACGGATCAGCTGTCTTAAGTGGGGACGGCTTGACGATCACTCTTTCACTGTTTCACCGAGCAGATGTTCAATTTTCAATCTCCATCTCAGCACAAAGAGAAATATTGATCAGAACCAGCTCTGAACAGAAATGGAAGTTCTACTCCGCTGGTTTTTATTAATAAAGATAATATTTTACATTTTTAGGACTCAACAGGGAACAGACACACTGACAAATATAATTGTTATTTTCTAATTAAACCTTTATTTAACCAGGACAGATCCACTGTTTCACAAAGAGGGTCTGGACTAAATGTGCAGACAATTAAAGAAAATCAGGTGTCAGATAAAACGATGAGGCTAAAATAAGATGAGAGAGAAGCAGAATTTAAAGGAGATTTAATCTTATTTTCTGCATAAACTCAGACTTCAGTGGGTAAAAAAGGTTGTTGAAATAGAACAAACGGTTTGAGACGCATCAGAGGAGTCTGCTGCTGTGGTCCACATTAGTGACAGCAGACCTCCAGCCTCGGGCCTCACACTGCGTCCAGTTGTGTGGTACGAGAGTGTGATGGAGAGAGGAGGAGGAGGAGGAGGAGGGGGGGGGGGTCTGAAACTCTGCTTCAGCGTCAGATGATCTGCAGGAATCTTCAACACAATAAATAAATGTGACACAAGAAGAGAAACAAACATCAACATGACGTTTTATTTCCTCAAAGTGAAACATTGCTTTACAAATAAAATACGATGCTTAGTGAAAGATTCAACTGACAAACAGGATGAAAAGGTTTAGTCAGTTATCTAAATTAGAGCTGCACGATTAATCCAGATGTCGTCCTGTGCGAATAACAAAAGGATGTGATTTAATGAAACAAACAAAGTAGTGCTGATTGTGCGACACGTTGGTCTCTGTGTGCTGCAGCCCACACGAGTGTGACAGTCAAGACTACAACCTGCCGTACCAGTCCCACAAGCTGCAAAGCACCAATCACAGCAGAGTTTCTGTTTTAAAAGGCTGTTTACAACGAGGCAAAATCTGTATTTCTGCGCTGGTGGCTGGCCAAAAAAACTGTATTTCTTCTGCAGCTCGTTGAACTCAAGTTCAGTGATACAGTTTTCAAAATGTCAACTGTTTCGTTTCTGAACCCTCAAACCTTTAATAGCTCCAGACTCTCAGGTGTGACACTGAGCTGCTCGTCTTAGTTTCATCTGACAGTAAACCAGTGAAGCATTTTTGAGGCCACTAATATGGAGACCAGGACCCTTAGTAGAGACCCTTTATGAGGAGACCAGGACCCTTACTGGAGATCAGTAGATGTGGAGACCTGGACCCTTACTGGAGATCAGTAGATGTGGAGACCAGGACCCTTACTGGAGATCAGTAGATGTGGAGACCAGGACCCTTATTGAAGACCCTTTATGAGTAGACCAGGACACCTACTGGAGACCCTTTATGAGGAGACCAGCACCCTTACTGGAGATCAGTAGATGTGGAGACCAGGACCCTTACTGGAGACCCTTTATGAGGAGACCAGGACCCTTACTGGAGACCCTTTATGAGGAGACCAGGACCCTTACTGGAGATCAGTAGATGTGGAGACCAAGATCCTTACTGGAGATCAGTAGATGTGGAGACCAGGATCCTTACTGGAGATTAGAAGATGTGGAGACCAAGATCCTTACTGGAGATCAGTAGATGTGGAGACCAGGACCCTTACTGGAGATCAGTAGATGTGGAGACCAAGATCCTTACTGGAGATCAGTAGATGTGGAGACCGGGACCCTACTGGACATCAGGAGAGACTAGGACCCTTTTTTAAAAACATGTATTTATTGAACTTTTGTTATTTTAACAAAAAACAATACAATAAGTCACATTACGTACAATAAATGGGCACTAAGGCCCAAAGTCATAAATCCGAAGTGTACACTCACACTTATTATGTACAGCAATAATAATGAGACCAGGACCCTTACTGGAGACATTATTATTTGACACTTTTATCCAAAGCGCCTTACATTTGAGAAACAACATAGAAGCATCAACAGAGCATCAAATACAGCACGAGATCTACAACGTACTAGTAAGAGCAGCAATAAATACTGTAAGAGCTCATAGTACAAATCACATCAATGAGGTAAATACATAAGTAAAGAAGAAACAAAAAAGTGCGATCAATACAAGATAATTGTAAGTGGACAGAAGAGCACAGGAAGTGCATGTTAGATGTGGAGACTAGGACCCTTTCAGGAGACAAGGACGTGCGGAGTCCAGGACCATACTGGAAACCAGGAGACATGGAGACCAGGACCCTTACTGGAGACCAGGCGATATGGTGACTGGGGCCCTTACTGGAGAGTTGTAGTCAAGACCGCCCAAACCAAGACCAAGTCAAGACCAAGTCCAGAATTTATCGAGACCGAGACGAGGCCAAGACTCTTAGGGGCTGAAAGCAGTCGAGACCAAGACCGAGGGAAGGTGAGACCGAGTCAAGACCAAGACCAGTTCCCTGCATTGCATGGCACGCAATAAAATGTGGTACGAGATCATAGGTACTTCACAAACAGATCTGAAAGATCCACTTTTCCATTAAAACACCCACATACAAAAACTAAGAGCTGAAATCAACGTAAGCATCGCAGGGAGGGGGGACAGTTGTTAACGCGAACAACACATGTTTAATTAGGCTGAAGCAATATGTTTTACTTCTAATCAAAGTTAGGACTTTAGTAAATCAGACAATGCAAAAGCAATTTATTGATATTCCCAAAGTTATGGTCTTGACTGGTCTTAAAATAAAATCCTGAGTCCTCAATATCCGAAACCGAGACAAGACCAACTACAAAGGTGGTCGAGGCCGAGTGAGACCAAGACCATCAGAAAGTGGTCTTAAGATAAGGGGTCAGGGGATGTGGATACCAGAAGTCTTATTGGAAACCAGGGGATGTGGAGTCCAGGACCCTTAGTGGAGACAGGAGTCTTACTGGAGATGAGACCAGGTCAACATAAAGATGTTTCAGAAAAGGACCAACAGACTTCTTACAAATGAAGCGCTGATGCGTAAACAGTAATAAACCTTTGCTCATTTCAGTACTCTGAAGACCTGACCAAGTGTGTAACTGCCCCGGGGCCCTGGACCCTGAGGGGCCCAGTAACCCCAGCTTTCTTATTTCAGTTTACATTGTGCTACTGCATTGCATGTTATGTACAATATAAAGGACTGGTTGAACCGGACCTAATTGGAGCTCAAAGGACACACGTGGTGGGGGCCAGCAGAAGCCCAACAAATGTTTCCCTCGGGGCCTCTCACACATTAATCTAGAGTACACTCGGGGGGTTACGGGTACATGATATATACTGCTGTGTTTCATTATAGCACCATGTGCCAGGAGACTTTATTTCCTCTTATAAAAATATAGAATAACAGCAGACTGGTACTTTAAGTGACCTGTTTGTCTCTACACACACCTGTCCACTGTTTTGGACCTTTGTGGCTACCATAGCACATGGAATACATGGACATTATGACTGAGCATGGCGGGCAGTAACCCCTTCTGTAAATACACAGCTGATGTTTTAATACAGGACATTTAAACCTGTAACATTAGCAGCTTTCCTACAGCAGCACCGAGGACAAGGTTTCCTGCACAGTGACAGGGCTGCTGCTGCTCTCTCTCTCCCTGTCTGTCCAATGCTCGCTCGCCCAGTGTGCAGCCGACCGAGACAGACCCTCCCTCTCTCTCTCTCTCTCTCTCTCTCTCTCTCCCTCCCTCCCTCCCTCTTTCTCTCAGCAGTAGAGTCCCGAGGTCGGACGCTCGCTTTTCTTTTGGAGATTCACTTCTTTCCCTCCTCTCTGTCGCTTCCCTCCATCTGTTTGTTGTCCTTTTCTTTTCTGCTGTGGACAGACGGACGCTCTTCATCACCTCCACCACCTCCACCATCATCATCCTCAGGGCTCCAGCTGTGGGGCTGTGTGTCGGGCAGACGACGGGATGCTTTCCACCGGATAGACCAACAGAAAGTTGCAGCGTGTGTGTGTGTGTGTGTGTGTGTGTGTGTGTGTCCTATAGTGTGGCTCTGATTGGTTGATTGATTCCAACACGGTGAGACTGGAAGTTAATGTCCCACTCATGAATTCTTACCATCGTCACCATAGCGACCGGCTGACCTTGGCGGCAGGCGGTTTCCACATTATGTTTTGAAACTTTAAAGTTCATTATATACATATATATAGATAGAAAGGTTGTTACCATAGTGACCAGCATGCAGGTGTCCATAGCATGTAACGTGGGTGGGGCAGGAGGCGGTGGAGTGGCGAGCACCAGCTGAAGGAGCGGCGTGTGGCGTTGAACACCAGCAATGCCCCCCCCTGTCAGTCAAAGGTCAGGGCGGAGCCGGCGAACAGGCACACCCTCTTAGGCCACGCCCACATGAAGGAGGCCCTCGGTCGTCATAGCAGCATGAAATACAGGTGAGCGTGAGATTGCCACAGTGAGACGGTCACATGACCAGACAGGTGCAGTGAGTTGATTCAGGGTCGTGTTTCATGTTTGTTACAGTATATGTGTGTGTGTGTGTGTGTGTGTGTGTGTGTGTGTGTGTGTGTGCGTTTTCCATTGCACCTGGTCTCATTGTTTGTGGGCGGGCGGGGAAACCGTGTGGAACGCTGCCACATCTGAGCCGTTTAAACCCAGCGGCTCAGAGCCATTGATCAGCTCCCGGGTATAGATTATACATTGATGGTTGGTGTGTCTGTTTAACCTGAGACAGTCTGAATATTGATGACTCAGGTAAAATATTCATGGTCTGAACTCAGATATTGATACTCGGTCTGTAAGAGACTCAGTGATATTGATGACCTGGTTCCACACATGATGACTGAATATTGACCTGGATTAAATATTTATGACTTGATCTTGGACGTGGATCTAAATATCAAGGACTTCAGTTTGGACTGGGACATACTGTAAATGTTGACGACTTGGACTCAATCATCCCTGACCTGAGACTCGGACATGAACATCTAGGATTATGACTTGTACCCAGACAAGAATATCAGTAACTTGGACTTGGACAGTTATGACTCGGACTCTGGCATCAACATCCATGACTTGGACTTGAACGATGACAAGAAAAATGTATGTATAGGACTCTCATATAAATACTGATATCTTGAACTTAGAGTTCGACATGACTATCATTGACTTGTTCGGACTCCGATATGAATATCAAGGACTTGGACT